>CM076583.1:514081366-514768866 GCA_034641835.2 Pinus albicaulis
ACACTCTCGATATATATATATATACACACACACATAGCGATTTTATATGATGTGATTGTCGGTAATGAGTCTTATAACCAATTATCAGGTCAAGGAATGTGAATGAACGTAATAAATTGAAATGAACGTTGTAACAAATGTTGTAACATATTTTGGCACACCTAAAAATTTTAATTTTCGGTGAAAATTTGTCAATTTCTTATTAAGCTAAAATGTTGAGAGATATATTTATTATGCTTTTGAAAGGTTTATTTCTTTTATATATTAAATTTTTATTTAAAATATATTACTTTTATAAAAATATATATTTTTATGAAAATATTTGTTTTAAATTTAAATTATGTTATAAATTTTTTAACCTAAGTCCAATCCAGCATTTCAAATTTATGAAGGACAACCTCCATTGATTTTGGACCCCCTTGAGCTTTTCGACATTTAGTTGAGGGGGGTCCGAAATATTGTTTTGCCAAAACAACTCTTGGGCACGTAGCATCATTTAAATTAATTTGTACCCCCAGCAGCAAAACCACTTACCATTGTAGACCCCCTCCGAAATCCATTTGTGGTTTCAGGGATCGATTTTTCTGTTGCTGTCAGCATCGATGTAGATCAAGATGGGAGTGAATTCATAGATGACAAAGAGTTGCATAAGGTTTTTGTTTTTGGACAAACATCATGCAGCATTCGGCTGATGATATTATCTTTTAATGCCTTTTATTTTAGGTGTTTCAACATCTGCATAGAGAAGGCCGATTAGCCGTGCGAACAACAAGGACACAATGGGACCATTAGATCTGACAAAGATCAACGGTGGAGTTTAAAATCGTAACTAGTGAGATTTCACACATTTCAAAGTTTAGTGTTTATTGTTAATACATCACATAATAAGTAATTAAAGTTGCGATGTGCGAAAGGGATTTCGATGTGATTTTTGAAATCTCAAAATCACAATATTGCGAAAATTGTTAAAGTTAAGAAGTTGCGGGGAGATAAATTCATTAAGTTGCGAAGTTTGCAAACCACCAGGATTGGTCAACGATTTGGGTGGGCCCATAACCCGTAGGTCCGCGCGCCTATTGTGAAACTTGCAGCTTTTCTGCATCAATTTTTCAAAGGTCTCTTAAATCAGCTATATTTCGAGTTGTCATCTACTTCCAGCCTTCCTGATCTAATAGGCACTGTAGAATTACTGGGTTTACCATTTTCATGTATATCTTTATAGAATGACGATTGAAATTGAAAATTTGAAGGGATTTCATCAGATAATAATAAATCCTGGATTTGGGGGCAGGATATTCGACAACTATAGCATTCGAAGATTAGTCCAAATACAAAATATCTTATGGAAAGAAGTGGTAGAATTTCCTAGGCACAAATCAACCATGAAAAGTTCATTTCCTTGATTGACTAATAGTTAGCATATTTTAAGGAAACAGATTCAGATCTTCAAGCAAAATATCAGCATATCAAAAGGGCTAATTTCATATTGAAACAACATTTGGCATCGGTAGCTCCAACATTTCCAAATTATTTCACAATCAATTTCTTATATTTAGTTTTATTTGATTTTATTTAAGAAAAATTGTAATAAATAAGATTTTATTTTTAGTATATTGTTAAGATTTTGTTTTGTTTTCCTAAAAACCAGCAACAAATAGCTTACTGTAATTTATATATATTTTATGGATTGTAATAATAAAGGGGGGCTTTTGATGCCAACACTTGACACTTAGTAAACGTTTCTCCAGATTTCTAATGAAAGCCTTCCGGCTCTAGTTTCTGACAAAATTTTGTGTTTCTAGTACGTTTTTCCAGTATTTCCATATCTATTTTCTGCACATGTTCAGAGTTACACATAATATATGGGTAAGGATAGATTGGGTTTCGATCTCTCTGAAACCCCCTGCATATTTATAATTTTTTAAAGAGATTAGTATATCAGACTATCTGTTTGATCTAGCTCCTCTTTGAAAATGATTATTGTTTGTCCTTGTATTTTCTCTTGAATTTTTTTTGTTGGACAGTAGAAATATTCTACACGCATCCAAATCTCCCTAGTTGTTACTTAGTCAGATTGGTTGCTCAATTATTAGGAATCTCACTACATTTTCTGTCAAACTCTTATACAAATCAAGTCATTTTGTTAGGCTGGAAGCTGACACGTTCATAAGGGACCCTGTGAGAGAGGTATTTTATAATGATTAATGATTGTCATTGATCACCAACCACCACTAATTAAAACTATAAATCTGTCCATTGTGCCTCAAAGGTTGTTGTTAGGTGACAGTGAACAGTGTTAAACAAGGTCTCGTAACAACTGAGGGAGCCCCTTCTGGTTCAAGGGCCAACTTGAACCTAAACCTGGTTGAGTTGGTTTCCTGGCGTATTTTTTGCAGCCAAGGACTACCTACGGGAAACAGATACAAAAAAAAACACACTCTAAAAAATAATCAATGTAAAAATGGGTCTCTAACACGATAGGTGTTGTTTAATTGTGAAACCACCAGTTTTGAATCCAAGTAAACTACTAACTAATCGACACCAATAGATATTGCCTTCAAGAGTAGGTTGAACACTGAAGTGTATTCTTCCACATTGTTTGAAGTAGGACCAATGCATATGCCCTTGAGACTAACAACTAATCATATGGATAGTTAATTACCCAAGCCATGGAAGCCAAGTTCCAGGTATGTCTACTAGAACCATCGGCAAAGCCAAAATGACTCATCTCATCCAATAATACCTTCCAAAGCAGATCAAAATAATCAAAATCACACCAAAAATCGATAAACAGACATGTAAAAAAGTACAATATATACAACAAATCAAATGTTGGGCTGAAGCCTAGGCATAATACTTCTTCAGATAGAGCCCATTTCTAGGCTCCACCAGCTCGTTTCCATAAAATTCAACCAAGGCATAAGCTCCCTTTTTTAGGACCCTCATTACAATAAAGGGGCCATACCACATGGATTTGAACTTGCCCGGCCCCAAGGCATCCTTCTCTTGGGCGTAAACCAAGACAAGGTCACCTTTAGAGAAAACCCTAGGCTTGACTGTCTTATCATACTAAACCTTCACTCATTTCTTATGAACCTCATTCATCGAAGCTGCATCTCAGCGTTGCTCATCAATATTTTCTAAATGAAAAAGGCATTCTTTGAGACTAGAAGTGTCAGGAAGAAGCTCAAATTCCAGCTTAAGGGAACGAATTTCACATTCAACAGGAAATATAGATTCCAACCCATAAAATAGCTGAAACAGAGTGAAACTGATTGCATTCTTTATATACATCCGGTATGCCCAAAGTGTAGGGTACATCGTGACATGCCAATTGGATCTGGCTTTATCAATTGTCTGTTGAAGGATATTCTTCAAGGACTTGTTAACGGCTTCAACTTGCCCATTGGCTTGAGGATAGTAAGGAGATGAATGCTCCTGCCGAAAACCTAATGTGAGAGCCAATTTAGCCATCATACTATTCTGAAAATGACTTCCATGGTTAGTGACAACCTCTTTTGGGATACCAAAGCGAGAAATGGCTTGGTAAAATAGAATTAGGGATGTTGTCTCACCATCATTCGCAAAAGTAGGAATAGCCTCAGCCCACTTTGTAGAGTATTCTACTACTACAATAATGTACTTATGACCCTTAGCTAAAGGTGGGTTACAAGTAGTATAATAAATAGCCCAATTTGTGAACGAACCGACAGTGATGACAGGAAAGAGCAGAGATTGATGAGTGTGCATCTTCCGAGTATAGACTTGACAAGGATGACACTTTTTGACCACCTCAACACAATATTTAAAATTGAGGGCCAAAACTATCCTGTATGCAAGATTTTTTGGGTTGTGGCAAGCCCAGAGAAATGACCACCACATGCTCCATTGTGGAAATCATTTAGCACAACCTCAGATTATTTGAGAGTTAAGCAGCATCTAAGGATCAAATCCACCCCACGATGATATAGAGTGTCACTGATAATCAAATAATTTTTAGCTAAGTGACACAACTTTCGAAGCTCGTCTTTCGAAAAAGCTAAGGAAAAATTTGTAGTATGGAGATAAACAATGAGATCTCCATACCAAGGATCCTGTGAATAAATGAGAAAATGATGTTCATTAGGGAACAACTCTTCATAAACAATCTCTTCTCCATAGGGCAACTCAGAAATTAACTCCACAAATACCAAAGACTTTTTGGATTTTGCAGACAAGAATTCGAGATCAAACTCTTGCAAAATGAAAATCCATCGATTTTGTTTGCCACCAATCACTCACCTACTGAGAAAAAATTGAAATGGATTAACTACTACAAAAACATAATTTTTGCGAAGAAGGATATAATGCCTGAGTCGTTGGACAACATGGAAAACTGCCAAAACTAGTTTCTCAATTGGAGAATACCAGAGTTTATGACCCACTAGGCCTTGACTGAGGTAGTATACAACATGCTCACAAAGAGAATTATCTTCCTGAACCAAAACCATACCAATGGTAGATTCCACTAGAACGAGATACAAGAGGAAATATTTGTTATAATCAGGTGGAATCAGTAATGGAGCAGAGGTCAATTATTTTTTCAAAGCATCGAACGAGCGTTGAGAAAAGTCATTCCAGAAAAATGGAACTCCTTTCTTTAACAATCTCATAAATTCCTTTGTAATCTCAGCATAATTCACGATAAATCTCCGTAAGAAATTGGCTTTGCCTTGTAGACTTTGAAGTTGATGGATTAAATATGGGGGAGGCAATTGAATTATTTCCTCAACCTTGAAGGGATCTACTTGAATCCCTTCCGTAAACACGATGAATCCCAACAACCGACCAGATGTCACAAAAAAAACACACACTTATTAGGGTTCAACTGAATTTTATAATAATGACACCACTCAAAAACTTGATGAAGGTGTGAACGATGATCAATTCTCTTGCGAGAACGAGTAGCTAAATCATTCAAATACACCTTGATAATATGCTTGATGTTGTGGAAGGCATAGGAAATAGCCCACTGAAAGGTAGCTCCAACATTTTTAAGTCTAAAAGCAATATTTTTATAAGCAAAGGTACCCCAAGAGAAAATAAAAGAATTCTTATGCTGATCTTCAAGATGGATAGTGATCTGGTTATATCCCGAGAAACTTTCAATGAAGGAGAAAATTCCATTGCCCGCACACTCATCGATAATATGATCTATAAATGGTGTGGGGTAATTATCTTTAGGACATGGCTTATTCAAACCCCTAAAATCGATTCAAACTTGGATCATTCCTTGTTTCTTATCCACAAGATCTAGATTCGAAACCCACTCAGTTAATGGAATGGGGTTTATGAAACCCACCTTTAGTAGCTTCTCAACCTCAAATTTAATAGCTACAACCTCCTTACGTTTGACCGGATGAAGCTTCTACCGAATATGCTTAGCATTTTCTTAGGTCTTGATCTCATGCTGGACAGTATAGGGTATATACCAGGCATTTCTTCATAAGGCCAAGAAAACACATCCCAAAATTATTGAAAGAGATCGATGCAATCCTGAATCTCGTTAGGGGAACTTTCAACTCCAATTATGACATTCTCAATAATGTTGGGATCTCTGGATATGTTCACCGAGGTAGTAGCAGAAATGACAGCCATGTTCCCTTTATAAAATACTTGTGTTAGTGCTAAGGGGTTCAAGACTGGGTGAACAGGACCAAAAGACTAAAGGCTAGACAAACGTGTTTCAACTTCTTGCAAGTCTAGTAGAAAATAGGACCGATGATGAAAATCATCCCACAGTCTCTCTACACCAGTCATTTCTTCAAGGATGACCTCTTCAGATGGAAGAGTGGTATCAAGGAAATCCTGAGCAGAATATGAACTAAGAGTCCAAGTCGGAGCCACATCTCAATCCAATTCCTCTGATAAAAGAGAAACTGGAATGGATTCTACAGATTCAACAATTGATTGATAATAAATCTCAGCTACAGACATAGTAAATGTCATTCCACCCAATTTACCTTCCTCTAATGTGGAGGTAGGAGAAGGCAAGGTCCAAGGGTCCGAAAAATAATGAGTTCGAAAGAAATCTCTTCGAGTAGGAACCCTAGAGGACTAAATAGCATGAATATGAACCGAAGGAGGTGGAAGATCAAAAGTACCCATCAAGGATGTATACATTCCAACCCCTAAATTCTCAACAGGTTTCTTGGAATCATTCACCAAGGGTACAGTTGAGTCATTAGATGCATTTAGATCTATAGGAGAACAATCCATCTAATCAATAGTGACAATTCTCCCTTCCTGAGGAAAACATAAAATGAGAAATAATGAGGAAGCAATAGCATCCATATTCTCATAAATCTAGTTTCACCCCAACAGAAGGTTGTAATCTAGATTTGCATCGACTATCTCGACCTCGATATTGACAGTTTTACCCCTAACATAGATGGGTAAATTTGGAACAATGTCATGTGGCCTATGAGAATGACCATCAAACGTAGTCAGAAGAGTAGCAGAAGGGACAACTGAAGAAGATCCAATAGCCTTCCAACATGAGGTAGACATCACACACATGGAAGCACCCTCATTGACTACTATTCGAAAGATATTAATCTTCCGATATGTAGACTTAATGTGAAAAGCCATATGATGAGGAAGTCTCTTTTTTAAATTCAACATGTCAAATGTGATCATAAGATAATTTCTTGGATAAACAACCCCAATTGCAGTGAGAAATGCACTCCTTTGTGTAGGACAAGACTGGAGTACCTCTAATGGAGACATGGCACAATGAATTTGAGCCAGATATATTGCAATCGAATAGTTCTGGGTATCCTTAGCATTAGGATTGATCGTTGTATGCTTTGTAGACCCTTTTGGCATCCGAGCTATAGGCTCAATTATAGGCCTCTTGATATGGAGCGACTCAACATTATTAGGATCACCTTTAGCTTTCAAAGGCTTAGCTTTGTCATAATCATGAGATCTCGTAATGATATATATGTGAGCACTCATCATGTATACGTTTGATGAATTTTTCCCTTCCTGGTTTCCTCCAGAAGGAGCTCCATTATTTGCATTTGCGCCAGCAAGCAACTGTTTCCCTTGGGGAAAAGGGTTTATTTGTACAACCGGGGAGCTAGAAGAACCCTTCTAAGCTAAAAAGCGTTGAGAATCCTGAATTTTCAGGCAGATGTGAGTAAGATGGTCTCTAGTGCATAACTTGCATGAGACATAACCTTTTTTTTACTGTCCCTCTTACCTTTTTTTATTAAGGAACCCAAAATGAGAATAGACCAGTTCTAGCTGTTGAGCCCTAAAAATAGCTCGTTCATCAGAAAATACCACTGAAAGGGATATGTTCTTTTAGATTTCTCGCTACAGATATTTCAGAAACCATTCAAGAAGGAAATAATTCAGAATACTCATTCAGAATTTGGGATTTGATGAGCCTCTTCTTTCTCCTCCATTCCTGAATATGATAAAAAATATGAGTTGCTTTCTCCTGCTGGAAATTGGCAAAGATATTAGTCCCAGCATCATAATGGACAGGAAACTGAAAATGGTCTAAGAACATAGTAGCCAACTCAAAAAAAGTAGCATAACTTCCCCCTCTTATCTCAATGTATCATTTTGTTGCATTCCTAGTTAGGGTTCGTTGAAATAACCTCAACCTAATCAAATAGTTGATAACGGAGTTCGACAAACACCATAAGTGGAAAGTGGTGACATGGTCCGCTGAATCCTCACCGGTCTTCCCTTCATTCGAGGGAAGTTTGGTGGGGACTAGAGGCCAACCCAGATTATATCAAATAGGATCATTCGTCAATTTTGATAGATCTGGAAAGTTTAAAGTTGCCAGGAAAGGTAAGTGTGGAGGAGACTGGGAATTCCATCCCCCATAGGAAGGATTCCCAAAATTTTGAAAAGAATAGCTTGGATTTTTTTAGGCACCAGGTTGCTAGATATTGTTTGTAGAAAATGCTGAGCCATAAGAGAAACTTTGTGACCCAACATTTGGAGAATGACCCCCTCCCATCGTAGGGTTACTATAGACAGGGATATTCCCTCCAATTAAAGTGTTAAAAGAGGAAGAAACTCCTTGGTAAGGGTTCCAAGCATTGGCGAATGGATAAAATCCCTGAGAAGCACCTATTGAAGGGAAAGGAAGATTCCCTTGCTGGCCAAAGAAAAAATGACTCCCAGCTTCTAACCTTGTAAAAGCAGGGTTCCATCCCGAAAAAGCATTAGAGCTTTGACTTCTGATGAAAGGATTGAATCCTTGATTTTGAGAGGTGAAAGGAAAATATCCTAAGGAAGTGCTCGAATGAGGAATATTCCCACTTCCAAAGGGGAAAATCTAAAAAGAAGTTGATCTAATAGCCATAGAAGGCATAGGCATGGAGACAACTGAAGCAGTGGTAAAGGAGACAAAAGGAATCACACTAGAAGTCATTCCAAAAGAAAAGGGGCCAGATTGAGAAGCATATGCTTGGGTTCTTCCACTCGTGGATGGAATAGAAATATATCCAAACATAGCAACACTAGAAGTGATTGTCGAAATTGCAATGGTACCTCCTCCTTCGACTAGAAGAGGAGTATGCACACTTGCAGTGCTCATAGCCGAAGTTGTGCTCCCAGTCGTGGCCATCGAAAGAAAGGGATATGAAGGATAGGGTCTATAGCCGGTCTCTGAGACTTAGGCCCAACGTACAAAATAACATTTGGAAATCTGGAAGGAAGAGGAGATGAAGGAATAAGAGGAGGTTGAGTAACCTCTTCTACTTCAACTTCTTCTGATGGAAACAAGGATCTAGAGATGAGTGTAGTACTCCTCTCTACAATACCCCTACTACTAGGACCACCCATAGAAACAATAACCCCAAATGGAGGATCACTCTTTTCCGCATTTGAAACCACAGGATAAAAATCACCCTTTGAATTACTCCTATGCCTTCTTGAATAAGACTTGACACTCGCAGGCGAAAGCCCATGAAGCCTCCTCGATCGATGAGGTGATCGGTCAGCCACTTTATGAGATTAATTAGACTCAAAAAATATAAGAAGCTAGGAAATATAGGAGAAAACATCACACTCTATAAAAATTCCCTAAGATAAAGTCAATCAAGTGGCCTTGAGGTATTTCCGCTCTGGATGATTAGGACCGGACACCAAAATACAAGAAAGAGAATAAGACAGCCTTCTAAAAATAGTCTAGGGTAATTACATCCCAAAACTACTAGCGAAGGTAACATAAATAGTTACGTTGACCTACTGACAAAAACCTTTTCCGGTGCAAGTCCCCGAGCTTCGCAAGGGCACCCTCCAGAAGTACTGATGAAAGTGATGTAACGTCTGCCTCAGGTACCACGGGTATTCTCCCTGGAAGTCACCTATGTGGTCCCTAGGAGAGGTAACTAAGGGCACCAATCCGTATCGACAGCTGGGCGGAACGGTCTTAGGTCAAGATTAAACAAATAGGAGAGGGGGTATCTCTCTTCTCTATTTTCACTCTCCCTCGCGCTTAACTCTCTAGAGGTAGAGCTTTCTCGATCCACTTAATGGAATTGGATTTCACTCATTAGTCAACTTTCTATGTTTGACAATTTTGAGCATCCTTGGAGAGTTAACTCTCCACTCACCAATTCCAAGGCCCTATAACCTAGCTAGTTGGTGTATGATTAGTGACAATAAAAAAAATTCTAGTTCATTTTAATTAGAGCACTTTATTTTAAATGGATTTTACTTAAATAAAAGGTAGATGGAGGTGAAACTAATGGTGTTTTTCGACACAAAAGAAATCAATGAAAACCTACTACATGCAAATGCAATATATTTATTTGTATGAAAAGAGATTTGTAAATGGGTTCTACGAAACTAAGTAAACATTTTTTTTTTTTTTTTCTTTTCAGTTATCACTCTTCACATACTTATGAAAACTATCAAAAAGACTAAAATATTTCAGTGCAACTAATGCAAAAACTACCAATGATATGCAAATTCTAGGACTACTCACTAAGAAATAAAAAGGAGTTTCTAAGGCGAACCGGTTCAATCACTTTTGACAGACAAGTAAGGCAAGTCCCAACAAGAACTCCTTTGCATACAAAATGCCAAAACACACTTGATATAAAAGAGAGAGAAATCTAGACAAAGACTCCTTTCAAGATCAAGCAAATGAACCAAAAATGAGAAACTAATAAACTGCTTCAAAATGGATACAAACCACAAAAAGGAAACCAAAGCAAAAGAAATGGAAAACAATTTTTTTTTTTTGGCTTTTCACTTTTAAGGAAAACAAGAAAATTTCAAAGAGACAAGCACAAAACTACTCAAGAACTAAAATCAAGAAAATGAGTGTTAATTTTGGGAGACTGGGTCCAAACTCCATGTTGTGATGCTCAGATGATGATACCAATATTTTTATTGGATTCCTCTTTTAGAGAGGTGCAATATTGATCTAAAGATCATCTTGATCTGATGAGAAGAACAATTATTTTGAATTAATTCCACTTATGTGCAAGGTCGGCCAGAATTGTAATGTAGGCTTGGAGCCCCAACAAATGTGTCACACACCATCACTGAAGGATATATATAGGTCAACGTTGGAGGTCATTTTCACCATCACTCATCAGAAATTCTCTCTCTGCATCTGATTGGTTTGATCATCATCTTGGAGGCTTCTCTTCACTCACACGTGGGAAAAAGCAGCAGCTAGGGTTTCAGACTATTCTAGGGTTTCCAACGCAAAATTGACCAGTGTTGACTTTCGTCAACCCTTGGTAAAATTGACTCGAAACTCTCCCTAAACTTCGATCTCCTCAATTCGCATTTTTTGGCACAAAAAAAGAAGCTAGATGTTGACTTTGACTTTGTTGTGTTGACTTTCTAATGCTGTTGTTTTGTGTTGACCGTTGGGTAGACATCGTTGACTTTGGGTTGACTGTTGTAGAAGTTGTCCGAGAGGGTTGTGTGACACATTCCAGTTGGTTGATCATGAAGATACTTTGTTGGTTGAAGCATCTTGTTGACCGCCGTAACACACCACAACACATATATTTTGTTGATCAAGTTAAGTGTATTTTTGGCTTGTCTTCTGTTGGTCTATTGGTATGTTCTATGAAAATTTTACTTTCATGTTTATGTGATTGCTATTTGATATCGGGTATAAAGTAAAAGTTGCATCAAGCATAGAACATCTATGAAAATTTACATGGAATCAGAGCTAAGGTGAAGAAAAATCCCAGTTTTTATTGAGAGCAATCACCGAAGAATTAGTATTGTCAAGGACCCATGGGTACCTCAATTTATAATGGCTTCAAAGCTAATGAAAAGTCGACTAGCAAGGCTTACTTTCATGTCTGGAATATGTATTTTTATTTAATGTTGGAAGACCAAGATTTCATGGACTATGTGCAGGGTAAAATCCAAGAGCCTCCATCATTTGCACCTGCTTCCACCAAGTCAAAATATAAGAAAGGAGAAATCAAAGCAAAGCTGATCATCTGGGATTCCATCCATAAGAGTTTGGTTGTATACATCTTTGATCTGTGCACATCTAAGGATATGTATGATAATTTGGTCAATATGTTCAGGGCCAACAATGCAAATCAAGTCCTTTTCTTTAAGAACCAATTGAAGAATCCTAAGAAATGCAGGGATGAATCCATTCAATATTATTTTCTAAAATTGACTGAGATCAGGAATAATATTATTACCATTGGGGAAACAATAACTGATCGAGAAATGGTTCTCACCACACTTGGAGGTCTCCCCTCTGAATGGAATGTATTCATTACTACCATTCTCAATAATAATGTGATACCTGATTTTTATGAAGTATTGTTGAGATGCACTCAGGAGGAGACAAGAATGATGGAATATGAAAATGAAGGTAATGATGCCTTCATTGCTCGTGCTAAGAAGAAGAACAATGGTGGTCCAAGGAACCATGGAAGAGTAGGGTCCCAAGGAAAGAAAGGAATATGTTACACATGTAACAAGACTGGCCACTATGCTAGAGAATTCCCTAATAGAATGGATTCTTCAAGGGATGATGATAACAACAACAACCAAAGGAATGGAAATCAAAGGAACAATAGGTTCAAAGGAAAGAGGAAGGATCCCTCTGGTCACAATGGAAATGGGAAACCTTTCAAAAGGTCAAGAAATTCTAGGTATGAGGAATCTAATGTTGTTGATGATAAGAAAAATGAATTCATTCTTTTATCTTCCCTCACTACTGCATCTCCACACGACACTATGGATGTTTGGTTGATTGATGGTGGTGCTTCAAGGCACCTCACTGGGTTTAAGGAAGCACTTTCTGATTTGGTTGAGAAGGATACTAATCTAAAAATTATCCTTGGAGATAATTTCACCTATCCCGTGAAAGGTACAGGGATTGTGACCCTCCACTTATCTCAAGGTCGAGTCCTCAGCTTGCAAGATGTACGATATGTACCTGATTTTAAAAAGAAAATTGTGTCTATTTCGGCCATGGAAGACAAAGGTTTCAAGGTGGAATTCATAGACGAGAAGGTACGCATTTGGAAGAAGAGTTTCAAGGAAGCTCTCACGATTGGGTTTAGAGTTGATACACTCTACCAGGTTGGAGGAAGTCTACTGGGGGCTATGACATGTGATAATATCCGTCAAACTAAACTATGGCACTGAAGGTTTGGACACCTTCATTGCAAAGCCCTTCCCGAAGCAAGGAAGGTGGTGACAGGGATGCTCGAATCCAAAAATGATCATGAAGGTTTATGTCAGGGTTGTGTCGAAGGAAATGATAAAAGGGGACCTTTCCCCTCAAGTGTCACAAAGACATCTGATGTCTTGCAATTGATACATTCTGATTTTTCTGGTATGCTTCCCATGACATACTTGGGAGGATGTTCTTATTATATGAAATTTATAGATGACTTCTCTCACACGACCTGGATATAATTCTTGAAGAAGAAGGATGAAGCTTTCATGTAGTTTCGTACTTTCAAAGCCTTGGTGGAAATTCAAACAGGGAAGAAGATCAAGATATCGATAATGAAACTGAATATGATACGAAGGAGTTCAATAAATTTTTCAAAGAATCTCACATCAAGAGGGAGACCACAACCGTATATAATCCTAAGAAAAATGACGTTGTTGAAGGAAATAAGAGGACCATTGTGGAAGCTTCCCGTGCCATGCTATGTGACCATGGTCTTCCAAAGTTTCTATGGGGAGAAGCTACGAACACTGTTGTGTACATACAAAATCCATGCCCGCATTCCGCTTTGGACTCCAAAACTCCTAAAGAGGTTTTCTCTGGTAAGAAACTTGATGTCTCTCATTTTAGAGTTTTTCGTTGTCCCATTTATTTTCATGTGCCGAAAGAGAAGAGGAGCAACTTGGATGCTTCTAGGAAAAAGGGAATGTTTGTGGGCTATAGTTAAGCTTCGAAGGCTTATAGAGTCTATGTGCTTGGTCAAAGAGAAGTGGATATTTTCCACGATGTTACCTTTGATGAAGATGCTTCCCTCGGGAAAGTGATAAATCTTCCGAGCTCTAAGGAACATCATGAAGTAAGTTCTGGGAATCAATAAGAACCAAAGGATGAGATGATGCCTGATGTTGAGGGATCGATCGACCTCATTGATCCACCTCCTTCAATGAAGAGAAGACTTGAATGGCTCCAGGATACTCTCGAATATGCTGAGAGACATATGGCCCCAAGCGGGACATTCCGTGAAAGCAATAAGATGAATAGATACCAAGGGTATCTAGCAGCCATGAGTACAATCGTACAATCTGAGCCTGGATATTTTGAAGAAGCCATAAAGCATCAAGTCTGAAAGGATGCTATGCACGAAGAGTACGAGTCCATTCTGAATAATGATGTCTGGGATGTGGTTCTGAGACCAGAGGACAAAGTTGTTGTCACCTCGAAATGGCTCTATAAGATCAAGCATGGATCTAATGGTAGTGCTGAAAAATTCAAGGAAAGATTCATTTCCCAAGGCTTCTCTCAAAAGGAAGGCATAGACTATGATGACATATTTTCACCTGTGGCTCGATATACCACCATATGATCTATCATAACCCTTGTTGGTATGCAAGGATGGAATCTTCATCAGATGGATGTGAAGACCGCCTTTCTACATGGTTTGATAAAGGAAGAGGTGTATGTGGAGCAACCTCTGGGGTTCAAAGTCGAGGATAGAAACACCCATGTATGCAGGTTGAAGAAATCCCTCTATGGGTTAAAACAAGCCCCTAGGGCTTGGTACGATACGATAGATAGCTACTTGATGAAGCTGGGCTTCAATCGTAGTAATGATGATCCAAACCTTTACTTCAAGGTTGATAGAGAAAAGCCTCTCATTCTAGTTCTCTATGTGGACGATCTCTTCCTGACAGGTGTTGATCCTCTCATTCATCAGTGTAAGAGGTAGATCGCTTATGAGTTTTAGATGAAGGATCTAGGACTGATGCATTACTTCCTAGGTCCGGAGGCCTAGCAGAGACCTGGCGAGATTTTCCTCTCTCAAGGAAAAAACATTGTGAAGTTGCTGGAAAGATTTGGAATGGTGGACTGTAAGTTTGTGTCAACACCAATGGAGCTCAAATTTAAGAAGTTGAGTGGAAGCGTTGTTGGGCTCGTGCTAGAAAATCCTACTGAGTATCGTTAACTTGTAGGGGCCCTGATGTTCTTAGTGAATACCCGTTTGGACGTATGTTTTGTAGTGAACACTTTGAGTCAACACATGGTTTATCCTCATCACATTCACTAGGTTGGTGCCAATAATCTGTTGAGATATCTTCAGGGCACGCTAAACCATGGGCTAAGATACAATGCCGGGAGTTTTAGACTCCATGGATATACTGATGCTGATTGGGGTGGCAGTGTGGCGGATCACAAGAGCAGATTTGGATGCTGCTTCACACTTGGGTATGCTTCGATATCCTGGATGAGAAGGAAGCAGAAGTTGGTAGCTTTAAGCACCACTAAGGTTGAATAAATTGCAGCGAGAATGGCCTGTTGTGAAGCAGTTTAGTTTTGAAAGCTCTTCAGTGAGTTGTTCGGGCATGTGCTAGATACCACCATTATCCTTTGTGATAACCAGAGTGGGATTCGTTTTTCAGAGAATCCTGTGTTCCATGATCGATCCAAGCATATTGATATCAGGTACCATTTTATCTAGGACATGGTATAGTGAGGTGCCGTAAGGCTCGATCATATAGGAACTGATGAGCAGGTCACAAATATTCTCATAAAGCCCTTGGGGAAGGTCAAGTTCCTAACCTTCCGTGAGAATCTTGGAATCGTGGAACGACCCTATTCTGAGGGTCCTATTGGACGATGAGCTCTGGGAGCTCTAGGAGGCTTTGGGGATAACTTCTTGTAGCTATAAGCAACCACAAGGCTAGTCTTTCCAAACCTTTTTGGTGTGATTTTTCCCCACCGTTATGATATTGAGCTAGTTCACCTCTCTTTGATCTGTGCCCCTTATGCATCCTACCCATGGAGTCCCAGACTCATGGGAAGTACCTCTCATCTTGGCTAATGAGGTGGGAAAATATAGAGACCAGTAGCATGACCGATGGATGCATCAAAGATTGGTATACTCTTTGTGTCTAGGATGGCACGTGTCCAACCACTTGATCTAGGATAAAGTCTAGCGAGGTTTCAGATCTCCAACTGACTTCAAGTTAGTATGTGACTCCTTTGAGTCCTATAGAGATTTCAGATCTCTAAGCTTATTTTTTCAGCCTAGAGTGATGTCTTTGTGACTCACCTTTATGCTCTGAAATAAAGAAGCTAGAAAAACAAGTTACGTCGGGATGACACACAATGTTTGGATGGAGTTCTCCCTAGTTGAGAGCGAGTGTTAATTTTGGGAAAATAGGTCCAAACTCCATGTTGTGATGGTAATATTATGATGCTAATATTTTTATTGGATTCCTCTTTCAGAGAGGTGCAAGATCGATCTAAAGATAATCTTGATCCGATGAGCAGAACATTTATTTTGAATTAATTCTACTTATGTGCAAGGTCGGCTAGAATTGTAATCTAGGCTTGGAGCCCCAACATATGTGTCACATACCCTCACTGATGGATATATGTAGGTCAACATTGGAGGTCATTTTCAACATCACTCATCACACATTCTCTCTCTGCATCTGATTGGTTCGATCATCATCTTGGAGGCTTCTATTCACTCACACGTGGGAAAAAGCAGCAGCTAAGGTTTCACACTGTTCTAGGGTTTCCAGCACATAATTGGCCAGCATTGAATTTGGTCAACACTTGGTAAAATTGACCCAAAACTCTTCCTAAACTTCGATCTCCTCAATCTACATTTTTTGGCACAAAAACCGAGGTTGGATGTTGAATTTGACTTGGCTGTGTTGACTTTCTACTACTGTTGTTTTGCGTTAACCATTGACTGGAGAACATTGACTTTTTTTGACTTTGGGTTGACTATTGTAGAAGCTATCCGAGAGGGTTGTGTAACACATTCTGATTGGCTGACCGTGAAGAGACTTTGCTGGTTGAAGCATCCTGTTGACCTCCGTAACTCACCACAACACATATATTTTGTTGATCAAGTTAAGTGTATTTTTGGCTTTTCTTCCATTGATCTATTGGTATGTTCTATCGGAATTTTACTTTCATTTTTATGTTATTTCTATTTGATATCAGGTATAAATTAAAAGTTGC
The DNA here is from genome assembly GCA_034641835.2 of Pinus albicaulis. NCBI lineage: Eukaryota > Viridiplantae > Streptophyta > Pinopsida > Pinales > Pinaceae > Pinus > Pinus albicaulis. The sequence goes on from CM076583.1 coordinate 514,098,054, forward strand.
ATCAAGCATAGAACATCTACAAAAATTTACAATGAGCTACAAAGAGACTTCAAAATGCTCAAGCCAACTATGCTACTTTCGTAGCGGGAATCAAACAAGAAATAAGAAGCAATATACCCAAGAAACTAATTCAAAATAGTAGCACACACTTCCAGCAAACAAACTCAAAAAACTAAGAAAAGGTCACTTCAAGATCCACTAGAAGGCTAGTCCCAAGAAAACAAGAAAACAAAAGAAGTCAAAGAGGAAAAAACCAAAAGCGAAGCAATGCATAAGGAAAACATGAGAAAAAAATAAGAGGCTCACTGTTCTAAATGATATGAACAACCAAGAACTCCAGGAAGAGGTATTTGTTCTACAACCACAATCGAGGCTTCACAAAACAAGAAAAACCATGAAATGTCTAGGTCTTCACAGGAAAAAGAGAGAAACTGACATAAAACCACAAGAATCACAGTCTAGACACCGAAAATTTTCCACAAGAGTGGCCAACCATAAACAGGAAAGACTTACAGGACCTTAAAATTCAAATTTTCAAAATTTATTGGGCATACATAGGTTCGTTGTGTGCAACACACGTGTATACGCAACTGTAACCAAAGAAACACGCATATACACGGGTTCTTTTGGAGAAAAAAGAGGGCATACACGACTGTGTATAGACGAAGTAGTGTATATAAACTTAAATAAGGAAAAAAAGGAAAACCCAAGCCTGATCTAGAAGATTAGGGCTTCTACCTGGTTGGGAAAAAGACTTAATAGACTGCAAATGTGATTAAACTTTCAAGGAACCCACTAGACAAATTAAACAACCCACTAAAAATTACACGGATGTAATCCCCAACAGAGTCGCCAGTTTTGTTATGGGTAAAGCTACCCCAAGGCCTTGGGTCGAGAGACCTAATAGAGTGGATGGCATGTCATCACAAGGACTCTAATTACCAATTTTTATGCTTTAAACTAGAAAGTGAGGATTGTGGACCTTACCTGTTTATCCTTCATTTGAAGTAGATCTCGTAGGGTGCAAACCCTCTGCTACTCCCTGTGCTCCAAAACCTGCAAAACAGTCAAGAACGAGCACAAAAACTAGTTGTACAACATATATGTCCTAGATGTTAGCATATTAGCATACATAATATCGTAAATATAACATGAAATTAACTATTCAAGATTATTAAGCAGGTATAAGAGACACATAACACATGAACATCAGGAATAGGATGGTACTTCTTTTATTAACAACATGTAAAGAAAATAGTGGAGAAATCACCTGAGATCTACCATGGCCTTGAGCAAAACCGTCCTCCAGATTCGTCTAGCCCTAGCCTCAAAAAGCTTCTTCCATAAATGGTGCACAAAGGATGTCACATAGAATGAGGGTGATCATCACAAGGAAACAAGAGTTTCTTGAAAATTAGGAAGTGCAGGAGGTACAAGGGAAATATCAGACTTGATCAGGGCTAGAACAGGCTATAATATCAATAATATTCTCTCTCTCCTCCCTTAGGCCATTCCCTTGAGGTGTATTTATACTTCGTCAAATTAGTTTTTTCATTTGGGGAATAGTTAGGCCATGAGCTGGGGTAGTTAAGTTACAGGAAAAAACGAAAAACCCCGCCTCAATAATAGGGAATTTATATATTTTTTAATATTTTAAATAACATACGCGAGTTAGCTATGGATGGACCCGTGTGTGCATGCGGAAAAATTTGGGCAGTGTTGCGTATGGATTTTAAAATATTGTTTTTTAAGAAATGTGACCAAGTCTGAATGGAAAGGTTTCCCAAGGCCAATGTATAAGTCATCAAGTATATAAAGGTGATAAATGATGTTATAACACCATCATGTTGCTTGGCTACAGGTGTTAGGGAAGGTTTACTTGCAATACTTTTCATATATACTAATGATTGTTTTACAAGCACAACATAAAACAAAAATTGTGCATTTTCTGCTAACCATTCAGATTTTTCTTTCAAATTTTAGATTGATACACATTATTATATCGACAAGAATTTTTTTGGCAGTTCACATGATTCTTAGTTTATTTGAACAATGACCAGAAAAATTACCATATATTCAATCAAAGGTATGGAATTTAAATTTCAAGGGTCTATAGGTCCTAGATGTTGAACCTAGAGCTATGATACCAAGTATAGGGACCAGCCCTATGCTTTGCTAGACCAAACCTATGCTTTATTTTATTTTTTTATTTTTTGAATAATACATAAAACTAGGAATAAAACCATAAGCATACAACAATGGAAACTCAGAAATATTAATCACTTATATCAAAAATCCATGAATTTAACTTCATTACACATACATATATTTTACATGTTAATTATAGGCACAATGAACTCATATAAAGAAAAAATTATAAATAACATTGGTATCGTTCACCAGGAGACGAGATTCAATATTGGCTTGCCGCTACTTAGACTCCCTTGTTTGTCGTCTGCCTCCAACTATGAATGTTGATGTGCTTAATCCGAATGTCGTGACCCACTGGTTGACCTCCCAACCTACTCCTTGGGTACTCTCCTTCCCCGTAAACCCCCAAGCTTCAATGGGGATGTACAACAAATGAAAAGTGCTAGCTGATAGGGATGAGCACTCCTTGTCTCAAGAGTCCCCTTTCTTAATTCCTCTACCTCACCAAACTCAACTATAGCTCGTAACCACTCACAACGACATAATCTCCTCCATCCAACAATAGGGTAAGAAAAAGTCCTTTTCCCATGGTTTGCCCCTTATTTTATAGGAGGCTTCATAGGTGACACTTGGCATTTCATGCATAATTAATTATTTTTATTAATCCAAAATTTGATTATTCATCCACCCGTGTCACCTTCTCACCAAGACTCTCCAAAATCATTTACTTAAATATTAATTTAAAATAGTATTTTCCTCACCCCAACAAGGCTTCATATTTCTTCTCCTAGTTGTCTCTTGATCCCCATTTTTTCTACTCCTCAATTTGTGTTTATTACTGGAGTCAACTAATAAGTCTTAAATTTGGTCCCCTAATTACCTCCTAATTTAACTCAACTTTCCTCTTAGATGGATATTCTTATGTTGGCTCTTGCCACATGGAGGTTCTCTAAATTTCTCCAATTTTAATTTATTAATTTTATTTTATTTCACCACCCTCTTCTCTTAATGAAGTATTTTTTTTACTATTTTACTATTAATATTTATACTTAACTCCATGTCCCTCTTTCCCCCTTTTTCCTAATTAAGTTACTTATGTACATTATCCACATAATAATTTTCAACATGGAAATGGGTAGAGTTCTGAGGGTAAAATATTTTATTTCTTCCTATTCTTCCCTTACCCTAAGTTTTTATTCTTGATTTAATTTCCTTGGTTCTAACATTATTTACCACTTGATATGAATTAGTAGGATTTTAATATCTTGATTCTATTTATTAGTTTATTTTTAATTATGTTGAGGGTGTCAAGTAGGTCATGCCCTTCAAGAAATTCCCTTCGAAGTTCCAAGGGTACCATGCCTAACAATTTATTTGTGATGCAAAGGGTGCCAAGTAGGTCATGTCATTCAAGAACTTCTCTTGAAGTTCCAGGGATGCCACACCACTTTCCCTTCAAGCATCTAGTGGCTACGAGGGAAAAGTATAGGTGCAACGATAGAGACCACTATCATCTCGTATGTCGCCTACTATAGTGAGACTAATGGTGTTGGGGATCAAGAAATTCGCCTTGATATGTGCCCCCCACAAAATTCCTCGTGAGAAACCCAATTTGGGACATGCCCCCATGACATTGTGACCTTCAAGGAGAAGGTTTTTCGACCTTTCCAGCCTACGTCACGGCGGGAGTGCTAGCAGGTGAGATTAGGGACACTACCCCAACCCTCCCATGTAGTTCCCTCCAACTTTACACCCCCATCCCCCATATGTGAGTCATTTAGCCAAGGAACTAACATATTCCCACAACCACTAACATATGATCAGAGTATATATATAGCAAGTTTCAAACTAGACTTAGAATTTCAAGGTCAAAATTTATCAAACCAGATGTTGTCAACTCATCATATGCGAGTGCCTTTAGTGGTTTCTTTTCATATTCAATAATAATCAGTAACAAAGTTTCTCAGTGTTATTCATTATCATAATAGCAACATCGTTGTTCATTGTGAATCAAAACTAATGTAAGTAGCTAACATAGGGAACACATTCATCATGGTTATCATAATCATAACATCAATGGGAAACAAACATATCCATAAAATCCATCATCATTGTAACATCAATAGAAAACATACATATCCATCAAATCTATCATCATAATGATATCAAAAGAGAACACGCATATCCATTAATGTTGCAATCATATCAATAAAGAACATACATAACCATTAATGCTATCATCATCATAGTATTAATAAAGAGCATACATCACCATCAAATCCACTAATAATAGAGTCATGTGTTTGGATCCTCAACCTGAGTTAATTAAAGAATAAATTTTGGGCCTTAGGGCTAAATAATTTTAAAATTAATATCACTTTCAGTCAACTAGAGTAGGGCACTACACATGAGATAAGGATCACATACTATCCTATTGTCTGTTGATCTTCCCAACTTGACCCTCAAGAATCAGTGGTATAACACATGCATCTTGTAGCTAAAGTGAGATACTACTTACCATAAATGAAAATTATCATGCCTAACTCAAGTATCCAACACCCATTGGCGATATGGGTGGGAAAAAAATGCCAACAATCCAGACTTGTGGGTAGTATGCCAACTGGGATATACTCTGTCAACACCAAAGAGAGACAACAGACAAGATACGACTTACTAAGAGGTAAGTATCACAAAATATCCTATTGCTCGACAATAGGCAGGATACAACTTACCAAGAGGTAAGGATCATAATCTATCCTACCATCTAGAGTTCCCTCAACCCCAGGAGCTCTAAGGCTCAATTTCTCACCCTGGGAGCCCAAACATGGGGCAAGATCATAACTCAATGTACTTGATAATTTGGGACCCTTACCTAGGAGTGCCACATCCATTAGTACGATATGCTATCTAAATACCAAGAACTCCTCTTTTAGAAAAGCCTTGGTGAGTATCTCCTCTATCTGCTCATTGATCGAAATGTGATGGAGTCTCACAACTCCTCTTTTCACCATGTCTCGAATATAGTGATATTCGATCTCAATATGCTTGGACTCGTCATGAAATACGAGATTCTCTACCAATTAGATCCACTCTTGTTGTTGCAATATATGATTGCAGTATCATGAAATTTCTTAAATAGCTCTCCAAAGAGCTTTCTCAACCAAACTACCTCACAAGTAGCCATGCTAGCACTAATATACTATACCACAGTCGTGCTTAAAGCTACAAAATTTTGTTTCATGTTAATCCAAGATATCATGGCAGAACCAAAATTGAAGCAACACCCTGATGTGCTTTTCTTGTCAATAAAATTTCTAGCCTAGTCAACGTCAGCGATGTGAAAATTTATAAATCTTATACTTATGTAGAAATCTTACTGTTAAATTTGGTTATGCTCCTCCTACTTAATTTAGTTATTAACTGAATAAATTTAGATTAATATTGAAGAAAAACACATAAGAGACCTTCACCAATACAGATATGGAAAAATAAATGCACACATAAACAAAGTGACACAATGATTTTCTAGACAAATAGTCCCCGGAAAAACCTAATGCAGGAAAACCAGTCTGCTGGCTGTTGGAGGGTTTTATTATTAATAATTTTTTTAATACAGCAAATCTGGTTTCTAGATATGGAAAACTTGAAAGAGATAAAATATATCTACATCTCAATGGTTGTTCTGAATCCAGAATAATGACTGATCCACACCCTTAAACAATATTATAGAATTCAACCAGAATTAGGCCCTAGAAACCCTTGCGCTGCCCCTGAAGCCCCTACGCCAGCCTCTGAAGCCCCTGCAACCCTCAGCGTTGGCTTGGAAAGGGTTTCGTTACCCCAGACTGGGTGACGCAATCCTTACGCTACCCCTTAGGGTCTCTGTGTAACCCCTGAGGGCTTACATCTGAATCACATTGTCCTGGAAGGGAATGCGCAACACCTGCGTAGCACAGTTTCTGCCTTCTCTGTTGTTGCTCTCCTACTTCTCTGAGTTGCCTCTCTGAGCTAATATATGCCTCTTGCTAATTCTAGATCATGGGATTAGATCATCTCCTTGGCCTCAATTCCCCTCTCTGTAGCTAAAACACTTCTTATAATTATTAGCAAAGCCGCCCTAGAATATTAGCTTAGCTTCAGTGCTCTACTCTGTGTGTATTTACAAATGACTCCAAGCCTTTCTTTTATACTTTTATCATTGGGAAACCAACAACCATGATCACATATTGAATCAATGGCTAAGATTAAAAGAAATATTGATTCATGTGACTTAAGAAAATTTCATCACATGTTTAATTTAATTAAGTTTAATTATTTCCTTTTCCTAAGTTTATACTTAGGAAATACATTAAAATAAGTAATTAATTAACTATCTCCTAAACCAGATGAAATTTCCCAAATCCCTTTCTGGGTCTTGTAGATCAAGTGTACTCTAATCCCTCCACAAAATTTGGGAGCTAGAGCATAAATGATGATACCCCAAATACAAAAAATCTCAACACTCCCTCTTAGCGTCAATAGTGTGCTCTAGCAATACATCACACTATGCATTACAAGACTTTGAGTACTGGATTTGTGTTGTTGATGCTTTGTCTGCTACCAATCAACTCTGCACTGTTTCTGCCATTCTGTACTGCTACCCATGACTCTTCCACTGCCACTGCAACATCTGTACTGTAACTCCCTCTCAATTTTCTGCATCTGTGCTGCTCATAACACTACCACTGCTGATATGCTGCACTGAAACTTTAGTTTTTGAGAGAAATGATTGAATCTCCTACCCAATATTTGACAGGCAAGTCATATGGGCAACATCCTCATCACTAAAGCTCCATAGGTTGTTAATATGTGCTGGCACCTGAAGGATGATGCACAACAACAACTATGCAATGCGTAAGTAGACTCCCTCTACACAACTGAGGTCACATCAACCCCTCGTGCTTAAATCCCTCACGCTGCTAATGTGTTGTATTGTCCTCCTGAAGCCTCCACGCTACTGCAGCTCTGCTCTGCGTTGCTGAAGTCACATCAGCCCCTACACTGCTGGTGCTTCTACGTTGTTGCTGCATCTGCACTGCCCTGCTCCTTCCAGCCTTTTGATCTGCCTCTACTTCATCTGTGATCTATGCACCCACTGCTCCACTTGTCCTGCTAGTGTCTTAAGGTTGTCGTAGCTCATATGTGATCCAAGAGATGAGCTTCTCAAGGATCTTGCCTTACATTCTATAGCTCCTTTACAGATCCATGTTGCCCCACTTTCCTATTTCATGAGCACACATGGCTGCATCATCTTCTGACCCATCATCCACCATGAAAGCCTTGGAAGGAGAAGCTTCCTTGTTCCTTTTCTTCTGAGGATAACTATTGGAAAAATGTCCCATTTCACCACACTGGAAGAACTTGATCTGAGACAGATCCTTATTCTTCTTGATCCAGAGTTGTACTGCTTCTTGGTGATTCTGTGGAGTTCTTTTTGACAAAAAATTTCCCACAAGTTGTCCCAATATGGGAGGTCTGCTCTACCCAAGATACTTTGGACAAAGGTTTACCAATCATCTGTGATTGTGTTGAGAGCAGCCCTGACCATCACATCATCTTCCACCTTAGCACCCATTGTAGTAAACTGATCTCTGATCTACTGCAATTTGAAGAGGAAATGATCCATGTCTTCTCCCTTGGTCATCATGAATGACTGCATCTGAGTCTCCAATAACATCTTCCTTTGGAAAAAATTTACCTCATATAGGGAAGTTAAGGCCTTCCACATCTCATTATTTTTCTTCTTCTCAGCTATGTGTGGTATAATATGGTCCTTAATTCCATCCATGATCAACTACTTGGCATGCCCAACATCTTCATTATGCTTCCGTAGAAGATCTGCATCGGTCAGTGTGGCCAGAGTTCGCTCTGCATGGTCTCTTAGATGATATGCCTCAAGGAATATCAGGATCCTAGGCTTCCAAACTGAGAATTTGGAAAGGCCATCCAATCTGTCCTAATCATGCAGTCCATGAGGAGCCATCTTCTCAGAAATGTGTCAAAAATTCCCTTTCTCTTTGCTAGAGAACTGGATCTAAGGCCCTTGGTGAAACAGGCAGATTCTACTCCCTCTAACAATTGATTTCCCTCCTTGGAAATCTACCAAATCAACAATAATTTAGCTCTCTTTGATCCTCTGATCAATCAACAATTTTCTTTGGCTAGAAACTCTCTAAGAAGATGATCTCCTCCCACTCTTTGTCACTTGTTCTTAGGCTAAAAATCTAAAAAATTCAGAAGTTTAACCCCACTAGCACCTTCTGAATTTCTACAGCTATGCTTCATTATTTTCTGGATCTGACAGATTTAGATCTGCGTCACACTAGTTGGTTTCAGACTAATCTAGCTTTGTCTATGGGCTGCCTCTGTGCAGTAAATGTGTGGGCTTTCTAGGAGATAGCGTCAGACTGTGTCACCTTTCCCTTTATGTGACTCTGCCTCTAAAAACTGCATTTTCCCTTCAGTTCTACCCTTTTACTGCTTTTCCTTCTTCTTTCTGTAGCTAGAACATTCAGTCTTCTATTGGTTACCCTCCAAGATCTGCAATTGATCTGATACCATGTGAAATTTTCTGAATCTTATACTTATGCAGAAATCTTACTGTTAAATCTAGTTATGCTCCTCCTACTTAATTAATTTATTAACTGAATAAATTCATATTAATATCGAATCAAAACACATAACATACCTTCACCAATCTAGATCTAGAAAAAGTACATGCACACATGGACAAAGTGACACAGTGATTTTCTGGAAAAATAACCCTCGGAAAAACCAAATGCGGGAAAACCGGTCTGCTGGCTGTTGGAGGGTTTTATTATTAATAATTTTTGGAATACATCAAATTTGGGTTCCAAATCTGGAAAAACTAACATAGATAAAATATATCTACAACTCACTGGCTGATCTGAAGCCAAAATAATGACTGATCCACATGCTCAAACTGAATTTATAGGACTCACCCAGAATTAGGCCCTAGAAACCCCAGCACTGCCCCTGAAGCCCCTGTGTCAGCCTTTGAAGCCCCTGTGTTCCTCATCGATGGCCTGGAAAGGGCTGTGTTACCCCAGACTTGGTGACACAATCCTTACGCTGCCCCTTAGGGTCTCTGCGTAACCCCTGAGGGCTTCCAACTGAATCACATTGTCTTGGGAGGGACTGCGTAGCACAGTTTCTGCCCTCTCTAATACTACTCTCCTGCTTCTCTGTGTTCCCTCTCTGAGCTGATCTCTGCCTCTTGCTGATTCTAGACCCTGGGATCAGATCCACTTGGCCTAAATTCCCCTCTATGGAGCTGAAACACTTATGAGGATTCCTAGCAAACCCGCCCTAGAATCTCAGTTTAGCTTTAGTGCTCTGCCTCTGTGTGTCTTTAAAAATGACCCCAAGCCTTTTCTTTATAATTTTCTCGTTGGGAAACCAACAACCATGATCAGATCTTGAATCAATGGCTAAGATTAAAAGAAATCTTTATCCATGTGACTTAAGACAATTTCATCACATGTTTAATTTAATTAACTTTAGTTATTTCCTTTTCCTAAGTTTATACTTAGGAAATACATAAAAATAATTAATTAATTAAATATCTCCTAAACCAAATGAAATTTCCCAAATCTCTTTTTGGGACTTGTATATCAAGTGTACTCTAGTCCCTCCACAAAATTTGAGCGCTAGAGCACAACTGATGCTACCCCAAATACACAAAATCTCAATAGTAACCATGAAGTCGTACATCTCCGAGAGCATATATCAAACCAAGGTTAATTGTCCAATTCAAATATCTCAGTACATGCTTAGTCACAACCCATTGTATATGAAGAGGCTCAATCATGAATTTTGAGATTTGTAGCCTGGGAGGTACTCCAAACCCTAGGCTACAAGGTTGTGGAGGAATTGGCTTCATAAGGTCACTTGTGTGCTAAGAACCCAAGCTTGGGTTTTTGTACCCAAAGGTGTGGTGCCAAAACCATGAGGAGAATTAGTGACTTGGCTGATGGAAAAGGGCCCTTAGAGGAGCCAGGGGAAACTTCAAGCACCATGAGATCCCTTGTCAAAGTGGAGATATGAATTTTTATATGTTTTATGTGGGTTTTTCTAAGATACTTTATGTAGGTTCAACATAAAGTAAGCCCTTAAGGGCTAGTTGTGAAACCCTTAGAAAAACATATAAATATATATTGTTTGGAGGCTTATTTCACGCCATCCAAGTGTGAAATATCACAAAGTATATCTCTAAAATTAGTCGTGGATCTAAAAGAGCCCTAGCCAAAGATAAGGAGGTGTAGTTTTACATCTTCTTGTGACTTGTTTTGGTGCAAATTTTCTTGGGAGTGTAGGCCAAATTTTTGGAGAAGAAGTATGGTAGATTTGTAAATATGGAAGTGTGGTTTTTATCTCTATTTGGTTTTTTATCTTTCTAGCTTTATTTGAGGTGGACGACATATCTATTGGTGATGGCCAAGAGGTATAGAAGAAATGTAGACTCTAGGCTGCATACAAAGCAAGGGAAAACACAAATTTGAGGGCTTAAATAGAGGAAGAACACAAGATTTTAGAGAAAATTTTAGGGCTGGTGTTATTCCCTAACCAAAGCTCAGTTTGTACAGTAGTCAAGGATAAGAAGGACAACAGGGAACTAAGAGACAAGGTATTTTTAGCCTTCTTTTTGTGATGTTTTGTGAGAGGATGTAGAGTCCAATTTGTATAGATATTGAAGGTCATCCTAAAGTTGTAAAGATGGAAGCAAGTGGATGGTATTAGTAGCCCTAGATCAGTTGACAAGAAGGAATTTGGAATTTGTAAGAAGGGTGAATATTATGTAAGATGAGGACTGATACTTGAAGGACAAAGGAATGAGGTCAAGAGGAGAATATTACATCAACCTAAGTTGATTATTGGAGAAGGAAGTTTGACAGTGATAGGAGGTACCCCTCCATGCCTGAAATGTGTCTTCATTGGGTAGAAAGAGAAGGCACTAGTGGGAAGAAGTCCTTAAGAGTCGTGTCCTTGAAGGAATAAAGAGTAGCTAGTGGCAAATAAGTCCCAAAGGAGCCAAGGAGCAATAGTGGGAAATTAAGATTTGTTCACAAATGAAGTTGTGAAAAACTCGATAGGAGTCTCTATGTGTTGATGCGTTGGAGGACTAACTATCATCTAGAGAGTATATTGGAGAAGTTTTCAATGACCTAATTGAGTTGGTTCATTGATAGAGGTAGGGAGGTGTTGCCACAGATCAGGAGCCAAATGACCATGCGGGTGTTTTTATATTACGTGGACTAAAAGGGTTGTATGTGGCCACCATCGACAAATAGGTTAGGTTGTATCTTCTTCAAGGTAGATTGGATGTTGAAGGATAGACACCAAACCCTAGGTGTATTACTTGTATCAGTGGATGTATGAGGGCCATTATCCCAATTACGAGAACCCTAAATATTTGTATTACAATTTGTTAATATAACAAAGTTGGGTTGTTGAAAATTGTAAAAAGTTGTCTATGTTTGTGAATGTGTTGATTTACTGTTGTTTATATTCCGTTGTGAAAATTATTTGTGATATTTGGATTGGTAGTGTCAACAATTCTAAGAACTTAAACTAGACTCTAGTATCATAGAAAAATAATAATGAATTTAATCAAAGTGTTTACAACAAAGAATATATTCAGATGGGTGTTCACAAGGAATGTCAATGCCCCAATCAACTGTCGGTACAAGATTTCACCAAGTCATGTCCACTAGTGTCTCCACATAATTTTTTAAAGTTCATATTCATTAGGGTTGCCAAGAATTTGGATTTTTCATTCTGAATATTTCCAATAGCTTCATGACATATTTTCCTTGAGAAAGGAAAATATATTTAGGTCTCTGCCACACCTATAGTCCTAGAAAGTAATGCATCGTACCAATATCCTTCAATCTAAACTCAGAGGCCATCTTCCTCTTACACTCAAGCATCAGGGGCTCATTACCTCTTAAGAATATATCATCAACATATAAAACCAAAATCAAAGGCATACCTTGGACCACTTTGAAGTGGAGGTTTGGATCAACAATGCTTCTTGTGAATCGTATTGATAAATGTAACTAGCATATGTCTTCATAATTTTATTTGAGTCATGATGTATTGTGTTTGCCAAAAGGATATAAAAGAAAAAATATTTTAAAAATAAAATTAATTATAAGCATGGGTTTCATGCTTCATTTATTTATTCTAGGTCAAAATCACCCCATTGAGTGTTATAGGGTTCGTGTATTGAGTCAAAGTCTAAGTCATTATATTTTAGACCCTTCATGGTTTATTTATGTCAAGGAAGAATTTTTTTTTATGTAATTTTAGTCATCATTACCTCCACCATCAAGTTGGTCTTCCACCTCCTACAAGTCGGCCTCAAGAAGTTGATTCAACCTCCAAAATACTATATATTAGTAAGAGTAATCGACCTACTTGGGAAATAAATCAAGCATGTATTTGATATGAAATTCATAAGAAGGCACAAAGGAAAATAAATAAGTGTGGAAAGCTTTGTTTAAGAAATAAAACTTTAAACAAGGAGAGAAGGCTCACACGTGTGAGGAGATCTGAAGCAAGAGGTCGAAGGTGCAGGAAAGGTGGAGGTAAAATTTTCAAATGTTAAAGAGAGGACTGCGATCCTATGATTTATGTCTTTGAACTAAGTTTGATTAGTTTACATGGGAGACTGACTTGATGGAATGATTGAAGTCTGTGTCTTGGTAAAAAATTCAAGGTTGTATCATTTGATTTGGTTCTAAATAAGAGAAGAATAATTTTTGGGTTTTCCCCTAGAAGAGGACGTTTTCCCTGGTTAAGTGCCTACATATTGTGTTCATGATTGTGATTTTCATGTTTTGACATTTATTTAATGATAAGAACACTAAATTAACATAATAAAAATATAATATCACATGTTAATATCAAGATAAGAGAAATCAAGAATAAATTTTCCCAATGCTTCCCTAAATTATTTCTCAACAAATCCAAGCTTCACCAAGTAACTGTCAATGCCGACGTACCAGGATTTGGGCGCTTTATTCAAACCTTATAATGATTTATTTAACCTACAAACTTGAGTCTTCTTATCCTTCATTGCAAATCCTTGAGGCTTCTTAACATATACTTATTCACATGAAATTCCATGAATAAATGTTGTCTTCACATTCATCTGGTAAAGGGTACATCCTTGACTAGCATCAGGGGAAAAAATTGATCAAATGGTAGTGTAGTGGGCAATGGGAGAAAATATATCATCATAATCTTCTCCCTCTTTCTGGGAGAAACCTCGAGCCATGAACCTTTCTTTGTACTTCTCAATGCTTCCAGTAGCTCCATCCTTGATCTTGTATAGCCATTTGAGGTTACAATAGAGTTTGCCTTAGGTTTGAGAATAAAATATCATACATTATTCTTCATAGTTGATTACCATTCTTTATCCATGGAATCCTTCCAAACATGGTCTTTCACAGCTTCTTCAATGGTGGGAGGCTCAGCCTGAATGATAGTACTCATAGCTAAAACGTATCCTTGGTATCAACATGGCTTCTTTCTTTCTCTAAAGGACCTTTTAGTAGAAATATATTTCTCAGCATCCTATAAAGTATCATGAAGCCACAATGGTCTCTTCCTATTAGGGGTATCACTTGGAGGATGATCCAAGGGGCCCATAGGCTCCATGGGATCATCAACTATGTCCTTCTCAGATTCTAGCATAGAAGGGCCCTCAATTCCATCGTTTCTTTTCTCAATAGGAGGAGGTGGAGGAATTAGGTCCCTTTATTTTCCAAGGGAAACATCTTCATTTAAAGTTACATCCCTGCTAAATTTGATCTTTCTTTGACCATATATATATATTCTAAATGCTTTATAATTCTCACAATAACCAACAAACATAACTTTATTTCTAGTGGCTTCTAGTTTGTTTCTCTTGTCCTTCGACACATAGAAGTATATGGTGAAACCAAATATCATGAGATGTCCATCATCGGACTTCACACTTATGAATACTTCTTCGAGATTCTTGTTATCCAATTCTTGATGAGGAAGCTTACTTTGTACATAGATCATTGTATTTGTATCTTCTCCCCAAATTAACTTCGACAACTTTCGATCATGCAACATAGCTCGAGAAACCTCCACAATGGACTTGTTCTTTCTATCAACCACTCCATTCTTCTTGGGATTGTAAGGTACAATAGTTTCCTTCTTCATTCCATCCTACTTGCAAAAATAAATGAACTCATTTGACGTATATTCTCCACTATTTTCATACCTGAAGACTTTGATTTTCTTCCCTATTTCATTTTCTATCAGTGTCTTGAAGTCCTTGAACATATCAAAAGTCACATCCTTGTTCTTCAAGTAGTATATCCTTGTATTCTTGAAAAAATTCTCAATCAGGATTATCTATTAGAGGTGTCCACCAATAGAGTGCACAAGCATAGGTCCACATAGGTCAGAATGAATGAGTTGAATAATATCATCGATCTTGTTATTGCTAGAGGGGAATGGTCCCATTGTCTTCTTTCCACTGGCACACCCTGGGCATACTCCATCATGACTAGCTTGAAAAATAGCATAAAAAATACTAAGTTTTTCAATTTTGGTAGGGCTTCAGAATGTAGATATGTCAACCTTCGGTGCCATAACTCACTTTGATAATTGGTGTCGTGGAAAATTTCTAGAGAAGGTCTTCCATTGAGTCTAAAAATTCCTTCAACTCTAGATCCCAAGGTAAAAGCATCCCTCATGCGAGATTCCATAGGCTAGGTGGGGACTTTTCCTCTTATAAAAGCTACCTACATAACATTTTCTTCCAAGGCAGAAATAGATACCAAGTTCTTCTTTAATCATGGAACATACATCACATCATGAAGAAGAATGGATTCACCAAATTCCAATTTAAATTTGATAGAACCATAACCCTTCATACGATGAGTAGTGTTGTCTTCAAGGATGATTTTCAAATTTCTCTCCCTCTCAACTAGGTTATAGAGGACTTCCTTGTACCCATATAAATTTCCAGAAGCCCTGCTATCTACCAACCATCAATCATACAAATCCAGAGGAGAAGAACTAGAAAGAGAATAAATAATAATATATTAAGATTGACTAGCAGTTGCATTATTTTCATACATTGAGTTCCTTGACCTCTTTTGAGGATGATGGCCTTCTTCATGACCATATAGAGTATCTCTTCTTCTTTGATCATCACCTCTTATTCTATTGTTGAACCTATTGTTGTTGAAGCCACAATTGTTGTTGTAATTGGACCTTGGATCATCTCTCTCCTTTGAGAAGTATCGAACATAGTGACTATGCTTGTGGAAATTGTAGCATTCAATATCCCTTAATATTCTATTAGAGTAATTTGATTTAGGGGGAGGCCTTATTGAACCAAATGGTCTTCCTCTTCCTTTTATCTTCTTGCCTTGAGAAACAAATGTGCATGGATCTCCTTCTTCATGCTTTTGAATCCTTCCTTTGGAAATCATCTTGGTCTCCTCTTGATTGCATCTACCAACAAGATCATAAAATGTCAGAAGAACATTATTTTTGCTTATATTAATGAATGTTTCCCAAATAGGAGAAATACCTTGAAGAGTCACCACCACTAGCTCCTTTTCAAATATTTGTTCACCAACATATTGCAATTGATCCCATAGGTGAGATACTCTCATGATATAGGATTGCATGAATTCCCCTATGTTCATGTTCATTTATTTGAGTTGATTTTTCAAAGAGATGATGTGATTCAAGTTGTTGACCTCATACATCCTGGCCAACTTGTCATAAATATCCTTAGAATTATTAAAGCTACCGCCATAAATAAGAAAATTATCTCGCAAACCATCAATGATAATTTTATTGGCTTTGATTTCACTTTTCTTGTACTTGGATTTGATAACAAGAGAAGCATTCGTCGGAGGCTTGGGTGCCTTTCCTTGCACATATTCCAAAACATCGTTATCATCCAGTATAACTTCGAACCTAATCTTCCAAGCAACAAAGTTAGATGGGTCACCCAGCTTCTCATTATCCTTGAAGAATTTAGAGGTAGACATCTTATCCAAGTCAGATAGACTCCTTAAACTTCTTTTAAATATGATTTCTCTTGTCTCTTTGGTATTTTCTTCACCTTAGCTCTGATAACATGTTCATTTTTTGTTGTTAGATGTTGTTACAATTAATTTATGCCAATTTTTTTCTTCAATTAGTGATATTTCAAAATATTTTAACCTTTCAATGATCAATAATAATTGTAGATAGAACAATAAATACAATAACAATAGAAGACAATCAAGAGAAATAACAAGAGACACTAGGATTGGTAAAAGACCAGGGAAAACCCCCATAAGTGGGGAAACCATTTCAAATTATTCTTCTTATTATATTGTCATAAAATTTTCAACAAAGAGATTAAAATGTTCCAATTCACCAATCAAAAGTCATAGTTAATCCTTTGTCTATCCAGCAAAACCAACCAAACAATATCCAAGAGATGATAACAGTAGACAAATATGATCAAATTCAAAGTCTCTAAAGTCTGTGGTTAATGGTCAACAAAGTCTCAGGCCATAGCTGTAAAGAATTAGTGACCCTTAGTGTTGTTGTAGCTCTCTAGCCATAGGGAGCACCGTACCATCCAAGTGGTTGTAACCAAGTTTTCCCCAAACCAACCTTGGGGCTTGTTGTACCTTGGAAGACAGCCTATGGTTGAGGGGAGGTGAGTGTGTAAGAAATTTAATAAAAATTGTGAAATAAACCATTTTTTGTCCCATTTTTAAAACGCCACATATTTTATTATAAAAACAGTGTTTCCAAGTCTTCTTATGAGATTTTTTTTTTCAAATTGGCCTTCTAATGTTGAGTATGATTTTAAATGGCACTGTAGTGAGAAAAGGATGATGGAGATATTTTTAAACAACATGTTGTTTAATACAAAATCTCTTGTTTTTAGCCTTAGAAGAAAAATGGAATTATTGTGAAATAGTAAACAGAAAAGAGGTCCGCATCATTAAGGTTCTCTTTTATTTTAACTCACAGAAATACAAATTTGAAATTTTAAAATTTAAAAGGCCAAAAACTTCAATACTCTTTTCTATTGAAGAAAAACATTAAATGGAAAAAAATAGGAATACATATCATACTCAACAAGTCTCAGGAATCACTCAGAAATATTTATTCATATCCCAAGAAGATTTGAAAATACAAAGCAATTTTTGCTTCTGAGGTCCAAAATTCGGAACCTTCCTTTCTCTTTCAAAATTGCTTTTATACAAAATTAAAAAAAAGGGGACAATTATGAAACTTTCAACTGTCAATTAACCAAAATACTCTTAAAACTACTTTCCCTTCCTAGGATTACATTCTAATGAAAAATAAACCCAAACTACATTATTACATCATTTTCAAAACTTTTCCAAAAAGGTTGTTGAAAAGACAGGTGGCATTAAGTCACTAAGTGAGTTGGGAGTCTATTTTAGTTAAGGGTTCAACTCCTGCACTTATCACTGTTGGTAAAATCCATTCCCTACATCTTTTCCAAAGGTTCATATCTGCATTTGGACTCTTCACGAATCTAGTATGTTTCATCCTAAAATTTGTAATTCTGTTGTATGATGGTTTCTCAACAAAAATGGTTCTCATCAACCACAGTAAATAAAAATATCTATGAAAATAGTTTAAAATGTTTTCTCCCTTCAAAATTGTTTTCTTCTCATGTGTGGAACCAATTTTGATTTTAGCCTCCACCAACAAGGTCTCATATGTTTCCCAAGGTAATAATTTTCCCTGTTGATCCCAACAAGAAGGTATACCTTCTTTGGTCCTCTTATCAAAGTCATTATTGAATTTCAATACAACTTCCTTGACTTTGGACAATTTTGTTTCAATTGTTTTCATGCACAAATTATTTAAAATCATTTTATTAATCTCTAGGACATATTATATCTTGTCTTCAACCTTTAATTACCTCAACTCCTGTGATGATCTTCAATTAAGAAAATAAACCATTTTTTCTGGAAAATATGGCATGTTGTTGAAGTTTCTACTTACTAGTAGCAATAAAAATTTATAGATCCCTCACTATGGCTTGTTCCTCTGCTACTATAGACAAGGACTCACATATAGTATTCACAGTATGAATGATTTCATTCCAGATTATCTCCCTTGCTTGGATAAGGGACATATTTCCCTTCACCTTCTGTTTCAACTCTTTGATTTCTTGAGAGGCCAACTGAAAATAATTTCTATATTTGGTGAAATTTTCTTGAGACATGGAAAAATCCCTTGTATTTACCTTTATTTTCTTCAATAAATCATCGTAATTTCTTTGAATTTCTTCATTTCATTTTCAGAAATCTGCAAGTCAGTCATGACACTAGTTAGTTTGTCTATTGGATCTTTAGATTCTGGTTGCACTAGAATAATACAAACATGATATTCTATTTTCTGTTGTAAAACAAAATTCATCTCCTTTAGCTTATCATTTTCCTCATTTCTTTACAAAAGTTCTCTACTCATAATTTCTTTTTCTTTTTCTACTTGTGCTACTTTTGGGGTCATAACATGTTCCACAGAAGGAAACTTTAGATTTTTCCTAAGAACTTGAATCTTTGTTTCAACTCCTTGCAAAAATTTGTGGACAACACTTATTTCCTATGAGTTTACACCAACTTTCACAATAATTTTCTCCAGTTCTTCATTCTGTGTATTCAAAGCTCTAGAATTTTATTTTTCCAATTTCAATTGATTTACCACTTTCTCCAATAAGGTTTCATATTTACTAGAAGTTATAGAAGTCTTATTCAAATCATTGTAAATCAACTCCCTAGTCTGTCTATGCAAGTTTATTTTATCAGGTAATGGGATCTCTCTAGCATCCACTATCAAGTTAACAGTCTTGAAACCTGATGAAGATGGTATAGTCAAGGCAAAGGGGTGAGAGAAAGATAATTTGAGTTGGTTTCTCTCAAGTTACATAGAAGAAAGTAGTCTAGTTTGATAATCAGAAATTGATTGTGCCTCTAATTGGGATTCCATGCTTTATTTTACCCTTTTGTTCCTTTATTTTATTTGTCAATACAAATATTTTAGGACTAGAACAGAACTCTGAGTGACCTCCTCTGGAACAGAGGAAGAAGGTGTGAAAATAACTTCCCCCAGCTATTGGAAACCTCCCGCTACTGAAAAAATTCCCTCCTCGGACAATTTAACCCTTTTGGACCCTTTATCTGCTTCCTCTTCTAAGTCAATAATCTCCTCACTGCCTCTTTTAAATATTTTCTCACTAGGATGAGGAGTCTCAACCTCCATCCTTCCTGATGCAGTAGTTTGTCCTCCATTTTCTAATTTCATGAATTCTAGCTCACAGTCATGAACATAAAGGGCGTAATCATTCTCCACTCTCTTGTTTGAGATGATATGGTGAGGGTCATAATACCATTTCTCACCCAACTACAACTTCATGCTTTATAGGACCTTCTGCACTTCTCTCATAGCTTGACTAGTATTCACAATGAATGGCTCAACTATCCTGTAAAATTTTAACAAATGTCCCTTCTTTATTGGGACATAATGTACTTGATCTACATTCAAACTATGCATGAAAAAATCCAAGGAAAACAATCTCATTGGCACAAATGTAGTGAGTATGTATGGAGAAACCTCTGCTCCATATAATCTTATTTCTGCATATTCTTTAAATAAAAACCAATCACCCGCCTTTACATCCTTACTGAGATGAAGAAGAGATTGTGCTTTTGGTAGAATGCATGGTGAAGGGGAAATATTGACAATTGAATAGGAAAATGATAGAAAAGAACCAGTGAAATACATGAAGCCTTCATAATTTGGATTACTTCTTATAACATCTGTCCAGAAAATAATTAACTATTTGTTTTTATGAGCACCCATGATATTTAGACCCAAATGTATAAACCTTTCAACATGAGTATATAAAAATATATATGTGACCAAAGAAGGAGATATTAAGCATCCAGGGAGGGAAAGGTTTGTTAATTGTGAATTGACTACCCTCTCCCAAAAGGGAGGTATATCAAAAATCGTGTCTAGTTTCATCATCAAATTAAACAAGATCAGGATAGCCTTATCAATGAAAATAATGTCTTCTCTTCCCAAAATCTTAGCCATGACTTGAAGGATGGGTCTGATCTCCTCAGAAAAAGTATCCAGAGGAAAATGAGTGGGTTCTAGAGGAAAGTGTTTCCTAGTAGGCATCAAAATTAAAGCTAATTGGCCACAAATTGGTCTAGATAAGCTTTGGAAAGCCAAAAATAGGGTTTCCTCTGAGAAAGAGGTGTAAGACTCCGAAGAAGGAAAACACAAGGCTTGTTGGATTAGAAGGGAGGAGACTTGGAATATATTCTCCCCCAATTTGTTCATGAGAAAACATTTTTGTGGGTACAGAGCATAAAAAAGTCAATAAATAAATTTTGGGAAAACATATGTTTGGGGGACCATTGCAGCTAAAATTCCAAAACTGGTAGCTGCAGTATGCACCGGGGGGGTATTCTTGATTAAGGAGAACATGTTGGTGTAATTAAATGAGGTTAAGTGAGAAAATTGGGTCAAATACATCTCTTTCAGTGTCGATCAAAGGAATATATGAGGAAGAAACAGTTAACATAGATTTCTTGGATATTTTTCTAGCTAGGATAGAGGAGATGATGCGTAAAATACCTGGTTACTAGAGGTTGATGCTAGCTGGAGCTATGAAATGGAATGGGGGAGGGTAACGAGATTTATGGAAAAGATGTGGGGGTGTACCATTTCATGACGTGGCAACAAGACGATTCAAAACGACAAGGCTGGTGTGTAAGATGAGGTGGCAGGGAAAAAACGGTAATGTGATGGTGATTAGGTGATGACGAAGTAATGATAACACATATCTATGCTCGCTTGCTGATTTTTTGCGGGGGAAGACTCAAGTATGGTGGAGTTTTGACGGAGTCCCCACGTAGTAAATCTCCACCATTGATCTATCACTCAACCCAAGTTTGAAAAACATTTATGGAGGCACTGAGTGGAATAACTGTTAGGCATGTAATGTCATCGAGTTTCCACTATCAGATGTCCCCCCACCTTTATTTCATCGTGCCCAAAAATCTAAAATAGGTCTTACATTCTTCGCCCAAATTCAACATAGGACCTGTTGTGGCTCATTTGCATTTACTTTTGAAATATTTCTCAAAACACCAAAAAAAGCATATATGTTAGAAAATGTAAAGTTTTTGTATACTAGAAACAATTTTTTTATTTATATGTTGGTGTATTAACATTATGTGTGGAGATGTGAAGGTGCATTGGGTCATGCTTATTCGCGTGCAGAACAGTTCAAGTATTAGGACGATGGATGTGTTCATAACATTACATGCAAGGGTGGAGTCGGGTGTCCCCACCTCCACTTTCCATGTCATCCCTACCTTTATCGCATATCGCACGTCGCAATCAGAAAGCTTAGGAGGAATGGCACTAATGAATATGTTATAAAGGCCAAAATGTGATAAGGGGCGGATGTGATGTAGTTTCAGAGTTAAATTGCAAAGGATTTCAAATCTGGAAGTAAGGACCTTTCCTTTGAGAAATCTCATCATAGGTAGGAGGAGGCTTATAACGGAGTAACATGGAAAGCTGAAATGCGATGGAAAGGCGGACATGATACCATTCAAAGGTTAATTTAAATTTATTTAAAGTCCAGGATTATTTTTAGTTGCGTTTTTTATGAAGAAACGTGAACACGGGCAGTAGACTCGGGTAACGCCCGACCCCATGAAAAACAATGTTGTATGTGGTAGCGCCTTGTAAATAAATGAAAGGCTAAACGCTGCGGGCATGAGAAGAAGAGGTAGAGTCGGGGAGAATGGTACATGATAACATTGTTTGAAACACAAAGGCATAGGTAGAGTCAGACAAAGGATCATATAGTGGCACTGTTGGAAACACAACAACTAGGTCAAGTCAGGCATAGAGGCGTCATTGCAGAACTGTTTGAATACCACATCAGAAACAGAAAAGACATGAAAACAAGAAAAAAAGGAAAATATTGAATTCTGGAAGAAATGCAGGTCAAGGATGTCCGATCTGTCAGGGAGATACATCAGCACTTCAGGGAGACGCATAAGCAAAAAATTAGATTAATAAAAAAGAATAATGTTTTAAGTTCTAATTTTTTTTCTTTGTTTGTTAAGATCGAAGCTATAGTAATGTTCTCAATTTCAATGTAATAAGTAGTTTTAAAAGTTTAGGTAGTCGAAGTAGTTTCAAGAAGTTATAACATTTACGAACTATTTTTGATGTATTTAAGCAGGACAGAAAGAAATAAGAGAGGCTCCGAGTTTTGGACCTCTATAAGACTAAAACTTTGGTACTTACTTTTCTGAGGAATTAATGAAAGAAGCATCAAGTTTCCTGCAATTGTTGATGGTGATTCGTTTTTCCTGTGCCATTTTGTGTTCCTTATTCCTTGAATGAAGTGAATCAATGTAGCTGTCGGTCTCTTAATTACATCTGTGAATAAGAGTTAAATAACCTTAATTTGTGTTCCTTCAATCCAATTTCCTCTCTCTCCATGAATTATCTCTGAAACTTAAAAGTAATAGATTCTGTGTTTACAACATATTATTTTGAGTTTCCTCTCTCTCCACAAATTCTCTCTAAAATTTAGAGTGATATATTTTGTGTTACAACATATCATTTTGAGTTTCTTCTACAATTCTTCTTTTCCATTCAGATATCAGCAGTTAATGGCATTGTAGAGTCTTTCATTATACCAGATTGTTAAGGGTTTAAAGAATTATTTTCCAAAGGGATTGAAGGAATACCACGTGATATAATTACTTTTGTGACATGTTTTAAAAAAAATGTCTTAAGCAATGATTCCTTTCCACAGCCAAGGAATTGTCTCTTAAGATACAAAAATTTCTGGCGTCGTTTTCGGGGACGAAGAGACGAAGTTTATTTTCCTTGGGTTTTTAACATTATTTCCTCTAGTTGTTCATTGAGGAGGAAATATTTGGTTGTGTTTTTTATTCTCAGAATTTTGGCTCACAAAAGGCCTCACACGAGGTCGGACACCTCACAACATAAGGCCCCTAATTTTTCAGAACCTGAAAGATTGGTTTCTAAAAGGGTTTAGAAACCCAAAACCCTGGCAACACTTAGTCCTACACTATCTGCTCCTGGCAGTAGTTCTAGCAATCCTTTGTTTGAAGATATCTCTAAAGTAGTTCCTTTCTTGGAATAGGATTCACCTTTCACACCAATTTATTTTCAAGAACCTAAGTTGGAAGAACACTCCTTTGAGTCTATTTCTTTCACTTTTACTCAAGCTCAAAAAACTCCAGTTTCTGGTCCCTCTACCGTTTTCCATCAAACCACTCCCATATCAGTTTTACATCCACCTCCGTTCATTTTTTGTAGCAGGTTCATCGACTACATCTAACCAAGGAACAATCAATCAAGGTGAAAACATGGTAGCACTAGCCTTTTTGTTGAACAGATATGCTCCACTTAACCTTCCACAACCAATGAATGTGATGCCTCAAGAGTATCTTAAATTAATCCCATGTTTTACTGGAGAAGATCAAATAACTGCATAAAAGCACTTTCCCGTGTTTTGTAATTTTGCTGAAAATTTGAATGTAGAACATCTTGATGTTGTAATGAGGATTTTTGTTCAGTCTTTGGATGGAGAGCCTATAAATTGGTTTAAGGGATTTCCAAATGATTCTATTAATACATGGGAAGAATTGGAAAATAAATTCACTGAGAGATGGGGTGAAAAAAGGGATCATGGATATTCACTAACAAAATTCAATGCAAAAAAAGAAAACCAGATGAGAATATATCATATTTTATCAAAATATTCAATAAATAATATAATAGTTTTCCTGTAGAAATGAAGGCCCCTCCTTTTGGAGAAAAGGTAGTTTTTGTTGGGGCTTTTGAATCCGATTTTAGTTTCACACTTAGAAAAAGGAGATCCCCTACTCTAGAGAATATACATACAGATGCTTTAGAAATTGAAGCTAATATCATTGTAGGTGGGCAGGTGAAAGGGAAACATCCAGTCCAAGAGAAGGGAAAAGAAAAAGAAGAATCATCACATGATCAAAGAATTGAAGATATGACAAAGGTGATAAAAATTTTGTCAAATAAGCTAGTTAAGATGGAATTGGAAAGTAAAAACTCCCAAAGAAAAGTACAAAAAAACTAAGAAGGATTTAACCCTCAATTCAAAAGACAACCCTTGCAAATTTTACAGAGGGAAATAAAATATCAAGACCAGGTTCAAGCACCATTTTATATAGAAGCAACACCGGGAGAGTCAGCAGAAGATGACCAAAAGGAAGCTGAAGACCAAATACCTACTATGAACACAATAGAATAGGATGAAGAGGAGGATTGTGAGGGAGAATATGCTGAAGCTGAAGTATATTTTGATCAAGATGAAATGGATGAATGCTGTAGGAAATTTACAAATTTCATGCAAGATGAGTTACATAAAAAGTATGATTTAAGGTCTAGAAAGAGATATAGAGTGCAGGATAATGAAGGTGAACAACAATATTCTATTCCT
Source organism: Pinus albicaulis (assembly GCA_034641835.2). Classification (NCBI taxonomy): domain Eukaryota; kingdom Viridiplantae; phylum Streptophyta; class Pinopsida; order Pinales; family Pinaceae; genus Pinus; species Pinus albicaulis. The sequence continues at coordinate 514,122,853 of CM076583.1, forward strand.
CCTCCAATGGCGACTCCACAACAAAAATACCCTGTAAAACAAGTCAGTAATGGGTAGCAATCTGTGAATTTATTTAATAGAATAGATGTGTAGCAGGGTGAACCTTCCCATAGAAAATCAGTTGATACTAATATTTTGGAGAGAGTTGTTCCTGTACCTGAACAAGTGGAAAATTATAGAAAGAGTGAAGAAGAACCTCAAAAGAATGTTAAACAAACTCATGCTTTCAGTTTGACAAAAGAGTTGGAGAAGGTAAAAATTCAGGTACCTCATCTAGAATTAGCTAAAATACCAGTCTACAAGAAAGAAATTTCAGAATTTATTAATCTCACACATATTGAAGATATAAGTGACACTGTGAACTTACAAGAAGAAAATACAGTGGTCACGTTTGGTCCTAATGTATAATAAGTAGATCCTTCTGTTTCACCATTCTATATTTCTCTGTTGCTTCATGATTTTACTCTCCATAATTGTATGCTGGACTCAGGTGCATCCCATAATCTCATGCCATTGTCTGTTATCAAGGAAAAAAACTTGTAGATTACCAAACCTTACAGGGATCTGTATTCATTTGATTCCAAAAGGGTGAAATTTGTTGGGTTAATTAAATATGTAGTAGTTTCTTTGGCACAAATTCCAGCAAAGAGTATAGTCATGGATGTATTTGTTTTTGGCATTCTAGCCGGGTTTGGAATGCTCTTTTCAAGATCTTGGGGAGAAAATTTTAGAGGTGTTCTAAAATTATATTTCACTTATGCTATCATTCCTATTTTTAATAGGGAATAAATGAGATTGTATAGGGAAACAAGGTTCGTGAAGACCACTACCAAGAAATATGCAGGAAATTCCCCTATTTATAGTTAAGAAACGGAATATCTTTCATGTTTCATGCTGCATGAAGATGTCGAATTTGCTAAAGACACAGGGAATCAACTCTCTTCAACAGTTCCAAACAATGAGCTGCACTCAAAAAATATTTGGAAATGCTACTTTGATGGTGCCTACTCCAAGGAAGGCACAAGAGATGGATTCTTGCTAATATAGCCAAAAGGTAACCTTGTGCATTTTTCTTTCAAGTTAGAGTTTGATTCAACAAACAATGTAGTTGAGTATGACGCCTTGATCATTAGCCTCCAAGTTTCTAAACATATGGGAGTACAGTGTATTTAAATTTTTGTGACTCTGAATTGATAATAAGGCAAATTAAAAATCATTGTCAAGCTAATAATCTGAGATTAAGATCATATAAGAATGAATTTTTGGATCTGATAGAGAACTATTTTGAAGCCTTCAATCTTCAGTTTATTCCGAGGGAGGAGAATAGATTGGCATATTCTTTGGCAGTTGTAGCTAGCACCTTCAAGCCACCTATGAATCCAAGGTTAAGGTATGAGATTGAAATTATACATAGACCCTCTATTCCTGATAATGTGAAACATTGGTAGATGTTTGAAGATGATGAGAAGATAAATCATTTCTTGACAGTGATTGGAAACGTTGAAGATGTTGAGATAGATCAAGAAGAAAAACAAACAGAGCAAAAAACATAGGTAAGACATTTCAAAAATTCAATAGGTGATCATAATATTATTTTGTTGAAAGCTAATGTACTCCCTAAAGGTTTGGTTCCTCTTGAGAGACTGTTTGATTCAAATGATGTTGCTATTAATTCAAAGAAAATACATCAAGAGGAAGAGATGGAATATTGTAATTTGGGAACTCAACAGGAGCCAAAAATGGTGAAATTATTCAAAGGTGTTCCCAAAAATTACAAATAATGATATATTGATCTCTTTAAAAAGTATGTGGATGTGTTTTCTTTGTCATATGAAGACTTCAAAACGTATAATAAAACCATAATAGAACATAATATCCCATTGAAATAAGGAATAAAACCACATAGAAAAAAGCTCAAAAAGACTAATCCATTATTGTTAGCTCCAATTGAAAAGGAAGTGAAGAAATCTATGCAAGAAAAAATAATAGTCCCTCTCTGGTTCCTGTGAGGAAGAAAAATGGAGAGACAAGATTGTGTGTGGACTTCAGGAATTCAAACAGAGCATCTCTAAAGGATAATTATCCTTTACCTAAAATAGATTATGTCTTACAGAAGGTGACAAGAGCTTACAAGATGTCTATGGTTGATGGATTCTATGGATATAATCAAGTGCCAGTGGATCAGGAAGATCAGAAAAAGACAACTTTCACAACCCCCTGGGGCACCTTCATGTATGCAAGGATGCCATTTGGTCTTAGGAATGTAGGTGCAACTTTTCAGAGGGCCATGGACATAGCGTTTGTTGGAGACAAGTATGTGATTATTTATTTGGATGATGTAACCTTTTTTTCGGGATCAGATGATGAACACATGGAACATCTGCAAAGAGCTTTCGAAAAGTGTAGGAAGTATGGTCTGTCACTAAATCCCAAAAAATATTTTTTGCCTTAGAGGAAGGTAAATTATTGGGTCACATAGTTTCAGAACAAGGGGTAAAGATTGATCCAACAAGGGTGGAGGAAATTCAAACCATTCGTTTACCTAGAAGCAAGAAAGATATTCAGAGATTTTTGGGAAAAAAAAAACTTTCTAAGAATATTTGTACCAAATTATGCTAATATTGTGAGAAATATAATTGACATGTTGAAGAAAAATGCAGAAGTGAGGTGGGATAAAGAAGCAAGAGAAGCATTTTCCATAATAAAAGAAGCGCTCCAGGAAGCTCCTATTTTAATAAGTCCTAATTATCAAAGGTATTTCAAATATTTTCATTTGCTTCCCCCACTACCATTGCTACTGTGTTATTGTAGAAAAATGAGGATAGTAAGGACCAACTAGTGGAATTATTCAAAAAATTTCATAGATATGTTGAGCTCTAATATAACATTTTGGAGAAACAAGTGTATGCATTGGTCAATGCACTCAAAGCCTTCAGGACTTATTTGCTACAATCCAAAATAACGGCTTATGTACCTAATTCTGTTGTCAAGGATGTGCTGGTTCAAAGTGATGTTGAAGGAAAAAGAGGAAAATAGATAGCAAAAATCCAGGAGTATGATTTGGACACTAAACCCACCAAGTTAATAAAAGGTCATGGTTTAGCAAAGTCGCTAACAGAAACAAATTTTCAAGCATTAGGAATTAACCTCTTGGCACCAGTGGATGGAGTTGACAACAAAGAAGGCTAGAATAAGCCCAAAAAAGGTATTCAATACAATTTTTTTGTTCAGATTGGTAAAAAGATGTTTTTCATTACATGTGTTTCTTTTCTTGCCCATCTTCACTGACTAGAACCAAATACAGACCTCTCAAGCTTAAATCTCAACCATATGTCCTAGTAGAATAAAAGTTTTACTGGAAAGATCCTACTGGTATTTTTTTATTGTGTTTAACTGAAGGTGAATCCATTGAGGTTATCAAGGAATATCATGAAATTCTATGTGGAGGACATTATAGTGTGAAGTTCACAGCCCATAAAATCCTCAAGTTAGGTTTCTATTGGCCCACCCTATTTTCAGATGTACATAGATTGGTCAAAAGTTGTCAGAAATGTCATTTGTTTGCTGAGAAGAAAATACGATTTTATGAGAAGAAAAGACTTGCTCCATTACATCTTATCCCTATATTCATAGAAGAGCCCTTTAAGCAGTGGGGACTGGATTTTATTGGAGAGATCAATCCACCATAAAGTGGACAATAAAATGGATTCTAACTGCCATTGATTACTTCACAAAGTGGGTTGAAGCAATCCCCACCAAGAAATAAAATGACCAAGTGGTGATGGAGTTTCTGGAAGAGAACATCTTCAATAGGTTTGGTTGTCCAGTCAATATTGTAACTGATAATTCTCAGGTATTTAATTCTTCTCGATTCATTAATTTATTCCAAACATATAATGTAATCTTGTCACACTCCACATCATATCATCCACAAGGGAATGGGTTGGCATAATCTTCAAACAAGACCCTGGTTAAGATTTTGAAGAAGACAATCACCGAAAATCAGAAATACTGGGATTCAAAGTTGAAGTTTTCTCTTTGGGCAATCTGAGTAACCACGAGGAGGTCTACTGGAAAATCACCCTATGAATTGGTTTATGGAACTCAGGCACTATTTCCTACTCAGTTGGCCAAACCAGTGATTGCTTTCCTTCAAGAATCTCAGGAAGAACCTAATGCTCTAGTGATAAGATTGAACAAATTGATTGAATCAAGTGAAATAGAAACAAATTTAGAGATATCTTGATTTCCTATCATACAAAGATGAAGTCCATATTTGACAAAAAAGAAAAAGAAATCCTCTTCCAAGTAGGAGATTTAGTATTAAGATGGGACACCAGAAGGGAGGATAAATGGAAGCATGGTAAGTTTGAACCTCTCTGGTATGGTCCGTATAGAATTTCTAAAGCCAGATCAAAAAATACTTTCATCCTAGAAGATTTAGATGGAGAATCTCTGCAGCTACCTGTGAACAAGCAATATTTGAAGCATTATTTTGAGCATTAAAATTCAGCACTCAACCCTTGTAAATATCGGATTGCTCATTATTCATATGTCACCAAGAAATATTTGACTCCATGCCCAATGGATAAGGCACTAATCTGTAGTTCTTAGCACTTTCATGGAAAAAATCACAGTCCCCAGGTGGACATAGATGTTGAGGCTCATTTGAATTTACTTTTTAAATATTTATCAAAACACAAAAAAAGCATATATGTTAGAAAATGTAAAGTTTTTGTATAACAAAAAAATAATTTTTGATTTATATGTTGGTGTATTAACATTATGTGCAGAGATGTGAAGGCGGGTTGAGTCATACTTATTCGCATGTAGAACAATTCTAGAGTTGGGCTGATGGGTGTGTTTAGAACATTAAATGCCAGAGTGGAGTTGGGTATCCCCACCTCCACTTGCCACATCATCCCTACCTTTATCACATATCGCACGTCGCAATCACAAATCTCACGAGGAATGGCGCTAAGGAATATGTTATAAAGGCCAAAATGCGATAAGGGGCAGATGTAATGTAGTTTCAGAGTTAAATTGAAAAGGATTTCAAATACGGAAGTAAGGACCTTTCCTTTGAAAAATCGCATTGGAGGTGAGAGGAGGCTTATAACGGAGTAACATGGAAAGCCAAAATGCGATGGAAAGGTGGACGCGATACCATTTAAAGGTTAATTTAAATTTATTTAAAGTCCAAGATTATTCGTAGTTGTGTTGTTTTATGAAGAAACATGAATTGGGGAAATAGACTCGGGTAACGCTCGACCCCATGCCATTAGGGGAATTTTGAGGTCTAAAATGGGCCTCCTAAAAAAAAATTACAACCAAAACAAACTTTAGAAGAACCAATAGGATTCGATATGATTATGTCAACCATGGGGGATGATTCACCATTTTTGGAGTAAAAAAGTAAAAAAATTAAAAAATAATAAAATAATAAAACTACTTTTTCAACTTATCTCCCTAAGGGTTTACTCAAATTTCGAGTGGGAGTACTCGTTAGATGCAAAATTTAATTCCTCATCCAAGGAGTGCTCATGTTTCATAATTTTGATGGACCTTGCTGCACGAAAAAAGAGAAATACATGAAAAACATGATTAGAATCACGTTTTTCATGTATTTCTCATTTTTCATGTTTCGAGTCCATCAAAAGTATGAAACATGGGTACTCCTTGGATGAAAAATTAAAATTTTCTTCTAAGGAGTATTCCCACTCGAAATTTGAGTAGAAAATTAGGGAGATAAGTTCAAAATATGAGTTGAAAAAGTATTTTTTTCTTTTTTCCCTCTAAAATTTGATAGTGTAATATTTTATTATTTCCACTATTATTTTATAATTTCCTTAGGAGGCCCATTTTAGACCTCAAAATTCCCCTAATGAGAACAGTGTTGTATGCAGTGGTGCCTTGTAAATAAATAGAAGATTGAACACTGTGGGCACGAGCAGAAGAGGCAGAGTCAGGCAGAAGGGTACATGATAACATTGTTTGAAACGCAGAGGCATAGGCAGAGTCAAACAAATGAGATATAGTGGCAATGTTGGAAACACAACATCTGGGTCAAGTCGGGAAAAGAGGCGTCATTGTAGAATTGTTCGAATACCACATCAAATACAAAAAATACATGACAACAAGAAAAAAAGACAAATATTGAACTCTGGAAGAAATGCAAGGAAAGGATGTTCGATGTGTCAGGGAGACACATCAACAACAAATCAGATTCAGAAAAAAAGAATAATATTTCAAGTTTTATTTTTTTTTCTTTTTTTTTTAAGATCAAAGCTATATTAATGTCCTCAATTGCAATGTAATAAGTAGTTTTAACAGTTTAGGTAGTCGAAGTAGTTTCACACTACAAGGAAAACACCCTCTAGCGGATGTTTTTGAGGAACCTCTTATAAAAATACCCCAGAAATCCGTTTTTAGTGGATATTAATAGAGGAGGTTTGTGGGTGTAGGTTTTTGCAGATTTTTTTCATCCAGTACGCTAATCATCCTAAACCGCACCGATGCATTCAACAAGAGAAAGCATCAGTGTGCAAAAAACATTGGCACACCGGACACCGTGCACTCTGTACACACCTGCCCGGTGCATCTTATTACTATAGCACATTGATGCTTTACAAATATTCCACACCGGTGTGTCATAAAACCCCACGCCAAAACATAAACCGCTTGGTTCGGTCTTAAGAAACCACACCGGTGTGCCTATAAAACCCCGCGCACCGGAACATGGTTAAATTAAAAAAAAAAATTACAGCCAAAAAACCACATTTTTCACTTTTCTCAATGCTCCAGAGCTCTCAAGCACCGGTGCAATTTATCCTTGTTTGAGTCGCCCTGACATCAGTGCTCCCATTCCACCCATTGCACGCACTTCTGCTGTGCATTGCCCACCAATCTCCAGCTTGAATTTTACAAAACGGTGGGAAAATTTTCTTTTGAAAATTCTACAGCCAATATGCCTCCTCAACGACCAAATGTACAGGTATTTTTCCTGTTTTTCCATAATTAAGCCTTGTAGAGGATTATAATTTCAAATTACCTTAAAATTAACCATTTAAAAGAAAAGAAAAAAAAATTGTTGCGCGGTGCGCTTGAGCCGTTCAGCTCGCACCTATTCGCGGTGCTACCTTTAAATTTATAGGCCGCACTGCAACTGGTGCTAACGGTATCTGCACTAGTTCTGAGGTGTTACCGAAAGGCGCACCATGTTACTTTAAAAATTTTAAAAAAGTGCGGTGCGGTCGGTTACCCGGCCACACTGTTGACCATGTGGAATAGTGGCAATGCAGTGCATTGACTTAAATATCTGCCTCGGGGCAAGTATTTTTGTCAACGCACTGCGTTCTGCATTTTGACAAGGTCAACGGTGCGTCCTCATAAAAGACCGCACCGTTGACTCTATAATGATGTCAGGAGGTCGGGGCGTTGACCGAACTATATGCCCTGGGCGTAGAGTTTAGTCAATGCACCACAATCCTATCATCGTACATAGTCAATGGTGCGCTGAAAATTTTTAGGTGCACTGCCTCCGATGCTTTGAATATTTTCTGGTGCACTGCTACCAGTGCACAAAAAAAAAGACACACCAGAACCGGTGCATGCTTTTTTTTTGTGGTGCACCGACTGTTTTGTTTTTTTTTCCAAAAAAATTATATATGTATATTCCTATATACATGTCTTATTTAATAAAAAAAAATTATTTAATATGTCAATCACTCAAAGACGTGAAAGGAGAGAAGAGGGGGAACAACAACAACAACAACAGGTGGACCAGTATAACATGGTTCACTTATGGGAGGCACGAGAGAGGGAGAGAGATGCGTACCCTCACCCTATTACAGTAGCTACCCAGGGGCTCCTAAGGTGGGTAGGCCTCCTCAAGTTCTATGAGGAGGCTACTTCCCTAAAGGGCCATGGTGTTTTTTTTAGACATCTTATCCATAGGTGGAATGCCCACCAATAGGATTTCCAGGTTGGTCTTATCCAATGCTACGCGCTCACTGAGGAGGACATATATTTCATTACAAGGCTATCGAGAAGAGGGGTGGATTTTCCCTCGTTCCTAGAGGTTCCAGTTGGTTATGCAGCAGGGAGTCAGTTGGTGTACTCCCAAAGATACATTAGCACAGATGTATTTTCTCCTCTAGATTTTCAGGTTTCTGGAGGTCAGTTACGTATTGGTGCATTTGGTAGCTAGGAGGTGAGGTGCCTCTCACTTCTAATTTCAACAATTTCACATAAAACCAGTGACGGGAAATGCATTAATTTCTCACTTCTATATTATGTTTATTCTTTAGTACATGATCCACGACTTGTCAAGTGGTTTGCCATTTTTTTGCGGCAGTTCTGTACAACCTTAGATAGATGTCGTGCTCATGCACAAGGGAGGGTCAACTTCCCTTTTTCTTTGGAGATTTTTTGTTTATTTTTTTAGAGGTTTCCAGAGACGAGGCCTAATTTTGCTCAGCATCCTTGTAGGCCAATGTTCGAGGCACAAATGCACATGTGGGGACAGATGATGCCCAAGAGGGGCGAGACTGTGTTTTCCACGGGGATATTGCATGATGCACTAGAGTTGCTAGCTAGTGTTGACGAGCATCCCTTAATTATGGTCCCTTGTCCTTATGCTGGTTTGGATTGGTGAGGGTATGCCAACATCCTCTTCACAGATGATGAGCTGCCGGATGATAGAAGTAATATTACTGTTTTATTTAAATTTATTCTAACATGTTCTTTAACTTGTTTTTATTAATTTGTGTAATGAAATTGTCTAATTATTGTTGTGTACTGGTAAATATTTTGCAGAAATTGGGTCTTTTAATGGCGAGGGCATGCCAACACCACCACATGTTCCAGGTGTGGATCCTGATGATGATCAGGGTATGCCAGATGCCGAGGATCATCAGGAGGCAAGTGCAGAGAGACCTGCTCCTACTCGTGTGCTGGTACCGCCTTTTTCTAGGCGTAGTAGGCTTGATAGCAGATACAGGATGGAGTTGGGCGACCAACTCACTGCATTGACTGTTGAGGCAGGCATCAAGCCCACTACTATGAGAGACATATAGGCCGATGGTAGGTTGTTACATATGTGGAGAGGCATGTCACGTGACATGTACAACCTAATGCGGCATGTCGTAGGAGCTACGACATTAGTTATGCAGCTGAGGAGGACCGTTGCACGTTATAGGCATGGTCGAGACGCAACACGGGAACTATAGTCCACAAGCAGCGACGTATCATCTGATGATTGTTCACCTCGTGTCGCGCCATATGAGAAGCCTCCACTAGCATTGAGCAACAATCATCATGGAGAGCAAGCTGGACCATCGGCCACTTCCAGTTAGCAGCTTGCAACATCCAGTAGTACTCATGATCATGAGCAAGATGGACCATCGACCATTGAGGCTGCACCATTGACTGAGCAGGCCTCGACTAGTACTACTATTGATGATGTACCACCAGCTGATCCATGACATTTATATTACAGTTGTATATTTTTGACATTATTCAGTTATATATTCCATGTATTTTATGTTCATGTTGCATTTGTACTTAATTTACATGTTGGTGATCATCATGATGTGTATATTGTTAGGTCATGTTAGATATGTTCATTTAATGTGCAGCTTGCAGATAGATGAGTATGTGATAGCAGTTATTTGACATGAGATGTATATTTGATGTTTGCGTTGTGATGATGTTATACAATGATAATTGTGTTTCGTTAGATGATCATGATCACGATGATGTTAGCGAATTTGAATGTGTTTTTTAGTCGAATATGATGTTTGTACGATGGTTATCATGATCGTGATGTTTAATAATTAATTTAATATTAAATGACCATGATATTTATTAAATATTAGGTCGTGATTGTAATTGAAATTTTAATTTTAATGTATGTAAAATTGTAAAACTGTGTTTGTAATTGTATTTGTAATTGTAATTTTAACTGTAATTGTATGTAAAATATTTGTAAAATTTTAATTGTAATTGTAATATTTAATTTATTGTGAAATGATTGTAATTGTAATTTTAATTGTAATTGTATATATGACAAATTGTAATTTAATTGTATGTAAAATTAAATTGTAATTGTATTTGTAATTGTAATTTTAATTGTAATTGTATGTAAAATATTTGTAAAATTGTAACTGTAATTCTAATTCTAATTCTAATTGTATGTAAAATATTTGTAAAATTTTAATTGCATTACTGTGAAATGATTGTAATTGTAATTGTATGTAAAATTCTAAAATTGTAATTGTATGTGAAATTGTAAAATTGTAATTGTAATTGTAATTGTATGTAAAATATTTGTAAAATTTTAATTGTATTAATGTGAAATGATTTTATTAAAAATTTTAAATTTTTAAATTTGTAAAATTGTAAATAATTATAAAATAATAAATCTAGAATAATATGAATTTTTGAAACATAATAAAGTTTAGAAAATAATGCAAATAAATTCATGTACTTTAGGATTATCATTATTCTATTATGATCTTACATATAAAAAAAAAAGAACTTTATACAATATGCCATTTTTATTGAGATCAACATAATTGCAAATTATCAAGTGAAATATTGATTTTAATATTAATTCAAAATAAATATTATAATGTTTCGAAAAAAAGAGTCTTATAAGGTATAAGGTAATTAATTCCTCTTCTTTATAAAAACCCATCTTAAAAAGTATAAATATTGATGAATTAATAACACATGTACCATTTCACATGTAGTAATTCCATTGAACAAATTTTAGAAGAATTCGAGTATATTACCATTGTGTTGCCTCTTATGGATGCTAATTCCATGAACAAATTTTAGAAGAATTCAAGTGTCAAGAATGCAATAGACAAAAAAACAAAACAAAACATTTTTGGACTATTTTGCATTTTATTAAAAGGTTTTTGAGATTTTTTGTGGGGTTTATGGGTTCATGGGACAATAGACAGTACCGACCTGCCATATTGGTATTTCAGTTGAATTTTTCCTTGCAGCGATATGATCGAATCTTGTAGCTATGCATTTAACAAGGAACCCATATATTTTGAGAATATTATTGAATATTATTGTCATATACTTGAGCACTATTCCATTTCTTCACCATATTAGCACAAAAAAGAAAGAATAATTTCTTTCACCATAATATCACACAAATTTCAAAAAAGAAAACACTCCATTATGTGTTTCGAGGAATTTTATGCAAATGATAGGCATTTCTATGGAGTTTTATCCATATTCTGGAATTTAATCAAGGTTGGAGGGAGCTTACAATCCTGTATCTGTTAGTAATTGCACCCTTCGATAGAACCAAAGAAAATTCAGGCAGATTCCTCAACGAAGTAGACTGGCCATAATCAATTCCTTCGAGACCTCAACAGAAGAAATAGATATGCATGTTAGAGGCTCTTGTTGGCACCTTTTCTTGTTGCAGGTTGTGGAATGGTTCAAGTTTCTTTTTCTAAAAGAAGAAGAGGTGTAGTTTTGAAAAGAAATGGCCTAAATATTTTCACAGCAAAATGTACATTTCCAACATGTCTAAAAACTAAAATGTCTCCAACTTCAATAAACTGCTCAGAAACAAAACTTTCCCAACCATTTGTGAAAATTGCCCACATCTTAGCATAGCACAGGGTCACATGCCACAATTTCCCACTTGGGCCCTGTAGTATTTCATCTTCACATGCCCCACATTACATTCTCTCCACATAGTCAGTGGGGACCTCCTGCAATAAAAAAACACATTGGAAGAATAATTATTTCCATCAAGAATTTATCCAATTCTAATTCTCAATTATAATTCTAATTCTAATTCTCAAGAATAAAGAAAATTCTAATTCTCAATTTCTATGGTTGGAGTTCACTAAATTTTGTTGTACACACCTAAAAGTAATTTCAGTTCCTTAACTGCAAATCAGTACTAATGTACCTATAAATACACCTGTGCATTTTAGTTGATGCGCACCAATGTCGTGTTACCAATGGATCCACCGGTGAAGTGCTATTAAGTGACTCACCAGTGACGAATAACCGCAAATAAAAAAAGCGCAACTCTATTTTTTTTAAGTGAAAAAAAACAGTAAATTGAAAAATGGGCGGAAAAATATTGTCGAAAATATAATTTCATAAAACAATTCTTTAAATACTAAACACTTTTCATTATTTCACTATTTTTGCAAAAAAATTCAGCCAGAGATTTTCAGGAGACATACTTGGAGCAAGAGAGCACGAGAGCACTATAGAGCAGCATAATACGTTTGAACATAAGTATTCAGACAATCAGAATTCTAAACCTCTGGTGATTCAAACCCTGTAGCATATAATTTCAAATGATCTCGTGATTACATTTGATTATTTTTTTTATTTTTTCTGCAGTTTCTTTACGAAGTAAGAAAAAAATTTCAATTTTTTTTTCATTTTCGGAATAAATAAATAAATAAATCCTTTTTTACCCTAAACCCTTCATTCTTTTTGTTTCTGTCCTTTCTTCTCCTTGTTTCTGTGATTTTAGAATTAAGGATTTTCATTTTAGATTGACATGCCACCCATGGGATGACTTGCACAGTCGGATCCCAATCCATGTCAGCCTTTGCGTGAATTTTTGAAAAAACAAAAAAAAAAAATATCGGTGCACCCTGTGTAACCTAGCGCACTGATGTGTTGTATTATCCCAGCACACCGCTAAAGTACTATGTAATAAAAAATTTGGAAATTTTTTTTTTTTAATCAGTGCGCCATATGAAAAATAAGGCACCGATGCGCTAGGTTACGCATGGCGCACCGATAACATGCTATTTCATTATGGTGCATCGAGAACATGTTGTTTCACAAAAAATTGTTTTATTGTGTTAATTGGTGCACCATGTAACATATAACGCACCGCACCGGGTCTCCTAGTTGACAAAGAGCATCGTATGGTGGTCCCTTGTTTGCGCAGGGCGTTTATGCTACAAAACATAACACTGGACGATTTTTATTATTTTCTCTGTGTTAATCAGTGTGTTGTTTAACATGTAATGCACCAGTGTTCCTTGTTGACATAGAGCACTATATGGTCTGTTATACTATTTGTGCATTGTGTTTATAAGACCCCCACACACCAACATCATTGCATACACCATGAATGGCGCACCAGTTTCTTGAGATTTTTTTTTTACCTAAAAAGTTGAAAATTTATTTATAAATATATTAATGACTGATATGGTACAGGTTTCATATTGATAAAGAAATGACTGATAAGAGATCATGTAACAAAAATACTGATAACACATCAAGAAAAGAAAAAAATCAAAGTTCTTTATAAATTATTTACAAAAAATATTATTTTTGAACTATATGTAAGCTTAACTAATATGTATTGTTTACTGTGTATCATGCAGAGCCACAAAATGACGAAGCTTGATAAGACTATTTTTTATCTAGGACCAGAAGAGCGTAAAATATTGATGGAAAATTTGCAAAAGGATGAATGAGGTGAATGAAAAAATACTATTGATCCAATATGAGTTTTTTTTTTTTTTTCATTAATAATATACTTAAAATTATTAGATAGCATGTGTCAAACAATCTATTAATTCACATCTGTTTAATGTTCTACATGGACCAACAACTCAGAAAATGAATGTTGTTCTAAGAAAAGAAAAAAAATAGAACATGCAAATGAAAATGAATTGCTCCTTAGCTCATCCGGAGTGGTGCTGGAGGTTAACTAAAGGGGGAAAAGCTTTTACAAAAGTTTGAGGGATCTAGTGGAACGAATGTATAGATGTTCTTTCCACTTACAATACAAAAATCAAACCAATGATTCCAAGAACCAAATTTTATCTAAACTACAAGAAGAGTTTCCAGAGAATTGGTCAATGAGACATGTCAGAATTTTAATAGAAAAAACGTACAACAACAAAAAATAAGGAATGAAAAAGTAATATTCCTTTAAATGTTTGTCTAGAATTATCTATAGATCTCACTTTTGTTATATTTACTTTTCATATATCAATATAAAAATTAAATAGTTTATTGTCATGTTACATTTTCAGGAACATTATGAAAATCTCAAAAGATGAACAAGTTGAGATCAGAAATATGCCAGTAGGAATGTCCAAAATGGTGTACAAGGAGATGGTCAAAGAAATGGACAAAATCGCATCGTGGGAGGAGCCATCTCAACAACAACGTGCTTCAAATGTAATATGTGATCATTGAATTTTTCATACATTGAGTTCCTTGACCTCTTTTGAGGATGATGGCCTTCTTCTGATCATCCAGAGTATCTCTTCTTCTTTGATCATCACCTCGTGTTCTATTGTTGAACCTATTGTTGTTGAAGCCACAATTGTTGTTGTAATTGGACCTTGGATCATCTCTCTTCTTCGAGAAGTATTGAAAATAGTGACTATGCTTGTGGAAATTGTAGCATTCAATATCCCTTAATATTTTACTAGAGTAATTTGATGTATGAGAGGCCTTATTGAACCCAATGGTATTCCTATTCCTTTTATCTTATTGTCTTGAGAAACAAATGTAGAGGTATATCCTTCTTCATGCTTTTGAATCCTTCCTTTGGAAATAATCTTGGTCTCCTCTTGAGTGCATTTACCAACAAGATAATCAAATTTGAGAAGAACGTTATTTTTTCTTATTGTAATGAAGTTTTCCCAAATAGGAGAAATACCTTGAAGAGTCATCACCACCAGCTCCTTGTCATATATTTGTTCACCAACATATTTCAATTTATCCCATAGGTGAGATACTCTACGATATAGGATTGCATGAATTCCCCTGTGTTCATCTTCATTTCTTTGAGTTTATTTTTCAAAGAGATGATGTGATTCAAGTTGTTGACCTCATACATCCTAGCCAACTTTTCATAAATATTCTTAGACTTATTCAAGCTACCACCATAAATAAACAAATGATATTGCAAACCATCAATGCTAATTTTCTTGGCTTTGAGTTCACTTTTCTTGTACTTGGATTTGATAACAGCAAAAGCATTCGTCGGAGGCTTGGGTGCCTTTCCTTACACATATTCCAAAACATCGTTATCATCTAGTATAACTTCGAACCTAATCTTCCAAGAAACAAAGTTAGATGAGTCACCCAAATTCTCATTATCCTTGAAGAAAGAGGTAGACATCTTGTCCAAGTCAAATAGACTCCTTCAAATTCTTTTAAATATTATTTCTCTTGTCCCTTTGGTATTTTCTTCACCTTAAATCTAATACCATGTTCATTTTTCGTTGTTAGATGTTGTTACAATTACTTTAGGCCAATTTTTTTCTTCAATTAGTGATATTTCAAAACAATTTAATCTTTCAATGATCAATAACAATTCTAGATAGAACAGTAAATACAATAACAATATAGGACAATCAAGAGCAATAACAAGAGACACTAGGATTGGAAAAAGACTAGGGAAAACCCCCATAAGTGGGGAAAACCTTTCAAATTATTCTTATTATTAGATTGTCATAAAATTTTCAACAAAGAGAGTAAAATGTTCCAATTCACCAATCAAAAGTCAAATTTAATCCTTTGTCTATCCAGCAAAACCAACCAAACAATATCCAAGAGATGATACCGATAGAAAAATATGATCAAAGTCAAAGTCTCCAAAGTCTATGGTAAGTGGTCAACAAATTTTTACGCCATAGCCACAAAGACTTAGTGACACTTAGTGCGGTTGTAGCTCTCTAGCCGTAGGGAGCACCGTACCATCCAAGTGGTTGTAATCGACTTTTCCTCGAACCAACCTTGGGGCTTTTTGTACCTTGGAAGACAACCTCTGGTTGAGGGGAGGTGAGTGTGTAAGACAATTAATAAAAAATGTGAAATAAACCATTTTTTGTCCCATTTTTAAAACCCTGGATATTTAATTATAAAAACAATGTTTCCAAGTCTTCTTATGAGAATTTTTTTTTTCAAATTGGCCTTCTAATGTTGAGTATGATTTTAAATGGTACTGTAGTGAGAAAAGGATGATGGGAAGCATTTTAAACAACAAGTTGTTTAATACAAAATATCTTGTTTCTAGCCTTAGAAGAAAAATGAAATTATTGTGAAATATTAAACAAAAAAGAGGAGTGCATCATTAAGGTTCTCTTTTATTTTAACTCACAGAAATAAAAATTTAAAACTGTAAAATTTAAAAGGCCAAAAACTTCACTACTCCTTTCTATTGAAAAAAAACATTAAATGGAAAAAAAATAGGAATACATATCATACTCAACAAGTGTCGGGAATCACTCAGAAATATTTATTCATATCCCAAGAATATTTGAAAATACAAAGCAATTTTTTCTTCTGAGGTCCAAAATTCGGAACCTTCCTTTCTGTTTCACAATTTCTTTTATACAAAATTAAAAAAAGGGGACAATTATGAAAATTTAAACTGCCAATTAACCAAACTAGTCTTAAAACTACTTTCCCTTCCTAGGATTACAATCTAATGAAAAATAAACCCAAACTACATTATTACATCATTTTCAAAACTTTTCCAAAAAGGTTGTTGAAAATACAAGTGGCATTAAGTCACTGAGTGAGCTGGGAGTCTGTTGTAGTTGAGGGTCCAACTCCTGCACTTGTCACTGTTGTTAACATCCATTCCCTGCATCTTTTCCAGAGGTTCATATCTGCATTTGGACTCTTCACAAATCTAGTATGTTCCATCCTAAAAGAAGTTATTCTATTGTATGATGGTTTCTCAACAAAAATGGTTCTCATCAACCACAGTAAATAAAAATATCTATGAAAATAGTTTACAATTTTTTCTCCCTTCAAAATTGTTTTCTTCTCATGTGTGGAACCAATTTTGATTTTAGCCTCCACCAACAAGGTCTCATATGTTTCCCAGGATAATAAGTTTCCCTGTTGATCTCAACAAGAAGGTAGACCTGCTCTAGTCCTCTTATCAAAGTCATTGTTGAATTTCAATACAACTTCCTTGACTTCAGACAATTTTGTTTCTATTGTTTTCATGCACACATTATTTGAAATCATTTTATTAATCTCTAGGACATCTTCTATCTTGTATTCAACCTTTAATTACCTCAGCTCCTATGATGATCTTGAATTAAGAAAATCAACCATTTTTTTCTAGAAAAGATGGCATGTTCTTGAAGTTTCTACTTACTAGCAACAATCAAACTTTATAGATCCCTCACTATGGCTTTTTCCTCTGCTACTATAGACAAGGACTCCCATATAGTCTTCACATTATGAATGATTTCGTTTCCGATTATCTCCCTTGCTTGGATAAGGGACATATTTCCCTTCACCTTATCTTTCAACATTTTTATTTCTTGAGAGGCCGACTGAAAATCATTTCTATATTTGGTGAAATTTTCTTGAGACATGGACAAATCCCTTTTAGTTACCTTAATTATCTTCAAGGCATCATCTTAATTTCTTTAAATTTTTTCATTTCATTTTCAGAAATCTTCATTTCAGTCATGACTCTAGTTAGTTTGTCTGTTGGATCTTCATATTCTGGTTTCACTAGAATAATACAAACATGATATTGTATTTTATGTTGTAAAAAAAAATTCATCTCCTTTAGCTTAGAATTTTCCTCATTTCTTTGCAAAAGTTCTCTACTCATAATTTCTTTTTATTTTTCTACTTGTGCTACTTCTGGGGCCATAATATGTTCCACAGAAGGAAACTTTAGCTTTTTGCTGAGAACTTGAATCTTTGTTTCACCTCCTTACAACAATTTATGGACAACACTTATTTCCTCTGAGTTTACACCAACTTTCACAATAAGTTTCTTTGGTTCTTCATTCTGTGTATTCAAAGCTCTAGACTTTTCTTTTTCCAATTTCAATTGATTTACCACTTTCTCCAATAAGGCTTCATCTATTCTAGAAGTTATACAAGTTTTATTCAAATCATTGTAAATCAACTCCCTAGTCTGTCTATGCAAGTTGATTTTATCAGGTAATGGGATCTCTCTAGCATCCACTGTCAAGTTAACAGTCTTGAAACCTGATGAAGATGGTATAGTCAAGTTAGAGGGGTGAGAGAAAGATAATTTGAGTTGGTTTCTCTCAAGTTCCATAGAAAAAATTAGTCTAGTTTGATAATCAGAAATTGATTGTGCCTCTAATTGGGATTCCATGCTTTTTTTTACCCTTTTGTTCCTTTATTTTATTTTTCAACACAACTATTTTAGGACTGAAACAAAAATCTGAGTGGCCTCCTCTAGAACAGGGGAAGAAGGTGTGAAAATGACTTTCCCCAACTATTGGAAACTTCGCGCTACTGAAAAAATGCCCCCCTCAGACAATTTAACCCTTTTTGAGCCTTTATCCACTTCCTCTTCTAAGTCAATAATCTCCTCACTGCCTCTTTTCAGAATTTTCTCACTAGGATGAGGAGTCTCAACCTCCATCCCTCCTGATGTAGTAATTTTTCCTCCATTTTCTAATTTCACGACTTCTAGCTCACATTCATGAACATAAATGGCATAAGCATTCTCCACTCTCTTGTTTGAAATGATATGGTGAGGGTCATAAGACCATTTCTCACCCAACTACAACTTCAGGCTTTCCAGGATCTTCTGCACTTCTCTCATAGCTTGCCTAGTATTCACAATGCATGGCCCAACTATCCTGGAAAATTTGAACAGATGCCCCTTCTTTGTTGGGACATAATATACTTGATCTACATTCAAAATATGCACGACAAACTCCAAGGAAAACAATCTCATTGGCACAAATGTAGTGAGTATGTATGGGGAAACCTCTACTCCATATAATCTTATTTCTGCATATTCTTCAAATAAAAAACAATCACCCAACTTTACATCCTTATTGAGCTGAAGAAGAGATTGTGCTTTTGGTAACATGCATGGTGAAGGGGAACTATTTACAATTGAATAGGAAAATGATAGAAAAGAACTGGTGAAATATATGAAGCCTTCATAATTTGGATTACTTCTTATAACATATGTCCATAAAATAATTGACTATCTATTTTTATGAGCACCCATGATATTTAGACCCAAATGTATAAACATTTCAACATGAGTATACAAAAATATATATGTGACCAAAGAAGGAGATATTAAGCATCCAGTGAGGGAAAGGTTTGTTAACTGTGAATTGACCACCCTCTCCCAAAAGGAAGGTATATCAAAAATTGTGTCTAGATTCATCATCAAATTAAACAAGCTCAGGATAGCCTTATCAATGACAATAGTTTCTTCTCTTCCCAAAATCTTAGTCATGACTTGAAGGATGGCTCTGATCTCCTCATCAAAATTATCCAGAGGAAAATGAGTGGATTCCAGAGGCAAGTGTTTCCCAGTAAGCATCAAAATTAAATTTAATTTAGCATAAATTGGTCTAGATAAGCTTTGAAAAACCAACAACTTGGTTTCCTCTAAGAAAGAGGTGTAAGAATTTGAAGAAGGAAAACACAAGGCTTGCTAGATTAGAAGGGAGGAATGGAATATATTCTCCCCCAATTTTTTCATGAGAAAACATTTTTGTGGGTACAGAGCATAAAAAAGTCAATAAATAAATTTTGGGAAAACATATGTTTGGGGGACCATTGTAGCTAAAATGAAAAACCTGGTAGCTGCAACATACACTGGGGAGTCTTCTTGATTAAGGAGAACATGTTGGTGTAATTCAATGAGGTTCGGTGAGAAAATTGGGTCAAATACATCTCTTTTAGTGTCGATCAAAGGAATATACGAGGAAGAAATAGTTAACATAGATTTCTTGGATATTTTTCCAGCTAGGATAGAGGAGATGATGTGTAAAATACTTGGTTACCAGAGGCTGATGCTGACTAGAGCTCTAAAGTGTAAAATTTGAATCCACGGAGGCTGAGCACAAAGAAAATGATGAAATGGAATGGGGAAGGGGAACGAGATCTATGGAAAAGCGGGGAAATGGGAGGGAAAACATAAATTAATGAAGATGTGGGGGTGTACCATTTCATGATGTGGAAACAATACGAGTCGAAATGAAAAGGCTGACGTGGACGATAAGGTGGCAGGGAAAAAACAATAATTTGGCGGTGATTAGGTGATGACGAAGCAATGATAACACATATCTATGCTCTCTTGTTGACATTTTGTGGGGGCAGACTCAAGTATGGTGGAGTTCCGACAGAGTCCCCTCATAGTAAATATCCACCATTGATCTGTCGCTCAACCCAATTTTGAAAAACCTTTATGGAAGCACTGAGTGGAATAACTTTCAGGCATGTACTGTCATCAGGTTTCCACTATTGGATGGGCCCCCCACCTTATTTCATCGTGCTCGAAAATCTAAATGAGGTCTTAAATTCTTCACCTGAATTCAGCATGGGACCTATTCTGGCTCATTTGCATTTACTTTTGAAATATTTCTCAAAACACCAAAAAAAATCCTATATGTTCGAAAATGTAAATTTTTTGTATACCAAAAGAAAATTTTTTATTTATATGTTGGTGTATTAACATTATGTGTGGAGTTCTGACAGAGTCCCCTCATAGTAAATCTCCACCATTGATTTGTCACTCAACCCAAGTTTGAAAAACCTTTACGGAATCACTGAGTGGAATAACTTTCAGGCATGTAATGTCATCAGGTTTCCACTATCGAATGGGCCCCCCACCTTTATTTCATCGTGCTCGAAAATCTAAACGAGGTCTTACATTCTTCACCTGAATTCAGCATGGGACCTGTTCTGGCTCATTTTCATTTACTTTTGAAATATTTCTCAAAACACCAAAAAAAATCCTATATGTTAGAAAATGTAAATTTTTTGTATATCGAAAGAGAATTTTTTATTTATATGTTGGTGTATTAAAATTATGTGTGGAGATGTGAAGGTGCATCTATTCATGCTTATTCACGTGCATAAAAGTTCGAGAGTCGGGCCAATGGATGCGTTTAGAACATCACATGCTAGGGTGGAGTCAGGTGTCCCCACCTCCACTTTCCACGTCATCCCTACCTTTATCACATATCGCACGTTGAAACCGCAAAGATCAGGAGGAATGGCACTAAGGAATATGTTATAAAGGCCAAAATGCGATAAGGGGTGGATACGATGTAGTTTCAGAGTTAAATTGCAAAGGATTTCAAATCCGGAAGTAAGGACCTTTCCTTTGAGAAATCGCATCAGAGGTAAGAGGAGGCTTATAACGGAGTAACATGGAGAGTTGAAATGCGATGGAAAGGCAAACATGATGCCATTAAAAGGTTAATTGAAATTTATTTAAAGTCCAGGATTATTTGTAGTTACGTTGTTTTATGAAGAAACGTGAACACAGGCAGTAGACTCGGGTAACGCCTGACCCCATGCAAAATAATGTTGTATGCGGTGGCGCCTTGTAAATAAATGGAAGACAGAACACTACGGGCACAAGCAGAAGAGGCAGAGTCGGGCATAAGGGTACTTGATAACATTTTTTGAAACACAGAGGCATATGCAGAGTCAGGCAAAGGAGCATATAGTGGGACTATTGGAAACACAACAGCTGGGTCAATTCAGGCAAAGAGGCGTCATTTCATAACTGTACAAATACCACATCAAAAATAGAAAAGACATGACAACAAGCATAAAATAAAAATATTGAACTCTGGAAGAAATGCAAGTCAATGATGTCTGATCTGTCAGGGAGACACATCAGCACTTCAGGGAGATGCATCAACAACAAATTAGATTCAGCAAAAAGAATAATATTTCAAATTTTAATTTGTTTTCTTTGTTTGTTAAGAACAAAACTATAGTAATGTCCTTGATTGCAATGTAATAAGTATTTTTAATAGTTTAGGTAGTCAAAGTAGTTTCAAAAAGTTCTAGTAGTTACGAGCCATTTTTTATTTATTTAAGAAATATAGAAAGAAAGAAGAGAGGTTCCGAGTTTTGGACCTTTAAAAGACTAAAAATTTGGTACTTACTTTTCTAAGGAATTAATGAAAGAAGCATCAAGTTTCCTGCAACTGTTGATGGTGATTCATTTTCCTGTTCCATTTTTTGTTCCTTCTTCCTTGAATGAAGTGAAGTAATGTAGT
Source organism: Pinus albicaulis (assembly GCA_034641835.2). Taxonomy (NCBI): domain Eukaryota; kingdom Viridiplantae; phylum Streptophyta; class Pinopsida; order Pinales; family Pinaceae; genus Pinus; species Pinus albicaulis. The sequence goes on from CM076583.1 coordinate 514,144,887, forward strand.
TTCTGGTCTCTTACTTACATCTATGAATAAGAGTTAAATAACCTTAATTTGTGCACCTTCAATCCAGTTTCCTCTCTCTCCATGAATTCTCTCTGAAAATTAAAAGTAATAGATTCTGTGTTTAAAACATATTATTTTGAGTTTCCTCTCTCTCCACAAATTCTCTCTGAAATTTAGAGTGATAGATTATATGTTACAACATATCATTTTGAGATTCTTCTACAATTCTTCTTTTCCATTCAGATATCAGTAGTTAATGGCATTGTAGAGTCTTTCATTATACCATATTGTTAAGGGTTTAAATAATTAGTTTCGAAAGGGATTGAAGGAAGAACACCTGATATAATTACTTTTGTGACACATTTAAAAAAAAAATTTATTAACCACTGATTCCTTTCCACAGCCAAGGAATTTTCTCTTAAGATACAACATTTTCTGGTGTCTTTGTCGGGGACGAAGAGACGGAGTTTATTTTCCCTGGGTTTTTAACATTATTTCCTCTAGTTGTTTAGTGAGGAGGAAATATTTGGCTGTGTTTTTTATTCTCAGAATTCTGGCTCACAAAATGCCTCACACGAGGTCGGATACCTCACAACATAAGGCCCCTCCTTTTTCAGACCCTGAAATATTTGTTTCTAAAAGGGTTCGGAAACCCAAAACCCTCGCAACACCTAGTCCTACATTGTCTGCTCCTGGCAGTGGTTCTAGTAATCCTTTGTTTGAAGATATCTCTAAAGTAGTTCCTTTCTTGGAATAGGATTCACCTTTCACACCAATTTATTTTGAAGAACATAAGTTGGAAGAAAACTCTTTTGAGTCTGTTTCTTTTACTTTTACTCAAACTCAGAAAACTCCAGTTGCTGTTCCCTCTTCAATTTTCCATCAACCCACTCCCATATCAGTTTGTAATGTTCCTAAATGGAAATCATCAGCTTTTACACCACTGAAATGTTCCTTTGTCGGAAATATGAACAAGGCTATGTCAGAGATGGACTGAGAGGGCTTTTACCAGTTATTTCACCTCTAAAGAGAGGATGAGAACCGGAGGCTATCTGGCCCTTCCTCAGACCCTGCCTATAGCTATGCAAATATTTATTCCTTGGGAAGATCTTTCTCAAAAGAGATGAGCTACAACAACACCTAAACTTCAATAATGAACAGCAGTGAAATAATATATCATAATGCATAAGAAGAGTGCAAGGCTGATATACAAAGTAGCAACAGCAAATAATATACAAATCTTGAGGAAGAACCCTCTCATGATAGCCTCAATCAAGAATATACATGTAAACTCAAGACTACATTACTATATATTGCTACCCTAGCCATGACTGCACGGTTACATGAGGAGACTACTACACATAATATGGAAATATGACGATATATCATTATATGCTCAAGAAATGAGGGGGAGCAAGCTCTCAACCCCTAAAAATAACTAATTAACAATCCTTAGAAGGATTGGCTGCAATACATGTACAAAATGATAAAATACAAAAATGTCGGAGTTGCAATGTAGCTGCTACAACTCAATAATAATACATGAATGGAGAAGGGAAAGAATGCTACAAACAATATAGCAACCTCCTCCAATTATATTCTAAGTGTAAGGTTTCCCCTTTCACTGAAGATTACAGTCTCTGATTCCCCCGGTGAATCCTCCTACAATTGCCCTCTGAAAATAACGTTGTAAGAGGGAGTGACTATGCTGGGGCTGAGATGAAACCCTTGGCCCTATGCCAAAATCTAAAATAAAGCTTCGGAAATGTCCTTTTCTGATTTCTTACAGAAATAAGAACTCCTCCTCTTCAAAAATATCTCAGGAAATGGTGGGATGATGTTCCCTCACTGCTACCTCCAGCAACTCCACTGAATCTGCCCAACAGAAACGTTGTAGCTAAAAGAGATGGCTTTGGCCTCAAGCCTGGATGTGAGGAAGATAAATAATAGCTCCTCCAAGGCCTCCCAAGGAAGAGAAGGAAACTCCTAAACAATAATTCTGCTTGTGCTGAGCAGCACAAGCTATCTCAGTTGAATAACTGAAGAGAGCTGCAATTCGAAATTCTCAAGCATGAAATGAACAATGGCTCTCCTTCACCTTTTTATGCAAGGAAGGCTTCCTTACCCATTAGGGTTTCTCTCATCCTCTATTTTTCCTCCATTCAAAACTGCGCAGTCTTCTTGTGCAAGCTTCCCCTCTTGGGCACGTTGTTGACTTGGTCAACCATGGCCTAATATTTTTTCTTTTGGTCCTTTTCATACTAGGGAATGTCAAAATTAGCCACTTAAGTGACTCTTTGCACCTTAGGAGAGTTTATTTTTTTGCTACATGGGCTCCCTTACCCATTTTATTCCTTTTATTAAAATAAAATCAAAATTAATGTTCCAATTAACATAGTGAAAAATTTGGAACATTACACAGTTTTACATCCACCTTCGTTCATTTTCGCAGTAGGTTCATCGACTTCATATAACCAAGGAACAATCAATCAAGGTGCAAACATGGCAGCACCAGCCTTTTTATTTAACAAATATGCTCCACTTAACCTTCCACAACTAATGAATGTGATGCCTCAAGAGTATCTTAAATTAATCCCATGTTTTACTGGATAAGATCAAATAACTGCATAAAAACACTTGCCTGTGTTTTGTAATTTTGCTGAAAATATGAATGTAGAACATATTGATGTTGTAATGAGCCTTTTTGTTCAGTCTTTGGATGGAGAGGCTAGAAGGTGGTTTAAGGGGTTTCCAAATTATTCTATTAATACATGGGAAGAACTAGAAAATAAATTCACTCAGAGATGGGGTGAAAAAGGGATCATGGACATTCACTAAAAGAATTCAATGCAATCAAAAGAAAACTAGATGAGAATATATCAGATTTTATCAAAATATTCAATAAATTGTATAACAGTTTGCCTGTAGAAATGAAGCCCCCTCCTTTTGGAGCAAAGATAGTTTTTGTTGGGGCTTTTGAATCCGATTTTAGTTTCACACTTAGAAAAAGGAGATCCCCTACACTCGATCAGATACATACAGATGCTTTAGAAATTGAAGCTAATATCACTGCAGCTTGGAAGATGAAAGGGAAACAACGAGTCCAAGAGAAGGGGAAAGCAAAAGAAGAATCATCACAAGATCAAAGAATTGAAGATATGACAAAGGTGATGATTTTTTTTTCAAATAAGCTAGTTAAGATGGAATTGGAAAGTAAAAAAACCCAAAGAAAAGTACAAAAAAACCGAGGAGGATTTAACCCTCAATTCAAAATACAACCCCTAAAAATTTTACAGAGGGAAAGAAAATATCAAGACCAGGTTCAAGCACCATTGTATATAGAAGCAGCACCCAGAGCGTCAGCACAAGATGAACAAAAGGAAGCTGAAGATAAAATATCTACTATGTACACAATAAAAGAGGATGAAGAGGAGGATTGTGAGGGAGAATATGCTGAAGCTGAAGTATCTTTTGATCAAGATGAAATAGACGAATACTGTAGGCAATTCATAGATTTCATGCAAGACGAGTTACATAAAAAGTATGATTTAAGGTCTAGAAAGGGATCTAGAGTGCATGATAATGAAGGTGAACAACAAGATTCTATTCCTCCTCCAATGGCAACTCCACAAAAAAAATACCCTGTAAAAAAAATCAGTAATGAGGAGCAACCTATGAATTCAGTTTATAGAATAGATGTGCAGCAGGGTGAACCTTCCCAAAGAAAATAAGTTGATACTAATATTTTGGAGAGAGTTGTTCCTATACCTAAACAAGCAGAAAATTCTAGAAAGAGTGAAGAAGAACCTGAAAAGAATGTTAAACAAACTCGTTCTTTCAGTTTGGCAAAAGATTTGGAGAAGGTAAAAATTTAGGTGCCTCTTCTAGAATTAGCTAAAATACCAGTCTACAAGAAAGAAATTTAAGAATTTATTAATCTCACACATATTGAAGATATAAGTGACACTGTGAACTCACAAGAAGAAAATCCATTGGTCACCTTTGGTCCTCATGTAGAAGAAGTAGATCATTCTATTCCACCATTCTATATTTCTCTATTGCTTCCTGATTTTACTCTTCATAATTGTATGCTAGACTTAGGTGCATCCCATAATCTCATGCCATTGTTTGTTATGAAGGAACTAAACTTGCAAATTACCAAACCTTACAGGGATTTTTATTCATTTGATTCTAAAAGGGTGAAATGTGTTGGGTTAATTAAAGATGTAGTAGTTTTTTTGGCATAAATTCCAGCAAAGAGTATAGTCATGGATGTAGTTTTTATTGACATTACAGCTGGGTTTGGAATGCTCCTGTCAAGATCTTGGGGAGAAAATTTGGGAGGTGTTCTAAAATTAGATTTCACTTATTCTATCATTCCTATTTTTAATGGGAAAGAAAGGAGATTTTACAGGGAAAAAAGGTTCATGAGGACCACTTCCAAGAAAGATGCAAGAAATTCCCCTATTTATAGTTAAGAAACAGAATATCTTTCATTTTTCATGTTGCATGAAGATGTTGAATTTGCTGAAGACACAGGGAATCGGCTCTCTTCAGCGATTGTAAATATTGAGCTGCACTCAAAAAATATTTTGAAATGCTACTTTGATGGTTCCTACTCCAAGGAAGGCACAAGAGATGGATTCTTATTGATATATCCAGAAGGTAACCTCATGCCTTTTTCTTTCAAGTTAGAGTTTGATTCAACAAAAAATGTAGCTGAGTATGATGCCTTGATCATTAGCCTTCAAGTTTCTAAACATATGGGAGTTCAGTGTATTTCAATTTTTGGTGACTCTAAATTGATAATAAGACAGATTAAAAATCATTTTCAAACCAAGAATCTGAGATTAAGATCATAAGGAATGAATTTTTGGATCTCATAGAGAACTATTTTGAAGCCTTCAATATTCAGTTTATTCCGATGGAGGAGAATATATTGGCAGATTATTTGGCAGTTGTAGCTAGCACCTTCAAGCCACCTATGAATCCAATGTTAAGGTATGAGATTGAAATTAGACATAGACCCTCTATTCCTAATAATGTGAAACATTGGCAGGTGTTTGAAGATGATGAGCAGATAAATAATTTCTTGACAATGATTGGAAACATTGAAGATGTTGAGATAGATCAAGAAGAAGAACAAACAGAGCAAAATACATAGGTGAGACATTTCAAAAATTCAATAGGTGGTCAGAAGATTATTCAGTTGAAAGATAATGTACTCCCTGAAGGTTTGGTTCCTCTTGAGATACTGTTTGATTCAAATTATGTTGTTGTTAATTCAAAGAAAATAAATCAAGAGGAAGAGATGGAATATTGTAATTTGGGAACTCAATAGGAGCCAAAAATGGTGAAATTATTCAAAAGTGTTCCCAAAAATTACAAAGAATGATATATTGATGTCTTTAAAAGGTATATGAATGTATTTTATTGGTCATATGAAGACTTGAAAATGTATGATAAAAGCATAATAAAACATAATGTCCCGTTGAAAGAAGGAATCAAACCACAGAGACAAAATCTCAGACAGATTAATCCATTACTGTTAGCTCCAATTGAAAAGGAAGTGAAGAAATTTCTGCAAGAAAAATTCATAGGCCCTCTCAAATATTCGAATTGGGTTTCTAATCTAGTTCCCATGAGGAAGAAAAATGGAGAGATAATATTGTGTGTGGACTTCGGGAATTTAAACAGAGCATCTCTCAAGGATAATTATCCTTTACCTAAAATGTATTATGTGTTACCGAAGGTGACAGGAGCTTATATGATGTCTATGGTTGATGGATTCTCTGGATATAATCAAGTGGCAGTGGATCAGGAAGATCAAAAAAAGACATATTTCACAACCCCCTGGGGCACCTTCATGTATGTAAGGATGCCATTTGGTCTTAGGAATGTAGGTGAAACTTTTCAGAGGGCCATGGACATAGTGTTTGTTGGAGACAAGTATGTGATTATTTATTTGGATGATGTAACCTTTTTTTCGGGATCAGATGATGAACACATGGAACATCTGCAAAGAGCTTTCAAAAAGTGTAGGAAGTATGGTCTGTCACTAAATCCCAAAAAATATTTTTTGCCTTAGAGAAAGGTAAATTATTGGGTCACATAGTTTCAGAACAAGGGGTAAAGATTGATCCAACAAGGGTGGAGGAAATTCAAACCATTCGTTTACCTAGAAGCAATAAATATATTCAGAGATTTTTGGGAAAAAAAAAACTTTCTAAGAATATTTGTACCAAATTATGCTAAGATTGTGAGAAATATAATTGACATGTTGAAGAAAAATGCAGAAGTGAGGTGGGATAAAGAAGCAAGAGAAGCATTTTCCATAATAAAAGAAGCGCTCCAGGAAGCTCATGTTTTAATAAGTCCTGATTATCAAAAGGTATTTCAAATATTTTCATTTGCTTACCCCACTACCATTGCTATTGTGTTATTGCACAAAAATGAGGATAGTAAGGAACAGCCAGTAGAATTCTTCAAGAAAGTTCTTAGATATGTTGAGCTAAAATATAGCATTTTGGGGAAACAAGTGTATACATTGGTCAATTCAATAAAATCCTTCAGGACTTATGTGCTACAATCCCAAATAACGAATTATTTACCTAATTTTGTTGTCAAGGACTTGATGGTTCAAAGTGATGTTGAAGGAAAAAGAGGAAACTAGATAGATAAAATCCAGGAGTATGATTTGGACATTAAACCCACCAAGTTAATCAGAGGTCATGGTTTAGAAAAGTTGCTAACAGAAACAATTTTTCAAGCATTGGGAATTAACCTCTTGGCACCAGTGGATGGAGCTGACAACGAAGGAGGTTAGAATAAGCCCAAATAGGTATTAAATAAAAAAATTTGTGCTCAGATTGGTATAAAGATGTTGTTCATTACCTGTGTTTCTTTTCTTGCCCATATTCACTGAATAGAACCAAATACAAAGCTTTATAGCTTAAATATCAACCATATGTCATAGTAGAAGCAAAGTTGTATTGGAATGATCCTGCTGGTATTTTGGTATTGTGTTTAACTGAAGGTGAATCCATTGAGGTTATCAAGGAATATCATGAAAGTCTATGTGGAGGACATTATAGTGGGAATTTCACAGCCCATAAAATCCTCAAGTCAGGTTTCTATTGGCCCACCCTATTTGCATATGTACATATATTGGTTAGAAGTTGTTAGAAATTTAATTTGTTTGCTGAGAAGAAAAGACTTGCTCCATTACCTCTTATCCCTCTATTCATAGAAGAGCCCTTCAGGTAGTGGGGACTGGATTTTATTGGATAGATCAATCCACCATCAAGTGGATAGTTTAAATGGATTCTAATTGCCATTGATTACTTCACAAAGTGGGTTGAAGAAATCCCCACCAAGAAATAAAATGACCAAGTGGTGATGAAGTTTCTGGAGAACATCTTCAATAGGTTTGGTTGTCCAGTCAATATTGTAACTGATAATTCTCAGGTATTTAATTCTTCTCGATTCATTAATTTCTGCCAAAAATATAATGTAATCTTGTCACGTTCCACAGCATATCATCCACAAGGGAATGGGTTGGTGGAATCTTCAAACAAGACCCTGGTTAGGATTTTGAAGAAGACAATCACCGAAAATAAGAAAGACTAGGATTCAAAGTTGAAGTTTTCTCTTTGGGCAGTCTGAGTAGCAACCAGGAGGTCTATTGGAAAATCACCCTATGAATTGGTTTATGGAACTCAGGCACTATTTCCTACTCAATTGACCAAACCAGTGATTGCTTTCCTTCAAGAATCTCAGGAAGAACCTAATTCTCTAGTGATAAGATTGAACAAAGTGATTGAATCAAGTGAAAATAGAAACAAATTTAGAGATAACTTGATTTCTTATCAGGCAAATATGAATTCCATATTTGACAGAAAAGAAAAAGAAATCCTCTTCAAAGCAGGAGTTTTAGTATTAGAACGGGACATCAGAAGGGAGGATAAAGGGAAGCATGGTAATTTTGACCCTCTCTAGTATGGTCCGTATAGAATTTCTGAAGCCAGATCAAACAATACTTTCATCCTATAAGATTTAGGTGGAGAATATCTGCAACTGCCTGTGAACAGGCAATATTTGAAGCATTAAAAGTTAGCACTCAACCATTGTAAATATCAGATTGCTCATTGTTCATATGTCACCAAGAAATATTTGACTCCATGACCAATGGATAAGGCACTAATCTACAGTTCTTAGCACTTTCAGGGAAAAAATCACTATCCCCAGGTGGAGCTAGATGTTGAGGCTCATTTTCATTTACTTTTTAAATATTTCTCAAAACACCAAAAAAAACATATATGTTAGAAAATGTAAACTTTTTGTATACCAAAAAAGGAATTTTTGATTTATATTTTGGTGTATTAAAATTATGTGCAGAGATGTTAAGGCAGGTCGAGTCATACTTATTCGCATGCAGAATAGTTCTAAAATCAGGCCAATGGATGTGTTCAGAACATTACACGCCAGAGTGGAGTCGGGTGTCCCCCCCTCCACTTGCCACGTCATCCCTACCTTTATCGCATATCGCACGTCGTAATCGCAAAGCTCACGAGGAATGGCACTATGGAATATGTTATAAAGGCCGAAATGCGATAAGGGGCAGATGCGATGTAGTTTCAGAGTTAAATTGCAAAGGATTTCAAATCTGGAAGTAAGGACATTTCCTTTGAGAAATCGTATCAGAGGTGAGAGGAGGCTTATAACGGAGCAGTATGGAAAACCAAAATGCGATGGAAAGTCGGACACGATACCATTCAAAGGTTAATTTAAATTTATTTAAAGTCCGGGATTATTTTTAGTTGCCTTGTTTTATGAAGAAACGTGAATGGGGGAAATAGACTTGGGTAACACCCGACCCTGTGCCATTAGGGGAATTTTGAGGTCTAAAATGGGCCTCCTAAGAAAAATGTACAAGAAAAACAAACTTTATAAGAACCAATAGGATTCAATATGATTATGTCAACTATGAGGGATGATTCACCATTTTTGGAGTAAAAAGGTAAAAATATTAAAAAATAATAAAATAATAAAACTACTTTTTCAACTCCTATTTTCAAATTATCTACCTAAGGATTTACTCAAATTTCAAGTGGGAGTACTTGTTGGATGCAAAATTTAATTCCTCATCTAAGGAGTGCCCATGTTGCATACTTTTGATGGACCTTGCTACACGAAAAAAGAGAAGTAAATGAAAAAACGTGATTGGAATCACGTTTTTCATGTATTTCTCATTTTTCATGTGTCGGGTCCATCAAAAGTATGCAACATGGGTACTCCTTGGATGAAAAAATAATTTTCTCATCTAACGAGTATTCCCGCTCGAAATTTGAGTAGAAACTTAGGAAGATAAGTTCAAAATATGAGTTGAAAAAGTAGTTTTGTCTTTTTTCCCTCTAAAATTTGATGATGTAATATCTTATTATTTCCACTATTATTTTATAATTTCCTTAGGAGGCCCATTTTAGACCTAAACATTCCCCTAATGAGAATATTGTTGTATGCGATGGTGCCTTGTAAATAAATGGAAGACTGAATGCCGTGGGCACGAGCAGAAGAGGCAGAGTCGGGTAGAAGGGTACATGATAACATTGTTTGAAACGTAGAGGCATAGGCATAGTCAGACAAATGAGCATATAGTGGCACTCTTGGAAACACAAAAGCTGGGTCAAGTCGGGAAAAGAGGCGTCATTTCAGAATTGTTCGAATACCACATCAGATACAGAAAAGACATGACAACAAGCAGAAAATACAAATATTGAACTCTGGAAGAAATGCAGGGCAAGGATGTTCGATTTGTGAGGGAGACACATCAAAAACAAATCGAATTCAGGAAAAATAATAATATTTCAAGTTCTAATTTTTTTCTTTTTTTTTTAAGGTCAAAGCTATAGTAATGTCCTCAATTGCAATGTAATAAGTAGTTTTAACAGTTTAGGTAGTCGGTGTAGTTTCACACTACAAGGAAAAGACCCTCTAGCGGATGTTTTTGAGGAACCCCTTATCAAAATACCCCAGACATCCGTTTCAAGCGGAGGTTACTAGAGGAGGTTGGTGGGTGGAGTTTTTTGCGTATGTTTTTCTTCTGGTGCACTAATCATCCTAAACTGCACCAGTGCGTTCAACAAGAGAAAGCATCAATGCACACAAAACATTGGCACATCGGACACCGTGCACTCCATACACACCCGTCTGATGCATATTATTACTATAGCACACTGGTTCTTTACAAATATTCCACACCAGTGCATCATTAAACCCCGCGCCAAAAGATAAACCGCCCGGTGCGGTCTTAAGAAACCGCACCGGTGCACCTATAAAACCCCGCGCACTGGAACAGGGTAAATATAAAAAAATTACGACCAAAAAACCACATTTTTCACTTTTCTCATTGCTCCAGAGCTCTCAAGAACTGGTGCAATTTATATTTGTTTGAGCCACCCTGAAATCGGTGTTCCCATTGCACCCATTGCATGCACTGCTACTATGCATTGCCCACCAATCTCCAGCTTGAATTTTGCAAAACGGTGGGAAAATTTTCTTTTGCAAATTTTACACCCAATATGCCTCCTCGACGGCCAAATGTACACGTATTTTTCTTTTTTTTCCATAATTAAGCCTTTTAGCAGATCATAATTTCAAATTACCTTAAAATTAACCATTTAAAAGAAAAAAAATATCTATCGTGCGATGCGCTCGAGCCGTTTGGCTCATACTGGTTCGTGGTGCTACCTGTAAATTTACAGAACGCACCGCAATCGGTGCTAACGGTATCCACACCGGTTCCGAGGCGGTATCTAAAGGCGCAAGGCGCACTGTGTTATTTTAAAAAAATTTAAAAAGTGCAGTGTGGTCAGTTACTTAGCTGCACCGTCGACCATGTGGAATAGCGGCAATGCGGTGCGTTGATTTAAATATTTGCCTCGGGGCGGGTATTTTTGTTAGCGCACCGCATTCCACATTTAGACAAGGTCAATGGTGCGGTCTGGTAAAATACTGCACCGTTGAATTTGTAATAATGTCAGGAGGTCGAGGCGCTAACCAAACTATACGCCCTGAAATGTATGCAACATGTCAAAAGTAAACTAGTGGTGCTCATGGTAACATGTTATAGATCTAACTATCCTACACAGCAAACCACATCCAACAGTTAGGAACGTCTATAGTGTGGTGGTGCAGTCGCATGGGTAGCTCTTTGATCTGGAAATTTGGAATCCCAAAGGTCAACCCCTCTATGTGCTACCAAAGCTCAGTCGGAGTCTCAGCCGTGTCTAGATCTTGAAGGATTGCTTTCCTGATAGCCCTCTCTACTGGCTCATCTGCTCCATGCTCTAGATCATCCACCAGTTGAACTTGACTAACATCTGCATTACATAAAAAATTTATTTTAGTCTTGGGAAAACATCAAAATAAAAATATGTTGTATAAACCTTAGGAAAATCAAAAACATGGTCAAAACATTCTTACCTATTGCACCCCATTGAGCGCCTTCTGGTAAGGCTAAGTCTGGATCTCCTCGAAAATATATGCCTACATATGCATACTCATCAATGGAAACAACCTGTCACCTAAACCAGGCAAAGAACACAGTCGAGAACACAATGGTCGATTAGCCTGCATGCCTACCCATTAGTTCTACCCATCTCTGCATACTCGGATCTCTAGGGTTAGACATGCCCAGTGTCACATGCTGAGGCTGCATCACTGCAATCTGCTCTAAGGAAAATGAAATGAGGATTGAACCATAACTAAAGTTCTTCTTCCTTCCTCCCCTTGCTTTGTTTAGTTTTTCCATTATTTTGGAAAGTACAGCTTCAGACCAGTTGAAGATTTTTGGCTCTATGCACTCTAGCGCATACTGCATATATGATCTATTCACTACATGTAGTGTAATGTTGTTGGAAAGTTTTTCAATCATGAAAATAATGGTCCTCAAAGGCAAATATCGAACATCTCGGATGTTTATCTTCCCATCTTTTCTTGGGTCTACCCCTGGATATAAATACTGCAAAACATAATCTCTCACAGTCTCTCCTCCAAGAGCAGAACCTAAGAGAGAAATGGGCAAGCCTCTCCTCGACAAACCTATGAGAAAATATACATCCTCTACCATAATGGGAACCAATTTTTTCCTAATATGAAGTGCCTCAATAGCCGAATCCCATGCTGGAACTAGGAACTCCAAGAGTTCTATCTATTGCCTCATCCCTGACAGGCGGAATTACTTTAACAACCCACAATCTCTTAGGGCTCTTACTGTACCCGGATCATTTAGGGAAACCATATTCTGTTCTTAATTCTCTCTTTCCCTCCATGTAATCGTCATTATCTTCTGATGAAATCCTGAAACATAACCATAAGACTCATTAGACTCCTTTCAAATACAAAAAAATAGACAAATTTTGGGCATAGTGCAAGAATAAAAAAATACAGATTGCACCCAACGCAGTCTTGAACAAGGGATAGTGTGTTGTATATGCTGCTAGACTTTAGTTTAGGTGCTCCATAATGCACTTTCCGATGCTCAAGGGTGTGTTGCCCTCTTTGGAAGTAAAATTTACCCTAAGGGGCTCAAAACCTTAAAAATTTGCAATGAAAGGAAATGAATTGATTACTGAAAGAAAGAGAGGGTTAATGGCACTAACCTAGATCAAACGGCGATGAAAACCATCCACATAATCAATCGTAATCAACAGCTGAAGTTCAAGGGAAAAAATAGGTTCAGAGCTCCAAAATGCAAATGGTAACTATTGAATGGTAAAAATGAATAGTAAAACTCTTTTTATTTAATCATTTAATTATTCGCAATGAATATTTATTGTTGTGACTATGGTTTTATTATATTTTTATCATGAAACAGGTATTTTTAATCCATTTGATGTTGTTTTGAACAGGTTTTACAACTGATGAACATATTAGTCGTGCAGATTTATTTCAAGAATGATTTGACCACAAAGCATAATTTTATCCTTATTTTTCGATCTTTGTTAAAAACTAAAAAGGATTTGAAGCGCACTTTTATCTCTTTTCCGAGCTTCGATAACAGCGAAAAAGGAACCCTTGGAGTCTTCTTTTAGCTCTTTTCAAACTCTGATAATGTGAAAAAATTGTCGAGCACTTGTCTTTTCGAGCTCGTAAAAGTAAATGAATTGATATCTACTCAATATAGAATTAACCCTTTTCCAGACTGAGATATATTATTTACGAAAAAGGAATACCTTGGTCAAACATGACTAAAGAGGTTCTCTCAGATATTATTTTACACTTTTTCAGATCTGAGCGACAACTTTACGAAAAATTACTTATGGAGTTTTCTTTCATCCTCTTTTTCAAACTCTCTAAATATGAAAAAGGATTGGGTTGTCACTATCGTTAGGCTCGTTAAAACATAAAATAGCGATAGGCTTTTCGATCATGGCAAGAATCAAGTTTCATTCATTGCTAGACTCGTTAAATTTTTAAATAGTGATACATTGTGCACCCTAAGGGTTGAATTATAGATCAAGCATATGTTATCCTCTTCAAGTTTGTTAAAAACTAAAGAGGTACTAGTCGACAAATGATCGGGGAAAATTTGGGAAAGTGAACATAACTTTTCATGGTAGCAGGTAACTCTTGAACATGACACTTCACTCCATCACTGTGACTTCTTGGGTTGGGTAATCTTCTTGATGGTTCATTCATACCTATGGTTCATCATACCTTCACTTTGGTTTTGGGTCAATGCTACCAACTCATCTCAGTGTCGCTGATATGTTCAAGAGAAGTCATCCAGTGAATACTCATCCTTCTACAATACTCATAAACCTTATTTCTCATGAAATTCATCCCTGAACATTGCTATATCAAGTCATACCTTTGTCTCCAAAATCAGTAACTCTCGTTTCGCAATAAAGTGGCTTCCTGTCGAGGTCAAATCATCATCCAGAAAGTTCACTTAGAAACATCATATTCCAGTACCATGAGGCTTGTTACAGCATCAACAAGATCCTTGCTTCTAGAATTTTGACCAAAGGATTTTGTTTGGAATTCGACATCAAATCATCTATTCACGCCTTACGAAATGTACTATAGTACCTTGAGGACCATTTTCATCAATGGTGGTTCTCTCACGTTTGTTAACAACTCACATCATTGGCTGGTAATCAAAAGATGTCTTACCATGTTCTATTGAGATTCAACAAGATGATGAGCTTAGTGAAAATGAGTCACCTTCACTAATTGGGCCTACAGGCTATTTTTGGCGCAAGTCTATTTTCAGACATGGTGATCATATTTCAGAAGTTGCAGGATGCTATTTGTGGATGGTTGGTCAAGTTGGAAAAACAGATGAAATTATATTTTTAGAATATTGGGTGAAGTCTATTTATAGATCGTCGATCTAAAAATAGAAGTGTCAATTATCATTAGCTCTTAATAATAATTCGTCAATAAACAACAACTTATTCTCTTGGAGCACTTAATTTCAGTGCACAAATTTGGAAAATCAGTGGGCTGAAGGAATTACGCAATTCCTAGGGTTTACTAGTGGTTCATGCATGGAGGACTCAGTTAGAACTGAAGTGGAAAATTTATGACAGAGTTGGAAGAGTAGTTCATGGAGTTTTTATTCAGTTTAACTCAGTTAATGGAGTTAAACTCAGTTGAGCTAGTTGTATCTAGTCTAACTGAATGATACACTAGTGAGAGTGGAGTGAATTAATTAATTAATTAATTCACAAATAATAACTCATTAATCAACTAAACAAATACAACAGTTAACTACAATGCATGTCATTTCTAGTGGAGACCCAGTGGAGAGATAGGTGAAAGGGCAAGATGGACTATCTGTTGTGACTATAGTGATGCATTGATTGAATCACACACACATTGGAGTTGCCAATGAGGATTGCACAGTCAAGGCAAGTGTAATTCGAATTCATTCAGAGCTAGTCTTCAATAGGGATTGCGCAGTGGAGGCAGGCTAGCAGGTGGCAAGAAATCAGTGCATGGATTTGCAGATTTCTTCTGATTAGTGTGTGACGAGTGATTGTACTGAGAGCTTGATGTAATAAGCTTTGTATGAGATTGTAACATGATCTCCATGATACATAATATATGATAGTCTGGGTTTTCAGCTTCATGCTTTCCCATTAAACAACTGTGTTATGTGTGATTATTTTTATTGCTTCATGTGTTTGCAATTGATTTTAATTTCCGCAAAGATTAATAGTGGAAGGATTATGTATTTAGCAAGAAGATAAAATATTGTTAGATCAAGAGAATATAGATATATACATGCATCTTGTATATAATTTCTACATGGTATCAAAGCACTGTTAATTCTTGAAGATTGCAATTGTGAAGAATTTTTGAGTTTGTGGTGGTGGACAATTCGAATTTGCTTCAGAAATTTCTTGGTGCGACGGTTGAGTATACATTGAAATGTATTTCAATGGGTTTCGATTGGAGTATGCCCTTGATGGGAGCTCTAATTACATAGCTTGGAAGGATAGGATGGAGGTAGTGCTGGAGGATAATGGACTGAAGGAGTTCATTGATAGCGATGTTCCTAAGTTGGGATCTAGTGATGTTGCATTACTTGATGCATGGAAAAAGAAGATAGCAAAGACAAGAATAATTCTGTTGGAAGGTGTGAAGGACCATATTGTGTCCAGCCTTCACGAGAAAGCCACTCCATTTTCAATGTGGAAGGCTTTGACATATTTGTTCCAAAGCAGCAGCGAACAAAGGAAGTTGGCGTTGAAAGATAAGCTCAGAAAAATAAAAATGGAGAAGGGAGACAATATTCCAAAATATATCATGAAGTTTGTCCACTGTAGGGATGAACTGGGAAGTGTGGTGATTACTGTTGATGATGAATACTTGGTGAGCTTGGCTCTCCTTGCGCTTTTAAAGAGTTGGCATAGCTATTAAGACTCTGTCAATGGACGGGAGAAACTGCTGGGATGGGAGCGACTTTGGTCGGATCTTGTGTAGGAGGAAATAAGGTGAGGTACCAGGGATGGCTCTTCATTGAAGAATGAAGATGAAGAGAATTTCACTTTGGTTTCCAAAGCAATGAAATTTAAGGGGAAGAAATTTCCTTCAAAATCTAAAGCTAAAGGCAAGAAGCAGGATTTGTCCAAGGTGAAGTGTTTTCACTATCACGAACATGGGCATTTCGCCACTAACTTCCCACAGAAGAAGAAGAACAAGAAGGTTGCTGGAAATATAGCTGGAGAGGCCTTAGCCTCACAATTTGAACTTGATTTCTCTTAGATCACATGCTTTGTTTCAAGCTATATGGGATCGGTGTGGTATCTTGATAGTGGTGCATCTTTCCATATGATAGAAGAGAAAGAGTTGTTTAGTGACTTGGAGGAGAAGGACCTTCAAATGCATATAGAGATGGGTGACGATGGTCAATACAGTGCGACCGACATTGGGACCATTACCTTTGAGAAGGAGTCCGGTAATCTATTCTTTTTGAAAGATGTTATGCATGTTCCAAGCCTAAAGAAGGACTTGGTCTCGGTCGTAATGTTGGAAGACAAAGGTTATGACGTTGTTTTTAGCGATGGAAAATATTTCCTGCGACATCAAACAATAGATCAAACCAAGAGGATAGGGATTCGAGTTAAGAATATCTACAAGCTGGAGGTAGATGGATGTGCTGCAATGGTGGGAAAAGAAAAATAAGTGGTGAGCCGGGATGAGGGCGAATTATGGCACAGGAGATTAGGCCATCTTCACCATCACGCTTTGAAGATTTTGCAGCAAATTTCTACTGGACTTCCCAAGGGCACTCTTGCGCAGTCAGATTAGTGCAAGGGATGTACTATGGGTAAGGTTGTGAAGACCACCTTTCATGAGAAGGAGAATCATGCTTCAGTGATCCTGGAGAGAATTCACACAGATGTGTGTGGACCTTTCTCATTTTCTTCAATAGAAAAACACAGGTATTATGTTATATTTGTTGATGAATATTCTCGTATATGTTGGATATTCTTCATGCAGAAGAAGAGCTAAACATTATCAAAGTTTTGTGAGTTTAAATCATTGGTGGAGAAGGAGACGAGGAAGCAAGTGAAAGCTCTACGGAGCGATAATTGTGGTGAATACATCTCGGGCGAATTCAAAGACTTTTGTAGCAAAGAAGGCATTCAAAGAGAACTCATAGCACCTCATAACCCACAACAGAATAGGGTCATGCAGAGGAAGAACATAATGATCGTGGGTGATGCACGAGTGATGCTGCATGACCAAGGCCTACCGATGCACTTGTGGGCGGAAGCATGCAACACTGTGGTTTATGTGAAAAACCGTTGTCCTCGTAGAGTACTTGGCATGAGTACACCTGAAGAATTTTTTACTGGTAAGAAGCCTGATATTTCTCATTTGAATATTTTTGGCTCATCTGTTTACATTCATGTGACAAAGGGCGCCAGGAAGAAGCTGGAGCCAACTACAGAAGTTGGGATATTTTTGGGGTACACAAAAACACCCCATAATTATCGTGTGTATTTGCCAAACAGTCAAATTACTGTGGTGCGATGGGATATAAAATTCAATGAGGTGAAAGCCATGAAGTTGTCGCTTGAGAGGGACCCACACTTGCATGCAGAGGAGGAACTTCTTGTTCCCAAAGATGAGCCTCTAGATGTGGATCAGCCACAGGAGGAGATTCATGGAGTGGAGGAGTCAACTCATGCAAAACCAAACATCAGACAAGGGAGAAAGTAGACCATAGAAGCTGAGAGACTGAAGCTTGATGCGGCACAGAATGTAGGAGTCCCTACATCATAGTGCAGACAAAGACAATCATCTGACCGATTTACTAGATACATGGCTCTGATGAGCAAGTGTATCGTGATAGAGCCATCTTCTTTTGAAGAAGTAGTGTAGGAACCCACATGGGTAGATGCCATGGTGGAGGAGTATGACTCCATTGTCAGAAATAGTGCTTGGGATATTGTTCCAAGGCCAGTGGGTAAATCAGTTGTAGGATCAAGATGGATCTACAAGGTAAAGCAAGATGTTGATGGGAGCATCAAGAAGTATAAGGCAATATTTGTTGCCCGGGGCTTCTCACGGATCAAGGGGATTGATTATGAAGAAACCTTTTCACCTGTCGCACGGTATTATTCCATAAGGACCATCCTTGCTCTCTCAGCGCAGATGGGTTGGCACATTCATTAGATGGATGTGAAGACTGCATTCCTGAATGGGATCATTGAGGAAGAGGTGTACATTGAGCAGCCTCAAGTATTTGAGATCTACAGCAGTGAGTCGCATGTGTGCAAGCTCAAAAGAGCGTTGTATGGGCTGAAGAAAGCACCACATGCTTGGTACACACGGATTGACAGCTATTTCACTGGACTTGGCTTCACCAAGAGTGAGGCGGATGCAAACCTATACCAAATTGTGGTGGAGGGTAATATTTTAATCATTTTTCTTTATGTTTATGATTTAATACTAACGGGTGATGAGCAGTTGATACACTCATGCAAGGCAGATATTTCAAAGGAGTTTGAGATGAAGGATTTGGGCCTCCTTCATTATTTCCTTGGATTGGAAATATGGCAGCAGGAAGGTGAACTGTATGTGTCTCAAGGAAAGTATGCTCAGGAGATACTGGAGAAGTTTCACATGCAAGGTTGCAATCCTATCGACACTCCTCTTCCAGGAAATTGGAGGAAAGAGGATGCTACATCGACAAAGGTAGTGGATGCCACTGTTTATCAACATTTGGTGGGTTCGCTCAGATATTTAGTTAATACAAAACCGAACATATGCTATGCGGTGAACTATATTTCACAAGCGATAGTTAAGCCTACCAAGCTCTTTTGGAAGGCAGGCAAGCATGTCTTGAGATATCTCAGGGGAACATCTGAGTATGGATTATGGTACAGACATATGGATGAGGTGAAGTTGCATGGATTCAGGGATGTTGATTGGGTAGGCAGCCCAACAGACAGAAAGAGCACATCAGGAGGGATTTTTAGTATCAGATCTACGACAGTTTCTTGGTAAAGCAGGAAACAAAGATCCATGGCACTCAGTTCCGCAAAAGCATAATACATGGCAGCAAGTCAAGCTGCATGTGAGGCTATCTGGATGAGGAAGATCCTGGTTGGTTTGTTCAGTTCACATTTAGATCCTACAGTGATACATTGTGATAATCAGAGTTTCATTAAAATCTCGATTAATCATGTGTTTCATGATAGATCTAAACATATTTATATCCAGTATCATCATATCAGAGATTTTGTGCAGTGGAAGATCATGTTGCTTCAGTACATTCCTACGGAAGATCAGGATGCAGATATTTTGACGAAGGTGCTCACCAGGAGCAAATTCAAATACCATAGAGGCAGGATCGGGGTGAAGGATAATCCCTATCTTGTTGAGAGGGAGTGCTGAGATTCAACAAGATGATGAGCTTAGTGAAAATGAGTCACCTTCACTAAGTGGGCCCATAGGCTATTTTTGGCGCAAGTATATTTTTAGACATGGTGATCATATTTCAGAAGTTGCAGGATGCTATTTGTCAATGGTTGGTCAAGTTGGAAAAATAGATGAAATTCTATTTTTATAATATTGGGAAAATTCTATTTATAGATCGTCTATCTAAAAATAGAAGTGTTGATTATTATTAGCTTTTAATAATAATCTGACAATAAACAACAACTTATTCTCTTGGAGCACTTAATTTCAGTGCACAGATTTGGAAAATCAGTGGGATGAAGGAATTACGCAATTCCTAGGGTTTACTCGTGGTTCATGCATGGAGGACTCAGTTACAACTGAAGTGTAAAATTTATGACAGCGTTGGAAGAGTAGTTCATGGATTTGTTATTCAGTTTAACTCAGTTAATGGAGTTAAACTCAGTTGAGCTAGTTCTATCTAGTCTAATTGAATGATACACTAGTGAGAGTGGAGTGAATTAAATAGTTAATTAATTCACAAATAATAACTCATTAATCAACTGAACAAATACAACAGTTAACTACAGTGCATGTCAATTCCAGTGGAGACCCAGTGGAGAGATAGGTGAAAGGGCAAGATGGACTATCTGTTGTGACTATAGCAATGCATTGATTGCATCACACACACATTGAAGTTTCCAATGAGGATTGTGCAATCAAGGAAAGTGTAATTTGAATTCATTTAGAGCTATTCTTCAACAGGATTGCGCAGTGGAGGCAGGCTAGCAGATTTCTTCTTATTAGTGTGTGACAATTGATTGTACTGAGAGCTTGATGTACTAAGCTTTGTATGAGATTGTTACATTATCTCCATGATACATAATATATGATATTTTGGGTTTTCAACTTCAGGATTTCCCGTTAAAAAACTGTGTTATGTGTGATTGTTTTTATTGCTTCATGTGTTTGCAATTGATTTTAATTTCCGCAAAAGATTAACAGTGGAAGGATTATGTATTTAGCAAGAAGATAAAATATTGTTAGATCAGGAGAATCTGGATATATACATGCATCTTTTATATAATTTCTACATGGTATCAGAGCAGTGTTAATTCTTGAAGATTGCAATTGTGAAGAATTGTTGAGTTTGTGCTAGTGGACAATTTGAATTTGCTTCAGAAATTTCTTGGTGCGACAGTTACGTATAGATTGAAATTTATTTCAATGGGTTGCGATTGGAGTATGCCCTTCATGGGAGCTCTAATTACATATCTTGGAAGGATAGGATGGAGGCAGTGTTGGAGCATAATGGACTGAAGGAGTTCATCGATAGCGATGTTGCATTACTTGATGCATGGGAAAAGAAGATAGCAAAGAAAAGAATAATTATGTTGGAAGGTGTGAAGGACCATATTGTGTCCAACCTTCACGGGAAAGCCACTCCATTTGCAATGTGGAAGGCTTTGACAACTTTTTTTCAAAGTAGCAGCGACCATAGAAAGTTGGCGCTGAAAGATAAGCTCAGAAAAATAAAAATGGAGAAGGGTGATAGTATTCCAAAATATCTCACAAATATTGTCCACTGTATGGATGAACTACGAAGTGTGGGGATTACTGTTGATGATGAATACTTGGTGATCTTGGCTCTCCTTGGGCTTCCAAAGAGTTAGCATAGCTACAAAGACTCTATCAATGGACGGGAGAAACTGCCAGGATGGGAGAGACTTTGGTTGGATCTTGTGCAGGAGGAGATAAGGCGAGGTACCAGGGATGGCTCTTCATCAAAGAATGAAGATGAAGAGAATTGTGCTTTGGCTGCCAAAGCAAGGAAAGGGAGGGGGAAGGAATTTCATTCAAAATCCGAAGCTAAAGGAGAGAAGCAGGATTTTTCCAAGGTGAAGTGTTTTCACTGTCATGAACATGGGCATTTCGCCACTAACTTCCCATAGAAGAAGAAGAAAAATAAGGTTGCTGGAGCTGCAGATGGAGAGGCCTTAGACTCGCAATTTGAACTTGATTTCTCTTTTATCGCATGCTTGGTTTCAAGATATATGGGATCGGTGTGGTATCTTGATAGTGGTGCATCTTTCCATATGATGGGAGATAAGGAGTTGTTTAGTGACTTGGAGGAGAAGGACCTTCAAATGCATATAAGTATGGGTGACGATGGTTGATACAGTGCGACCAGCATTGGGACCATTACCTTTGAGAGGGAGTTCGGTAATCCATTCTTGTTGAAATATGTTATGCACGTTCCAGGCCTGAAGAAGAATTTGGTCTCGGTCGCAATGTTGGAAGACAAAGGTTATGATGTTGTTTTTAGCGATGGAAAATCTTTCCTGCGGCATCAAACAATGGATCAAACCAAGAAGATAGGGATTCGAGTTAAAAATCTCTACAAGCTAGAGGTAGATGGATGCGCTACAATGGTGGGAAAAGCAAAAGAAGTGGTGAGCCGAGATGAGGGAAAATTATGGCACAGGAGATTGGGCCATCTTCACCATGGTGCTTTAAATATTTTTCAGTAGATTTCTATTGGACTTCCCAAGGGCACTATTGCACAGTCAGATCAGTGCAAGGGATTTACTATGGGTAAGTTTTTGAAGACCACCTTTCATGAGAAGGAGAACCGTGCTTCTGTGATCCTGGAGAGAATTCACACAGACGTGTGTGGATCTTTCTCAGTTGCTTAAATAGCAAAAAAGAGGTATTATGTTATATTTGTTGATGACTATTCTCGTAGATGCTGGATCTTCTTCATGTAGAAGAAGAGTGAAACATTCTCAAAGTTATCTAAGTTTAAAGCATTGGTGGAGAAAGAGTCGGGGAAGCAAGTGAAAGCTCTACGAATCAATAATGGTGGTGAATACATCTCGGGCGAATTCAAAGACTTCTGTAGCAAAGAAGGAATTTGAAGAGAACTCATAGTGCCTCATAACCCACAGCAGAATGGGGTCACGGAGAGGAAGAACAGAACGATCGTGACTGTTGCATGAGCGATGCTGCATGACCAGGGCCTACCGATGCACTTGTGGGCGGAAGCATGCAACACTGTGGTTTATGTGCAAAACCATTGTCCTCATAGAGTACTTGGCATGAGTACACCTGAAGAAGCTTGGTACACCTGAAGAAGATTTTACTGGTAAGAAGCCTGATATTTCTCATTTGAAGATTTTTGGCTCATCTGTTTACATTCATGTGACAAAGGATGCCAGGAAGAAGCTGGAACTGCTTGCACAAGTTGGTATATTTGTGGGGTACATAGAAACACCCCATAATTATCGTGTGTATTTTCCAAACAGTCGAATGACAATGGTGCGACAGGATATAAAATTTAATGAGGTGAAAGCCATGAAGTTGTCGCTTGAGAGGGAGCTACACTTGCATGCAGAGGAGGAACTTCTTGTTCCCAAAGATGAGCCTATAGATGTGGATCAGCCACAGGAGGAGATTCATGGAGTGGAGGAGTCCACTCATGCAGAACCAAACATCAGACAAGGAAGAAAGCGAACCACAGAAGCTGAGAGACTGAAGCTTTATGCAGTACAGAATGTAGGAGTCCCTACATCATAGTGTAGAGAGAGACAATCACCTGACCGATTTACTGGATACATGGCTCTGATGAGCAAGTGTATCATGACAGAGCCATCTTCTTTTGAAGAAGCAGTGCAGGAGCCCACATGGGTAGATGCCATGGTGGAGGAGTATGACTCCATTGTCAGAAACAATGCTTGGGAGATTGTTCCAAGGCAAGTGGGTAAATCAATTGTAGGATCAAGATGGATCTAAAAGGTAAATCAAGCCGTTGATGGAAGCGTCGAGAATTATAAGGAAATATTTTTTTCCCAGGGCTTCTCACGTATCGAGGGGATTGATTATGAAGAAAATTTTGCACATGTAGCACGATATTCTTCCATAAGGACCATCCTTGCTCTCTCAGAACATATGGGTTGGCACATTCATTAGATGGATGTGAAGACTGTGTTCCTTAATGGGATCATTGAGGAAGAGGTGTACATTGAGCAGCCTGAAGGATTTGAGATCTATAGCAGTGAGTCGCATATGTGTAGGCTCAAAGGAGTGCTATATGGGCTGAAGCAAGCACCATGTGCTTGGTACACATGGATTGAGAACTATTTCACTGGACTTGGCTTCACCAAGAGTGAGGCGGACGCAAACCTGTACCAAATTGTGGTGGAGGGTAAGCTTTTAATCACTGTTCTTTATGTTGATGATTTAATACTAACGGGTGATCAGCAGTTGATACACTCATGCAAGGAAAATCTTGCAAAGGAGTTTGAGATGAAGGATTTGGGCCTCCTTCATTATTTCCTTGGATTGGAAATATGGTAGCGGGAAGTTGAAATTTTTGTGTCTTAAGGCAAGTATGCTCGGGAGATACTGGAGAAGTTTCACATGCAAGGTTGTAAGCCTATCGACACTCCTCTTCTAGGAAATTGGAGGAAATAGGATGCTACATCAGAAGAGGTAGTGGATGCCACTGTTTATCGACAGTTGGTGGGTTCGCTCAATTATTTAGTTAATACAAGACCAGACATATGCTATGCAGTGAACCAGCTTTCACAAGCGATGGTTAAGCCTACCAAGCTCTTTTGGAAGGTAGGCAATAATGTCCTGAGATATCTCAGGGGCACATCTAAGTATGGCTTATGGTACAGACAGACGGATGAGGTGAACTTGCATGGCTTCATGGTTGCAGATTGGGCAAGCAGCCCAACAGACAGAAAGAGCACATCAAGAGGGATTTTCAGTATCAGATCTACGGCAGTTTCTTGGTACAACATGAAACAAATATCCATGGCACTCAGGTCAATGGAAGCAGAATACATGGCAACAAGTCAAGCTGCATGTGAGGCTATCTGGATGAGGAAGATCCTGGTTGGTCTGTTCGGTTCACATTTAGATCCTACAATGATACATTGTGATAATAATATTTGCATTAAACTCTCGATTAATCATGTGTTTCATGATAGATATAAACATATTGATATCCAGTATCATCATATCAGAGATTGTGTGCAGCAAAAGATCATGTTTCTTCAGTACATTCCTACAGAAGATCAGGATGTAGATATTCTGACGAAGGTGCTCACCAGGAGAAAATTCGAATACCATATAGGCAGGATCAAGGTGAAGGATAATCCCTATCTTATTGAGAGGGAGTGTTGACATTCAACAATATGATGAGCTTAGTGAAAATGAGTCACCTTCACTAAGTGGGCCCGTAGGCTATTTTTGGCGCAAGTCTATTTTTAGACATGGTGATCATATTTCAGAAGTTGCAGGATGCTATTTGTGGATGGTTGGTCAAGTTGGAAAAATAGGTGAAATTCTATTTTTAGAATATTGGGTGAAGTCTATTTATAGATCTTCGATCTAAAAATAGAAGTGTCGATTATTATTAGCTCTTAATAATAATTCAACAATAAACAACAACTTATTCTGTTAGATCACTTAATTTCATTGCACAGATTTGGAAAATCAGTGGGCTGAAGGAATTACGCAATTCCTAGGGTTTACTAGTGGTTCATGCATGGAGGACTCAATTAGAACTGAAGTGGCAAAGTTATGACAGAGTTGGAAGAGTAGTTCATGGAGTTGTTATTCAGTTTAACTCGGTTAATTGAGTTAAACTTAGTTGAGCTAGTTGTATCTAGTCTAACTAGATGATACACTAGTGAGAGTGGAGTGAATTAATTAGTTAATTAATTCACAAATAATAACTCATTAATCAACTGAAAAAATACAACAGTTAACTACAGTGCATGTCAGTTCCAGTGGAGACACAGTGGAGAGATAGGTGAAAGGGCAAGATGGACTATCTGTTGTGACTATAGTGATGCATTGATTACATCACACACACATTGGAGTTTCCAATGAGGATTGTGCAGTCAAGACAAGTGTAATTCGAATTCATTCGGAGCTATTCTTCAACAGGGATTGCGTAGTGGAGGCAGGCTAGTAGGTGGCAAGAAATCAGTGCATGGATTTGTAGATTTCTTCTAATTAGTGTGTGACGATTGATTGTATTGAGAGCTTGATGTACTAAGCTTTGTATGAGATTGTTACATGATCTCCATGATACATATTATATGATAGTTGTTAGTTTTCATCTTCAGGCTTTCCCGTTAAACAATTGTGTTATGTGTGATTGTTTTTATTGCTTCATGTGTTTGCAATTGATTTTAATTTCTGCAAAATATTAACAGTGGAAGGATTCTGTATTTAGCAAGAAAATAAAATATTGTTAGATCAGGATAATCTGGATATATACATGCATCTTGTATATAATTTCTACATGTTTGACTACAAATCATATATTAGCATGGCTAGACTTGTAACCGACTAATCGAGTGAACGAGATAAGAAGACCCCGGATCTAGTTTCAGCCATCTTGGCTGCGATTTCAGGATTGTTGTACACATCATCTATATGGTTACCTTACATACCGATCGTCATCCAAACACGGGCCTATATCTGTAGGCATGTCTGTATTGGGCAACATTCCAATATAGATGACTCTATGAACTATGTACATGTTATTAGATAGTTTATGTGTTGAGCATGGGAATTCCGTCCCTCAGAAATTCATGATCAAGAAGATATATCATGATGTAATGTATTGTAAGATTGATGCAGGTCACCTCTCCGCTTCAAATCCAACCCATCACAGTGTAAAGCATCTCATTCAAAAAAATATTGTTATTATTATTTTGACTTCATTCTTTAGGGGGGAATCTGTTATAGGTTAATTTGGGCACCATTCCCAATGACCTAGTTAAACTGGACATCATCCCTAGAACCAATGAATAGGGTCTATCATCCCCTATCATTTTAGTTGCTACATGCCCTAAGACAAAGAACAAGAACAAATCATCCATGACTTCCATTGCAAGGTTTCCAAGATTTGAAGTACATGTTATATCACCTATGAGCTCACCAATGCAGTCTCTCAAGGGGCTAAGTGTGTTGCATATGCAGTTACCTCCATTCAAGGGTGCTCTGCAAATCACTTCCCAACACTCAAGGGTGTGTTGGTAAATTGGGAGCGAAATTCTCATTGTTCCAAAGTCTCCACTTGGCTAGTGCCTTCTAAAAGAGTGCATATGTGTCAAACTTTGAATGCATGTGTCCATTTGATACCTCTAAGCTTGGGAACATGTCTTGCCTATTATTAGAAAGTCATTGATTGTGAAACTAACTTCAGCTCATCTACAAATTGAGCACAAATCCTAGTGCTTGAGGAGGAAGAATTTGAGTAGAGAAATGATGGTGGAATTTCAATTGAGGAATTTATTTGAGTGATATGATGCTGGAGAGATGTTCATTGTTATGAGGCTGGGATGATGCTGGAGATGGTGACATCAAATCAATCATTGGTTGTAACCTCCCCTTTTATCCATTAATAAAAAATTTTGTTTACTTTCCCACATATGTATCTGTATAAGCTTCTATCTTTCATATTATGAATTATTATCTGATGTATATGGTTCATGTTTCATTGATTTAACTAAATAACTTGAATAGGCATCTGTATATTGCAATCTCTTTGTTGTTTAGTGTTCATTATTGCAGGAAATATTTTAGCGATCTAGCTTGGATTTTTAGCCACAACAAGAGCGACAAAAGGAGAATAGGAAGCACTTGGACCCCAAGTAGGTTTCTTGATCTATTTTGTGTGTCTATTTATTGTTAGGAAAAGTATCTGCAAAGTCTTTAACCTATTTTTCTAAATGCATAGCACCACATTTAGGGAAGAATGTTTTATCTATAATTCATAATTCCGCATAACAAATTGGCAACTCCGATGGGGATTTTACCCTTCATCCTTGGTGTGTTTGCCTCTATTTATCCACCCAGTGGTATTTACTCTAAAAGATTAGGTTTTTTAAAATCAAAATTTGCATTAAAATTGTGTTAAACAACCTGAGTTTTTGTTCTATGCTGCGCCCAATTCATTGTTGAACAAGACATAGTGCTTTGTAGAGTATTGTCTCCCACTCAAGGGTGCTTTGCAACGCAATGTCTCCCCTTAGAGACTGTGTTTCCCCCTAGAACCAACCAAATTCCTATTGAATTTTTCATTGCATTTGCTTTCAGTTTTTGTTTGACGTGTTTTCAAAGTGCCTAATGCCTCATAGAGACCAGTAACTTTACCTACCTATTCCTCCTTTGAAAGAAACGTTTGTTCAATGTTTATTTAAAGTGTTTTTCTTTATCATTGACGAAATAATTTCAAATTATTTTCATTAATACATTAGATCCATTTGCTTTTGAAAATGAAATTGTCGTTAAATTCTTCGTTTCCTATAGGAGAAATTGTAGTTAAATTCTTCATTTTTCCTAAAAAGAGAAATTGTTGTTCACATTCCTCATTTCTCAAAGTAAAAGGCATTTTTTTTTATTGATTTGATGCACTTAGTTTCCTTTTCTCCATTCACATTAAAGGGACTGAAAAGAAAAACCCACATTTTCATGTAGTGAATTGTGTGTTTTGCATAGGAACAATTAGGAAAATTGCATATTAGTTTGTGCTCTTTGTTGTTTGCTCTCAAATTAATTGCTCTTTCCCTTTAGTAGTTAGGATTTTCATTGAAAAAACTAAAAGCGAAAAGTTTTCTTATCATTTTAGTTTGAATTTTAGGAATTTCCATCATATCATCGCGGTGAACCTTGAAATGAAAATTGATAAACAAGATCAACTTAAAATTTACATCAATTTACCTAACAAAGCATTGGAACCATAACGATAAAAATTGGAAGGTCTAGGCTAGAGACGTGTTCCAGTGTCATAAAACATAGCAGCTATCGTTAATTGTCTGCGATACATTTTGAGTGTGATACCTCACTCCATGTATGTAAGTATATCGTAGCTCATCCACGTACTTTCGATTATATCGGGTGGTGTTACAGTACGAAAAGTATAAAGGGGTTCTCTCACTATGCGATTTCGCATTAGACGGCGCTAATACAGACTTGGGCCTCCACCTACCTTCGAGTATATTTTGGAGGACAACTTTAGGTTGTTATCCATCCATAGTGAACTGAGTCAGCCACCTTGTAAATTGTGATACACCAAACATAGCATTCAGGGAGATTTCTTGTCCGTACTTCTTGGTTCGCCAAGAAGTATTCTGCAGTTCACAATTTCTTGGTAAAACTTTTGCCTAGCATTACCCTTTTGTTTTTTTTATTTATTTTTTTGGTTAAAATAAATTAGGCATCATGGAATATCAAAATTCTTTTCCCCGTCGTTCGTGTAGATTAGCATTGAAACCACCTTTACCACTAGAAGTTACTCCTGGTCGGCGAAGGTGAAATCACTCTACCGAAACCAGTACTATCGGTACCTCTGGTGAAGCATCATCTTCCCATATACTAGAGTTGGCACAAGTAGTCCTCAGCTACTCGTGGTCACGATCCATCCAATCAGTGAGACCATACCTCTTGAACCCGAATTTGTTCAACCAGAATTTGATCCAAATCCTGTCTCTTCTTTGCCAAAAAATATGAATCTCGAAGTCGAACGACCGAAATTTTTTCCTCCATTGGTCATCCCACAATTTTCTGCAGCCATTGAGTCTCCCATATCACATAGTAAACCTCCCGAAATATACTTTGGGCCTGATGGTGAAATACTTCCACCTGGTTTCATTTCGATTGAAGAAATCCCACAAGACGAGACAACTTTAACTCCAACCCATTTTGGGGACAATATTTACCTGTACGAGTATTTTCCTCAATCACCATCCTCTACTTTTGTTGCTATTGTTCCTATTCAAATTCCCTTCATTTCAAAAGGGTGTACATTTGGTCAAGTAACCATGCCTGAACCAACATATTCGGTTGGATCATTTGTTCCAATTGCGTCAACACCTGCTCTCGCTACAACGTCTATGTTCACAACTTCACCAGAATCATATTTTCATGGTGGCCATTTGGTCCCATCAAGTTATAAATATTTATCTGAAATTTTTTCTGGTGCATCTTCAAACCCGTGGACTTCACCAATGTCATCGTCTGGTATTCTAACAGGTAAACCTATAGTGAGTACTAAACGGCTTGATTCTTTATACACATCACCAGGGAAATATCAAGCTGGTCCTTTTGGGTCTATTCCATCCAGTACCATATCAACTGGACTCCCTGCATTTGGAGAGCAATATTTTCCATCTTATTATACTCCTCATGCGCGGGGGGAACCTTTGGTCACCCACTTTGACAGTAATCTGTCATTTTTTGGTCAACCTAATGTTGAAATGAATGTTTGTCAATGGCAGGCCACTCTGCCTATCCAACTACAAACTATTGTACATTCTTATCAACCAGTTCAACTTGTTACACCCACATCATTTCCACTTGTTAATACATATTTACCCCTATTACAGAATCAAAATGTTGTAAAATAACTATTTTAGGTGGGTCCTTAAACTCAATACTCTCAAGTATTGGGCCCACAGAATCCAAATCCTTCAACCAATTTACAAAACAACCTATACCTAGAATCATATATTCACAAGCTGGTTTACCATATTATGGGGTGTCACAGCCACAACCAGGTTATACTTATCCTCAACCGAATCTAAGTTATTCTAATTTGGATTATAAAATTGGTGGACAGACCCCTTGGCAGCCTTAGGCACAAATGCCTCAACCTTCATTTCAACAAGTATCATACCCAGGTTTTGGTCAATAGAATCCTCAAGTGTTTTCTTATCAAAACAACCCCTATCTGGGTTACCAGCAGCAGATTCCTTATGATGGTGCTCAAAGGCCTATTTCTCAAGAAATTCCATCATACCCTAGCTATGGTCAACCTGACCTTAATCGACAGTTGCCTTTTGTTGCAACTTTAGAGTTACCAGATTTAAATCGGCTAACCAATGATCCAATAAACTATGCTCCTTGGTGGTCAGTGATACCTCACAAATTACCCTCGAATATTCCAAAGTTCAATGGAAACCATGGGGAAGACCCGTCGACTCATGTTGTGACTTATCATTTGTGGTATTCATCAAACTCCTTGAATGATGAATCTGTTCAACTACGTCTTTTCCAGCGTGCGCTCACTGGTCTAGCTGCAAAATGGTACATTGAGTTACCTAGAGCTTCTTTTGATAATTTCACTACCCTAGCTACTATTTTTTTGACTCACTTCCAGTTACCCATATGATATGAAACTAGAATGAAACTCTTGACCAATTTCAAATAGACTAATGCTACTCACATTTCTGATCATATTCATGAGTGGCATCATCGTCGTAGAATGGTTAAGAAATTTTTTCCTAATTAGCTCCTTGCTAAGTGGTTCATTAAGTCCCTATTACCATCTATAACTGAGGATGTGGCTAAGGGTGGCGTCGTCATTGAAGAGTAGTTCATTGCTCGTGCTCAATATTTAGACTTGATCTATACCCAGTCTAGCACTAACTATGAAAAAATTCCTAACACACCGCGATCTAATTTTATTGTTCCTCCATAATTAAAGGACTCTCATGCTAGAGACGATATGATTGGTACTACAAGAACACATCATACTACTGCATCTGATCCTGTACCTTCTTCTGAAATCAATGCCATGTCATTTGACAAAGGAAAAAGTGACAAGCAAACTGTAAATAAGAAAAAATGGAAATCTAAGAAAAAGAAAAATTATAACCCGCAGGAAAGATCATCTAATCAATTGTTTGGAACTAGGAAACATCGTTATCTATGTATAATCTATAATGAGGAACACTTTTTTCGGGATTTTCCTCACCACGCTGAAGTCTCAAAAATGATTAAGACTTCACATGCGTCACCTGTGTTGACAAATCCGTTTCCGAATCCGGACACAAATTTGGTTGCTATGGGTCCAGCTTCTAGTTCCCAAGTGATTACGTTATCTGTCACAAAACCTTCAACAGATATTTTGGTGTCAACACGTAATAAATATTATGGTAGTCAGACTACTCATTAACCTACTACCTCAACTACGAATCTGTCTACAGAATTGGTACCGCCTACTGCCATTCCTAAATTGGCAATCAAGCCACTGAAGGGAGTTGTTCATAAATCAACATATAATCCTTGAACAAGAGCTGCTCAAAACTATAATATAATTTAATATTTAGATCAATCCCCTTCAGCTATGTCTGATCTTGAGGTATTACAAAATTTTCCCTTCCAGAAACAAACTTTATTGTCAGCTATTGGTGGAATTGATCCAACTGATTCTAATCTCATCGTCTTTAATCATATGGGCTATGTGCCGCAATTACCAACAGAATTGGCATTATCCATATAAGTAAATGTTCTCAATCACCTTGTTCACTGTACTATTATTGATGAGGGAGCATCTACATGCATTATTTCTCTAAACTGTTGTAAGTCACTTGGCTCATTGCACTTATCTCAATCATTAACAACGTTGAAGGCTTTCGATGGATGTACATATAAGCCTTGTGGTATTATCAATAACCTGCATGTTGAACTAGGGGGAAAAATAGTGAATGTTGATGTCAAGGTTGTTGACGGACCCCTTGACTACAATATTCTACTTGGAAGGCCATGGGTATATGTTATGACTGCAATTGTTTCTACATATTTTAGAATGACCGCCTTTCCATATAAAGGTACCTCCAAAATCATCAATTAGCTATCCTTCTTTGCCTCTTCTTCACAAGTAACTGGAAGTGTTCCGTTTGTTCACACATCCCAACTAGCACTTCAAAAAATTGGTGTAGGGCTCTTAAAGGATTCCACTCTCATGGGAACCTTTGCATTACCGTCGCCTGTGATGTCAGCAGAAATTGCAAGTATAGAGACCTGCTCCATGATCTCTTCCACTCCATATATCTTAAGGAAGAGTACAGGTGATTATGAAATTTTTACATTGGATGAGTTTCTACAACCCAACCCTATTAAGCTGGCATAGAAATCAATCTATCTAGCTTGGGCAGCAAATCCAAAATCAGCATCACCAACTATTTGGGTTGATTGTTCCTTACATTTTGGTACTCCATCTGATCCTTTTTCCTCAACTTTCTTGACAGATGAGAATATTTTGGAAACCGCGATGTCAGAAGGAGAACCATGGGAATATTATCATCATCGTTCCCATATTTCTGATTATGAAGAAAATTATCTTAGTGAACTATATCACCCATCAATCAAAAATTTCTTTTCGAATTCTTTACCTATCAATGCAATCGATTCCAAGAGAAATTTGTCAAATATTGAAGAAACCATTTCTATCGATATTTCGACCAAACCCGTTTTTGTATAAAATATTCATGTCGACGTATCTTGTTATTCATCAGAACTCGAAACATATCGCTCTCTCTTTCGTGAATTCTGTGATGTATTTTCTTGGTCTTACAAGGAAATTCCAAGCATAGATACTAGTATCGTTGAACACACTATTAATATGTATCTTGATGTCAAATCGTTGCGTCAATACCTTCATCTTGTTTATCCAAAGAAGGTCATTGCCATTAAAGCAAAAGTTGAGAAAATTTTGCATGTTGATTTCATTTACCCTATTTTGCTAAATGAGTGGTTTTCCAACATCATTCTGGTCATGAAAAACAAGGAACCATCAGAGTGTGCATCGATTATCGAGATGTCAATATGGCTTGTCCGAAAGACAACTATCCTACTCCCTTTATCAACCAAATTGTTGACGATTGTGCTGGATGTGAAATATTTTCATTCATGGATGGATTTTCTGGCTATAATCAAATCAATATCTACCCATAGGATCAACATAAGACAACATTCATCTGTCCTTGGGGCACATT
This sequence comes from Pinus albicaulis, assembly GCA_034641835.2. Taxonomy (NCBI): domain Eukaryota; kingdom Viridiplantae; phylum Streptophyta; class Pinopsida; order Pinales; family Pinaceae; genus Pinus; species Pinus albicaulis. The sequence continues at coordinate 514,178,117 of CM076583.1, forward strand.
CAATTATAGGAAACTACCGTTTGGTTTAAATAACGTTGGGGAAAAATTTTAGAGGGCAATGGATTATGCTTTCAATGACATCAATCACATTGTTCAAACCTATCTAGATGATTTACCCGTGCATTCATGAAATCAGACTGATCACCCGATGCATTTAAGAGCCATCTTCTTACGTTGTCGACATGTAATATTCCTTCTTAGGAAAATCAGCAATATTGACACCAAAAACGAAGTTTTCAAAAAATTACACTATAATAATGAGAAAAAACACTTGGATCCATTATTTTATGTATTATAGCCCTCAAATATAGAAGGGGATCAGAAAAAAATCATTCTAGCTATGTTAAACAGATCTCCCAATCCTAATATTGACTAAAAACACCCAAACCCCATGAAATTTGCAACACATAATTTATGAAGCACAAGACAGTGTAGTTTCATGAGGGTTTCTTCTATAGAAAAATGGAAACCAATAGATCAGATGATATATTACTCAAATAGGTGATAAAATGTAGATCTAATCTCTTTTATAAAATCTTAAGATAACCCGACAAGGGTTTCTTGAAAGCATAGGTACAAAAAGTAGATCTACAAATATATGACGGAAATCATGCTTTCTGACTACAAATCTACATAAATATGGCTGGAAAAGACAAGAAATGGATGAAAGTCCTCCTTGCTAGCTTTCCGGGAGAAATATTGATCCTTTCCCTAGGAAACTAGCTCTCAAACAGGGGTTTTAACTCTACCACTGCAACACCATGAGCAACAACGCAGTTTCTCCAAGGGACTACACTATAGCTGTAGGTGGCTTCTTGACCCAATGTATGATAGTGGAAATATATCCCAAAATACTCTTCTTATATCCCTTCACCAAGCTCTCCAAGAAAGAGTGTGAAATTCCTGCATGAGAACACCTTGCACTAAACAGTGCAACAAACCCAACTAAAGAACTGAAGTATGCAAGAAGTCATAAGACTCAATCATAAAAAATATTCCGAATGCCTCTCATGGCTGCCATCCCTTCCCTTTTATTCTTGGTGAGCCCCCTCATCTTTGGCCCCACTCATTTATGAGGTTACTTTCTTGCAAAGACTCCTCCTCCAAAAATGTGTTGTTCCCATTAGCTCCACTCTCTCTTTTGGAAGCGTTGTTGAATTGGTCAACTTGGATCTAGTCCACATGCATTTCCCCCTTTCACACCCAAGGTGGCTTTATTTTTCCTACCTAAACTGATCCACATTCACATTGGAATTTTTTTATTCCTACTAAAGAGATTTAAGGGTCTCCCTACCCCATTTATTCTTCTACATTTAAAAATCGAGCAACATATAATATTCCAACTAGCAATAAGATAATTGGGAATATTAAAGTCCTCCCCTCCCAAAATTTTCTTGTCCTCAAGAAACAGCAAAGAAGGATGCTCTAAAATCTTCTATCCTTCCCAAGTGGCATCCTCATGAGGAAGATTCCTCCATCGAATCAGATACTCTTTGATCACCTTATTCCTTAGTTGCCTCTCTGAAGTATCAAAGATTTCCTTTGGCTGAAAAAATAGATGGAATTCATCATCAATAGGTGGGAGATCAATATTGGAAACCACATGTTGCCCAATGGCCTTCTTGAGGCATGAAACATGAGAAATGTTATGGATCTTTCTCCCCTTAGGAAGCTCCAACTCATATGTAACTTCCCCAACACGGCAGATCACCCTGTATGGACCATAGAATCAAGGTTTGAGCTTCTTAGCTCCTTTCTCCTTGATTTTAGACTGTCTATAAGGCTGAAGATGAAGATAGACCAAGTCATCTATCTCAAACTGTCTCTCTATCCGACCACGGTCTGCATATATTTTCTGCTAGTTTTGTGTTATAACAATGTTGTCCTTGAGGGCCTGGAGTATATCCTGATTCTCTTGAATCCATTCCTTTTATCTAGGAGCTTTTCTTTCCCCAAACATCACATCAGCAAATGAAAGTGCATCATACCGATAAAGAGCTCGAAATGGGGTCATGCCAATGGACATATGAAAAGTTGTGTTGTAACAATACTCCCCTAAATGGAGCCAACACATCCATGCTCTCTGTTGGCTTGAAACATAGTTTCTCAAGTAGCCTTCCAACCACTTTTTCACTATTTCAGTCTTCCCATTAGTTTTTGGGTGATAGTTGGTACTTGGTGTCAATTCAGTACCCACTAACCGGAAAATATCTTGCCAAAAGCCATCGATGAAGCGACTATCCCAATCACCGACTATGGTCTTTGGGAGAACATGGAGTCTAAACACATCCCTGAAGATAATATTAGATACCTATGAAGCAGTATATCATGCAGAAATAACAAATAAATTTGAATACTTTGTTAGTCGATCAACAACTACAAAGATACAATCCTTACCCTGAACTATAAGTAGACCTGTGATGAAGTCCATAGAAATACCCTCCCATTTTCCATCTGGAATCGGAAGTGGCTGAAGTAATCCTGCAGGATGGTTGTGTTCTCCTTTGTTTTTTTGGAAAACTATGCACTCCTTGATGTGTTGGAGTGCATCCTCCTTGAGACCCTTCCATGAGAATCTCTCCCGAATAGCCCGATAAGTCTTAGTGAATCCTTGATGCCCTGCTAGTGGGGAATCATGTGATGCTTGCAAAATATTGTAGAAATTTATATAACTGATATGTTATACATCCAAGATTCTCCTGATCACACACTGTTTGACTTCATGCACAATAAAGAATATCTTCTACCATTGATCATTAATTGTGGAAATAAAAACAATCGCATGCGCACATTAAAACCATAAACATTCACACATATGAACACAGTATTTATGGGAAAGATTAACGCTGAAAACCCCCAACTATTTTTATATTATATGTCATATATATCATGTAAAAATCATTATACAAAGCTCCTCACAAGCTCTCAGTACAATCTCCAATTTCTACACACTAATTAGGTCCGACCTAGGAAAACACATGCTCCAATCTCTGCCACCTGCTAGCCTGCCTCTACTGCGCAATCACTGCTGAAGGATGGCTCTGAATGAACTCAAATTGGTCCAACCTTTCTCATGCAATCCTCATTGGAATCTCCAACCACTGTTTGTTGCAAATCATGCAACACTATAGTCACACTGCTGTTTCACCTACCTCTTCACTGTTCTCCACTGAAACTGTCCATGCACTGTAGTTAACTGATGTATTCTTTAGTTGATTAATGAGTTAATAATTAGTGAATTAATTAATAATTAATTCACACCACTCTCACTAGTGTATCAATTAGTTAGACAAGATACAACTAGCTCAACTATGTTTAACTCAGTTAAACTAAACACAACTCCACCAACTACCTCAATAACTCCACCAAACTCTTTCACATGAGTTCTAACTAAAGTATCCATGCAATAGCTCCACCTAACCCTCAAGAATAGTGTAACTATCAGCTCCTGTGCCACATCTGTGCAATTAACTGAAGTGCTCCAAGAGAATAAGATAATGTTTATAGTCCAAATATTATTAAGAGCTAATAATATTCGACATATCTATTTTTAGACTATCAATCTAAAAATAGATTCCGCCCAGTATGTATAAAAATAGAAGTCCATATATTTTTCCAACTTGACCAACCATCCACAAATAACATCCTGAAACTCATAGAATATGATCGACATGTCTAAAAATAGACATAGTCTAAAAATAGACTTGCGCCAAAAATAGCCTGCGGGCCTACTTAGTGAAGGCGACTTCTTTCCACTGAGCTCATCATCTTGTTGCAATCTCAACACTCCCTCTCAACAAGATAGGGATTATCTTCCACCCCGATCCTGCCCCTGTGGTATTCTAATTTTATCTTGGTGAGCGCCTTCGTCAAGATATCAGCATCTTGATCCTCCGTAGGAATGTAAGTAACATGATCTTCTGTTGCACACAATATCTGATATGATGATACCGGATGTCAATGTGTTTAGATCTATCATGAAATACTGGATTAACCGAGATTTTGATGCAACTCTGATTATCACAATATATCACAGTAGGATCTAAGTGTGAACCGAACAACCCGACCAGGATCTTCCTCATCCATATAGCCTCGCATGCAGCCAAACTCGTTGCCATATACTCGACCTCTATTGAAATGAGTTCCACGTATCTCTGCTTCCTGCTGTACCAAGAAACTACAGTCAAACCGATACTGAAAATCCCTCCAGATGTTCTCTTTCTGTCTGTTGGGCTCCCTGCCCAATCTGCATCCGTGAAGCCACACAGGTTCACCTCATCCGACTGTCTATACCATAATCCATATCCCGATGTGCCTATGAGATATCTCAATACATGCTTTCCTGCCTTCCAAAAGAGCTTGGTAGGCTTAACCATAGCTTTTGAAAGCTGGTTAATAGCGTAGCATATGTCAGGTCGTGTATTGACTAGATACATGAGCGACCCCACCAACTGTCGGTAAACAGTGGCATCCACTACCTCTGCTGATGTAGCATCCTCTTTCCTCCATCCACCAGGAAGAGGAGTGTCGATAGTCTTGCAGCCATGCATGTTGAACTTCTCTAGTATCTCCCGGGAATACTTGCCTTGAGACACAAACAATCCATCACTGCACTGCCAAATTTCCAATCCCAGGAAATAATGAAGGAGGCCCAAGTCCCTCATCTCAAACTCCTTTGCAAGATTAGCCTTGCACGAGTGTATCAATAGTTCATCACCTGTCAGAATCAAATCATCTACATAAAGTACAATGATCAACAACTTACCCTCCACCACAATCTGGTATAGGTTTGGATCCGCCTCACTCTTGGAGAATCCAAGTTTGGTGAAATAATTTTCTATCCGTGTGTACCAAGCACGAGATGCTTGTTTCAACCCATACAACGCCCTTTTGAGCCTGCACACATGTGACTCGTTGTTGAAGATCTCGAAACCTTCAGGCTACTCTATGTACACCTCCTCCTCAATCACTCCATTGAGGAATGCAGTCTTCACATCCATCTGGTGAATGTGCCACCCCATCTGCACTGAGAGAGCAAGAATCATTCGTATGGAAGAATACCTTGCGACAGGTGAAAAAGTTTCCTCATAATCGATCCCCTCAATCTGTGAGAAGCCTTAGGAAAAAAATCTTACCGTGTACTTCTCCACACTCTCGTCAGCTGCTTGCTTCACTTTGTAGATCCATCTCGAACCTACCACTGATTTCCCTTCCGGCCTTGGGACAATCTCCCATGCACAGTTTCTGACAATCGAATCATACTCTTCCACCATGGCATCTACCCATGTGGGGTCCTCCACAGCTTCCTCGAAAGAGGATGGCTCTGTCACGATAAACTTGCTCATAAGAGCCATGTATCCAATATACCGGTTAGGTGACTGTCTCTATCTGCGCTATGATGTAGGTGCTCCTACAATCTTCTCTGCATCCTGAATCAGCCGCTTAGCTTCTGTAGTGCGCTTCTGCCCTTTGATGGTTGGCGCTGCATGAGTGGTTTCTTCCACTCCATGAACCTCATCTTTTGGCTTATCCAAATCCTGAGACTCAGCCTTAGGAACCAATAGCTCCTCATCTTCATGCAAGTATGGCTCCCTCTCAAGCGAACACTTCATGGGTTTTGCCTCATGAAATTTGTCGCACAACAGTCTTGCGACTATCTGGAAAATACACATGATAGTTTTGGGGTGTATCAGTTTACCCCACAAATATCCCAACCTCTGCAGTCGACTCCAGCTTCTTCCTGGCATCCTTCGTCACATGAATGTAAATAGGTGAACCAAAAATCCTCAAATGGGAAATATCAAGCTTCTTACCAGAAAACGCCTCCTCGGGTGTACTCATGCCAAGTATCCTGTGAGGACAACAGTTTTGCACATAAACCACAGTATTGCATGCCTCAGCCCACAAGTGTATGGGAAGGCCCTGATCATGCAACATCACCCATGCAGCACCCATGATCATTCTGTTCTTTCGCTCCGCAACCCCATTCTGTTGTGGGTTATGAGGCGCTATGAGCTCTCTTCGAATTCCTTTTGCGCTGCAAAATTCCATGAATTCTCCAGAGATGAATTCACCACCATTGTCACTCCTAAGAGCCTTCACCTGCTTCCCCGATTCTTTCTCAATCAGTGCCTTGAACTCACATAACTTTGAGTATGTCTCGCTCTTCTTGAAAGAGATCGGCCTCGAAAAATCTAAATATTACATAGTACTGTGCTTTGTTGTCGAAGCTGCGAAATTTCCACACAAATACGTAGCCCAGATTCTCTCAGGATCATCATGGTATCCTTCTTGTGAAAGGTGGCTTTCTGAAATTTTCCCCAAGTACATCCCTTGCAACGTCATTGCGCAAGTGTACCTTTGGGAAGCCCGGTAGAAATCTGCTGCAAAATTTTCAAAGCACCATGGTGAAGATGGCCCAATCTCCTGTGCCATATCTCACCCTCATCCCGGCTCACCACTCCTTTTGCCTTGCCTGCCATTACTGCGCAGCCATCTACCTACAATTGATAAAGGTTCATGAATCGAACCCCTATCCTCTAGGTTTCACCAGTTTCCTTACTGCGCAGGAAAGCCTTTCCCTCGCTAAAGACAACATCATATCCCTTGTCTTCTAACATGGCCACCGAGATCAGATTCTTCTTCAATCCTAGAATATGCATCACTTCCTTCAATATGAAGGATTTACCAGACTCCCTCTCAAAGGAAATGGTACCGATACCGGTCACACTGTATCTACCATCATCGCCCATCTCGATGTGCACTCCAAGATCTTTCTCATCCATATCAGTAAACAAATATTTGTCTCCGGTCATATGAAAAGATGCACCACTGTCAAGAAACCACACTGAACCCATCATACTTGATACCAAGCATGCGATCAGCAAAAAATCCAGCTCAAACTGCGAGGCTAAGGCCTCTCCAGCTACAGATCCATCAGCCTACTTATTTTTCTTCTTCTGTGGACAATTAGTGGCATAATGTCCATGTTGGTGACAATGAAAGCACTTCACCTTGGACATGTCTTGCATCTTGCCTTTCGCACTGGATTGAGAAGCATTATTATTGCTCTTCCCCTTCCTTGATTTGGCAACCAAATTGAAATTTTCTTCATCTGCACTCTTCGATGAAGATCTGTCCCTGGTATTCCGCCTTATCTCCTCTTGCACAAGATCCGACCAAAGTCGCTCCCATCCTGGAAATTTCTCTGTACCATTGACAGAATACTGATAGGAATGCCAAATCTTCGGAAGCCCAAGGAGAGCCAAGCTCACCAAGTCCTTGTCATCTACAGTAACCCCCACACTTCCCAGCCCATCCTTGCACTGGACAAACTTCGTGAGGTACTTGGGTATACTGTCGCCTTTCTCCATTTTTATGTTCCTGAGTTTATCCTTGAGCGCAAACTTCCTCTGGTCGCCCTTGCTTTGGAATAAATCTGTCAAAGCTTTCCACATCAAGAATGGAGAAGCTTTACCATCAAGGATGGACACTATGTGATCATTCACACCTTCCAACAGAATCCTTCGACACTTTGTTGTCTTCTTTTGCCATGCGTCAAGTGCGGCAGCATCGCTAGAAGCAAGTTTTGGAATTTCTGCACCTATGAACTCCTTCAACCCATTGTCATCCAACACCGTCTCCATCCTGTCCTTCCATGCAATATAATTCGAGCTGCCCTCAAGGGCATACTCCAATCGCAATCCGTTGAAAGACATCTCAACTTCGACACCAAGAAAACACTGCTGCAAATTCGAATTCCACCAGCACAAAACTCAACTGCTTCAATGCTTTGCAATTGCTCCAATGATCAATATCGGCTCTGATACCATGTAGAAATTTATATAACTGATATGTTATACATCCAATATTCTTCTGATCACACACTATTTGACTTCATGCACAATATAGAATCTCTTCTACCATTTATCATTAATTGCAGAAATAAAAACAATCGCATGCGCACATTAAAACCATAAACATTCACACATATGAACACAGTATTTATGGGAAAGCTTAAAGCTGAAAACCCCAACTATCTATATATTATATTTCATAGATATCATGTAACAATCATTAAAAAAATCTCCTCACAAGCTCTCAATACAATCTCCAATTGCTACACACTAATCAGGTCCGATCTAGCAAAACACATGCTCCAATCTCTGCCACCTGCTAGCCTGCCTCTACTGCGCAATCAATGCTAAAGAATGTCTCTAAATGAAATTGAATTGGTCCAGCCTTGCTCATGCAATCCTCATTGGCATCTCCAACCACTGTGTGTTGCAAATCATGCAACACTATAGTCACAACTGATAGTGACACTGCTCTTTCACCTACCTCTTCACTGGTCTCCACTGAAACTGTCCATGCACTGTAGTTAACTAATGTATTCTTTAGTTGATTAATGAGTTAATAATTAGTGAATTAATTAATAATTAATTCACACCACTCTCACTAGTGTATCAATCAGTTAGACAATATACAACTAGCTCAACTGTGTTTAACTCAATTAAACTGAACACAACTCCACCAACTACCTCAATAACTCCACCAAACTCTTTCACATGAGTTCTAACTGAAGTATCCATGAAATATCTCCACTTAACCATCAAAAATAGCATAATTTATTCTGTCAGCTCCTGTGCCACATCTGTGCACTTAACTGAAGTGCTCCAAGAGAATAAGATAATGTTTATAGTCCAAATATTATTAAGAGCTAATAATATTCGACATATCTATTTTTAGACTGGCAATCTAAAAATAGATTCCACCCAATATGTCTAAAAATAGAAGTCCATCTATTTTTCCAACTTGACCAACCATCCACAAATAGCATCCTGCAACTCATAGAATATGATTGACATGTCTAAAAATAGACATAGTCTAAAAATAGACTTGCGCCAAAAATAGCCTGTGGGCCCACTTAGTGAAGGCGACTTATTTCCACTAAGCTCATCATCTTGTTGCAATCTCAACAAATATTCTCCTTGAGCTTAGAATATCTAGTCAAGAATACCCTATCTCAGTAATAAATGACCTCATCCATCACTCTATACCTCTCATCATTCACCATTCCATCTAGGATCTCACATGCAAAGTTGTCTTTGGAATATTCCACCAACAACTAAGCTTTCCAATCTACATCTATGCCCCTTAAGGACAGCGTTGCTAGCCTCCCGGATAGAGCATCTGCCACCACATTACTCTTCCCTTTGACATACTCTATGACAAAGTCATATTCGTGGATCTTACTTACCCATTTTTGCTGCCTCTCCTAAAGTTGCTTCTGTTCAAGAAAGAATTAGAGACTATTATGATCTGTCTTCACTCGGAAATTATTCCCCACCAAATACTACCGGAACTTGGCTAAAGCATGCATAATAACCAACATCTCTTTATCATATATGGGATATAGCCTCTCATGTGGCAGTAACTTCCAGCTCTCAAAAGTTATAGGGTGTCCCCCTTGCATCAAAACTGCCCCGATGCCTTCCCCTGAAGCATCACATTCCAACACAAAGGGTTGAGTAAAATTAGGTAGGACCAATACCGGGCATCTACTCATCACCTCCTTGAGCCTATCAATTTTTTTTTGCGTTGTAGGTGTCCAACTGAAGGCTCCCTTCTTGGTTAGATCTATGAGTGGTGCTGCTAGTTGAGAGAACCCTTTTACAAAATTCCGGTAATAGGTACATATGCCTACAAATCCCCGAAGTTTTGTGACATTATTTGGTTCAGGCCCATCTCTAATAGCACGGATCTTCTCTTCATGGACTCTTACCCCATCTATTCCAATTATGTGGCCCAAGTAAATCATCTCTGTGAGCCCAAACTCACATTTTGAGAGCTTAGCATAGAACTTCTTCTCCTTAAGAATGTGTAATACTACCTCAATATGCTGTAAATGTTACTCCCATGTACGGCTATATATAATAATGTCATCAAAGAATACCAGAACAAACTTGCTCAGGTGACCATGGAAGATGTGATTCATGCAATATTGGAATGTTGTTGGAGCATTGGTTAGCCCAAAAGGCATTACCAAAACCTCAAAATGCCCATAGTGACACCGGAATGCTGTCTTGGGGATATCTTGATCCCTCACCGTGATTTGATGATATCCCGATCTCAAATCAATCTTGGAGAAATACTTGGATCCTCTTATTTCATCCATCAATTCATCAATCCTGGGAATTGGGTATCTATTCTTCATGGTCTTCTTGTTCAATGCTCTATAATCAATGCACAAACTCAATGTGCCATCCTTCTTCTTCACCAAGACCACTGAAGAGGCAAAAGGATTGGTGCTAGGCCAGATATTTCTTAAGGCCAAAAGCTCTTGAATGGAATTTTCAATCTCATCTCTATAGGCTTTGGGGTGCCTATAGGGTCTGGTAATCATTTCTTGGATTCCTTTCTCCAGCTCAATAGTGTGTTCAAAACCTCGGTCAGGAGGTCTTCCAGGTGGAATATCTCCAAATACTGTAGAGCATCAGTCCAAAATAGGTTGTACATCTAGATGTACTGATGAATCCTTGCTCCTAGCTTCTAAAAAACGTAGTTTGTCCTCTCTGTGTAAATCTACTTCCATCCTGTGGGCTGAGACAATCTAAGGTGGATAGGTGTGTATGCCTTTGATTTTCTTATGTTTACCACTCCCCTTTTCTGTCCATTCCATCTGTAAGGTTTCCCAATCAGTGGTAACCTCCCCTAAGGTGATTAACCACTGGACACCCAATATGGCATTGGCGCTTGGAATATCAACCACAAAGAAGTTGTCTGTGAATGTGTAGGTTCCCATGGTGATAGTTAATGCTGGAAAAAATTTGGTAGACCGCATGGTTCTAGCTCCCGGAACCAAAACTAAGAAACCTTCAAAATCTTCTATGTGAATGCCCCTCCTTTGTACCAACTGTGGATCAATAAAGTTACGAGTATCTCCTCAGTCTACCAAAACTGATACTCTTTGTCCCATAATAGTGCCCCTAACTCTCAATGTTAGATACTTGGGAACTCCTCTTAATGCTACAAGAGCCCCTCCCATTGCAGAAAAAGATTTTACTACATATTTTGTGGGAGGTACAGCGCTGGTCTTCTCCTCCTCATCAAGAAATATCTCAATACAATGTGCTTTCCCTACAACACACTGGTGGTTTGGCACCCATGGCTTTTGATAGGTGAAACAACGTTTTTTCTTCCTTAGATCCTTCCAATCATTGTCAAGAGGTGTTTTGGTCTTGAGCAAGGCATGTTGTAAATCCCTAGCCTTCTCCATAGCTTCTTGGAGTGTAGTGGGTCTAGTGGATTTCACCAACCCATGCAATGGTTCAGCCATCCCATCAATAAACATGAATATCCTCCGGTTCATAGTGAGGTCAGATACCATCACTGAAAGCTTCAGAAACTTAGAATTATAAGTTTCTAGATCTCCCATTTGCTTGAGCGTGGTTAGCTCAACAAAGTGAGCCTTCGAATCCCTAGGATCAAATCGCTCTACCAACCTCTTGGTAAAATCTGAATATGAAGTGATATGTGTATGCCCAAGTGTAGATAACCCATGGAACCACCATTCATGAGCCTCGCCTTCTAGGTGCAGCGCTGCTATTTTGATAGCCTCCATTTCAGAAACTCTATTGAGTTGGAAATAAGTATCCAACTTCTCTACCCAAGCCTTGGTTGTGCACTTGGGTGATCCATAATAAAAGGGAAAAAAGAACCCGCAATTTTCAGAAAATTACGCCATAATAATGAGAATCAACACTTGGATCCATTATTTTATGTATTATAGTCCTGAAATATAGAAGGGGATCATAAAAAAACAATTCTAGCTATGTTAAACATATCTCCCAAGCCCAATATTGACTAAAAACACCCAAACCCCATGAATTTTGCAACACAAAATTTTTGAAGCACAAGACAACGCAGTTTCATGAGTATTTATGCTATAGAAAAATGGAAACCAATAGATCAGATGATATATTACTCAAAGAGCTAAGAAAATGGAGATCTAATCTCTTTTATACAATCTTAAGATAACTCGGCAAGGGTTTCTTGAAAGCATGAGGTACAAAAAATAGATCTACAGATATATGACTAAAAATCACGTTGTATGACTGCAACGCTGCATAAATATGGCTGAAAAATACAAGAAATGGTTGAAAGTCCTCCTTGCTAGCTTTCCAGGAGAAATATTTATCCTTTCCCTAGGAAACTAGCTCTCAAACAGGGGTTTTAACCCTACCACTACAACACCATGAGAAATATTTCAATTTCTCCAAGGGACTGCATTGTAGCTGTAGGTGGCTACTTGACTCGATGTATAATAGTGGAAAGATAGCCCAGAATACTCCTATCAGATCCCTTCACCATGCTCTCCAAGAAAGAGTGTGGAATTCCCACATGAGAACACCTTGCACTAAACAGTGCAGCAAACCCAACTAAACAGCTGAAGTATGAAATAAGTCATAAGAATCAATCATAAAAAATATTATGAATGCCTCTCATGGCTGCCATCCCTTCCCTTTTATTCTTGGTGAGCCCCCTCATCTTTGGCCCCACTCATTTATGAGGTTACTTTCTAGCAAAGACTCCTCCTCCAAAACTGTGATGTTCCCATTAGCTCCACTCTCTCTTTTGGCAGCGTTGTTGATTTGGTCAACCTGGATCTAGTCCACATGCATTGCCCCCTTTCACACCCAAGGTGACTTTATTTTTCCTACCTAAACTGATCCACATTCACATTGGAATTGTTTTATTCCTACTAAAGAGATTTAAGGGTCTCCCTACCCCATTTATTCTTCTACACTGAAAAACAGAGCAACATATAATATTCCAATTAGCAATAAGCTAATTGGGAATATTACAGTCCTCCCCTCCCAAAATTTTCTTTCCCTCAAGAAATAGCAAAGAAGGATGCTGCAAAGTCTTCTCTCCTTCCCAAGTGGCATCCTCATCAAGAAGATTCCTCCATCGAATCAGATATTCTTTGATCACCCTATTCCTTAGCTGCCTCTCCCGTGTATCCAAGATTTCTTATGGTTGTAAAAATATATGGCATTCATCATAAATAGGTGGGAGATCCATATTAGCAACCACATGTTGTCCAATGACCTTCTTGAGGCATGAGAAATGAAAAATTTTATGGATCTTACTCCCCTTAGGAAGCTCCAACCCATATGCTACTTCCCCAACACGACGGATCACCTGTATGGCCCATAGAAACAAGGTTTGAGCTTCTCAGATCCCTTCTCCTTGAGTGTAGATTGTTGATAAGGCTGAAGAAGAATACATACCAAGTCATCTATCTCAAACTGTCTTTCTATCTGACCACGGTCTGGATATATTTTCCACTGGTTTTGTGTTGTAGCAATGTTTTCCTTAAGGGCTCAGAGTATATCCTGATTCTCTTGAATCCATTCCTTTTCTCTATGAGCTTTGCTTGCCCCAAACATCACATCAGCAAATGAAATTGCATCATACCCATAAAGATCTCTAAATGGGGTCATGCCAATGGACATATGGAAATTTGCGTTGTAACAATACTCCCCCAAATGGAGCCAACGCAGCCATGCTCTCTATTGGCCTGAAACATAGTTTCTCAAGTAGCCTTCCAACCACTTGTTCACTATTTCAGTCTATCCATCGATTTGTGGGTGATATCTCGTACTTGATGTCAATTCAGTACCCACTAACCAGAAAAATTCTTTCCAAAAGCCACCCATGAAGCGGCTATCCTGATCATTGACTATGGTATTTGGGAGACCATGGAATATAAACACATCCCTGAAGAAAAGCTCAGCTACCTGTGAAGCAATATATCGTGCAAAAATAGCAAATAAATGTGAATACTTTGTTAGTCGATCAACAACTACAAAGATACAATCCTTACCCTGAATTGTAGGTAGATCGGTGATGAAGTCCATAGAAATACTCTCCCATTTTCCATCCGGAATAGGAAGTGGTTGAAATAATCCTGCGGGATGGTTGTGTTCTCCTTCTTTTTTTTTGGAAAACTACGAACTCCTTGATGTGTTGGAGTACATCCTCCTTGAGACCCTTCCATGAGAATCTCTCCTAAATAGCCTGATAAGTCATGGTGAATCCTTGATGCCTTGCTACTGGGGAATCATGTGATGCTTGCAAAATATTATCCTTGAGCTTAGAATCTCTAGTCAAGAAGACCTGATCTTGGTACTAGATGACCTCATCCATCACTCTATACCTCTCATCAGTCACCATTCCATCTAGGATCTCACATGCAAATTTGTCTTTGAAATATTCCACCAACAACTAAGCTTTCCAATCTGCATCTATGCCCCTTAAGGATAGCGTTGCTGGCCTCTTGGATAGAGCATCTTCCACCACATTACTCTTCCCTTTGACATACTCTATGTCAAAGTCATATGCTTGGATCTTACTTACCCATTTTTGTTGCCTCTCCTGAAGCTACTTCTGTTCAAGAAAGAATCAGAGACTATTATGACATTAGGGGAGTTTTGAGGTCTAAAATGGGCCTCCTAAGGAAATTATAAAATAATAGTCGAAATAATAAAATAATATTTGATTACATCATCAAATTTTAGAGGTAAAAAATAAAAAAGCTATTTTTTCAACTCGTATTTCCAAATTATCTCCCTATAGGTTTACTCAAATTTGGAGAGGAAACACTCGTTGTATGCATAATTTCATTTCTCACACAAGGAGTACCCATGTTGCATACTTTCAATGGACCCTGCTACACGAAAAAATAGAAATACATGAAAAACGTGATTGCAATAACGTTTTTTCATGTATTTCTCATTTTTCGTGTGGCAAGGTTCATCGAAAGTATGCAACGTGGGTACTCCTTGGATGAGGAATTAATTTTTGCATCCAATGAGTACTCCCACTCGAAATTTCAGTAAAACTTTAGGGATATAAGTTGAAAATGCGAGATGAAAAAGTAGTTTTACTATTTTATTACTTTTTATTCTTTTTACTTTTTTACTCCAAAAATGGTGAATCATCCCCCATGGTTGACATCATCATCTTGAATCATATTGGTTCTTGTAAAGTTTATTTTGGTTGTAAATTTTTCTTAGGATGCCCATTTTAGACCTCAAAATTCCCCTAATGTCAGTCTTCACTCAGAATTTATTCCCCACCAAATACTGCCCGAACTTGTCTAATGCATGCATAATAGCCAACATCTCTTTATCATATATGGGATATAGCCTCTCATGTGGTAGCAACTTATGGCTCTCAAAAGCTATAGTCTGTCCCCCTTGCATCAACACTGCCCCGATGCCTCCCCCTGAAGCGTCACATTCCAACACAAAGGGTTGAGTAAAATCAGGTAGGACCAATATCGAGTAGCTAATCATCACCTCCTCCAGCCTATCAAAAGCTTTCTGCGTTGTAGGATTCCAACTGAAGGCTCCCTTCTTGGTTAGATCTGTGAGTGGTGCTGCTAGTTGAGAGAAACCTTTTAAAAACTTTTGGTAATAGGTACATATGCCTACAAATCCCCGAAGTTCTGTGGCATTCTTTGGTTCAGGCCCATCTCTAATAGGACAGATATTCTCTTCATGGACTCTTTCCCCATCCAGTCCAATGGTGTGGCCCAATTAAAGCATCTATGTGAGCCCAAACTCACATTTTGAGAGTTTAGCATAGAACAACTTCTCCTTAAGAATGTATAATACTGCCTCAATATGCTGTAAATGTTCCTCCCATGTGCGATTATAAATAAGAATGTGATCAAGGAAGATCATCACAAACTTCCTCAGGTGACCACGAAATATATGGTTCATGCAATATTGGAATGTTTCTAGAGCATTGGTTAGCCCAAAAGGCATTACCAAAAAGTCAAAATTCCCATAGTGACACCAGAATGTTGTCTTGGGGATATCTTGATCGCTCACCCTGATTTGATGATATCCTGATCTCAAATAAATCTTGGAGAAATACTTGGATCCTCTTAATTCATCCATCAATTCATCGATCATGGGAATTGGGTATCTATTCTTCATGGTCTTCTTGTTCAATGCTCTATAATAAATGCACAATCTCAATGTGCCATCCTTCTTCTTCACCAAGACCACTGAAGAGGCAAAAGGACTAGTGCTAGGCCGGATATGTCCTAAGGCCAAAATCTCTTGAATGGCCTTTTCAATCTCATCTCTATAGGCTTTGGGGTGCCTATAGGGTGTCGTAATCACTGCTTGGATTCCTTGCTCCAGCTCAATAGTGTGTTCAAAACTTTGGTCAGGAGGTCTTCCAGGTGGAATATCTCCAAATATTGTAGAGTATCGATCCAAGATAGATTGTACATCTGGATGTACTAATGAATCCTTGCTCCCATATTCTAAAAAACATATTTCTACTACCCATTCTATGTCCCCTCTGCATAAATATTCTTCCATCGTGTGGGCTGAGACAAACTGAGGTGGATAGGTGTGTATGCCTTTAATTTTCTGATGTTTACCACTCTCCTTTTCTGTCCATTCCATCTCTAAGGTTTCCCAATCAGTGGTAACCTTCCCTAAGGTGATTAACCACTGGACACCCAATATGACATTGGTTTCTGGAATATCAACCACAGAGAAGTGGTCTGTCAATGTGTAGGTTCCCATGGTGACGGTTAATGCTAGAATATATTTGGCACACTGCATGGTTTTAGCTCCTGGAACCAAAATTGAGAAACCTTCAAAGTCTTCTATGTGAATGCCCCTCCTTTGTACTAGTTTTGCATCAATAAAGTTGTGAGTAGCTCCACAGTCTACTAAAACTGATATTCTTTTTTTGACAATAGTGCCCCTAACTCTCAATGTTAGATACTTGGGAACTCCTCTTAATGCTGCAAGATCCCCTCCCATTGGAGCAAAATATTTTACTGCATATTCTGTGGGAGGTACAATTCTGGTCTTCTCCTCCTCATCGAAAAATATCTCAATGCAATGTGCTTTTTCTGCAACGCATTTGTGGTTTGGCACCTATGGCTCTTAACAGGTGAAATAAAGTTTTTTCTTCCTTAGATCCTTCCGATCATTTCCAAGAGGTGTTTTGGTCTTGAGCAAGGCATGTTGTAAATCCCTAGCCTTCTCCATAGCTTCTTGGAGTGTAATGGCTCTAGTGGATTTCACCAACCCATGCAATGGTTCAGCCATCCCATCAATAAACATGCATATCCTTCAGAAAAAATAGGTTGGTCATATACCACCACCGAAAGCTTCAGAAACTCAGAAATATAAGTTTCTAGATCTCCCATTTACTTGAGCTTGGTTAGCTCAACAAAGTGAGCCTCCGGATCCCTAGGATCAAATCTCTCTACCAACCTCTTGGTAAAATCTTAACATGAAGTGATATGAGCATGCCCAAGTGTAGATAACCCATGGAACCACCATTCATGAGCCTCACCTTCTAGGTGCAACGCTGATATTTTGATAGCCTCCATTTCAGAAACTCTGTTGAGTTGGAAATAAGTATCCAACTTCTCTACCCAAGCCTTGGTTGTGCACTTGGGTGATCCATCATAAGAGGGAAAAAATATCCTGCAGTTTTCAGAAAATTACGCTATAATAATGAGAAACAGCACTTGGATCCATTATTTTATGTATTATATCCCTAAAATATAGAAGGGGATTAGAAAAAAATCATTCTCGCTATGTTAAACAAATCTCCCAAGCCCAATATTGACTAAAAACACCCAAACCCCATGGCTTTTGCAGCACATAATTTCTGAAGCACAAGATAGCGCAGTTTCATGAGGGTTTCTACTATAGAAAAATGGAAACCAATAGATCAGATGATATATTACTCAAAGAGCTGAGAAAATGGAGATCTAATCTCTTTTATACAATCTTAAGATAACCCGGCAAGGGTTTCTTGAAAGCATGAGGTACAAAAAGTAGATCTACAGATATATGACTGAAAATCATGCTATTTGACTTCAGCTCTGCATACATATGGCTGGAAAATAAAAGAAATGGTTGAAAGTCCTCTTTGCTAGCTTTCCGGGAGAAATATTGATCCTTTCCCTAGGAAACTAGCTCTCAAACAGGGGTTTTAACCCTACCACTACAACACCATGAGAAATAACGCAGTTTCTCCAAGGGACTACATTATCGCTGTAGGTGGCTTCTTGACCCAATGTCTGATAGTGGAAATATAGCCCAGAATACTCCTCTCAAATCCCTTCACCAAACTCTCAAAAAAGATTGTGAAATTCCCGCATGAGAACACCTTGCATTAAACATTGCAGCAAACCCAGCTAAACAGGTGAAGTATGCAAGAAGTCATAAGACTCAGTCATAAACAATATTTTGAATGCCTCTCATGGCTGCCATCCCTTCCCTTTTATTCTTGGTGAGCCTCCTCATCTTTGACCCCACTCATTTATGAGGTTACTTTCTTGCAAAGACTCCTCCTCCAAAACTGTGTTGTTCCCATTAGCTCCACTCTCTCTTTTGGCAGCGTTGTTCATTTGGTAAACCTAGATCTAGTTCACATGCATTTCCCCCTTTCACACCCAAGGTGACTTTATTTTTCCCACCCAAACTGATCCACATTCACATTGGAAGTGTTTTATTCCTACTAAAGAGATTTAAGGGTCTCCCTACCCCATTTATTCTTCTAGACTTAAAAACAGAGCAACATATAATATTCCAACTAGCAATACGTTAATTGGGAATATTACACGACACTAAAAAATACAACTGAATCCACATAAATATGTGTTTTGTGTTGGTTCTGGTCGTTTTCTTGGATTCTTCGTCTCAAAAGAAGGAATTTGAATCGACCCATTGAAGGTTCAAACCATTCTTGATTTGCCTGCGCCATCAAATTTACTTCAGATACAAAAACTTCAAGGAAAGGCTAACTTCCTAAGGAGGTTCATACCCAACTACGGCGAAATGGCTAAAGGGTTTACTTGGATCTTGAAAAATGGGGTTCCCTTCCATTGGGACCAAGTTGCACAAGCTTCTTTTGATGCTGTCAAGGATACTCTTGTCTGAGCGTCATTAATGTATCCCCCCAATTATCAGAGTGATTATTTCCTATATATCGTCACATTTGATATGACCATTGCTATGGTATTGGTCCAAGTAGAAAATGGGATAGAACATATGATCTATTATTTGAGTCATAATCTCAATGATACAGAAGTTAAGTATTCCTACGTATAAAAGCTTGCCTTGGCAGCTATTCAAGTTGTCCAAATATTTCGCCACTATATCCTGTTCTAAAAGACCATTGTTGTTTCGGATTGCAACCCCATGACTTATATATTATCAAGTCAATTGTTGGGGGGAAAATATTCAAAATGGATTGTCATTTTGTAGGAATTTGATTTGGAATTCATCAAATCCAAGTCAAAGAAGTCTTTAGTTTTGGTTGAGCTTCTCTGTGAGCTTCCCTCTAATAGTACTGCTACTACGTCAGAACCATCAATTCCTGACGAGTCTCTATTTCTGATTGAATCATCTGATCCTTGGTATGGATATTTCATAATTTATCTCCAAACATAAACTTTTTGGCCTAATACCTCTTGCTCTAAACAACGACATATTCGATACCAAGCCAAAGATTATCTGATCGTCGGCGATACACTTTATCGTCATGGTGTCGATACAATTTTAAGAAGGTGCCTCACTCATGAGGAGGCTGAAAAGGTTTTAAATGATTGTCATGTTGGGGCTTGTGGTGGACACTTGTCTGGATACGCTACCGCGTAGAAGATACTCCGTGTAATTTACTTTTGGCCTACCATATTTCGTGACTACATTCTAGTGGTCAAAAGTTGTCATGCATGCCAGAAATTTGATCATAAAATCTGCAAACCGCCAGTGCCAATGCATCATGTTATCTTTGTAGGACCAATTTCGAAATTGGGTATTGACTTCATGACCTGTAACCCTCATTCATCCGGGGGGCATGGTTATATTATTGTCACAGTAGACTACTTTACCAAATGGGTCGAAGCGATGGCTACATTTAACAACATAGGGCAAACAACTGCATTGTTTTTCTTTAATCATGTTATTGCACGGTTTGGGGTCCCACCAGCTATAGTTACAGATCATGGGAAGCATTTTTGCAACCACATGATGACTGAATTGACTTGCAAGTTAGGATTGTCACATGATAATTCTACTCCTTATTATCCACAATCAAATGGACAAGTTGAGGCTATCAACAAGATTATTAAATGTATGATTCAACGAATGATAGGTGTTCATAAAAGAAACTAGAATTTGATCTTGTACTCGACCTTGTGGGTGTACCGAACCTCGGTGAGAAATGCAACCGGATTTACTCCCTTTCAATTTGTGTATGGTATGGAAGCTATGTTACCAATCCAATTTGTAATACCATCGTTAAAACTCACAATCGACTTGTTACCTGACAGCTCAGAAGTATAAGTGCATCTTTTTAACCTCATCCATCTTGATGAAATGTGTCGTGAAGCCCAATTGGCCAACGAAGCACATAAGAGACGTATAAAGACGCAATACGAAAAAAATGTCCAGCCTCGCATTTTCTCAGAGGGCGACTTGGTCCTTCTTTATGACCAAGAAGCTGATGTAATAGGTACAGGGAAATTTGAGCCATTGTGGCATGGCTGCTATATTGTCAAAAGAGTTCTTTCTGAGGGTGCCTATGAGTTGGTGGATTACAATGGAATTCCATTGGCGCAGTGCAGAAATGGGTTGTATCTGAAATGTTACTATGCTTAATCATGAGCGTAGTGATTTTTTTATTATATTGTGTGTGTGTGTGTGTGTGTGTGTGTGTGTGTGTGTGTGTGTGTGTGTGTATATATATATTTTATTGATTTTCATTCACTATCTTAGTTTTTTTTTTAGAGTTTTCTTGACGTTAGTAATCTGCTTTACATTTCATCACAGATGTCCAAATCTTTGGAACCATTTTTTGGATATGTTGATGGTGCTAGTTGTAGTATGCAGAATCTATCCTCTGCAGCGTGGGCCATTTTCGCTCTGAACGGCGAGTTAGTGAGTTTTCAAGGGATTTGTATCAGTAGATAGACAAACAATATCGTTGAGTACAATGCGTTGATCGAACTTCTCTCTGATGCCATTTCATTTGGTATTAACCGCATTATCATAAGGTTAGACTCACAACTTATGGTACTACAACTTACTAGTGTTTATACTGTTAGAAATCCAACACTGCATCGTTTTTTCCTAAGAGTTCGACTTTTGGAAATACACTTTGATTTTAGTCAATATCAACACATTTCTAGAAATTTGAACACATTGATTGATTCTTTGGCTAAGCAAGTTTTAGATAGAAATTTCCAACACATGTAAAGAAAACATTCACATAATTGAATAGGATTGCACAATAAACATAGGAAAACACTGAAATCAAATAGATATATAGTTATAAGTTTTTACAAAAATTTGTGCCCAAGACACATTGGTCATCTGACCTCAAAATGTATGCAACACGTCAAAAGTAAACTAGTGGTGCTCAGGATAACATGCTATAGATCTAGCTATCCTACGCAGTAACCGCATCCAGTGGTTAGGAACGCCTATAGTGTGGTGCTGCAATCGCATGGGTAACTCTTCGAACCGGAAATCCAAAATCTTGAAGGTCAACCCCTCTATGTGATATCGAAGCTCAATCAGAGTCTCAGCCATGTCTAGATCCTGAAGGACTGCTCTCCCGACAGCCCTCTCTGCTGGCTCATCTGCTCCATGCTCTAGTTCCTCCACCAGTTGAACTCGACCAAAATCTGCATTACATAAAAAAATTAGTTTAGTCTTGGGAAAACATCAAAATAAAAAAACATTTTATAAACCTTAGGAAAATAAAAAACATGGTCAAAAAATTATTACCTATTGCACCCCACTGAGCACCTTCTGGAAAGGCTAAGTCTGTATCTCCTCTAAAATTGACGCCATCAATGGCGACAACCTGTCGCCTGAACCAGGTGAAGAATGCAATCAAGAACACAATGGTCGATAGGCCTGCATGCCTACCCATTAGTTCTACCCATCTCTTCATCCTCGGATCTCTAGGGTTAGACATACCCAGTGTCACATGATGAGGTTGCATCAGTGAAATCCGCTCTAAGTCAAATGAAATGAGGATCGAACCATAACTAAAGTTCTTCTTCCTTCCTCCCTTTGCTTTGTTCAGTTGTTCCTTTATTTGGGAAAGTACAGCTTCAGACCAATTGAAGATTATTGGCTCCATGCACTCTAGTGCATACTGCATATATGATCTATTCGCTACATGTAGTGTAACGGTGTCAACAAGTTTTGCGATCGTGAAAAGAATGGTCCTCAAAGGAAAATATTGAACGACCCGGATGTTTATCTTCCCATATTTTCTCGGCTCTACCCCTAGATAGAAATACTGCAAAACATAATATTGAACGTCCCAGATGTTTATCTTCCCATATTTGCTCAGCTCTGCCCCTGGATAGCAATACTGCAAAACATAATCTCTCACAGTCTCTCCTCCAAGAGTAGACCCTAAGAGAGAAATGGGCAAGCCTCTCCTCGACAAACCTTTGAGAAAATATACATCCTCTACTATAATAGGAACCAATTTTTTCCTTATATGAAATGCCTTAATATCCGGATCCCATGCTTGAACTAGGAACTCCAAGAGTTCTATCTATTGCCTCATCCCTGAAAGGCGGAAGTACTTTAAAAACCCACAATCTCTTAGGGCTCTTATTGTACCCAGATCATTTAGGGAAACCATATTTTTTTCTTCATGCACACTTTCCCTCCATGTAATCATCATTATAGTCCGATGAAATCCTGAAACATAACCATAAGACTCATTAGACTCCTTTCAAATGCAAAAAATTAGACAAATTTTCGGTATAGTGCAAGAATAAAAAATGGAGATTGCACCCAACCCAATCTTGAACAAGGGACAGTGTGTTGCATATGTAGATAGAATTTAGTTTAGGTGCTCCAAAATGCACTTTTCGATGCTCAAGGGTTTGTTTCCCTCTTTGGAAGCAAAATTTACCCTAAGGGGATCAAAACCCTAAAAATTTGCAATGAAAGGAAATGAATTGATTATTGAAAGAAAGAGAGGGTTCATGGCTCTAACCTGGATCAAACGGTGATGAAAGGCATCCACAGAATCGATGATAATCAGTAGCTGAAGTTCGGGGGAAAAAATAGGTTCAGAGCTCCAAAATGCAAATGGTAACTATTGAATGGTAAAAAATGAATAGTAAAACTCTTTTTATTTAGTAATTTAATTTTTTGCAATGAATTTTTTTGTAGTGACTATGGTTTTATTATATTTTTATCATGAAAAAGGTATTTTTAATCCATTTGATGTTGTTTTGAACAGGTTTTACAACTAATGAACAGATTAGTCGTGCATATTTATTTCAAGAATGATTTGAACAAAAAGCATAATTTTATCCTTATTTTTCGAGCTTTGTTAAAAACGAAAAAGGATTTGAACCGCACTTTTATCTCTTTTTTGAGCTTCGATAATAGCGAAAAAGGAACCCCTGGAGTCCTCTTTTAGCTCTTTCAGACTTCGATAATGTGAAAATATTGTCGAGCACTTGTCTTTTCGAGCTCGTAAAAGTAAATGAATTGATATCTACTCAGTATAAGTTTAACCCTTTTCCGGACTGAGATAGATTATTTACGAAAAAGGAATACCTTGGTCAAACATGACTAAAGAGGTTCTATCAGATATTATTTTACATTTTTTTTGGATTTAACTTTACAAAAAAGTACTTATGGAGTTTTCTTTCGTCCTCTTTTTCAAACTCTCTAAATATGAAAAAGGACTGGGCTATCACTATCGTTAGGCTTGTTAAAACATAAAATAGCGACAGGCTTGTCGATCATGGCAAGAATTGAGTTTCATTCATCGATAGAATCGTTAAATTGTTAAATAGAAATACATTCTTCGCCCGAAGGGCTGAATTATAGATCAAGCATATGTTATCCTCCTCAAGCTTGTTAAAAAATAAAGAGGTACTAGTCAACAAATGACCGGGGAAAATTTGGGAAAGTGAACATAAATTTTTACGGTAGCAAGTCGCCCTTGAACATGACACTTCACTCCATCACCGTGACTATTTGGGTTGGGTAAAATTCTTGACAGTTCATTCATACCTATGGTTAATCATACCTTCACTTCAATTTTTTTTTAAAGCTACCAAATCATCTCAGTGTCGCCGATATGTTCAAGAGAAGTCATCCAGTGAATACTCATCCTTCTACAATACTCAACCTTCATTCTCATGAAATTCATCCCTAAACATTGCTATATCAAGTCATACCTTTGTCTCCAAAATCAGTAACTCCCATTTCATAATAAAGTGGCTTCCTGTCAATGTCAAATCATCATCCAGGAAGTTCACTTAGAAAAATCATATTCCAGTACCATGAGGCTTGTTACAACATCGACAAGATCCTCACTTTCTGACTTTTGGCCGAAGGATTTTGTTTGGAATTTGACATCAAATCATCTATTCATGCCTTACGAAATGTACCGCAAGCATTCGTAGAAATTTGTTGAATAATAATTAATTATCCACCGAGATTATCCTGATCACATATCAATTCGAATTCATATGCAACACATAATCTCTTCCACTCAGATCATCACACATGCGGAAATAAACAAGCGGTATGCGATCAAACAATCATCAAAACATCACACACATTACACAGTATGTATGGGGAAAGCTTATAGCTGAAAACCCCCAACTATTCTATATATTATAATGGAGATAACATGTAACAGTACATAGTACAATACTCCTCACAAGTACTCAGTACTATCTCATAAAGTTACACACAAACTAGCTTGGTTTTGAACAGGTCACTGGTTCAAAACTCATCCACTAATTTCCTGCCTCTATTGCGCAATCAAGGCTGGTCTAATGAGAGATCCAAGGTTCGAATCTCCTTGGCTTGACAACGCAATCATCATTGGCAATTCCTCCAAGTGTGGTGCAAATCTCATGCACAACTAATGTCACAACTGATAGCTATCTCAACCCTTTCATCTACCTCTTTCACTAGTCTCCACTGAACTGTCCATGCACTGTAGTGAACTGATGTGTTCTTGAGTTGAATCATGAGTTAATAATTAGTGAATTAAATAATATTTAATTCACTCCACTCATTACTAGTTTATTAGCTAGTTAAACTAATCTCAACCAGTTCGACTAAGTTAAACCGAACACAACTCCACCAACAGTCCCATCAACTCCACCAAAATTCTGCCACTGAAGTCTTAACTGAAGTCAACCATGCATGAGCTCACCAAACCCCTAGGAATAGTGTAATTCCTCTGTCAGATGCACGAGCCACTTCTGTAGCTCGAACTGGAGTGCTCCAAGAGAGTAAACTGAAGTTTAGAGTCCAAATATTATTAAGGGTAAATAATATTTGACTTCCCTATTTTTAGGATAGGCAGTCTAAAAATAGACTTCGACCTATATGTCTAAAAATAGAGGTCCATCTATTTTTACCAACATGACAAATACTCCAAGAATAACATACTGCAATCCCCGAACCATGCTCCATATGTCTAAAAATAGACATAGTCTAAAAATAGACTTTGCGCCAGAATTTGCCTGCGGGCCCACTTAGTGAAGGCGACTTCATTTCACTAAGCTCCATCATCTTGCTGCATTTTCAACACTCCCTCTCAGCAAGATATGGATTATCCGCAACCCCTATCCTGCCTCTGTGGAATTCGAACTTGCTCCTGGTGAGCGCCTTCGTCAAGATGTCAGCATCCTGATCCTCCGTGGGAACATATGAAAGCATCATGATTCTCCGCTGAACACAATCTCTGATATGATGGTACCCGATGTCGATGTGTTTGGATCTATCATGAAATACTGGATTAGCCGAGAGTTTAATGCAACTCTGGTTATCACAATAAATCATTGTAGGCTCCAAATGCAACTCGAACAACACAAGGATCTTCTCATCCAAATATCCTCGCATATGCCCAAGCTGGGGCCGCCATGTACTTACCGCCGAACCGAGTGCCACGGATAGGATCTCTATTTCCTACCGTACCAACCCAGAAACCGTTGTCGATCCAATACCGAAAATACCTCCGCATGTGCTCTTCTGTCCGTTGGGCTCCCTCGCCAATCTGCATCCTGAAGCCCGAAAGCCTCACCTCATCCACCCCAAGTATGTACTACGTACCATATTATTGGTTATCACTAAGATAACGCAATACATGCTTGCCTCGCCTTCCAAAAGCTTGGTAGGCTTAACCATAGCTTGCGAAAGCTGGTTAACATCATAGCATATATCGGGTCGTGTATTGACCAGATACATAAGTGACCCCACCAACTGTCGATAGACAGTGGTATCCACTACCTCCGCTAAAGTAGCATCCTCCTTCCTCCAACCACCAGGAAGAGGAGTGTCAGCAGGCTTGCAGCCATGCATGCTGAACCTCTCCAGAATCTCCCGGGCATACTTACCATGAGAAACAAACAGTCCTCCACTGCGCCGCCAAATCTCCAATCCCAGGAAATAATGAAGGAGGCCCAAGTCCTTCATCTCGAACTCTCTAGCAAGGTCCTCCTTGCATGAAAGTATCAATGTACCATCACCACAAATCGTATCATCTACATACGCACAATGACGCTAGCCTTCCCTCCACCACAACTGTACAAAGTTAGATCCGCCTCACTCTTGGAGAATCCAAGTCTGGTGAAATAACTATCTATCCGTGTGTACCAAGCACAAGTTTCTTGTTTCAACCCATACAACGCTCTTTTGAGCCTGCACACATGTGACTCGCTGCTGAAGATCTCGAAACCTTCGTGCTGCTCTATGTACAACTCATCCTCAATGACTCTATTGAGGAATGCAGTCTTCACATCCATCTGATGAATGTGCCACCCTATCTACACTGAGAGAGAAATAATTTCCCGTATGGAAGAGTACCTTGCGACAGGTGCAAAGGTCTCCTCATAATCGATCCCCTCAATCTGTGAGAAGCCACGGGCGAAAAATCTCGCCTTGTACTTCTCCACACTCCCGTCAGCCACCTGCTTCACTTTGTAGACCCATCGCGAGCCCACCACTGATTTCCCCTCCGGTCTTGGGACAATCTCCCATACACTATTTCTGACGATAGAATCATATTCTTCGATCATGGCATCAACCCATGCGGGTTCCTCCACATCTTCCTCAAAAGAGGATGGCTCCGTCACAACACATTGACTCACAAGAGCCATGTATCCATTGTACCGATCCGGTGACTGTCTCTGTCTGCGCTGAGCTGTAGGTGGTCCTACAACCCTCTCTGCATCTTGAGCCAGTCGCTCAGCTTCTGTAGTGCGCTTGCGCCCTCTGATGGTTGGCGCTGCATGAGTGGTTTCTTCCACTCTCTGAACCTCCTCTTGTGGCTGATCCACATCTAGAGACTCCTCCTTGGGAGCTAACAACTCCTCCTCTGCATGCAAGTGTGGCTCCCTCTCAAGCGAACATTGCATGGCTTTCTCCTCTTGAAACTTGATGTTTCTGAGCTTATCTTTGAGCACCAGCTTCCTTTGGTCACTCTTACTCTGGAATAGATTTGTCAATGCTTTCCACATTAAATATGGAGAAGCTTTTCCATGCAGGCTGGATACAATGTGATCCTTTACGCCCTCCAATAGAATCCTTCGACATTTCGCCATCTTCTTTTGCCAAGCTTCGACTTCAGCAGGATCAGTGGGCTTTTGGACATCCGTATCTATGAACTCCTTCAGTCCATTATCTTCTAATACTTCCTCCATGCGATCCTTCCATGCAACATAATTCGAACTGCCTTCAAGAGCATATTCGAGTCGCAAACCGTTGAAAGACATTTTCAACTCTGGCACCAAGAAAACAAACTGCTGCAAAATTCGAATTCCAACTCAAAGCTCAACCGCTCTTGATCTGTGAGAAAAAATTATTTCTAGCACAGAGATCGACTGCAGGGGCATTTACTGGATGTATCACCTTTCAAAGGAAAGGATGGATCCAGAGGCTACCTAGCCCGCATGCAGACTCTGTCTACCGAAATAAGTTTGTAATCACTGTGATGATCAATCTCTGCTTCAATAGCTCTGATACCATGTAGAAATTTTCTGAATAATGATTAATTATCCACCGAGATTATCCTGATCACATATCAATTCGAATTCATATGCAACACATAATCTCTTCCACTCAGATCATCACACATGCGGAAATAAACAAGCGGTATGCGATCAAACAATCATCAAAACATCACACACATTACACAGTATGTATGGGGAAAGATTATAGCTGAAAACCCCTCAGCTATTTTGTATATTATAATGGAGAGAACATGTAACAGTACATAGTACAATACTCCTCACAAGTACTCAGTACTATCTCATAAAGTTACACACAAACTAGCTTGGTTTTGAATAGGTCACTGGTTCAAAACTCATCCACTAATTGCCTGCCTCTATTGCGCAATCAAGGCTGGTCTAATGAGATATCCAAGGTTCGAATCTCCTTGGCTTGACAGCGCAATCATCATTGGAAATTCCTCCAAGTGTGGTGCAAATCTCATGCACAACTGAAGTCACAACTGATAGCTATCTCAACCCTTTCATCTACCTCTTTCACTGGTCTCCACTGAACTGTCCATGCACTGTAGTGAACTGATGTGTTCTTGAGTTGAATCATGAGTTAATAATTAGTGAATTAAATAATATTTAATTCACTCCACTCATTACTAGTTGATTAGCTAGTTAAACTAATCTCAACCACTTCAACTAAGTTAAACCGAACACAACTCCACCAACTGTCCCATCAACTCCACCAAACTTCTGCCACTGAAGTCCTAACTGAAGTCAACCATGCATGAGCTCACCAAACCCCTAGGAATAGCGTAATTCCTCTATCAGATGCATGAGCCACTTCTATAGCTCGAACTGAAGTGCTCCAAGAGAGTAAACTGAAGTTTAGAGTCCAAATATTATTAAGGGTAAATAATATTTGACTTCCCTATTTTTAGGATAGGCAGTCTAAAAATAGACTTCGACCTAAATGTCTAAAAATAGAGGTCCATCTATTTTTACCAACATGACCAATACTCCAAGAATAACATAATGCAATCCCCGGACCATGCTCCATATGTCTAAAAATAGACATAGTCTAAAAATAGACTTTGCGCCAGAATTTGCCTGCGGGCCCACTTAGTGAAGGCGACTTCATTTCACTAGGCTCCATCATCTTGCTGCATTTTCAATGTAAGACATTAGGTATTAGGACCATTGACATTAATGGTGGTTCTCTTGCATTTGTTAAAAACTCACATCATTGGCTGGTAATCAAACGATGTCTTTCCATGTTCGACGAAAAATCATATATTCGCATGGCTAGACTTATACCCGAATGATCGAGTGAATGAGATAAGAAGACCCCAGATCTAGTTTCAGCCATCCGAGCTGCGATTTTGCTTGTTGTACACATCATCCGTACGATGACCTTACATACGTATCCTCATCCGAACATGGGCCCATATTCGTAGGCATGTCCGCATTGGGAAACATTCCAATATGACGATTTTCCGAACTACACATGTTATTATATATTTATGTGTTGAGAATGGGAATTCCTTCCTTAGCAATTTATGATCAAGAAGATATATCATGATGTAATGTATTGTAAGATTGATGCAGCTTCGGCCACTTCGCTTCAGCCTCCAACCCATCATTGCTGTAAAGCATCTCATTCAAAAAATGTTGTTATTATTCTCGACTTCATGCTTTAGGGGGCAATATATTATGTTAATTTGGGCACCATTCCCAATGACCTGGTGAAACTGGACATCATCCCCAGAATCAATGAATAGGGTCTATCACCCCCTATCATTTCATTTGCTACATGCCCTAAGACAAAGAACAAGAACAAATCATCCATGACTTCCATTGCAAGGTTTCCAAGATTTGAATTACATGTTATATCACCTATGAGCTCACCAATGCAATCTCTCAAGGGGCTAAGTGCGTTGCATATGCAGTTACCTCCATTCAAGGGTGCTCTGCAAAGTACTTCCCAACACTCAAGGGTGCGCTGGTCAATTGGTAGCGAAATTCTCATTGTTCTGGAATCTCCACTTGGCCATTGCCTTCTAGAAGAGTGCATATGTGTCAAACTTCAAATCCATGTGTCCATTTGATACCTCTGAGCTTGGGAACATGTCTTGCCTATTATTAGAAAGTCATTGATTGTGAAACTACCTTTAGCTCATCTATAAATTGAGCACAGATCCTAGTGCTTGAGAAGGAAGAAATTGAGTAGAGAAATGCTAGTGGAATTTCAATTGAAGATTTGATTTGAGTGATATATTGTTGGAGAGATGTTCATTGTGATGAGGCTGGGATGATGCTGGAGATGGTGACATCAAATCAATCGTTGGTTGTAACCTCCCCTTCTATCCATTAATAAAGATTGATGCTTACTTTCCCACATA
Organism: Pinus albicaulis; assembly: GCA_034641835.2. Taxonomy (NCBI): domain Eukaryota; kingdom Viridiplantae; phylum Streptophyta; class Pinopsida; order Pinales; family Pinaceae; genus Pinus; species Pinus albicaulis. Next base: position 514,208,588 of record CM076583.1, read on the forward strand.
TGTATCTGTATAAGCTTCTATCTTTCATATTATGAATTCTTATCTGATGTATATGGTTCATGTTTCATTGATTTAACTGAATAGCTTGAATAGGCATCTGTATATTGCAATCTCTTTGTTTTTTAGTGTTCATTCTTGCAGGAAATATTTTGGCGATCTAGCTTGGATTTGAAGCTGCAACAAGAGCGACATAAGGAGAATAGGAAGCACTTGGACCCCAAGTAGGTTTCTTGATATATTCCGTGTGTCTATTTACTGTTAGGAAAATTATCTGCAAAGTATTTAATTTGTTGTTCTAAATGCATAACACCACATTTAGGGAAGAATGTTTTATCCATAATTCATAATTCCGCATAACAATTGTAATTGAAATTTTAATTTTAATTGTATGTAAAATTGTGTTTGTATTTGTAATTGTAATTTTAATCGTAATTGTATGTTAAATTGTTGTGTAACCAGCTCCAAAAAGAGAAGAAAAGAGATATCAACGCCTTAGAAAATGAGCCACTTCGAGGGGGCAACCTCCAATACATTACATAAATGAACAATTCTTGGATGATACAATTCACAAAACCTCCTTTCTATATATAGGAGTCCATGGGGCCATAATGTAATCCTAGTGGGCCACAATGTGATCCTAGCCGACCTAACAATAATAATTTAAGGGCACAATAATAACAAAATGGGGGTTACAAGGGTACAATAATAACAATAACGGGGTTACACTAACAACAATAAGGGACTATACTAGTAATATAGGGACCTAACATGCCTCTCTCCTTCAAAAAAGTGTTGTCCTCAACGCTTGAGTAGCTCTGGGTGCTTTTGTATAAAATTCTCATCCTCCCATGTAGAATCTTCAGTGGGTAAGTTCTTCCACTTGATGAGATACTCTGAAATTGATCGATTCCGTAGTTGTCGAGTTCTTATTTCCGTGACCGCTTCAGGTTCCAATATGATTTTTCCTTCCTCATCAAGTTCTGGCAATATTGTTTGAACTGGAATATTTTCACCTATAACCTTCTTTAAGCATGAAACATGGAAAACTGGATGTACTCGCGAAGAAGCAGGAAGCTCCAATTTGTATGCCATAGTACCAATCTTTTGCAACACCTTGTAAGGACCATAGTACTTTGGCGATAATTTATTATCCTTCTTAGCTTGCTTGAGGGACATTTGTCTGTATGGTTGTAGCCGTAAAAATACCCAATCTCCTACATCAAAACTTCTCTCGCTGCGATGTTGATCTGCCTGTTGTTTCATTCGATTTTGTGCCAAATTCAGGTTATCCTTTAAGAGTTGGAGAACTTCTTGCCGATGCTCGATGTGATCTTCGACTGCTTGAACCTTCGAATTTTCCCTTAAAGATGATGTAATCGATGGTGGATGATATCCATAAAGTGCCATAAATGGGGTCATTTTTGCCGCAGTATGGAAGGAAGTGTTATACCACCATTCAGCGAGAGGTAACCACTTGACCCATTGTGTTTGTTTATCAGATACAAAACAACGAAGATATCCTTCCAAACATTTATTTACTATCTCGGTTTGACCATCGGATTGAGGATGATAAGATGAGCTATGAGCTAATTGAGTACCCAAACAAGAAAATAACTCCGTCCAAAAATTTCCAGTAAAAATGGGATCTTCGTCGCTCACAATAACCCTTGGGCTTCCATGTAGCTTTTGAATTCTGTCCATAAATGTAGTAGCAACTGTACTTGCTTTAAATGGATGAGATAATGCACAAAAGTGTGCATACTTGGTAAGTCTATCAACTACCACCATGATGACACTCTTTCCTTCGGACTTAGGTAAACCCGTGATAAAATCCATTGAAATCTCCTCCCAACGTTGACTTGGAATGGATAAAGGTTGTAGAAGTCCCGGGGTCTTAATTGTCTCAACTTTATTCTGCTGGCAAACCAAACATTCTGTCACAAATTTTTGAATATCAGATTTAAGGCCATCCCAAAAAAAATCTTTCTTCACCCTGTGGTAAGTTTTTAAAAATCCCGAGTGTCCTCCCAAAGGAGAAGTGTGCAATTCTAGAAGAATTTTTTTTTTTAGTTGGGAATTCTTACAAAGATATAAGCGATCTTTGTACCATAAGGAATCATTTTTCCAACTAAATGTATCAGATGTACTAGGATCTTGCCGCAACTTTTGAATGAGTGTCCATACATCTTTGTCCTTCTTCCATTCATCTCTTGCTTCGGTTATCCAATCTGGTTGGATAATAGAAATGGCACAAAGCAATGCTTCCACCTCTTCATTCTTTCTTGAGAGTGCATCCGCAACAACATTAAGCTTTCTTTTTTTGTAGATTATTTCAAAGTCATAACCCAACATCTTTGTGACCCATTTTTGCTGCTCTTCTGACGATAGTCTTTGTTCCAAAAAGTGTTTAAGACTATCATGATCAGTTTCTACCTTGAAGTGTCTTCCCATTAGGTAAGTTCGCCATTTCTTTAGTGCATGTAGTATTGCTAACATTTCCTTCTCATAAATAGGTTTCTGTAAATACTTTCCTTTAATTGGACGACTTTCAAAAGCAATGGGTCTTCCTTCCTGCATTAAAACTGCACCAATTCCATTTCCTGAGGCATCACATTCCACAATAAAGGTTTTTGTGAAGTATGGCGTAGCTAAGACCGGTGCTAGGCACATTGCCTCTTTAAGATGTTCAAAGGCCTTAGTTGCTTCAGGAGTCCATCGAAATGCATCTTTCTTCATTAATGTTGTTAGAGGTGCTGCTATTCTCCCATAATTCTTAACAAACTTGCGATAATACCCTGTTAACCCGAGAAATCCTCGCAACTTCTTTATGGTCATGGGGACTTTCCATTCCTTAATGGCTTTAATTTTGTTAGAGTCTAGCTTAACACCCTTGTGAGATACAATATGACCCAGATATTCCACCTCTTGTACTCCAAAGAAACATTTGGATGTTTTTGCATATAATTGTTTCTCCTGCAATAGTTTGAGCACCCTGTCAACATGTCTAACATGATCCTTCCAAGACCTGCTGTAGATTAGTATATCATCAAAAAATACTAGCACAAATTTTCTAAGGAAGGGTTTGAAAATGGAATTCATCAACCCTTGAAATGTAGAAGGTGCAATGGTAAGGCCAAAAGGCATGACCAAAAATTCATAATGACCCTCATGAGTTCGAAATGCTGTTTTTGGAATATCTTCAGTCTTCATTCTAATTTGATGATATCCCGAACGAAGATCCAACTTGGTAAAATAAATTGCTCCATGTAATTCATCCAATAATTCATCAATCACAGGAATGGGAAATTTATCTTTAATGGTGAGCTTATTGAGCTCCCTATAATCCGGACACATTCGCCATGATCCATCCTTCTTGTGTACCAATACTATAGGAGCGGAGAAAGAACTTTGACTAGGTTGAATTATACCCGCCTCTAACATTTCTGCAATCATACGTTCAATTTCGCTCTTTTGGACGTAAGGATATCTATAAGGCCTGATGTTTGGAGGAACACTTCCGGGAATCAAATGAATAGCATGATCATGATCACGAATAGGTGGGAGTCCTTTGGGAGTTTCAAACACCTTGGAATGATTGTCCAAGACTTGTTGGAGATCTGCAGAAATAGATGATTTTGATGTCGGAATTTCTAGTGAGCATAATTGTGCAATTACGCCTCGTTGTTCTTTCTTTAGAATCTTTGTCATGACATTAGAGTTTATTATCCTTCCCGGCTTCCCTTCAATACCCCGTAATTCGACTTCCTTTCCTTCTGAAAAAAATTTCAAGAAAAGTTCTTGAAAATTAAAAGCTATCGTCCCCAAAGATTGTAACCATTGTACTCCTAGTACAACATCAACACCTCCCATAGGAATGGAAAGCATTGGACTAGTCAATACATATTCCCCCATGGTTAGCTTGATATTATGGCATTTTCCAGAGTAATTTATAGTTCCTCCATTTGCAACCATCACTTGACATTCTGGTGCTGGGTATAGGAAACAATTTAATTCCTTGGCTACCTTATAATGAATAAAATTATGGGTGCTACCCGAATCAATCAACACTATTACCCTTTTCTTTTTTATATGTCCTTCTATCTTGAGAGTTTGAGGAGTGGTAATTCCTGCCAGTGCATTACACGATATGGTCGGATTCATTTCTTCCTCTTCTAGGGGTGGTTCCTGGTGTATATCCTCTTCTTGTTCATTTTCTTCTTCTTCTTCACAATCTATGTAAAATAACTTCTTCTCAGCACACTTATGACCTTTAGTGTATTTGCTATCACAACTGTAGCAAAGCCCTTTTGCTCTTTTTTCTTCCAATTGTTGTGGTGCCAACCTTGTAGGTTGTGGAAATCTAGGCGTAGCAACACTTCCTTCTTTATAGAAGTGAGTGGTAGGCTTCCTTGTCGCCATAATTTTACATTCAATTTTTCTTGCCAACCTGAATGCCTTCTCCAATGAATCAGGTTCCAAAACGAGAACTTCATGTTGGATGTTATCCTTTAAAGTGCCTATGAAGAGATCAATCCTGTGTTCCTCTGGAATATCAGTTACCCTTATATTCAATTTTTGGAAGTCCTCAATGTGCCGCCCCACTAAACCCTTTTGTTTGAGATTTATCAATTGGCTAAAGAAGGTGTTGCTCTTTGTATCCTCATAATGTGCTATCATTTCTTCCATAAAAATTGACCAAGTGACAATTTTTTTACGGGAGCAAAGCCATCGATACCATACAAATGTATTTTGTTCTAAATGTAAAGTTGCAATGTGTACCTTTTGTGTGTTTTGCACATTATGGAGATGAAAATATTGCTCCATCTGTAGTATCCATGTTACAAGATCCTTCGCATCAAACTTCCTCATATCCATTTTTGGAATATGGTGGTTCTTCCCGCTAACATTAGAGTTTATGAAATCACGATTAACATTTATTTTGTTCTCATCATGAGGTTCTTCTACTATCTTTTCACCATTAGGAAACATTTCTTGTATCAAATTTGTCAAATCTTCCTTCGATGACCGTTTTTAGATCATTCTTCATGTTTTCCATGTTGTATTTCATGTCATCCATATTCACTTCCACGCCATCCATCTTAGCTTCCATGCCTTTCTTCAAACCGTCCATCTTCACTTCCACGCCTTTCTTCAAAATTTCCATTTCATTTTTTGTTGCTCTTTGCGAGAGTGAAATTTGTTGCACTTGCTCTTGTAATTTTGATAGATCATGTTGCAATTCTTCATCTTCATGAGTCATAGTAGAGCCTTCTGAAGGCTTAATGGGTGTTGAATTATTTTTATGGGGCATATTTTAGAACCCAATACTGATATCTATTCTAAAATATGCCCTTGGAATCAATTCAAATTGATTCTTCAAACAAGACTTATGCAATTTGGAAAAAAAATACACACCTTTTTCTTGCTTTTGAGGAGCTTGATATTGAAATTGGATTATATTTGTGATTGCAGCACTTCAATATCTGAAATTCAGCAATGAAATACCCCTCTGAATTATCTTTTGAATGCCACAGGTCTGACCTGATTTGGATTCTCCAAGACAAAGTTGTGTCCAATCTCCCACAATGACCTAATTATGGACTGGTTCAGTAGAGCGAACTTGTACGACTTGCCACGTGTTACTGTTTTGTCTTTTGTCTTTGAAATTGATAGCCAAGAAACTAAAGTCTATGTAATTGCGACCAATTTTTACGACACTCCAATCCAATGCCCAGAGAGAGAGTTATTGAACTTTTCCCACGATCACCTCTTTGAGATGAAATTCAGGAGCCTGAAAAAGCACTACCTTCCACAGATCATATCTCCAAAAATATTGCGAACCAAGCTCTGAAATTTTTTGACGACTTTCTTCAGGATTTCAGCTTCGCACCATATGAATTTCAGATTCTGAACCTTCGTAGAAATTTTTTTATAGCGCAAATGCCACGATGACCTGTTTAGGAGCCTGAAAAAATACCTAACTTCCACAGATCATATCTCCGAAAATATTGCGAACCAAGCTCTGAAATTTTTATACAAACTTCCTCAAGATTTCAGCTTCGTACCCTAAAAATTTCAGCTTCTGAAGCTTCGTATAAAAAAAGTTATAGCGAAAATGCCACGATGACCTGTTTGGAGCAGCGAAACCCTAGAATCCAAAGCTCTGATACCAAATGTTGTGTAACCAGCTCCAAAAAATAGAAGAAAAGAGATATGAACGCCTTAGAAATAAGCCACTTCGAGGGGGAAACCTCCAATACATTACATAAATGAACAATTCTTCGATGATACAATTTACAAAACCTTCTTTCTATATATAGGAGTCCATGGGGCCATAATGTAATCCTAGTGGGCCACAATGTAATCCTAGCCGACCTAACAATAATAATTTAAGGGCACAATAATAACAAAATGGGGGTTACAAGGGTACAATAATAACAACAAGGGGGTTACACTAACAACAATAAGGGACTATACTAGTCATATAGGGACCTAACATAAATATTTGTAAAATTTTAATTGTAATTGAAATATTAAATGTATTCTGAAATGATTGTAATTGTAATTTTAACTGTAATTGTATATATGACAAATTGTAAAATTGTAATTCTAATTCTAATTGTATGTAAAATTCTAAAATTGTAATTGTATTTGTAATTCTAATTCTAATTCTAATTGTATGTAAAATATTTGTAAAATTGTAATTGTAATTCTAATTCTAATTGTATGTAAAATATTTGTAAAATTTTAATTGTATTATTGTGAAATGATTGTAATTGTAAAATTTTAATTGTAATTGTAATTGTATGTAAAATTCTAAAATTGTAATTATAATTCTAATTGTAATTGTATGTGAAATTGTAAAATTGTAATTGTAATTATAATTCCAATTGTAGTTTTAATTGAAATTGTATGTAAAATATTTGTAAAATTTTAATTGTATTAATGTGAAATGATTTTATTAAAATTTTGAATTTATAAATTTGTAAAATTGTAAATAATTGTAAAACAATAAATCTAGAATAATATGAATTTTTGTAACATAATAAAGTTTAGAAAATAATGCAAATAAATTCATGTACTTTAGAATTATCATTATTTTATTATGATCTTACATACAAAAAAAAAGAACTTTATACAGTACGCCATTTTGATTGAGATCAACATAATTGCAAATTATCAAGTGAAATATTGATTTTAACATTAATTCAAAATACATATTATAATGTTTCGAAAAAAAAGTCTTATAAGGTATAAGGTAATTAAGTCCTCTTTTATATAAAAACACATCTTAAAACGTATAAACATTGATGAATTAATAACACATGTACCATTTCACATGTAGTAATTCCATTGAATAGATTTTAGAAGAATTCGAGTATATTACCTTTGTGTTGCCTCTTATGGATGCTAATTCCATGAACATATTTTAGAAGAATTCAAGTGTCAAGAATGCAATAGACAAAAAAAAAAAAAAAAAACTTTTTTGGACTATTTTGCATTTTATTAAAAGTTTTTTGAGATTTTTTGTGGGGTTTATGGGTTCATGGGATAGTAGACAATACCGACCCTGCTGTATTGGTATTTTAGTTGAATTTTTCCTAGTAGCGATATGAACGAATCTTGTAGCTATGCATTTAACAAAGAACCCATATATTTTGAGAATATGATTGAAGATTGTTGTCATATACTTGAGCACTATTCCATTTCTTCACCATATTAGCACAAAATAGAAAGAATAATTTCTTTCACCATAATAACACATAACATTCAAAAAATAAAACACTCCATTCTGTGTTTCGAGGCATTTTACGGAAATGATAGGAATTTATATGGATTTTTATACATATTCTGCAATTTAATGAGGGTTAGAGGGAGCTTACAATCCTGTATCTGTTAGTAACTGCACCCTTCAAGAAAAGAGGTGTCATTGCAGAACTGTTCGAATACCACATCAGAAACAGAAAAGACATGACAACAAGCAGAAAAGACAAATATTGAACTCTGGAAGAAATGCAGGTCAAGGATGTTTGATCTATCAACGAGACACACCAGCACTTCAGGGAGACGCATCAACAACAAATTAGATTCAACAAAAAGAATAATATTTCAAGTTTTAATTTTGTTTCTTTGTTTGTTAAGATCAAAGCTATATTAATGTCCTCAATTGCAATGTAATAAGTAGTTTTAACAGTTTAGGTAGTCGAATTAGTTTCAAGAAGTTCTAACAGTTACGAACTATTTTTGATGTATTTAAGCAATATAGAAAGAAATAAGTGAGGTTTTGAGTTTTGGACCTATAGAAGACTAAAAATTTAGTACTTACTTTTCTGAGGAATTAACGAAAGAAGCATCAAGTTTCCTGAAACTGTTGATGGTGATTCGTGTTTCCTGTGCCATTTTGTGTTCCTTCTTTCTTGAGTGAAGTTAAGTAATGTAGCTGACGGTCTCTTAATTACATATGTGAATAAGAGTTAAATAACCTTAATTTGCACTCCTTCAATCCAATTTCCTCTCTCTCCATGAATTCTCTTTTAAACTTAAAAGTAATAGATTCTGTGTTTACAACATATTATTTTGAGTTTCCTCTCTCTCCACAAATTCTCTCTGAAATTTAGAGTGATAGATTCTATGTTACAACATATCATTTTGAGTTTCTTCTACAATTCTTCTTTTCCATTCAGATATCAGCAGTTGATGGCATTGTAGAGTCTTTCATTATACCAGATTGTTAAGGGTTTAAATAATTAGTTTCCAAAGGGATTGAAAGAAGACCACCTGATATAATTAATTTTGCGACACGTATTTAAAAAAAATGTCTTAAGCACTGATTCATTTCCACAGCCAAGGAATTGTCTCTTAAGATACAAATTTTTTTGGCGTCGTTTTCGAGGATGAAGAGACGGAGTTTATTTTCCCTGGTTTTTTAACATTATTTCCTCTGGTTGTTCAGTGAGGAGGAAATATTTGGATGTGTTTGTTATTCTCAGAATTCTGGCTCACAACATGCCTCACACGAGGTCGGATACCTCACAACATAAGGTCCCTGCTTTGTCAAACCCTGAAAGATTGGTTTCTAGAAGGGTTCGAAAACCCAAAATCCCCACAACACCTAGTACTACACTATTTGCTCCTGGCAGTAGTTCTAATAATCCTTTGTTTGAAGATATCTCTAAAGTAGTTCATTTCTTGGAACATGATTCAACTTTCACACCAATTTATTTTCAAGAACCTAAGTTCGAATAACACTCCTTTGAGTCTGTTTATTTTACTTTTACTCAAGCTCAAAAAACTCCAGTTGTTGGTCCCTCTGCCATTTTCCATCAACCCACTCCCATACCAGTTTTACATCCACCTTCGTTCATTTTCGCAGCAGGTTCATCGACTGCATCTAACCAAAGAACAATCAATCAAGGTGAAAACATGGCAGCACTAGCCTTTTTGTTGAACAGATATGCTCCACTTAACCTTCCACAACCAATGAATTTGATGCCTCAAGAGTATCTTAAATTAATCCCACGTTTTACTGGAGAATATCAGATAATTGCATAAAAACACTTTCCCGTGTTTTTTAATTTCGCTGAAATCTGAATGTAGAACATCTTGATGTTGTAATGAGGCCTTTTGTTCAGTCCCTGGATGGAGAGGCTATAAGGTGGTTTAAGGGATTGCCAAATGATTCTATTAATACATGGGAAGAACTGGAAAATAAATTCACTTAGAGATGGGGTGAAAAAAGGGATCATGGGTATTCACTAACAGAATTCAATCCAATCAAAAGAAAACCAGAAGAGAATATATCAGATTTTATCAAAAGATTGAATAAATTGTATAACAATTTTCCTGTAGAAATGAAGTCACATCCTTTTGGAGCAAAGGTAGTTTTTGTTGGAGCTTTTGAATACGATTTTAGTTTCACACTTAGAAAAAGGAGATCCCCTACACTAGAGCAGATACATACAGATTCTTTAGAAATTGAAGCTAATATCACTGCAGCTGGGAAGACGAAAGGAAAACAACTAGTCCAAGAGAAGGGGAAAGCAAAAGAAGAATCATCACAAGATCAAAGAATTGAAGATATGACAAAGGGGATAATTTTGTTTTCAAATAAGCTAGTTAAGATGGAATTGGAAAGTAAAAAATCCCAAAGACAAGTACAACAAAACCGAGGAGGATTTAACCCTCAATTCAAAAGACAACCCCTGCAAATTTTACAGAGGGAAAGAAAAGATCAAGACCGAGTTCAAGCACCATTGTATATAGAAGCAGTACCCGGAGACTCAGCAGAAGATGACCAAAAGGAAGCTGAAGATCAAATATCTGCTATGTAGACAATATAAGAGGATGAAGAGGAATATTGTGAGGGAGAATATGTTGAAGCTGAAGTATCTTTTGATCAAGATGAAACAGACGAATACTGTAGAAAATTCACAGATTTCATGCAATATGAGTTACATAAAAAGTATGATTTAAGGTCTAGAAAGATATCTAGAGTGCAGGATAATGAAGGTGAACAACAAGATTTTGTTCCTCCTCCAATGGTGACTCCACAACAAAAAGACCCTGTAAAACAAGTCAGTAATGAGGAGAAACCTGTGAATTCAGTTAATATAATATATGTGCAGCAAGGTGAACCTTCCCAGAGAAAATCAGTTGATACTAATATTTTGGAGAGAGTTTTTCTTGTACCCGAACAAGCGGCAAATTATAGAAAGAGTGAAGAAGAACCTGAAAATAATGTTAACAAACTCGTGCTTTCATTTTGACAAAAGAGTTGGAGAAGGTAAAAATTCAGGTACCTCTTCTAGAATTAGCTAAAATACTAGTCTACAAGAAAGAAATTTCAGAATTTATTAATCTCACACAGATTGAAGATATAAGTGACATTATGAAATTACAAGAAGAAAAGACAGTGGTCACCTTTGGTCCTCATGTAGAAGAAGTAGATCCTTCTGTTCCACCATTCTATATTTCTCTGTTGCTTCATGATTTTACTCTCCATAATTGTATGTTGGACTCAGGTGCATCCTATAATCTCATGCCATTTTCCGTTATGAAGGAACTAAACTTGAAAATTACCAAACCTTACAGGGATCTGTATTCATTTGATTCCAAAAGGGTGAAATGTGTTGGGTTAATTAAATATGTAGTAGTTTCTTTGGCACGAATTCCAGCAAAGAGTATAGTCATGGATGTAGTAGTTGTTGACATTCCAGCCGAGTTTGGAATGCTCCTGTCAAGATCTTGGGGAGAAAAGTTGGGAGGTGTTCTAAAATTAGATTTCACTTATTCTATCATTCCTATTTTTAATGGGGAAGAAAGGAGATTGTACAGGGAAACAAGGTTTGTGAAGACCACTGCCAAGAAAGATGTAGGAAATTCCCCTATTTATAGTTAAGAAATGGAATATATTTCATGTTTCATGCTGCATGAAGATGCCAAATTTTATGAAGACACAGGGAATCAACTCTCTTCAGTAGTTGTAAATAATGAGCTACACTAAAAAAAGATTTGGAAATGCTACTTTTATGGTGCCTACTCCAAGGAAGGCGCAAGAGATGGATTCTTGTTGATATAACTAGAAGGTAACCTCATTCCTTTTTCTTTCAAGTTAGAGTTTTATTCAACATATAATGTAGCTAAGTATGATGCCTTGATTAATAGCCTTCAAGTTTCTAAACATATGGGAGTTCATTGTATTTCAATTTTTGGTGACTCTGAATTGATAATAGGACAGATTAAAAATCATTGTCAAACCAAGCATCTAAGATTAAGATCACATAGGAATGAATATTGGGATCTGATAGAGAACTATTTTGAAGCCTTCAATCTTCAGTTTATTCCGAGGAAGGAGAATAGATTGGAAGATTCTTTAGCACTTGCAGCTAGCACCTTCAAGCCACCTATGAATCCAAGGTTAAGGTACGAGATTGAAATTAGACATAGACCCTATATTCCTGATAATGTGAAACATTGGAAGGTGTTTGAATATGATGAGAAGATAAATCATTTCTTGACAATGATTGGAAACATTGAAGATGCTGAGATAGATCAAGAAGAAGAACAAACAGAGCAAAAAACATAGGTAATACATTTCAAAAATTCAATAGGTGATCAGAAGATTGTTCAGTTGAAAGATAATGTACGCCCTAAAGGTTTGGTTTCTCTTGAGAGACTTTTTGATTCAAATGAAGTTGTTGTTAATTCAAAGAAAATACATCAAGAGGAAGAGATGGAATATTTTAATTTGGGAACTCAACAGGAGCCAAAAATGGTGGAATTATTCAAAGGTGTTCCCAAAAATTACAAAGAATGATATATTGATCTCTTTAAAAGGTACATGGATGTGTTTGTGCACCTTCATGTATGCAAGGATACCATTTGGTCTTAGGAATGCAGGTGCAACTTTTCAGAGGGCCATGGACATAGCATTTGTTGGAGACAAGTATATGTTTATATATTTGGATGATGTAACTATTTTTTCAAGGTCAGATGATGAACACATGGAACATATGCAAAGAAATTTTGAAAAGTGCAGGAAGTATGATCTATCACTAAATCCCAAAAAATCATTGTTTTCCTTGGAGGAAGGTAAATTATTGGGTCACATAGTTTCAGAACAAGGGGTAAAGATTTATCCAACAAGGGTGGAGGCAATTCAAACCATTCCTTTACCTAGAAGCAAGAAAGATATTCAGATATTTTTGGGAAAAATAAACTTTCTGAGAAGATTTGTACCAAATTATGCTGAGATTGTGAGAAATATAACTAACATGTTGAAGAAAAATGCAGAAGTGAGATGGGATAAAGAAGCAAGAGAAAAATTTTCCATAATAAAAGAAGTGCTCTAGGAAGCTCCTATTATAATAAGCCCTGATTATCAAAAGGTATTTCAAATATTTTCATTTGCTTCCCCCAATACCATTGTTGTTGTGTTATTGCAGAAAAATGAGGATAGTAAGGAACAACCAGTGGCATTCTTCAACAAAGTTCTTAGAGATACTGTGCTCAATATATAACATTTTGGAGAAACAAGTGTATGCATTGGTCAAAGCACTTAAATCCCTTAGGGCTTATGTGCTACAATCCCAAATAACCCCTTATGTACCTAATTATGTTGTTAAGGACGTGCTGGTTCAAAGTGATGTTGAAGGAAAAAGAGGAAAATGGATAGCTAAAATCCAAGAGTATGATTTGGACATTAAACCCACCAAGTTAATCAAAGGTCATGGTTTAGAAAATTTGCTAATAGAAACAAATTTTCAAGAATTGGGAATTAACCTCTTGGCACCAATGGATGGAGCCGACAATGAAGAAGATCAGAATAAGCCCAAAACAGGTATTCAATACAAATTTTTGTGTTCAAATTGGTATAAAGATGTTGTTCATTACCTGTGTTTCTTTTCTTGCCCATCTTCACTAAACAGAACTAAATACAAATCTCTCAAGCTTAAATCTCAGCCATATGTCATAGTAGAAGCAAATTTGTACTGGAAATATCCTGCTGGTATTTTGCTATTGTGTTTAACTGAAGGTGAATCTATTGAGGTTATCATGGAATATCATGAAAGTCTATGTGGAGGAAATTATAGTGGGAAGTTCACAACCCATAAAATCCTCAAGTCAAGTTTCTATTGGCCCACCCTGTTTGCAGATGTACATAGATTGGTCAGAAGTTGTCAGAAATGTCATTTGTTTGCTGAGAAGAAAAGACTTGCTCCATTACCTCTTATCCTTGTATTCATAGAAGAGACCTTCAGGCAGTGGGGACTAGATTTTATTGGAGAGATAAATCCACCATAAAGTGGACAATTTAAATGAATTCTACCTACCATTGATTACTTCACAAAGTGGGTTGAAGAAATCCCCACCAAGAAAGAAAATGACCAAGCGGTGATGGAATTTCTAGAGAACATATTCAATAGGTCCAGCTGTCCAGTCAAGATTGTGACTGATAATGCTCAGGTATTTAATTCTTCTCGATTCATTAATTTCTACCAAACATATAATGTAATATTGTCACATTCCATAGCATATCATCCATAAGGGAATGGGTTGGCAGAATCTTTAAACAAGACCTTGGTTAGGATTTTGAAGAAGATAATCACCGAAAATCAGAAAGACTTAGATTCAAATTTGAAGTTTTCTCTTTGGGCAGTCTGAGTAACCACCAGGAGGTCTACTGGAAAATCACCTTATGAATTGGTTTATGGAACTTAGGCACTATTTCCTACTCAGTTGGCCAAACCAGTGATTTATTTCCTTCAAGAAGCTCAGGAAGAACCTAATGCTCTAGTGAGAATATTGAAAAAAGTGATTGAATCAAGTGAAAATAGAAACAAAGTTAGAGATAACTTGATTTCTTATTAGACGAAGATGAAGTCCATATTTGACAAAAAATAAAAAGAAATCCTCTTCCAAGTAAGAGATTTAGTATTAAGACGGGACACCAGAAGGGAGGATAAAGGGAAGCATGGTAAGTTTGACCCTCTCTAGTATGGGTTGTATAGAATTTTTGAATCCAGATCAAACAATACTTTCATCCTAGAAGATTTAGACAGAGAATCTCTGCAGCTGCCTGTGAACAGCCAATATTTGAAGCATTATTTTGAGCATTAAAAGTTAGCACTCCACCATTGTAAATACCAGATTTCTCATTGTTCATATGTCACCAAGAAATATTTGACTCCATGCCCAATGGATAAGGCACTAATCTGTTGTTCTTAGTGATTTCATGGAAAAAATCACTATCCCCAGGTGGAGCCAAATGTTATGGCTCATTTGCATTTAATTTTTAAATATTTCTGAAAAAACCAAAAAATCATATTTGTTAGAAAATGTAAAGTTTTTGTATACCAAAAAATGAATTTTTGATTTATATGTTGGTCTATTAACATTATGTGCAGATATGTGAAGGCGGGTCGAGTCCTGCTTATTCACATGCAGAAAAGTTTGAGAGTCGGGTTGATAGATGCGTTCAGAACATTACATGCTAGAGTGGAGTCGGGTGTCCCCACCTCCACTTTCCACATCATCCCTACCTTTATCGCATATCGCACATCGCAATCGCAAAGCTTAGGAGGAATGGCGCTAAGGAATATGTTATAAAGGCCGAAATGTGATAAGGCGCAGATGCAATGTAGTTTCAGAGTTAAATTGTAAAGGATTTCAAATCTGGAAATAAGGACCTTTCCTTTGAGAAATCGCAGCGGAGGTGAGAGGAGGATTATAACGGAGCAACATGGAAAGCCAAAATGCGATGGAAAGGCAGACACGATACCATTCAAAGGTTAATTTAAATTTATTTAAAGTCCGGGATCATTTGTAGTTGCGTTGTTTTATGAAGAAATGTGAATGGGGAAATAGACTCGGCAGAATGGCCTTGACTCCTGTAGTGCCATTAGGGAATTTTTTGAGGCTCTAAATTAGCCCTCAAGGAAAATGTACAACCAAAACAAAATTTATAAGAACCAATAGGATTCAATATGATTATGTCAACCATGGGGGATGATTCACCATTTTTGGAGTAAAAAAGTAAAAATAATAAAAAATAATAAAATAGTAAAACTACTTTTTCAACTCGTATTTTCAACTTATCTCTCCAAGGATTTACTCAAATTTCGAGTGGGAGTACTCGTTGGATGCAAAATATAATTCCTCATCCAAGGATTGCCCATTTTGCTTACTTTTAATGGACCCTGTTGCACGAAAAAAGAGAAATACATGAAAAAGCATGATTGGAATCACGTTTTTCATGTCTTTCTCATTTTTCATGTGTCGGGTCCGTCAAAATTATGCAACATTGGTACTCCTTGGATGAAAAATTAAAATTTCATCTAACGAGTATTCCCGCTCAAAATTTGAGTAGAAACTTAGGGAGATAAGTTCAAAATACGAGTTGAAAATGTAGTTTTTTTATTTTTTCCCTCTAAAATTTGATGATGTAATATTTTATTATTTCCACTATTATTTTATAATTTCCTTAGGAGGCCCATTTTAGACCTCAAAATTCCCCTAACGAGAACAATGTTGTATGTGGTGACACCTTGTAAATAAATGGAATACTGAATGTTGCGGGCACGAGCAAAAGGGGCAGAGTTGGGCAGAAGGGTACATGATAACATTGTTTGAAACGCAAAGGAATAGGCAGAGTCAGACAAATGAGAATATAGTGGCACTGTTGGAAACGCAACAGCTGGGTCAAGTCGGGCAAAGAGGCATCATTGCAGAACTATTTGAATACCACATCAAATACAAAAAATACATGACAACAAGCAGAAAATACAAATATTGAACTTTGGAAGAAATGCAGGGCAAGGATGTCCGATCCGTGAGGGAGACACATCAACACTTCAGGGAGACACATCAACAACAAATCAGATTCAGCAAAAAGAATAATATTTCAAGTTTTACGTTGTTTTCCTTGTTTTTTAAGATTGAAGCTATAGTAATGTCCTCAATTACAATGTAATAAGTAGTTTGAACAATTTAGGTAGTCGAAGTAGTTTCACACTACAAGGAAAAGACTCTCTAGCAGATGTTTTTGAGGAACCCCTTATAAAAATACCCCAGACATCTATTTCTAGTGGAGGTTACTAGAGGAGGTTGGAAGGTGGAGGTTTTTGCATATGTTTTTCGTCCGATGCGTAATCATCCTAAACTACACCGGTGCGTTCAACAAGAGAAAGCACCAGTGCGCACAAAACATTGGCACACCGGACACCATGCGCTTCATACACACCCGCCTGATGCATCTCATTACTGTAGCGCATTGGTGGTTTACAAATCTTCCACACCGGTGCATCATAAAACCCCACGCCAAAACAGAAACCACCCGGTGCGGTCTTAAGAAACCGCACCGGTGCACCCATAAAACCCCGCGCACCGGAACAGGGTTAAAAAAAAAAAATTACGGCCAAAAAACCGCTTTTTTTATTTTCTTAGTGCTCTAGAGCTCTCAAGAACCGGTGCAATTTATCCTTGTCTGAGCTTCTCTGACATCGGTGCTCCCATTGCACCCATTGCACACATTGTTGTTGTGCATTTCACACCAATCTCCAGCTTGAATTTTGCAATACGATGGGAAAATTTTATTTTGTAAATTATATAGCCAATATGCCTCCTCAATGACCAAATGTACAGGTATTTTTCTTTTTTTTTCCATAATTAAGCCTTTTAGTGGATTATGATTTCAAATTACCTTAAAATTAACAATTTATAAGAAAAAAAAATTTGTCACGTGGTGCGCTCAAGTCGTTCAGCTCGCACCGATTTACAGTGCTGCCTATAAATTTACAGGCCGCACCGCAACTGGTGCTAACAGTATCCGCACCGGTTCTGGGGAGGTACCAAAAGGTGCAATGTGTTATTTTAAAATTTTTAAAAAAAGTGTGATGCGGTCGTTTACCCGGTCATACCATTGACCATGTGGAATAGTGGAAATGCGGTGTGTTGACTTAAATATCCGCCCCAGGGTGAGTATTTTTGTCAGTGCATCGCATTCTGCATTTCGACAAGGTCAACGGTGCGACATGGTAAAAGATCGCACCATTGACTCTGTAATGATGTCAAGAGGTCGGTGCACTGACCGAACTATATGCCTCAGGCATAGAGTTTATTCAGCACACCGCACTCCTAACATCGTACATAGTCAACGGTGCGCTGAAAATTTTTAGGTGCACCGCCTCTGGTGCATTGAATATTATCTGGTGCACTGACGCCAGTGTGCGACAAAAAAGGACGCATTGGAACTGATGCATGCCTGTTTTTTGTAGCGCAACGACTGTTTTGTTTTTTTTTCCAAAAACAATTATATATGTATATTCCTAAATACATGTCTCATTTAATAAAAAAATTGTATTTAATATGTCAATCATTTAGAGACGTGAAAGGAGAGAAGAGGGGGAACAACAGCAACAATAGGCAGACCAGTATAACATGGTTCGCCTATGGGAGGCATGAGAGAGGGAGAGAGTTGTGTACCCTCGCCCTATTACAATAGCTACCCTGGGGCTCCTAAGGCAAGTAAGCCTCCTCAAGTTCTATGAGGAGGCTACTTCCCTAAAGAGCCATGGTGTGTTTTTGAGACATCTTATCCACAAGTGGAACGCCCACCGACAGGCTTTCCGGGTTGGTCCTAACCAATGGTACGCACCCACTGAGGAGGACATATATTTCATTATAGGGCTATCGAGGAGAGGGGTGGATTTTCCCTCATTCCCAAAGGTTCCAGTTGGCTATGCAGCAAGGAGTCAATTGGTGTACTCCCAAAGATATATTAGCACAGATATATTGTCTCCTTCAGATTTTCAGGTCTTCGAGGATTAGTTAGGTATTGGTGCATTTGGTAGTCACGAGGTGAGGTGCCTCTCACTTTTGATTTCGACCATTTCACAAAACACTAGTGACGGGAAATGCATTAGTTTCTCACTTCTATATTATGTTGATTCTTTAGTACAGGAGACACGACTTGTCAGGTGGTCTGCCATTTTTTTGTGGCAATTTTGTACAACCTTAGATAGATGTCGTGCTCATGCACAAGGGAGGGTCAGCTTACCTTTTGCTTCAAAGCTTTTTTGTTTATTTTTTTAGAGGTTTCCAGAGACAAGGCCTACTTTTTTTTGGCAGCCTCGTAGGCCGATGTTCGAGGCACAAATGCACATGTGGGGATAGATGATGCCCAAGAGGGGAGAGACTGCGTTTTCCATGAGGATATTGCATGATGCACTGGAGTTGCTATCCAGTATTGACGAGCATACCTTCATTATGGTCCCCAATCTTTATGTTGGTTTGGATTGTTGAGTGTGTGCCAACATCCTCTTCACAGATGATGAACCACCAGATGATAGAAGTAATATTACTGTTTTATTTAAATTTATTCTAACATGTTGTTTAACTTGTTTTTATTAAATTGTGTAATGAAATTGTATAATTATTGTTGTGTATTTGTATATATTTTGCATACATTGGGTCTTTTGATGGCAAGGGCATGTCAGAACCACCACACGATCCAGGTGTGGATCCTGATGAAGATCAGGGTATGCCAGATGTCAAGGATCATCGAGAGGCAGGTGCAGAGAGACCTTCTCCTACTGGTGTGCCGGTACCACCTTTTGCTAGGCGCGGTAGGCTTGATAGCAGATACAGGATGGAGTTGGGCGACCAAATCACTGCATTGATTGTTGAGGCGGGCATCATGCCCAATACTATGAGAAACATACAGGACGATGGTAGGTTGTTACATATGTGGATAGGCATGCCTTGTAACATGTACAACCTAATGCGGCATGTCGTAGGAGCTACGACCTTAGTTACATGGCTTAGGAGGACCGTTGCATGTTATAGGCGTGGTCGAGACGCAGCACGTGATCGACAGTCCGCAAATAGCGACGCAACATCTGATGATTATTCACCTTGCGTCGCGCCAAATGATCAGCCTCGACTAGCATCGAGCAACAATTATCATGGAGAGCAGGCTGGACCATCGGCCACATCCAATTAGTAGCCTGCAACATCCAAAAATACTCATGATCATGAGTAGGCTGGACCATCGATCGTCGACGTTGCACCATTGACTGACCAGGCCTCGACTAGCACTACTTTTGATGATGTACCACCGGCTGATCCATGAAATTTATATTACAGTTGTATATTTTCTACATTATTCAGTTATATATATATATATATATATATATATATATATATATATATATATATATATATATATATATATATATATGGTCCATGTATGTTATGTTCATGTTGTAGTTGTACTTAATTTACATGTTAGTGATCATCATGATGTGTATATTTCTAGGTCATGTTACAGATGTTCATTTAATGTGCAGCTTGCATATAGATGTGTATGTGATAGCAGTTATTTGACATGAGATGTGTATTTTATGTTTGTGTTGTGATGATGTTATACAATGCTAATTGTGTTTTGTTATATGATCATGATCACCATGATGTCAGTGAATTTGAATGTGTTTTTTATTCGAATATGATGTTTGTACAATGGTTATCATGATCGTGATGTTTATTAATTCATTTAATATTAAATGACCATGATATTTATTAAATATTATGTCGTGATGTAATTGAAATTTTAATTTTAATTGTATGTAAAATTGTAAAATTGTATTTGTATTTGTAATTGTAATTTTAACTGTAATTGTATGTAAAATATTAATTGTAATTGTAATATTTAATTTATGGTGAAATGATTGTAATTGTATATATGACAAATTGTAAAATTGTAATTGTATGTAAAATTATAAAATTGTAATTGTATTTGTAATTGTAATTTTAATTGTAATTGTATGTAAAATATTTGTAAAATTGTAATTCTAATTCTAATTCTAATTGTATGTAAAATATTTGTAAAATTTAATTGTATTACTGTGAAATGATTGTAATTGTAAAATTTTAATTGTAATTGTAATTGTATGTAAAATTATAAAATTCTAATTCTAATTCTAATTTAATTTTAATTGTATGTAAAATATTTGTAAAATTTTAATAGTATTAATGTGAAAATTTTAATTGTATTAATGTGAAATGATTTTATTAAAAATTTTAAATTCGTAAATTTGTAAATAGCCGTAAAATAATAAATCTAGAATAATATGAAATTTTGTAACATAATAAAGTTTAGAAAATAATGCAAATAAATTCATGTACTTTAGAATTATCATTATTTTATTATGATCTTACATACAAAAAAAAGGAACTTTATACAGTATGTCATTTTTATTGAGCTCAACATAATTGCAAATCATCTTTTTTTGTAAATTTGGTAGTTCCTTACTATTTTCTATTTATCAAAAAAGGGAAGGTTGCAACATACACATATTCAGTGACCTCAACCTACCCGAAGGAAACCAAGTATGTTGGCCACCTTAAAGCATTAAATGCCATCCAAAATTGAAATTGTTTCTTTCTTCTACTAGCTGCTATGTCCATTTTACTATTTAAAAGAAAGTCTAATTGACAACATAAAACATAAAAGCTATCCGCAAAAATCATAAAGACTCGAAACTTGATTTACTAACCATTTGAAGAGTCAATCAGTGTCGAATCTTTTGCTGTGGAGTCGAGCATATCTACTTGCTGCATCTGTTGAATCTGCCTTCCAATTCTGCCAATTCGGGTTGTTGCATGGTACTGTGACACTTTGATATCTTGGCGTTCAATTTTTATTTCTTGAAGGATTGAGATCACTTCAGGACTGCCATCTATTAGCTGTAAAATTTTGAAGTCCTTTGGCCAAAACACATTTCAGATTCAATTATGTATGGATAGTTTGATGAAATAGAGAAGGGCAACCTCTAGTATTTCCAGGATCATTTACAAAATCCATACTTTCCTCCTATCCCTATATGTCTTCTTCATTACTGTTGCTTTCTCTCTCCCATCCCTGGATTACATTTCTAATTTGAGGGGGGTTACCAGAAGAGTAAGCTTCAAAGATATTATCCATTATCTCTTTCTTTTTCTTTCTACCTCTCTTACTTGGCTCAGCTATGTTTTTAGTGAGCTGCTTCTTTCCTTTATCTCTAGGCTTCAGTTGATGCCTTGCAGATTGTATTTTAACCATTACGCTAGTCTAGCTGGGTTGAAAATTTTGTTGAGCTGAACCTGTATAGATTATTAGAAGTCCTGTAGAAGATGATGAACTAGTTACTCTGAACCCATGAATCGTCAGGGGTATTTCTCGCTTTATGGAGTAAAGAAAATATTTTTGGAAGCAAATCCCTTTACAGAGACATTGACGAAGATAGTTTGACAAACATAAAAACCCATAATGGAGATGGTTTGACAAACGTAACTGACCTAAGCTATCATTACAAGTAAAATTTTGTCTGGCTAGCTTACCATTGACAGAAATTACCCAAAAGGAAAAACTAAGAAAATGACAGACCCAATTATAGGAACAACAGGGTTTAAAACCTTGACTAAGGCCTTTTGGCTTGTCTTCATGTTGCATACAGAAGATTTCATAAATTTGAGACTCCCATTCTTGACTGAACACCAGACCATGCAGAATATAAGCTAAAAACCTTTGAATGAGCCACAAAAGTGAAATTCTACAAGGGGTTCGAAAGCAGGGCTGAATAGTCTCCTGAGGGATGAGAAAATTCAAATTTCTAAACTTGCTACAAGTGAAATCAAAACCCAAAATTACATGCAATATATTGAAGATAGAGAAATTACGATTCCTACCCATTCTACCTCTACACGGACCTATACAAAGACTGTTGGTTAAATGAAGAAAGGCGGATTGAAGAACCAGTACATACCACTGTACCCGAGCGCGAAACCTTGTTGGGGAGATATGTTCTTCAAGAATTCCTTCAAAACCTCCGGGGAAAGCATTCTCTATAGAAAATCCTTCAACACCTCCTTTGTTGCTCCTTCCAGAATGAATGTTTTTCTTTATTCCCTGAGCTTGTTTCCTTAACCTCTTCCTCCGCTTTTTCCAATGTTGTCCTAACACAATTAGTTGGCATTCCATTCTTGTCATTATTAACCTGTATGTTGTGTACCTGTCTCTCTGCAGACTCCTAAATTTCGCCAAGTATTCCCATGCCATTTTAACATGTTGCCGCATGTCTGCCACCCTCCACTTGCCTCGTAGCATTTGACGTTGGGCACCTCGATCAGGGGTAATTGCAAATTATCAAGTGAAATATTTATTTTAACATTAATTCAAAATACATATTATAATGTTTCGAAAAAAGAGTCGTATAAGGTATAAGGTAATTAAGTTCTCTTCTTTATAAAAACACATCTTAAAAAGTATAAATATTGATGAATTAATAACACGTACCATTTCACATGTACTAATTCCAATGAATGGATTTTAGAAGAATTCGAGTATATTACCATTATGTTGCCTCTTATGGATGCTAATTCCATGAACATATTTTAGAAGAATTCGAGTGTCAAGAATTCAATATACCAAAAAAAAAAAAAGTTTGGACTATTTTGCATTTTATTAAAAGGTTTTTGAGATTTTTTGTGGGGTTTATGGGTTCATGGAACAGTAGATAGCACCGACCTTGCGTATTGGTATTTCAGTTGAATTTTTCCTAGCAGCGATATGACCGAATATTGTAGCTATGCATTTAACAAAGAACCCATATATTTTGAGAATATGATTGAAGATTGTTTTCATATACTTGAGCACTATTCCATTTCTTCACCATATTAGCACAAAATAGAAAGAATAATTTCTTTCACCATAATAACACACAAATTTCAATAAATAAAACACTCCATTCTATGTTTCAAGGCATTTTACGCAAATGATAGGAATTTCTACGGAGTTTTATCCATATTCTGCAATTTAATGAGGGTTGGAGGGAGCTTACAATCCTGTATCTGTTAGTAACTGCACCCTTAGGTAGAACCAAAGAAAATTCAGGAAGATTACTCAGCAAAGTAGATTGGCCATAATCAATTCCTTTGAGACGTCAACAGAAGAAATAGATATGCGTGTCAAAAATAGATATGCATGTCAGAGGCTCCTGTTGGCACGTTTTCTTGTTGCAAGTTGTGCAAAGGTTCAAGTTTATTTTTCTGAAAGAAGAAGAGGTGTAGTTTTGAAAAGAAATGGCCCAAATATTTTCATTGATTAGAGTATTAATTGATTAGAGTCTTAACTTATTAGAGAAAGGTGACCTCTAGTATTTCCAAGATCATTTACAAAGTCCATACTTTCCTCCTATCCCTCTATGTCTTCTTCATTACTGTTGCTTTCTCTCTCTCATCCCTGGATTACATTTCTAATTTGAGGGGGGTTACCAACATAGTAAGCTTCAAAGAGATTCTCCATTATCTCTTTATTTTTCTTCCTACCTCTCTTACTTGGCTCAGCTATGTTTTTAGTGAGCTGCTGCTTTCCTTTATCTCTGGGCTTCGGCTGACGCCTTGCAGATTGTCTTTTAACAATTGCGCTAGTCTGGCTGGGTTGAAAATTTTGCTAAGCTGAACCTATATAGATTATCAGAAATCCTGTAGAAGGTGTTGAACTAGTTACTCTGAACCCATGAATCGTCAAGGGTATTTCCGCCTTTACGGAAAAGCAAAGATTTTTGAAAGAAAATCCCTTTACAGAGACATTGACGGAGACAGTTTGAAAAACATAAAAACCTATAACGGAGACGATTTGACAAACTTAACTGACCTAAGCTATCATTACAGGTAAAATGTTGTCTGGCTAGCTTACCATCGACAAAAATTACCCAGAAGGCAAAACTAAGAAAATGACAGACCCAGTTATAGGAATAACAGGGTTTAAAACCTTGAATAAGGCCTTTCAACTTGTCTTCATGTTTCATACAGAAGATTTCATAAATTTGAGACTCCCATTCTTGACTGAACACCAGACCATGTAGAATATAAGCTAAAAACCTTTGAATGAGCCACAAAAGTGAAATTCTACAAGGCGTTCGAAAGCAGGGCTGAATAGTCTCCTGAGGGATGAGAAAATTCAAATTTCTAAACTTGCTACAGGTGAAATCAAAACCCAAAATTACATGCAATACTTGAAGATAGAGCAATTATGATTCCTACCCATTCTACCTCTACACAGACCTATACAGAGACTGATGGTTAAATGAAGAAAGGAAGATTGAAGAACCATTACATACCATTGTACCTGAGCGCGAAACCTTGTTGGGGAGATGTGTTCTTCAAGAATTCCTTCAAAACCTCCGGGGAAAGAATTCTTTGCAGAAAATCCTTCAACACCTCCTTTGCTACTCCTGCCAGAATGAATGTTTTTCTTTCTTCCCTGAGCTTGTTTCCTTAACCTCTTCCTTCGCTTCTTCCAATGTTGCCCTGACATAGTTAGTTGGCATTCCATTCTTGTCATTATTAACATGTATATTGTGTACCTATTGTAGAAATTATATAACTTATGTGTTATATGTCCAAGATTATCCTAATCTCACACTATTTTAACTTCATGCAAAATACAGAATCTATTCCACCATTGATCATCTGCGGAAATTAAATCAAGTTTGCAATGCACACATGAAACAATAAAAAATCACACACATTAACACATTTGTTTAACGGGAAAGCCTGAAGTTGAAAACCCCAACTATATGTATATAATATATGTCATAGAGATCATGTAACAATCCTCATACAAACCTGATCATATCAAGCTCTCAGTACAATACAATCACTACACACTAATCAGGCCCGATCTTGCAAATCCATGCACCAATCTTTGCCACCTGCTAGCCTACCTGTACTGCACAATCCTTGCTGAAGAATGGCTCTGAATAAACTCGAATTGCTCCATCCTTGCTCATGAAATCCTCATTGGCATATCCACTGAGTGTTGGATGCAATCAATGCATCACTATAGTCACAACTAATAGTCACACTTGCT
Organism: Pinus albicaulis; assembly: GCA_034641835.2. NCBI lineage: Eukaryota > Viridiplantae > Streptophyta > Pinopsida > Pinales > Pinaceae > Pinus > Pinus albicaulis. Next base: position 514,233,996 of record CM076583.1, read on the forward strand.
CTTTCACCTATCTCTCCACTGGTCTCCACTGAAATTGCCATGCACTGTAGTTAACTGATGTATTCTTCAGTTGATTAATGAGTTATTATTTAGTGAATTAATTAACTAATTAATTCAGTCCACTCTCACTAGTGTATCAATTAGTTAGACTAGATACAACTAGCTCAACTGAGTCTAACTGAGTTAAACTAAATACAACTCCACCAACTATTTCTCCAACTCCACCAAACTCTATCACATGAGTTCTAACTTAAGTCCTCCATGCAATAGCTCCAATAAACCCTTAGGAATAACGTAATTCCTTCTGTCAGCTGTTGTGCCACATCTGTGCACTTAACTGAAGTGCTCCAAGAGAATAAGATAATGTTTAGAGTCCAAATATTATTAAGAGTTAATAATATTCGACATATATATTTTTAGACTGGAAATCTAAAAATAGATTCCGCCCAATATGTCTAAAAATAGAAGTCCATCTATTTTTCCAACTTGACCAACCATCCACATCCCGCAACCCATGTAATATGCATCAATATGTCTAAAAATAGACATAGTCTAAAAATATACTTTGCGCCTAAAAATAATTAGCTCACTTAGTGAAGTACTCTCTGGCTCTAAGATAATCATTCCCGTTGAATTTAACACTCCCTCTCAACAAGATAGGGATTATCTGCCACCCCGATCCTGTCTCTATGGTATTCGAATTTTCTCCTGGTGAGCGCCTTTGTCAGAATATCTGCATCTTGATCCTCCGTAGGAATGTAAGAAAGCAACATGATCTTCCGCTGCACACAATCTCTGATATGATGTTACCAGATGTCAATATGTTTAGATCTATCATGAAATACTGGATTACCCAAGAGTTTAATGCAACTCTGATTATCACAATATATCACAGTAGGATCTAAGTGAGAACCGAACAAACCGACCAGGATCTTCCTCATCCATGTCGCCTCGCATGCAGCCAAACTTGTTGCCATGTACTTGGCCTCCGTTGAACTGAATGCCACGGATCTTTGTTTCCTGCTGTACCAAGAAACTGTTGTAGATCCGAAACTAAAAATCCCTCCATTTGTGCTCTTTCTGTCCGTTGGGCTTCCTGCCCAATCTGCATCCGTGAAGCCATGCAGCTTCACCTCATCCGATTGTCTGTACCACAAACCATACTCAGATGTGCCCCTGAGATATCTCAAGACATGCTTGCCTGCCTTCCAAAAGAGCTTGGTAGGTTTAACCATCGCTTGTGAAAGTTGGTTCACCACATAGCATATGTCCGGTCTTGCATTGACTAAATACATGAGCGAACACACCAACTGTCAATAAACAGTGGCATCCACTACCTCTGCCGATGTAGCATCCTCCTTCCTCCAACCACCAGGAAGAGGAGTGTCGATAGGCTTGCATCCTTGCATGTGAAACTTCTCCAGTATCTCCCGGGCATACTTTCCTTGAGACACAAACAATTCACCTTTCTGCTGCCAAATTTCCAATCCCAGGAAATAATGAAGGAGGCCCAATTCCTTCATCTCAAACTCCTTTGCAAGCTCTGCCTTGCATGAGTGTATCAACAGTTCATCACTCGTTAGTATTAAATCATCTACATAAAGCACAATGATCAAAACCTTACCCTCCACCACAATCTGGTATAGGTTTGGATCCGCCTCACTCTTGGCGAAACCAAGTCTGGTAAAATAACTGTCTATCTGTGTGTACCAAGCACGAGGTGCTTGTTTCAGCCAATACAACGCTCTTTTGAGCCTGCACACATGCAACTCGTTGCTGAAGATTTCGAATCCTTCAGGCTGCTCAATGTACACCTCCTCCTCAATGATTCCGTTGAGGAACATGGTCTTCACATCCATCTGATGAATGTGCCAACCCATCTGCACTGAGAGAGAAAGGATGGTCTGTATGGAAGAATAACTTGCGACAGGTGAAAAGGTTTCTTCATAGTCAATCCCCTCGATTTGTGAGAAGCCCCGGGAAACAAATCTTGCCTTATACTTCTCGACGCTCCCGTCAGCAACTTGCTTCACTTTATAGATCCATCTCGAACCTACCATTGATTTCCCTTCCGGCCTTGGGACAATCTCCCATGCACTGTTTCTGACAATCGAATCATACTCTTCCACCATGGAATCTACCCATACGGGATCCTCCACAACTTCCTCGAAAGAGGATGGCTCCGTAACGATACACTTTCTCATCAGAGCCATGTATCCAGTAAATCGGTTAGGTGACGGTCTATGTCTGTGCTATGATGTAGGAACTCCTATATTCTGCACTGCATCAAGATTCAGTCGCTCAGCTTCTGTAGTGCGCTTCCGCCCTTTGATGTTTGGCACTGCATAAGTGGTTTCTTCCACTCTATGAACCTCCTCTTATGGCTGATACACATCTTGAGGCTCATCTTTAGGAACAAATAGCTCCTCCTCTGCATGCAAGTGTAGCTCCCTCTCAAGCGACAACTTCATGGCTTTCTCCTCATGAAATTTGATATCCCATCGCACAACAGTCATCCGATTGTCTAGAAAATACACACGATAATTTTGGGGTGTTTCTATGTACCCCACAAATATCCCAACCTCTGCGGTAGGCTCCAGCTTCTTATTGGCATCCTTCGTCACATGAATGTAAACAGGTGAGCCAAAAATCTTCAAATGAGAAATATCAGACTTCTTACCAGAAAACGCCTCTTCGGGTGTACTCATGCCAAGTACTCTATGAGGACAACGGTTTTGCACATAAACCGCAGTGTTGCATGCCTCAACCCACAAGTGTATGGGAAGGCCTTGATCATGCAGCATCGCCCATGCAGCACCCACGATCGTTCTGTTCTTTATCTCCACGACCCCATTCTGTTGTGGGTTGTGAGGCGCTATGAGTTCTCTTCGAATTCCTTCTTTGCTACAGAAGTCTTTGAATTCGCCAGAGATGTATTAACCACCATTATCGCTCCTTAGAGCTTACACCTACTTCCCCGACTCTTTCTCAACCAGCGCCTTGAACTCACCAAACTTTGAGTATGTCTCGCTCTTCTTCTGCATGAAGAAGATCCAACACTTACGAGAAAAGTCATCAACAAATATCACATAATACATGTGCTTTGCTGTTGAAGCAACTGAGAAAGGTCCACACACATCTGTGTGAATTCTCTCAAGGATCGTCGAAGCACGACTATCCTTCTCATGAAAAGTGGTCTTCAAAAATTTTCTCAAAGTACATCCCTTGCACTGATCTGACTGCGCAAGTGTACCTTTGGGAAGCCCGGTAGAAATCTACTGCAAAATTTTGAAAGCACCATGGTGAAGATGGCCCAATCTCCTGTGCCACAATTCGCCCTCATCCCGGCTCACCACTCCTTCTGCTTTGCCTGCCATTGTTGTGCAGCCATCTACCTGCAATTGATAAATATTCTTAACTCGAATCCCTATCCTCCTGGTTTGACCAGTTTTTTTATGGCGCAGGAAAGCTTTTCCCTCGCTAAAAACAACATCATAACCCTTGTCTTCCAACATCGCCACATAGATCAGATTCTTCTTCAATCCTGGAACATGCATGACATTCTTCAAGATGAAAGGTTTACCAGACTCCCTCTCAAAGGAAATGGTCCCAATACCAATCGCACTGTATCTACCATCATCACCCATCTCGATGTGCACTCCAAGATCCTTTTCCTCCAGATCACTAAACAAATCTTTGTCTCTGTTCATATGGAAAGACGCACCATTGTCAAGAAACCACACCGATCCCATCACACTTGAAACCAAGCATGTGATCAAAGAAAAATCCAGCTCAAAATGCGAGGCCAAGGCCTCTCCAGTTGCAGATCCAGAAGCCTGCTTATTCTTCTTCTTCTGTGGACAATTAGTGGCGAAATGCCCATGCTGGTGACAGTGAAAACACTTCACTTTGGACAAATCCTGCTTCTTGCCTTTCGCACTGGATTGAGAAGGATTTTTCTTCCCCTTCCCTTTCCTTGCTTTGGTAGCCAAAGCACATTTTTATTCATCTTCATTTTTCGATGAAGATCCATCCCTGGTACCTCGCCTTATCTCCTCTTGCACAAGATCCAACCAAAGTCCCTCCCATCCTGGTAGTTTCTCCTGTCCATTAACAGAGTCTTCGTAGCTATGCCAAATCTTCAAAAGCCCAAGGAGAGCCAAGCTCAACAAGTCTTCTTCATCAATAGTAACCCCCACACTTCCCAGCTCATCCTTGCAGTGGACAAACTTCGTGAGGTATTTTGGTATACTGTCGCCTTTCTCCATTTTTATTTTTCTGAGCTTGTCTTTAAGCGCCAACTTCCTCTGGTCACTTCTAATTCGGAACAAATCTATCAAATCCTTCCACATTAAGAATGGAGTGGCTTTCCCATGAAGGCTGGACACAATGTGGTCCTTCACACCTTCCAAAAGAATCCTTCGACACTTTGCTACCTTCTTTTTCCATGTGTCAAGTGCCATCACTAGAAGCAGGCTTCAGAATATCAGCATCTATGAACTCCTTCAACCCATTATCCTCCAGCATCGCCTCCATCCTGTCCTTCCATGCTATGTAATTCGAGCTCCCATCAAGGGCATACTCCAATCGCAATCCGTTGAAAGACATTTCAATGAATGCTCAACTTCGACACCAAGAAAACACTGCAGCAAATTCGAATTCCACCAGCACAAAACTAAACTGCTTCAATAATTGTAATCTTCTCCAATGATCAACTGCTCTGATACCATGTAGAAATTATATAACTAATGTGTTATATGTCCAATATTCTCCTAATCTCACACTATTTTAACTTCATGCAAAATACAGAATCTATTCCACCATTGGTCATCTGCGGAAATTAAATCAAAATTGCAATGCACACATGAAACAATAAAAATTCACACACATTAACACAATTGTTTAACGGGAAAGCCTGAAGCTGAAAAACCAAACTATCTGTATATAATATATGTCATAGAGATCATGTAACAATCCTAATACAAAGCTGATCATATCAAGCTCTCAGTACAATACAATTGCTACACACTAATTAGGCCCGATCTTGCAAATCCATGCACCAATCTTTGCCACCTGCTAACCTGCCTCTACTGCGCAATCCCTGTTGAAGAATGGCTCTAAATGAACTCAAATTTCTCCAGACTTGCTCTCGCAATCCTCATTGGCATCTCCACTGAGTGTTGGATGCAATCAATGCATCACTATAGTCACAACTGATAGTCACACTTGCTCTTTCACCTATCTCTCCACTGGTCTCCACTAAAACTGCCATGCACTGTAGTTAACTGATGTATTATTCAGTTGATTAATGAGTTATTATTTAGTGAATTAATTAAATAATTGATTCACTCCACTCTCACTAGTGTATCAATCAGTTAGACTAGATACAACTAGCTCAACTGAGTCTAACTGAGTTAAACTAAATACAACTCCACCAACTACTTCTACAACTCCACCAAAATCTGTCACATGAGTTCTAATCAAGTCCTCTGCAATAGCTCCATAAAACCCTTAGAATAGCTTAATTCCTTCTCACCTCTCGTGCCACATCCGTACACTTAACTGAAGTGCTCCAAGAGAATAAGATAATGTTTAGAGTCCAAATATTATTAAGAGCTAATAATATTCAACATATCTATTTTTAGACTGGCAATCTAAAAATAGACTCCGCCCAATATGTCTAAAAATATAAGTTCATATATTTTTCCAACTTGACCAACCATCCACAAATAGCATCCTGCAACTCATAGAATATGATCGACATGTCTAAAAATAGACTTTGTGCCAAAAATAGCCTGTGCGCCCACTTAGTGAAGGTGACTCTTTTCACTAAGCTCATCATCTTGTTGAATCTCAACACCTATCGCTTTGCAGGCTCCTAAATTTTTCCAAGTATTCCCATGCCATTTTAACATGTCGCCGCATGTCTGCCACCCTCCACTTGCCTCGTAGCATTTGACGTTAGGCACCTCAATCGGGGGTAATTGCAAATTATCAAATGAAATATTGATTTTAACATTAATTCAAAATACATATTATAATGTTTTGAAAAAAGAGAGTCTTATAAGGTATAAGGTAATTAAGTCCTCTTCTTTATAAAAACGCATCTTAAAAAGTATAAATATTGATGAATTAATAACACATGTACCATTTCACATGTAGTAATTCCATTGAACGGATTTTAGAAGAATTCGAGTATATTACCATTGTGTTGCCTCTTATGGATGCTAATTCCATGAATATATTTTAGAAGAATTCGAGTGTCAAGAATGCAATAGACCAAAAAAACAAAACATGTTTTGACTATTTTGCATTTTATTAAAAGGTTTTTGAGATTTTTTGTGGGGTTTATGGGTTCATGGGACAATAGACAACACCGACCTTGCGTATTGGTATTTCAGTTGAATTTTTCCTAGCAGCGATATGACCGAATATTGTAGCTATGCATTTAACAAAGAACCCATATATTTTGTGAATATGATTGAAGACTGTTTTCATATACTTGAGCACTATTCCATTTATTCACCATATTAGCACAAAATAGAAAGAATAATTTCTTTCACCATATTAGCACAAAATAGAAAGAATAATTTCTTTCACCATAATAACACACAAATTTCAATAAATAAAACACTCCATTCTGTGTTTCAAGGCATTTTACGCAAATGATAGGCATTTCTATGGATTTTTATCCATATTCTAAAATTTAATGAGGGTTGGAGGGAGCTTACAATCATGTATCTGTTAGTAACTGCACCCTTCGGTAGAACCAAAGAAAATTCAGGCAGATTACTCAGCGAAGTAGATTGGCCATAATAAATTTCTTCGAGACGTCAACAGAAGAAATAGATATGCATGTCAAAAAAAGATATGCACGTCAGAGGCTCCTGTTGGCACGTTTTCTTGTTGCAGGTTGTGGAAAGGTACAAGTTTCTTTTTCTGAAAGAAGAAGAGGTGTAGTTTTGAAAAGAAATGGCCCAAAGATTTTCATTGATTAGAGTATTAATTGATTAGAGTAAAAATGGCCCAAAGAGTATTAAATTATACTTCTGGAAAAATTCAAACACCTTTGCAAATCTAAAAACTTGAGCATTGTCTTCCACTAACTTCTTCAAATAACCAAACCTCGTGAAAATATTTTCCTCCAACATTTTGATTACCACTTAATCAGTTTCCCTCCTAGTTGGAACAACTTCCACCCATTTTGTAAAATTTTTGTACCTGTTAGGATCCATTTGTGTTGTCCAATGGAAGGTGGATTTCTTTTCCCTATAAAATCCAGACCCCATTGTCTAAAAGGTTCTTCAATAAAAACATGAATCAATGGTAATGGTGCCAATTTATTCTTTTTAGGAAACTTTTGTCAGTTCTCACAAATTATTACAAATCTATAAACATATGAAAACAAAGAGGGCCAAAATAAACTAGCCTTCAAGATTTTATGTGTTGTAACTCTCCAACTGTAATGGCCTCCACAGAGACATCCATGATATTCATTGAGGATTTATATAGTCCCCCCCTCTATCAAACAGAGCAACAAAATACTAGCAGTTTCCTTCCAATACATCCTACCACTTGTTATTACATACTTCTAGGCTTTGACTCTTAGATATTTTTACTTTGTTCTATATAGAGAAGTGGGACAACTAAGAAAACACAAATAATGGACTTATCTTTATACTAGTGATAACATAGGTACTTATATTGAATTCTATTATCAGGTTTTTTTTCTTTACCTTTTTCTTCAAAAATATTTGATTCAACAACCTAAGCGAACAAATTTATCCCCATAGCTTGATAATTAACCTCTTAAAACATTTTTTATAATCCTTGTCCTTTCACCAGCTTGGTCAATTTTATGTCCATGTCATACGCCTCAATCTTGGCTATCCAGCTTCCTCTTTTACCATCATTGTCACCTTGAGTTAATACATCCTCAAAAACAACATTAGGAACATAAGCAACAATATGAGACTGAAGAAAATAAACTCTAAAATCTTCTAATGCTTTTACTAGGAATAATCCTGATTTTCAAGGATACTATACTTCAGCTCTGCATCCCTTAACGCCCTGCTGGAGAATGCCACTGGTTGTTTCTTATTTTCTTGGTTTCTCTACAAAACAACTGCAACAGTGGAAGGAGAAGCAAAGGAAAATACTTGAAAAAGTTTTTTATAATCCAGACTCACCTATATTGGAGCTTCTTGGAAAGTCTCTTTGATCCTTGCAAAATATTCCTTGCAAACCACAACCCATCTAACTCTTGCATCCTTTTTCAGCATGCCAGTGATCTCTTTTACATATTTTTCATAATTTGGGATAAACCTCGTGAGGAAATTTATTTTCCTCGAATAAATTTGGATATCATTTTCACTCCTTGGAAGAGGTATATTTTTAATTGCTTCTAATCTTTTTGGATCAATATTAACTCCTCCTTTAGATACAATATGCCCAAGTAATTTTCCTTCTTTCAAAGCAAAATGAGATTTTTTGGGTTTAAGGATAAACCATACCTTCTGCATTTTTCAAAATTTTGTTGTAAACACTTCAAATGCTCTTCATATGATCTAGAAAAAATTGTAATATCATCTAAAAAAATTACCAAAAATTTATCTTTTTCACCAACAAAGGCTATATCCATAGCCCACTAGAAAGTAGCACCAATATTAATTAATCCAAAAGACATCTTTGCATACATGAAAGTTCCCCATGGGGTTTTGAATGTTGTATTTTTCTGATCTTTTGGCTGAACTAAAATCTGGTTGTAGCCTAAAAAGCCATCAATCATTGATAATCTAGAAGATCCTATTACTCTTTGTAGAATGTGATCCATTTTTGGGAGGGGATAGTTAATCCTTCAATGATGCCCTGTTCAAATTCTAAAAGCCAATACACAACCGAATCTCCCCATTCTTATTCCTTATAGGTACTAAATTAGCCACCCAATCAGAATATCGAAGAGGAACAATTATTTTTTCCTATAACAATTTTTTTACTTCCTTCTCAATTGATGGCGGCAAAAAAGGATTAATCTGCCTCATTTTCTGCTTATATATCTTAATTCCCGGTTTTAAAGAAATTTTATGTTGAATAATGTTGGTATCATAAGTCTTTAGGTCTTCATAAGACCATGCAAACACATCAAAAAATTTCTTGAAAATATCTACATACATTTTTTTAGATTCCTTTGGAATATCTCTTGTTAATCTCAAGAATTTAGGTTGCTTTTCTGTTCCAAGGATGCAGTATTCAAGATATTATTCTAAATTTGTTTTCTTTACATTAACAACAACATCATTTGCATTAAACAACCTTTCCAAGGGTACCAAAGCTTTAGGGATCACATTGTTCTTAAGCTACAATATCTTCTAATCAACCATAGAATCCTTTAAAGTTGATTTACTATTTGGTTCTTCTTCTTGGGCTTCTTCGATTCCTTCTTCTTGGTAAATCTCCAAATTTGAAAATCCAACCACCATTTCCATAAATATTTTAATCTCCTCTTTGTATTCGAAAACCTATCAATATTTGATGTTTTCTGGAATTGAAGTTCTATTTCTAATTTCTAATTCATACCTGAGCTTGGGATTCAATGGACGCTTGAAAGAACTAGTTGCAACTGCCAATGAATCAACTAGCATGTTGCCTTCCCTAGGTAGGAATTGTATATTAAAGGCAAAAAATAAAGTATCCACTAAATCCCACACTTCATTCCTATATGCTTTAAGTCTTGGATGTTTGGCTTGGCATTGGTTCTTAATTTGTTTAACCACTGATTTAAAGTCTCCAAAACAAAAAATACATTGTATTCCTAAATTTTTTGCATCTTTTAAACCAAGAACCAAAGCCTCATTTTATGTGATATTATTATTGGAGTCAAATTCTAACTTGTAAGAGAAAGGAATAATATGACATTTTGAAGAAAGCAGTAGAACTCCAACTCCATTCCCTTAATTTGAATAAGCACCATCAAAATACAACTTCTAAAATCTACTGACTAGTAGCTCCTTGCTTTTAATTGCTGAAGGGAGCTGCACTTCTGTTTCTTCAACAATTTCTTCAAATTCTTGTAACATAAAACATTAATAATCACCCTTTTCCTCAATGTAAATGGGAGAATTACTAGAACCCTCTTTGGTGATGGTATTCACAAACCTGGTCTCTCGATATAATCTCCTTTCTTCTCCACCAAAAACTGGAATAATTGTGAAAATTCCAAGATTGGAATCCCTACTGCAGCAATCCGATGTTATTTCTTCTACTTATTAATTCTGAATCAAGTTATTTACGGTGTTACACAGTAAACATCGAAACAAATACTACCGCATCCTTCACAACATAAAAAATACCGTGGAAACAAGTACTGAGTAGGAAATAAATAAACACACACATATACATCATTTTTTTTAGACAATGTCCCCGGAAAAACCCAATGTGGGAAAATCGGTGCACCAGCTGAGGGCTTTAATTATTATGTAGTAGTTTCTGAATACAATTCTTTGGATGCCTAAACTAGAAATCTGATATAGATAACATAATTGGCATAGATGAAGTGAGAATTAACATCACACTCTCACTGGTGATCCAACACTAATCCAACCTCTAAATGGCTAGCCCCAAGTGCAACCTCTGCATAGTCACTGCGTTGCCTCTGCATCACAACTCGTATGGATTGTGTCACTCCTTTGAATGATCGATTTTTTTGCTGGATGCTAAGATCTATGACCCTCCAGTATCACACCCCGACTCCCGGCAATAGATCTAGACTGCTCCTCAACAAAACTACAGATCTCTTCTCAGGATCTATGCTACCTCAACGTGGCTTTGTGCTTCCCAGCATGACTCTATGTTGCCTCTCTAGATCTCACTCTGCCTCCTCTACTTTGTATTCACTGGATCAAGAAAACTTCCACCGACCACTATCCCTGCCCCCCACTGCAATAAATCAACTTGATCACTCTGCTGACAACTGTTGTGTTTCTCTCTTGAGAAATTGATCTCTTGATCTCTTACTCGATGTGTTTTCCAAATTCCCATAAAGATCCTTCTTATAATATCTTGTTGACAAATCAACGGTGAAGATTAAAACATAATCAAAGGCTATGATTAACTAGTAGTTGATATGTGTATTTATCTAGAATATTCACATCTGATCTAATTAATACACGTTAATCAACTTTTCATAAGTTTAGACTTAGGAATACATTAAAAATGATTAGTTATTTTAATTAAATCCTCTCCGGGTGGAATTTCCCAAAACGCTATCTAATATTATGGAATGCATGTGTCTTAGCCTCTCTGCAAAATATCAAGCTAGAGCACATCCGATGCTACAAAAATCAACACTTCCTCTTAGCGAGGAATGTGCTCAAGTGTTGCAACTTCCTTAAGCATCACTCTGACTTCTACACCATCCCAACTATGTTGCTGATGTCTGGCTGCTACTACCCACCAACTACTAAGTCGCCCTCTCTGCGCTACATCTGTGTTGATGTTGAATCTGCATTTTGTTGTTAACTACTGCATCTGCACTACAACTCTGTTGTTGTTTCCACTGCAGCATCTGCAACTCCCTCTCATCGGTTACTACTGCGACTGAAAGATATCCATCAACTCAACCAACTATTTTCAGATTGATGCATCTGTCCACCAAGTTCTGACTGTTGCAATCCTCTGCGTTGTCACTAAAGCCTCTACGTTGCTGTTAATTCTGCATTGTGCCAACTACATTTCTCCCAACTCTGTTATGTGTTGCTCAATTCTTAACGTTGTCAACCACTGCATCTGTCACTCTGGCACCTTACTACACCAACTAACACTGTTCCATCCTGCTATTGTTGTTATGGGCTCCTGTAGCAAGGTGAGGATCCAAAGGTGGAATCCTCAAGGATCTTTCCCATCCTGTAGCACTCTAGGGATACAATACCAAATCACCCCACCTCTCCCATGGAGGGATATGGACAATCATGGAAAACTCCTCCTCCAATCTAGAGGATAGTCTATCGATCTCTGTGGTAGCAGCTTTTTGATCCTTCTCCTTCTCCTTGTTCTTCTTTTAAAGAGGACATTGAGAACTGAAGTGACCCATATCATTGTTAGTGTCCAAATGTTCAGAAATCAAACATACTCTTTCAATTGTTTTCCTAGAATTCATAGGTCAAAATTTCATGTTTCAAATCTGTTTTCAAATTAATTTTTGTTCACTGAATATGTCTAGGTCTGAAATTCTACTCCCTTCACTCCATTCATGGTCATCATCATTTCAGAGGTTATGTAATCCATCAATCATCTAGGGTTTGAGGTAATTCACCGTACCTTCATTTAGGTCCGAGTCTAAGTTTCATTTGTTTCGCCACAATAAGAGTCAATTATGTCATAAAAGAAAGCCAAAAAAATCTCATTTTCACCAAACAAGTAATTTGCATAGGGAGTTAGTAAAGATAGGGAAATAAGTAAAGAGATCCTTCATTCTCACCATCATACTTCACAACTTCCATGGTTTGAAGAAAAATAATCAAATTTGTGCCAACACTACATGTGCTACGCTTATGGGTGTGTTGCACAGCTAGTGTTTAAGCTCCAAATCAGTTCTCCAAGATTCAAAACCACTGCACAAAGGTTCATACATTTCCTAAATAGTAAGTGGACACCCTCCATACCTCTCTCAAGTCAAAATTCATCAGCAAATGAGCGGTTTCCTTCATTATGTTACCTCCACTACATGTTGTGTTTTTGGTGTTTTTCATCTTTTGTTTGTTTCAGCTGATAAAAACCTAATCAAATGATATATAACATTTATACGACCTTCATACACCATACCATAAACATTTCCTATCACTCAAAACCCTCTTTTCCATCAATTTCATTAAAACCCTATTTTTCACTACATTTTGGCAAAAAACTAGTGAAACCCTGTGTTTTGACCTTTCAGGGACCTTACACATGCCCATTCCCAAAACATCCACCTGCATCTTGTAGCCAACTCATCACCCTATCTCCCCAAATTTTTATGGATTTTTCCCTAACTTCCTTATACTTCATTTCTGCCCCTAAAAACACCCTACCAATATCCCCTGTTTTCCTAATTATACACCTCCCCTACCCATTCCATCTAGCTAGGGTTTCATCTTTTTTGCAAGTAGCATGGAGGGTGAAAATAAATTTCACAAGGGAGGTCATCATTCTAGGTTCGAGCCATCCAACTTGCAGGAGATCAATGCTTCACAATCCATCAAAAGGTCATTTGTTAGGGTTTACATTGGACATAGGGATAGTTTGGCTTCAAAATCAGTTTCTGAAGTAATGGAGATGATTTTTACAAAAATGAAAGAGGTTTTTGTCAATAATAGGACAAATAAAGAAAAACTCCTTCAGTTTATGCACATGTGTTAAGGTTTGAGAGAAATTCTCAAAATACAATTTCTCCAGGTCATTTTTTCACTTTTGGACAGGTTGTCTTCAAAACAAATTTTCAGGGGTTTGCAATGTTTAATGACTCCATTTTATAGAATACATATTAATATTTCCCACCATACCACTTGAATTCCAAAAATCCTCTAGTAAGGCCTCCAAAATCCCTCTCAAAGTAGGTACTATGCTTCTGCTCAGAGTGCGGTACACTTCTGCAAATTTTGAGTGATCAACTTCAAACCTGGATTCTGAGAAAATGGGAAAGTATTTTAGAAACATGGAGGAGGTTTGTGTTCATAGCATGCCAAAGAACAAAAAACCTATCTCATTTTTGCAAAAACCATTATGGGTAGAGATATATGGATCCATATTTAAGCCCTATTTTTGCAGATTTTTGGCAATTCCCTTGTTACGTTTCTGTGAGCCCTTGTTAAGGTTTTTCCTCCCTTGTTACGCTTCTGAAGGAGAGGAAAATTTTTGTTTTTGGCTTAGAAAACCTCTAAACAAGTTTGAAACTTGTCTCCATTGCCTTGTCAAGCCTTCATAAAAGGTAAGTGCCATCTCTTATGCCATCTTTTGGTTAAATTTTGAGGATTTAAAACAATTTCATGCTTATTATGTTTGTATCCATATCTTCACTTGTCCATGTATAATTTTTTTTTTCATGTGACAAAACCTAACCTACCCCACCTACCTAAATCTAACCCTAGTAATATAAACCCTAACTCACACATCCCATATACATTATCCTTGCCTGTCCTATCATCTACACCGTCCCTAACATGTCAAATTCAAGCAAACCCTAGATTCTAGCTATTTCACAGTGAAAAAACTCGAAACTTCCTGTTTTTTCTAGATTTAGCCACCCTCCACACATCCATTTCTCCTCATTCCACTTTCAGTATGGAGCTAAGATGTTACTCTATGCACTGAATTGTTTTTAGAATTTTTTCTCGGCTCCATGGCCCTTATTTCACCTTATGAAATTACCCCACCTCTACACTAGATATTCTCACAGTCAAACATTGGGAATTTCCTGTGTTTTCATCATTTCGCGCCACCTCACACTCATTTTCCATCATTCCACCCACAACTTGGAGCTAACATACAACCCAACCCACTCAATTTTTTCTAGATTTTTTCTCAACTACAAGATCATTCATCTCATCGTCTAAACTCACACTTTCCTACACTCTACTTTTCTAGATTTCCATACATTCACCCATCTCATCAACACTATAGGGTTTTCATCATTCCAGTGACAAAAAAAATGGAAAGTGAGAAGAAAATATTCAAGGGATGGCGTCACCTCATACTATTACCCTTCACAATGCATGTTCTCAATGCTTCGACATTGGCAAAAAGATCCTTTGAGAGAGCTCAATGTTTGAGATTTTGTGAAAGGCTCATGGAAGAGGGGTATCATCTTCAATTTACCAGCTTATTTGCAACAAGCTACTGCATGGGAAAGGTCTCTATTGTAGGTATGGAGATAAGCCTATCATCAGACCTAATTTCTTCAGCCACATGTATCCCTTCACATGGAGAGTAGTGGTTCAAAGGCAAGGAGTTAGATATTGAAAACTACAAACAATTTCTCAAGCCTCATGCTAGAGAGGAGACAGACTATATTTTTCCTTTCAGACATCTCAGAAACAAGTATGTTCCTTTGATGATGTTCATAATGAAGTACTTCACATGTGAAGGAAGATTCTCCAGGTTGTATAGGTATCACATCAGGCTTTTGATGCATTTTACCTCTATCAAAACACTTGATTTTCCATACTATTTGTAGAAGAGTTTTATTAAGATGACTGAGAAGGTTCATAGTAGAATAGAAGATCATCACACTAGTCTTTTTCATTATGGCCTAATCAAACTCATTGTGTTGCATCACTTGTCCTCCATCAACATGACTTGGGAAAACATCTGGGAGAGATTGTCAGCAATGCCTACCATCGGCCCTTCTATTTTTCCTAGTACATCATCAACACACTTAATGGAGATTAGCTCTTCTACCATGCCTACTTAGCCTTCAGATGCTCCTAGGGTTGTGGAATTTTCTCACACATATGAGAAGGGGATGAGACAAGTATTTGCGCCCAAGTCTGCCAGAAGTGTTCTTACACTTGACACCATTGTTGAACAATGTGAAATAGATGAGTAGCCTCTTTTCCATCAGCATAATGAATCAATGCCATTAGATTTTGAGGTAGCACAACATGTGGAGGTCAGATTAGCGAAAGAGATCATCAGAGAGAAAGATAAAGAAATAACAGAATTGAAAGAGGCCTTCTCTATTACCAAATCTCAAATTATTTTCCTTTAGCGGGAAAAATTTCAATTGAAAGTGAATCAACTCCTACAAAGCAAGCCCAAGTCAGACATAGAGGCAAACTGAGGTAAAGGTAAGGAGATTATTGTTTTTGACCAGATGTAGGACATGGAGGCTGAAATGCAAACAAGAGTCCTCAAAAGGGCATTGGGGAAAGAAATAAAGTCAACTCATCCACCTGAAGAGTTGAGCTTTGATGAGCTTCTTGCAATGATATCAATGAAGACATAGAGCTTTGGTTGTCAAAAGTTAATGAGAATTTGGAGAAACTTTTGAAAAAGGCTAAAAGGGATAATAAGCTGCAAAGGCACATGGCAAACCACTATCGCACCAGGAACACCATTTCTCAAATGAGGCTGAAACAAGTGAAGAAAAGGCTTAAAGAGGCACAAATGAAGCTAAAAGAGAAGGATAGCTTGGAATTATTGGCTGAAGTTTCTTTATCTATTTAGCCCATCTCTCACAGGTGCTATAGAACCAATTTCGAGAAGTTTTGATCAATTTTGGTATTTTATGTGATTTTTGCAAAATTCTGGAAATTTCTTATTACAGAAGGGTAACGAACTTTTGTTACTCTTATTTTGGGGGCATCCAAATGATTATTTATTTACATGGATGGATGTATTTTGATGAGTACATTACAGATCAGGAACCCCCATGTCATGACAAGCTGTAATTTTGGAGAAAAATCTCAAAAACCACTCATTTTTCATGTTTCTGCCACATTTTTGGATCCCCTGTTACACTTTTGGAGTAACCTTGGTCGAATGGATTTGGCAAGGCTTTCCCATGGTACATTTTGCAAAATTCAAGATGTTATGGAAACTAGAAACACAAGGCTAGTTGATCGTTCTATCAAAAGTGGATTTTGACTCTTAAAAGTGCCTCCAAAGTTTTGTTACGCTTCTACAAATGTTTGGTACCCTTCTGTCAAGAATGTCACAAATCAACATTGGATTCCTCAGGACACTTGTCAAGCTCAGAAATGGTCACAAATTCGAGGCATTGTTGTCCTATGAGTTTTCATTAGAGTTATTGGGTTGGTTGTTTCCTCCTATCATGAGGGAATACGTAATTAATGTAAGGGACAAACACTCTTAGTTCATAGCTAAAATCCGGGGAATGGTTTCTAACCTCCATAGAAACAAGGAAATGAATCATCTTCTGTATTTATGATCCATTTTGGATGGGATTTCAACCTGATGGGGTGTCATAGTCCATATTTTCTAGAAGTAGACTCTCTTTAGTCTTTTTTTGGGTTGGATAGTCTTATATTGCAGTGGAGCTTTTGTAATTAACAATTTGGAATGAAATTAGAGACAAATTTGCAAGAATTGTGTTGAGATACTTGTGGTATGCATTGGAGAATCTGTTCCTCTTATGTATGTTTATCATTTCATGCTTAATACCATTATTTCATATATGTTTATCTTATAAGTTTATGAGTAGAAATCATGTTTATGCATGCCCTGTTTTAGACAAGGTTTACAATACTATGTTTATTTGCTTCTAAAATGAATGAATTCACCTCAGTGCTCATTCAAACTCTCTTCCATTTCATCCTATACTCAATGACTTATTCAAATTCTTTCAAACTACCTATCTTGCCTCACATATTATCTGTAGATTCACCTTGGATTTCATACCTAAAAACCTTATACACAGTCTACTCACTGACTTTTCTATCCATCACTCAAAACATCAAACAAATTTTATTTATTGAGCTTACATACCTAGCCTAAGATCATTAGATACTCAGTCATTCCTTTGATTGTAAAAGTGATAACGAGAGAACCCTCTCTGGTCCTAGTAGGGCTACCTACCTGACCTAAAGCCTGGTCTGAGGTTACCTTTCTTCAATCCCATTTTCAGCCTTGGGAAGTTGGGTAGAGTGATGACGTTTTTGGCACTATTGTCCACCTACCCTTCATCAATGAATCAATTAGTACACATGAAAATTATAAAAAATTTAACCCGTTACTTATTTTATTACAAACTTTAATACAACAGCCTTGGGGCTCTTGTACCAAGGATCATGGCCTTTAAATACAAACCTGATACAAGCACACAACTAAGGCTTGTTATCAACAATAATGACCACCAATCTTCCCTGAACAAGATACACTTGACCCACTTGTTGATGCTCAACCCTTTCAGTCCACGTATTTGGCGGGTACTTTGCCTCCCCATCTATTGATCACTCCAATTGCATCTTCAACTATCCAACCTGTCATTATCAATGATCATTGCTCCTCAAATGTCACTAAACTTTGGCTCATTTATCTTCCCACTAGCATCCCTCTTGCTCCACTAAGATGTCTATTCATTGGGTCTTCTAGATCTTCCCTCTTACCTATGATTTTACACACCAAATCCCTGAACTAGGGCTCCATCAAATCTTCCTCCTAATAGTCCCTTCACTGCTTCAGGAACCATTGTACATGAGGTCTTTCAAATTTTTCCACAATCCATCTCCTTGTTGCTCCAAGGGTGACATAACTTAGGGCTTCTACCCACTTCATACTGCATACGAGAATCACTATTCACAACTTCGTTTGTGAACATACCTCAACTACCTTCACATATTTTTTTAGCTGCCCCAAGTTCATTGTCATAAAGCCTTCTAGATATGCCACTCATCAACCTTTTAGTTACTTCAAAATGTTGATCCTAGGGAATCAAAAAGTGGCCACACACAATCCAACTTTAACTGATCTAGGGATTCAAAGTTGCTTGCACACAATACTCTTTATTCCTTCAATGAAGACAAATCTAGGGCTTGAAAACCTAGCCCTCACAGTTGGTCCTTTGCTTCACCAAACAACCAGCACGTAGGGCTCACAATACTTCCCTCTTGACTATATCAAGCTTGCACCTTGATGACAATACTAGGCATCCATATCTGCTATTCAAACCCTATGAACATATTTCACTCTAAACTTCTTCAATCCATCACATCAATATTATACATCACTTTGTCCACACTAGGAGACACATATTTCATCCCTTTCTATACTTTTGTACCAAAGTTGATCACAAAGATATATTTCCTTATCTACAGTGATAAGACAAACTTCTTGTCACACCCATCAAGGTCTTGACCTCTCTCAATCAAGCTCACAATCAAAGCAAACTATCACAACTCCTTGGACAAACATTAGAACAGAATTATGGGTGACCCAACCATGAGACTTGGCAGACAACCAGGGGCACGGGGTTAACCTTGACCCCAACACCACAAGTCACCATTTGTATACAGTTATCAACTGATGGTATAAACTGAACCATATGTTATAATTGAAAATCAAATATATCAAACCTAAATCTTATGTTATATTGCCAATTGTAATACACGGTTCCAACCGCAAGTTAAACCGCCAGTCAAATATCCGACAGTTTCGGAGGTGACAACCCATGTGAACGAGTTTGGAAGTTTTATGTTATGGCAAAGATTTATGTAATGCTAACCCCAGCGGAACCAAACTACAGGGCAACAATGCAACCGCAGTCACCACGAGCGGAGTTTGAACTGGCGGGAATGAACCCAACCCAATGTGCAACCTTGCTAACGCAGTGGGGTTTGGTTATGTTTATGGATCCAGGTAGTGTTAACACAACTACAATTAGTGGGTTTGGTTAACATATATGGCGCGCATATTAAACATTACCACTGGTGGTAAATAGAACTTCACCATAGTTTGCAACTGGAGTTTAAGATTTTGGCAGGGATCAGTTCAAACGGTCCAAGATCAACAACCCGAATTACGCCAAGTGGCCCAACTTTATCGGTTCATGGGGGTCATAGGAAAATTAATGGTTCGATAATTTGCACCTGAACCAGAGTGAAAATCACCGGTATGGGGAGAATTTGTTGCCCCACGTGGCTAAAAAATGTGGAATTTGTAGGATGGATAGCAGGTGGGTGCGATTTGGAGGAGTTAGCAGGAAAAATTCTATTGAGCATAACTCAATCAATTTTCGACCTTTCTGAGTGCAGAAAGAGCCCAAGTAGAAGTTTTTGACTATTCTGGAACCATTGGTGACAATATTTTTTCATTTTGAGCACTACAATTTTATGTAAACACATATTTTTTAGAATAATGAAAGAGGCCAACCATTGGAAGCTAGACTAGGAGATGTAGCCCAGGAGGGGTGAATTCCTTCATCATTTTTTTTTCTTGTGTTTGTTTTTTTTTTCTTCTGAATTAGGCTACTTCTATTATATCATACACGTCAAAATGTTACAATTCTCGTCCTCCAAAGTTGGCAGGCCAATTCCGGAGGGAAGTATTGAAAGAAAAATAGCAAAATAGGGGTTGCCCCAGTCGGGGAAACCAACCCAAGAGCAGAGAGGATTATGAGCTGCCCAAAGTGGGAAACCAACTTAACAAGTTATACGACTGATACAAAACCATAACAGAAAATAGTTCCAAAACATAGGAAATCTAGAAAACACCAGAAGATAACTGGAAAAAGAGACGAGCACCCAACAATTAGGCTGATGGTGAGTTGTCATTCTTTTATGGAGGGTTGGGTGGCTCTTCCACAACCCTGCAAGCATAGAGTGACTCATCCTCGTCCTTCTTGGACTTGTGGGCTGTTGACAGAGGGAGAAACAACACTTGGGCATCTCACGAAATGGAGGAGGTGGAATGAGTGTTGGCTTGGGCGTCCTTTCCGTCCTCGTTCGAGCTTGAACCTATACTATTGCTTGAACCATGACCGCTACTGGAAGTGCGATGCACAGGTAGGGCCTTCATTTTGTGAGGAGAGAATACTGGAGCAGACTAAATGGTGGATTTCCGAGGTCACTTTTTGGGTCAGAGGCCGGAGGATTCAGGCGGAGGGCTAGGGAGATGGAGGGACAGATGGGCGGTGAGGTTGATAGGGTCGAACAGGTCCAGCTCCTCCCAACCCACAGAAAAGTTCACCTCCCTGCCCGCGGCGGTTGAGGAAGGATGCCTAGAGGGGAGACCTCGCCCAACAGCTCTGCGACGCCACATCTTGTGTTGTCTCGGCATGGCAGAGGCAGGCGAATGAGAGGAGCACAATGGGGAGGGGGCAACCTCTGGAGCAGCCGAGGTGCAAGACTTCGTGAAATGGAAACAGAACAAAGTAGAGGGGCTGAGGCGCGACAGAGACGCCGAAGGCAACTGCACAGAGATGAAGGGAAAGACCAATGGAGGAAGGTGGAGCGAGGGTGGCGGATTTAAGGGCCATGGGAGCAGGTCGAGGCAGGACAAACAAAATTAATGGGAAGCAGCCACAGGACGTCGAAAGGAAGCAAGCAAGGGTGGAAAATAAATGAGCCATGCTCCAACATTTATCATGGGATGGGCTACCATGTGCAAGCGCGTGGGGAGGACAGGTGCCCTGCCACATGGCACCTAGGTGGCACTTCGTCTTATCGTCTAACACCCGCATCCAGGATTTTTCTTGTGTTTGTTGTTATGGTACTATTGTATCTTTTATTTCTTCAAAAATGAGATAAAAATAATATTTTGTGTTAATGTAATTGACATAATTGCATAAAAAACCTAAACATTTCAATTGCAAATTTTATCATAAACCTTCAAATTCACATATACAGATTAGTTTGGTATCAGAGCTTAGGTTCTTTGGTTTTTTTGAGGGTTTAATTTTTCTTCAAGTGTGTCTAATGCTTACAAAGTTGAAGCTGAAAAGAGGAGAAGGCAAGTTTGTGGTAGCAAGTCCTCAAGCTAGGTCAAGGAGAGCACATTTGCCACAATCTCCACCACAAGTTTCAAAAAAATCCTCACCAGTCATGACACATGAAGGAAAGCCTGACAATATGTCTGAGGATGAGAAGACTTTTAGAAAGGAATTCTTTGACACAACACAAATGGTGAAAGTTCTCTATGAAGAGAGGAACACAAGGTTGCAAGGTGAGAGCTTCAATCCTCCAAAGGAAGATGGATATAAACCTCCAAGAGGAGATGGAAGAGATGGGGACAAGCCTCCAAAAGGGAATGGAGGGAATGTTGACAAACCACCTTTAACTCCACCTTTCTCTTCACCTCCATCCTCACCTCTATATTCACCATCATCATATTCTACATCAACCCCTTCAGAGACACCTCCACATTATCCAAAGGGACATGGTAAAACACCACTTTTAGAACTTGACATAAAGTTTGAATTGCCTATGTATAATGGAGAGGTAAATACTGAGAAATTAGATAATTGGGTTCGCTAGCTTGAAGTGCATTGTAGGATACAAAGGATCAAAGAAAATGAAACCAAGATTCAACAGGTTGGAAAGTGCAACATTCATTTGGTGGGAAGCCAAAACTCAAGAGGACATGAAGAAACATGGTACGGTTTTTATCTTCTTGGAATGATTTTGTTGTTGCATTAAGAATACAATTTTATCCTTTAGCATACATGCAGAAAGCTATAATGGATTGACAAAACTTTAGGCAATTAAATGGTCAAAGTGTGCAAAATTATACCTAAGAGTTTAGAAGGAGAGCATTGATTTTGGGTGTAGATTTATCCTCTCAAGACACTTTACTCAAATACATTGAGACACACTATTCTCATGTTTAACACTACAAATTTAGATGAAGTTTGTGTACATGCCACACATCTAGAAACGAGAGGGGAAAAAGTTCCCGATGAAACAAGTGAGAACTCATTTGAGTGTGGAGACAAGGAAAAGGGTAAGTTCAAAGGAAAATAGAAGAAGAATGTTGTCATCAAGATGGAGAAAGAAAAACTCACATGAAAACATTGTTTCAAAGAGGGCCATAATGAAGATCATTGCTAGAAACTTCATCCTGAGATGAGACCCAAAATATTTAAAAAGAAGGAGAAAGAAAATATTGCTGCAACTATACAACATGATTTAGAATCAGATTCTAGAGATGAACCAAATATCACAGCCATGAGATTAAAAGGTATGGACATTGCAAGTACTGGTTCTTAAAATAGTCTCAATGAAACTCAATATGAAAAAACAAGAATAGAGATTTTCCACATTAGAGTTAATTCGAAACATACCAAGATAGATACATTGTTTGATAGTGTATCACAAGCAAACCCTATTTCTGAAGACATTGTCAAGAAGTTGAATTTAGAATCCATTCCTCATCCTAAACCTTATCCTTTAGGTTGGGTATGTGAGAATGCAAAATTACAAGTGACAAGGAAATGCATACTTAAATTTTCCATCACTGCAAACTTCGTTGATGAGGTTGAACTTGATGTAATTTGGCTTGATATATGTGGTATTGTTTTGGAAAGCCCATATCTATATGATTGGAGAGCCATTTTTCATCGCCGTGAGAATAAATATCATTTTTTCAAGAATGGAATTGAGTACATTGTTAGAGAACATAGCAAGAAATTGTGTTTATCTCTTGTGAATGTTGGACAAATGAAGAGGATTGTCAATGTTAGTAAGAATTTTGCATTGTTAATGTTCAAGCACAAAGATGTTGAGGAAGCTAAAGCCTTTCAAGGATATGAATCAAGTTTGAAATCTGATTTCATTGAGGTTTCTAATCCATGTGATAAGATGTTTCAAGAGTCTAACATGTTTCCTCCTAAAAGAGGAAAACAAAATGAAGCGCAATTGCATCAGAATGCATCATTGTTGAAAATTGGTGTGAACAAGATGCCAGTGTTAAAGAATGCAGGGGTCAAAAATCAAATGCAAAAGTTATTTGACAAAGAGGACATTGGTTCTAAAAAAATTTCTTGGGGGTTTCATAATGTTTTTAATTTGAAGGATGGTGGATGGCGATGGTGATCACATTTGCTAGAGTCAAGTCAAGTACAAGACTAGACATGCTAAGCATCATTATGGCAACGATGTTCAAGGTGAAGTGAACTTGAAATGGTTTAAATTTCCTTTTTTTGAAAACCGAAAAGGGTATGCCCATATTCCTTCAAGGGCATCTTTTTTTTTTGAATATCTTGGAAAATTGCAGTAAGATATCATCTTTGATAGAAAGACAATGGCTCTGAAACAAGGGAAAATGAAGTACCTTCATGAAAATCTCAAAGCGACAAATCCAAGTAAAGTTAAGTGGATTGAGACTGGCAGAGTGATGGAGTTGTACCCTCATCTTTTTGGTGACTAAAAAATGAGATTTTGGAGGTCCAAAAGTTTCCAGTAGGGAGGAATGATATGGTAGATCAGTAAAATGCTCAAATTTTAAAATGCTTAAAAACGCTCGAAACCGACGCCAAAACAAAGATCTCATCGCCTTGAATCTAATGCAACTTGTTTCACTCAAAACTGATATTGTATGCTCCTGATACTGTGTTCTGGATGATCTGGCAAATAACTAAAATTTTTGAAAAGTGGGTTGCAGGTAGCCCATTCAGCAGTCTCTATGCTGACTGGGCATGACTGTGTTTTTTATGGGCCATTGGTTGGTGGACAAGTGTCACATTGTGATGGTTGTGAATCCTACATTTTTATTAGTTTATGGGTTCGTGATGTAGTCTAATTAGGGAGAGCCACGTGGGTCAATCAGTGGCTACCACGTGGCCTCCTGTTGGAAGTGAAAAATTTTGTTATATGGCCAAACTAACTCCACAGGAATCGAACCACAGAGCTACCAACTAGGAACACCAAGCTCCACTAGTTTTCCTACCATGTCACTTAACAATCATAGTATTTGAGTTGTATTTAAATTTTAATACAAAGTTTATTGGGAGTCAGTGTCGAGGTTAACCCCTGGCCCCCAGTCCACCCAACCACAAGATGTGGCAGGAAACCAGGGGCACGAGGTTAACCCCGACCCGAACACCACAAGTCACCGTTTGTATACAGTTATCAACCGACGGTATAAACCGAACCATATGTTATAATTGCAAATTATATATTACAACCCCAGATCTTATGTTAAATTTTCGACAGTAATACATGGTTCCAACTGCAAGTAAAACCGAAAGTCAAACCTCTGGTAATTTCAGAGGGGACAGCCCATGTGAACGGGCTTGGAAGTTTTATGTTATGGCGAAGATTTATGTAATGCTAACCCTAAAGGCACCAAACTACCGATCAAAAATGCAACCGCAGTCACCAAGAGAAGAGTTTGAACCAGCGGGAATGAACCCAACCCAACGTGCAACCTTGGTAACGAAGAGAGGTTTGGTTATGTTTATGGACCCGAGTTATGTTAACACAACTATAGTGGGCGGGTTTGGTTAACATATATGGCACGCATATTAAACGTTATCATCGGCGATAAATAGAACCTCACCATAGTTTGCAACTAGAGTTTAATATTTTGGTGGGGATTATTTCAAACAGTCCAAGATCAACGGCTCGAGTTGTGCCAAGTGGCCCAATTTTATCGATTCATGGGGGTCATAGAAAAATTAATGGTTAAAAAATTTGCACCCGAACCGACGCGAATCTCGTCAGTGCGGGGCCAATTTTTTGCCCCACGTGGCTGAAAAAGTCATAATTTTTAGGATGAAAATCAGGTGGGTATGATTTGGAGGAGTTAACAGGAAAACTTCTCTAGAGCATAACTCAGTCAATTTTCGACCTTGTTGAGTGCAGAAAGAGCCCAACTAGGGGTTTTGGCTTGTTTTGGAGCCATTGGTGATAATATTTTTGCATTATGAGCACTGGAAGTTTATGCAAACACATATTTTTTAGCATAATGAAAGAGGCCCAACATTGGAAGCTGGACCATGAGGGGTGAACTCCTTCATCATTTGTTGTTATGGTATTGTTGTCTCTTATATTTCTGCAAAACTGAGATAAAAATAATCTTTTATGTGTTAATGTAATTGGCATAATTGCATAAAAAACCTAAAAATTTCACTTGCAAACTTTATCATAAAACTTCAAGTTCACATATACAGATTAGTAACCATCATTATCACCCATGACACTAGCCCCAATATGACATTTGCCACTGCAACATACACTATAAAAATGAAATACACTGTCTTGTTAGTGTCTTTTCCTCATCTCATCAGAACCTGGAGATTCAAACTTCCATAGGGAATCTCCCTTTGAATTTAGACTCCCTTTGAGTCTACACAAACTCCACTGACTCATACTGCTACTAAACTTGTGTCCTACAAGGGCAGTGCAAGTGCGATCTAACATGGGCCACATCACCACCGCAACCCAACACAACAAGCGATATCATCTTCCTGGGTCAAATACGACACATGCACATGGATCCAATCTTGAATGTGCAACATCATGACCCAATAAAGAAACTAGCTTGCCATCATCTCGTCAATCACGCGGAGCCAAATCTTCCATGCCAAAGAATCCCACAATAAATCCCAACAATCCATGACAAGTCATAGAGAGTCCATGATTTACAAACCACCACAACAACTAGTTGTTCACTAGGTTCTCCACTGATCCACCAGAATTCCCATCCCATCTCACCATGTGGCTCATGAGACCACATCTCCATGTCCTCAGTTGAAACCTCAGCTCCCTATGAGATGCTTAGTTGTGCACACTCTGATCCACTGGCCCTTCAAAGTAGCTCTTGTGCCATGTTGATTTTTCCACGACACTTAAGAATATGGTTTGAGTATAAAATCACGATAAAAAACACACTCAAATGCCACAACACTTCTACTTTGCATAATAGAATAACATAAATCAACAAATCAACTAGTGCACATGACAATTTTAAACTTTTTAACCCACTACTTGTTATATGAAAAACTTTAATATAACAATCTTATGTCTCCCGTACTAGGGATCATGGCCCTTACATACAACCTTGATACAAGGACACAACTAGGGCTTGGCGTCAACAGATATGACCATTAGCCTTGAACACGATAGACTTGACCTACTTGTTGATGTTGTGCACACTCAGCCTTTCAGTCCACGTACATTGAACACATCTGTCAGGAAATTTTCCTCCCCATTTGTTCGTCATTGCAACTGCATCTTCAACTGTCCAACTTGCCACTATCAATGATCATTGCTCCTCTATTTTCACTGAACTTTGGCTCATTGATTTTCTGACTAGCAACCCTCTTGCTTCACTAAGATGTCTCCTCATTGGGTCTTTTGGATATGCCCTCTTATTAGTGATTTGCCACACTAAATCCCTAAACTAGGGCTCCATCAAATCTTCCTCTTAACAATCCCTTTGTTGCTCCAAGGATCATTGTACATGAGGTCTTCTAGATCTTCCCACTATCCATTTCCTTGTTGCTCCAAGGGTGACATAACTTAGGGATTTTACCCACTACATACTGCATACGAGAATCATTGTTCAAAACTTCATTTGTGAACAGAACTCAACTACCTTCACATAATTTATTAGTTGCTCCAAGATCATAAGGCCTTCCAGATTTTCCCACTTGTCAACCTTCTAGTTACTTCAGAATGCTAATCCTAAGGCCTCCAAAATTACCCACGCACAATCTAGCCTTGATTGATCTAGGGCTTCAAAGTTTCCCACACACAATCCTCTTTATGTTAAAATTTGGGTACCAGAGGACAACTAGTTCCCTAAGGCTTTGATATTTGGCCTAGGGAAAAGTGTCCAAATGTATTTAACCTTTTCTCCTAAAGTGACTTTATAACTGGTAAAGTCAAATCTAATTTAAAAGTGACTTTATAAGTGATAAAGTTACTAAGTCTAATTTTAAAGTGACTTTATTAAAGTCAATGTGAAATTAGAAAGGGAAAAGTGACTATATGAATAAAAGGCTAAGTGGGTCTTTATTTAAGTTGGGTGAATTGAAAAATAGAAAGTGAGAATTAAATGCACATTCAACCTCAGCCCTAGATTTAAAGCTATCTCAGCCATTGGAATTAGAGATTCCCCAAAAGTCACTTAGGGTTAGGTTAAAAAAGGAAAATAAGAGAAAAAGTCATTGATACTTTCATGAGCACATTGAGAGAGAAGGACGAAGAGAGAGCTGGAGAAATTCTTGGCGTGAGAAAGTGAAAGAGAGAAACAGTTCAACAAATCCATACATCAGCTAGACGTTGCACACTATTTGAGGCAGCAATCTGTACAACATTTATTGGCACAGTTTTTTAGTCAAAAAAAATTCGTACAACAACAGTGGGCACGGTTTTCGAGGTCTGTATAGCATAGATTTCGAGGGGATAAACAACAATGGGAAACACACATTCCGAGGCTGAGTGGGCACAATTTTCGAGGCTGAAAGATGTTGTTGTCATTTCTGTATAGTCCATACAACAATATAGAATTTTTGGCACGAATTTCGAGGAGGACGTACAACATTAAATGCTATTATCTCTTGCTATAATAAAATTATGTTTTGACTATTTTGTTGTTTTGGCACATTTTCCAAGGCAGAGACAAGCACGGAAAACGAGATAAGTATGTTGTTGTGGTTTTTGAAATTTTTCTGTGTATTTCATTTCTCTATAAAAGCATTTTCCAGAAATAAAGAATAGCTTTCAAACTGGTTTTCCCCAAGAGTTGTAGGGGGTATTCCAGGGTCATATTGACCAAAAATCAATGTGTCATTTTCTGTGTGTGTGGCTGAAATATTTCTGAGTTTTATTTATGGATTTTCCAGCACTTTGAAACTTCTAGAATTTGTGTTTTCAAAAATATTTATTATTTACAGCTTGTTGAATGTATTTTTATGGGAATGGGCATTTAAATACATGGGAGTAATAAGAAGAAACTGATAACCAGGGTTGGGCTCAAAATTTCTACATGGTATCAGAGCTGGGTGGCTGAAAAGTGCAGTTTGGGACATCAAGTGAAAAATTACAGCAAGCTTATTTTTCGCACAAAAAACTAAACCTTTACCACAACATTAAAATTTTCAGTTTATTAAGACAACAAGCATGTCTTTGGGCTTGAGGGTGGAGGATAGGTTGGATGGGCAGAACAACTATAGTGCATGGAGGGAGAGAATCCAGAGCATCTTTGAGTAGGTAGAAGTCTAGGGCATCACGTTTCACACTGCACAGCACCCAGCAACAGTGCCTGCTGACCCTGTTCAACTGGCAGATTTTAATAAAAAGAATGCCAAGGGAAAGAGACTGATTCTGGATGGTGTTAAAGACCGTGTTATTCCTCATGTGAGAGGAAAGACATATTCACATGAGATGTGGACAGCCTTGAACAATATCTACCAGAGTACTAATGAAAACAGAAAAATGGTCCTAAGGGAGAAGTTGAAGGCCATTAAGATGGCTAAGACTGATGGTGTTACAGCATACCTCACAAATATCACTTATGTGAGAGATGAGTTGGATGTTGTTGGAGAGACCATTCCACCCACTGAGTTGGTGCAGATTACATTGAATGGTCTTCCCAAGACATGGGAGAGTTTTGTGGATGAGGTTGTTTCACGGGAGAACCTTCCCAGCTGGGAGAGGTTGTGGGATGATTGCATTCATAATGAAATAAGAAAGAACCATCTTGGGACAGGCAAGCAGGTAGAGGAGGATCACAATGTAGCATTGTTAGCAAGGGGCAAGAAGGGCAAGGGAAAGAAGCAAGCTTCCACAAGTGGTGGGGGTGGCAAAGGAAAAGGTAAAGGTAAGAAGCAAGTGAACAAGGAGAAGGACTTTTCCAAAGTCAAGTGTTGGAATTGTCAGAAGTTGGGACACTATGCAGTTGTGTGTCTGGAGAAGAAGAGGAAGGGAAAGGCCAAGACCATGACAGAATCGACAAAGATAGAGGACTTCTCAGAGAGCTTTAACCGAGAGTTTAGGTTCATTGCTTTGGATTCCACTAGTGCAGGATCACCTGCCACACAAGTTGAGAGGGGGTGTGCACTTCCCTCAACTAGCGAAGCATCTTCAGGTATTTGGTATGTTGACAGTGGGTCTTCCCGTCACATGACAGGAGTCTGTGAGTACTTCTCAGAGCTTTCAGAGAGTGGCACTAATATAGAGGTAGTACTCGGAGATGACAACATTGTTAGAGCAGTCAGTGTGGGGACATTGACATTTGATAGGGAACCCAAACCTCCCTTGAAAGTGTCGTATGTTCTATATGTGCCAGGGATGAAGAAGAACCTTATATCCGCCTCAGCATTGAAGGATAGAGGGTATGAGGTGTTGTTCAGGAGAGGACATGTGCTTATATATCCCAGGGTACTGCAACTTCTTCAGCTAGGGTGATTGGTGTGTGCCATGCCAAGGTGTACAAGTTTTCATTCCAGCCCCTTATGGCATTGAGCAGTAGTACTGGAAATAGAGCTAGAAGTTCAAAGCTGTGCGAGATTTGGCACCGCAGGATGGGGCACATGTATCATGGGGACTTGAGGAAATTACGGTAGATCACTATAGGTGTGCCAAATTTTAGTTCTGATCACATTGATACATGCAAAGGATGTGCTATGGGGAAGTTTTCCAAATCCCCTTTTCCCAGTAGTGACAACAGATCGACTGGGATTCTTGATTTGATTCATACCGATGTGAGCGGTCAGATGTCTCATGTTTCCTTGAGTGGTTATGAGTACTACGTTTTATTCATTGATGATCACTCGAGGAAGACCTGGATTTATTTCTTGAAGACCAAGAGTGAGGTCTTCAAGCAGTTTCACGAGTTCAGAGCCCTTGTGGAGACTCAGACAAGTCGGAAGATCAAGTCCCTCAGGTCGAACAATGGAGGGGGTACACCCTTGGTGAGTTTGTTGATTATTGTGTGGAGGCAAGCATCAAGAGGGAGTTCACAGTTCCTTACAACCGCCAGCAGAACGGGTTGCAGAGAGGAAGAACAGATCCATCGTTGGGGCTGCCAAAGCCATGCTACATGATCGGGGTTACTGTTGTTTTTGTGGGCAAAGGCCTACAACACTGCTGTGTATTTGCAGAACAAGAGTCCACATCATGCCTTGGGGCATGTCACTCCGGAGGACCAGAGGAGGCTTTTTCTGGGAAGAAGCATGATGTTGGTCATTTTCGTATCTTTGGGTGTATTTCATACTCCTATATACCCAAGGAGAAGAGGACCAAGCTAGAGCCCACTGTAGAGAAGGGCATCTTTGTGCGCTACAGTGAGACCTTGAAAGCCTTTCGGATTTATATTCTTGCACAGAGAAGAGTTTTTTTCAGGCGAGATGTGAATTTCGAGGAGGACAAGGCTTTCAGGAGGTCACGGGAGTTAGAGTATCTGGATTCACCAGACCCTCAAGAGCAACTGAGTCTGTTATAGGGATCCAGTGGTCATGGATCAGGAGGTACATCGATTATGGTGTCAGGTCCATCAGTGAGCAGTGGCTCGGAGAGTCAGAGGGGTGGTGCTTTGGGCAACATGTAGAGCAGTACGCATAGTAGTTCACTAGGTAGTCCATTGATGGACAGTTCACATGGTACTTCAGCATCTACAGGCATATGTTCAGGTAGGAGGTCAGTTGGCAAGACTTCAGGAGTTCAGGCATCTAAGGAGGATGAGGATTCTTTCACTCCGGTGGGAGAAGTGTGCTAAAGGAAGAGGAAGCCCAAATGGCTTCAAGACACCTTGAGAGAGGCCAGATCCGTTGATGGGCTAAAGAGACAGGTTAGAGAGAGCAGACCACTTGAGTGGATCTGTAGCTATATGGCATTGGTTGTTAGCATCGTTGACTCTGAGCCTTCTAGCTATGAGGAGGCAGCTAGCCAGCAGGTCTGGAGAGAGGCCATGCAGGAGGACTATTCTTTTATCATGAAGAATGATGTTTGGGAGGTGGTGCCGAGGCCTGAAGGCAAATCAGTGGTTACTTCCAGATGGCTTTACAAGATAAAGCATGTTGCAGATGGTAGCATCGAGAAGTTCAAGGCTATATTTGTGGCTAGAGGGCTCTCCCACATAGAGGGAGTTGATTACGAGGAGACCTTCGCTCTCGTGGCTCGATATACTTCCATTCGCTCCATTATATCGATAGCAACATAGATGGGTTGGAAGATCCACCAAATGGACGTGAAGACCGCATTTCTCAATGGCTTCATACAGGAGGAGGTGTACATTGAGTAGCCGCAGGTCTTTGAGGTGCATGGGAAGGAGTCCCATGTATGCAGACTGAAGAAGGCACTTTATGGCCTGAAGCAAGCTCCTAGAGCTTGGTACTCCATGATTGATACATACTTGCAGGAGTTGGGTTTCACAAAGAGTGATGCAGATACGAACCTATACTGTATTGTGGTAGGTGAGGGGCCTCTCATTCTGGTGTTGTATGTGGATGACTTGGTCATTACGGGTGCATAGAGACTCATAGAGGGCTACAAGAGAGATCTTGCTTCGGAGTTCGAGATGAAGGACATTGGCTTGATGCATTACGTTTTGGGATTGGAGGTGTGGCAGGAGGAGGGGCATTTCTTCTTGGGATAGGGGAAATATATTGTGGACATTCTTAGCAGTTTTCACATGAAAGATTGCAAACCCATGTTGACACTGATGATCACCAACTGGAAGAAGCTTCATGCTTCAGATTCCGAGTTGGTGGATCCTACATTGTATAGACAGCTGATTAGTTCCTTGATGTATTTGTTCAACACTAGACCAGATATATGTTTTGCAGTCAACACGATGAGCCAATTCATGTGTGAGCCCATGAGAGTGCACTCAGTTGCTGCAAAATACATTTTGCGTTACTTGCAGGGGATAGTGGATTATGGTCTGGATTATAGATAGGGAGATGGAGTGAGATTGGAAAGGTACACTAATTCTGATTGGGCAGGTTGTGCTTCTGATAGGAAGAGCACTTCAAGGTGTTGTTTCGAGTTGGGTTCGGCAGTTGTGTCGTGGTTCAGTCGGAAGTAATAGTCAGTTGCATTGAGTTTAGCGAAGGCAAAGTACATGGCAGCCAAGTTGGCTAGTTGTGAGGCCATATGGCTTCGCAAGATGTTATTTGGCTTATTTGGTCAACCGTTGAGACCTTCATTGATTTACTATGATAATCAGAGTTGCATTAAAGTCACGGCGAATCCAGTATTTCATGACAGGTCAAAGCATATTGGGATCAAATATCATTTCATAAGAGACTATGTTCAGAAGGGAGCTGTGAAGCTTGACTATATTCCCATAGATGAGCAGGTAACCGACATATTCACCAAAGCCTTACCACGGGGCAAGCATGTCTATTTCAGAGACAAGATGGGTGTGGTGAGGAACACTTTCCTCGATAAGAGGGAGTGTTAAAATTTGGGTACCAGAGGACAAGTGGTTCCCTAAGGCTTTGATCTTTGGCCTAGGGAAAAGTGTCCAAATGTATTTAACTTTTTCTCCTAAAGTGAATTTATAAGTGGTAAAGTCAAATCTAATTTAATAGTGACTTTATAAGTGATAAAGCAACTAAGTCTAATTTTAAAGTGCCTTTATTAAAGTCAATATAAAATTAGAAAGTGAAAAGTGACTATAGAAATAAAAAGCTAAGTGGGTCTTTATTTAAGTGGGGTGAATTGAAAAATAGAAAGTGAGAATTAAATGCACATTTAATCTCAGCCCTAGATCTAAATCTATCTCAACCATTTGATTTAGGGATTCCCAAAAAGTCACTTAGGGTTAGGTTAAAGGAGGAAAAGAAGAGAAAAGGTTATTGATACTTTCATGAGCAGTTTGAGAGAGGAAGAGGAAGAGAGAGCTGGAGAAATTTCTGGGCGTGAGAAAGTGAAAGAGAGAAACAGTTCAGCAAATCCATACAAAAGCTAGAGGTTGCACGCTTTTCAAGGAAACAACCTGTACAACCTTTATTGGCACAATTTTCAAGACATAAAATCCGTACAATAGTAGTGGGCACGATTTTCGAGGTCCATACAATGCAAATTTCAAGGGGATAAACAATAGTGGGCAACACGTATTCCGAGGCTGAGTGGACATGATTTTTGAGGTTGAAAGAGGCTACTGTCATTTTTGTACAGTCTGTAAAAAAGTACAAAATTTATGGCACGAATTTCGAGGAGGACGTACAACATTAAATGATGTTATTTCTTGTTGTAATAAATTTATGTTTTGACTATTTTGTTGATTTGGCACATTTTCCAAGGCAGAGACAAGCACAGAAAACGAGATAAGTTTGTTGTTGTGGTTGCTGAAATTTTTCTATATATTTCATTTCTTTGTAAAAACATTTTCCAGAAATAAAAAAGAGCTTTCGAACTGGTTTTCCCCAAGAGTTGTAGGGGGTTTTTCTAGGGTCATATTGACCAAATATCAACGTGTCAATTTCTATGTGTGTGGCTGAAATATTTCTAAGTTTTGTTTTTGCATTTTCCAGCACTTTGAAATTTCCAGAATTTGTGTTTTCAGAAATATTTATTATTTCCAACTTGTTGAATGTATATTTATGGGAATGGGAATTTAACTACATGGGAGTAATAAGGAGAAACTGATAACCAAGGTTGGGCTCAAAATTTCTACACTTTATTCCTTCAAAAAAGATAGATCTAGGGCTTGCATACCTATCCCTCACAAATGTTCCTTTGCTCCACCAAACAACCGACACTTACATCTTGCAAGATTGCCCTCTTAATTGTATCAATATTTCACCTTGATGATAGTACTAGGGCATCCATATTTGTTGTTCAAACCCTACGAAAAAACTTCACTCTAGACTTCTTCACTTCATCACACTTGTCCAATACATCACTCTGCCCACACTAGGAGACACATATTTCGACCCTTTCTAAACTCTCGTACCGACATTGATCACAAAGATATAATGCCCTATCTATAGTGACAAGACAAATTTCTTGTCACACCCATCAACATCCCATCTTCTCTCAATCAAGCTTGGAATCAAAGTTGACTATCAGAGTTCCATGGACAGACATTAGGAGAAAACTATGAGTGACTCAAAAACCCTAAACTAGGGCTTCAAACCTCTATCCAAAACCCTTGGACAAACCTCCATCTCCTAGCAAGAAATAAACACAAGAACCAAGTCAACCCTTCTTATCATGATGTCTACAATAGCCTTGTGATTCACAACCCTGTGCACATAACAAATTCAAAATTAGGCCTTCTTTTAGGGAATAACAAAATTGCCCTAAACTTGGCATATACAGACCTTATCTCACGCAAAACCTCACTTCAAGGCTTGAAAATCCATGCGCTACAACTTTAGGATTCACGACCTTACTCCAACTGCTACCTAGGACTTTCGGCCCTCAAGAACATAACTTACGACCCTCCAACCTAGCCACTGCTAGGGTCTCTTTCCTCTACTCCTAAACATAACATATTTTAGCTATATCACACAGAGTTTGCAACAATATTGTGCACAAAATTCTACCTTAAAGCTCGGCCAACAAATCTACAAACACGACCCAGATCATATCTTGAGAAAAGATGTGAACTGCCTCCTCTCCCACTCAGACTAGGCCCCTTTTGTATTGCGGCCACCTCAGACTCGATCCTCTACTTGATCACATGTCTCTCAGATGGATGATCAAATGAATAAAGTAATCCTCTTCTTATAGTCTTCTTTGATATTAAACGTTAGCCCTCAAGGGGTCTCTTTAAGCCTAGGCTAACTTGACTTTTTGGTCAAAACCCCAACCAACCAAGAGAATTAATTTCCTCCTCCATTTGATCAAGACACTTATTGGTTTCCTTAGGTCCCCTTGTTCCATTAAGGCTGCCCAGATGCAAACAATGACTAAATAAATGGTTTCTTCACTTGGTTTCACGCCCACACCTTGGGTGAAAAAGCCCATCAGTTGGGTACTTCGCCCACAAAACCTTTTTGTGGTAAATCTTCCCACAAACCCAACACCTAGGGTTGTGGAGTGCTTCCTAACCTACACAAATAAAAAACCTTAATTTTTTTTAGGTATGCCAAATTTTGAACCTCAAGGCTGAAGTTTGACTAAGACATAAATGAGGTGCTAACTTCATCAAACATCAAGTATGTCCCCACCATACATTCAACAAAAGGAACCATGTAGAACATGTTAAATTTCACACTGCTTTATGTTGTTTCAATTACTTTAGCCCAATACAATTATTCAATTAGAAATATTTTCAATAACAATTAATATTTCTAATCATCAATAGTAATTGAAGATAGAACAATAAATGCCCAAAGGAGATAATCAACACATCAACAAGAGACACCCGATTTTTGTTCAATGACCAAGTAAAAACCCACTACAGGGAAAACCCTTTGTCATTCTTCTTTTATTAGATTGTAATCAAATGTTCAGCAGAGAGTACAATGAGGCAATACAAAATCATCCAACAAAATTAACCCAACAACATTCAGAAATATGTTCCCAGCAACAATATTGATCAAAGTCAACATGTCCTGCCTATGGTCAATTGCGATCAAATGTCAAAATGCAACCCTAGAGCTCAACCACATGGAGGGAGAGTTATGCATGTAGTTGAAATCTTCCAACCGCACAAATGAGCCTGCATGCCTGCGGTTATAGCCGAAAATTGTTTGTGTTAAGCCTGTGGTTGGAAACAAAAACCCTAAACACACATGCAAGCTTCAATCCCTACAATCGCAGACTTGTATGAACTAATTTCCTCGACCCAACCTCAGACCTGTGCGAACCAATCAAATAAATAAGAGAAGTTGTTTGGTTATGTCCAAATGAGCTTGAGGTCAATTGTATTTATAGGTTTCCAAGGGTGTCCAATTTGCTATTAGGGTCTACCTGTCCTTTTGTGCACATGGGATTTTCTTCAAAAATACACTTTCCCTTTTTCAAATTGAGCGCTTCAATAATCAAAATTGGTCCTCTTGAAAAGAGGAATATTTTCCCATGGTTGGAATTTGTCACTGAGATGCCAAATTAACACTCCCTCTCAGCTAAGGATAAATTCCAAATACATCATGTGATAATCAAATGTATCATGTCGTCATATCACATCCCATCTCTGCTCAACCCTATATGCTAAAAAATTCTTGAATATAAAGAATAAGAATCGTCGAGGAGCATTAGCTACCACCATTTTAGGGCAATGAGGAAGGTCCTATGGGAAACTCTCACCTCATGTCATCTCGTAGGGGAGAAAACATCTTCCACCCTCTGTTGAGCAATAGGAGTCATAGCATAGGGGACCTAACATCTTCCACCCTATGTCGATCAATACAATATCTCATCCATCCTATTGCTCCCTGATCTTCCCAAAAATCGCCCTCAAGAGTCATGTGGTAGAACTCCTACATCATAATCAGCTTGGGTTACACACTTCCAAGCTCTCAACCTGTTGGCCAAATGGGGAGCGGTAATCCCAACAAACTCAACTTGTGGGTATGATGCCAACTGGGGTATACTTTGCATAGACCAAGATAGGGGAGCAACATCTTCGACCTTATGGGTAACAGATAGGGGTGATACCCTACTGTCCAAAGATCCCTCAACCCCAAGAGCCCTCCATCTGATTTCCTCACCTTGGGAGCTCAGATATGGGGGAAGAGTCAACTCATTGTTCTCGATCAATGATGCTCCTTATTGGGAGGGATCACATCCATCGGTCCAAGTTTCTCTTTGAAGACCAAGAACTTCCCTTTTGGCCAAGCCTGGGTGAGAATATCTGCAATCTTCTCATCTGTCAATATATGATGGAGTCTAACGACTCCTCTCTACACCATGTCTCAAATGTAATGATATTGGATCTCCATGTGCTTGGACTTTTCATGAAATAAAATATTTTCTGCCAATCAAATCCCACTCTTGTTCTCGCAATATATCATTGTAGTCTCTAGAACCTGCTCAAATATCTCTCCAAAGAGATTTCTCAACCAAACTACTTCATAGCTAGCCATGCTAGCGACAATGTACTTTGCCTTGACGGTACTTAGTGCTATTGAATTTTGCTTCTTGCTCATCCAAGATATCATAACAAATGCAACAATAAAACAACTTCCAGACGTACTCTTCTTGTCGAAAACGTTTCATGCCAGGTCAACATCAGTATATCCATGAAGTCGAACATCTCTGGAAAAATATCTCAAACAAAGGTAATCTTCCCATGAAAATATCTCAAAATGTGATCGGAAACAATCCAATGTGCATGGAGAGGCTTGGTCATGAATTGACTCAATGTGTTCACTGCATAGCATATCTTCGAAGAAGTCTTCACTAAGAACATCAGAGCCCCAATCAACTGTCTATACTCAAACGGATTCACCAAATTGAGTCCTACAACTTCTCCACATAACTTCTTGAAACTCATTTCCATTGGTGTGGGAAGGGACTTTCATTTTATCATTCCAAATTTCTCCAACAACTTCAAAACATATTTTCCTTGTGAAAGGAAAATTTCACCGGGCCTTTGCCACACCTCAAGGCCCAAAAATTAGTGAAAAAGTCCAAGGTATTTCATCTCGAATTCAGAGGTTGACTCCCTCTTACACTCGATCATCAAGGACTCACTACCTGTCAAGAGTAGATCGTCAACACATAAAACCAAAATCAATGGCATACCTTGGACTCCCTTGAAGTAGAGGTTGGGATCGACATTGGTTGTTGTGAATACCAACTTCATCAAGTAATTGTTTATGAAGGTGTACCATGCTCTAGGGGCTTGCTTCAAAACATACAATGCATTCTTCAATTTGCAAACATGTGCCTTTTCTTCCTCTACTTCAAATCCATGTGATTTCTCAACATAGACTTCTTCTTGTAACATATCGTGAAGGAATGTTGTCTTCACGTCCATCTGATGAAGGGACCATCCTTGACTTTCAACAAGAGAAATTATCGAACAACTATCGAACGAATGGTTGTATATCAAACCACAAGTGCAAATATATCGTCATAATCTTCTCCCTATTTTTGGGAGAATCCTCGGGCCACGAACCTTGACTTATATTTCTCAATGTTTCCATCGACTCCATGTTTGATCTTGAATATTCATTTTGAAGTCACCACAGATTATCCCTTCAATCTTGGCACAACTTCCCATATGTCATTCTTCAAAATTGATTCATATTCTTTGGCCATAACATCCTTCAAAAATTGTTCTTTCACAAATTCTTCAAAGGTGGGAGGTTTAGCTTGAATCATACTACTCACAACTGCAACATATCCCTAGTACTTGCATGGCTTCTTGCTTTCTCTAAATGATCTTATAATGGGAACACATGTCTCTTCATCATGTAATGTGTCACGAAGCCAAAGTGGCCTCTCCCTGGCAAGAGGATCACATGGAGGATCTAAGGGGTGCATGGGCTCCCTGGTATCATCAATAATGTCTCTCTCAAATTAAGGCATGGAAGGACCATCTAAAATATCCATATCATCATTCTTCTTCTCAAGAGGAGGAGGCGGAGGAAGGTCCCTTGCTTTCCCAAGGGCAACATCTTCGTCAAATGTTACAACCCCGCTAATTTCAACCTTATTTTGACAAGGAACATATATTTTAAATGCTTTAGAATCTTCACAATATCCAACAAACGTACCTTTTCTTCCTGTGGCTTCCATCTTGTTTCTTTCGTCCTTTGGCACATGGAAACATACGGGGAAACTAAAGATACGAAGAAGACCAAAATCAGACTTGATACCTGTGAATACTTCTTTGGGAGTCTTCTTGTCCAATGCTTGATGTGGCATCTTGTTTTGAGCATATACAACAACATTCGTTGCTTCTCCCTAAAGGAACTTCAAAAACTTTTGATCATGGGGCATGGCATGAGCAACTTCTACAATAGACTTGTTCTTCTTTTAACCACTCCATTTTTTTTGGGATTATAGGGCACACTCATCTCTTTCTTGATACCTTCTTTCTTGCAAAAATCAATGAACTCATTTGAAATGTACTCTCCACTGTTGTCAAACCTGAAGATCTTAATTTTATTCCCTGTTTGATTTTCAACCAAAGTTTTGAACTCCTTGAACATTTCAAAGGATTCATCCTCGTGCTTCAAATAATAAATCCATGTCTTCCTTGAGAAGTCATTAATGAAGGTGATGTAGTAGAGATGGCCACCAATAGAATGTACGGGCATCGGTCCACATATGTCAGAATGAATGAGTTGGAGGATGTCGTTCATCTTATTCTTGCTAGAGGGGAATGGTCCCCTTGTCTTCTTTCCGCTGGGACAACTTGGACATACTCCATCACATTGGGCTTGAACATCGAGAATCCTAGAGACCAATTTGTTCAAATTCAAAAGAGCATCATAATGTAGATGGGCCAATCTTCGGTGCCATAGCTTGATTAGATGATTAGTATCATGAACCAATGCTAGAAGAGGTCTTCCAGTAACTCTATAGAGTCCTTCAAATCTCGATCCCAATGTGAATGCATCTCTCATAGAATTTCCAACATGCCAAGTAAGAAACTTTCCCTTGATGAAGGAAACCCTCATCCCTTTTTCTTCCAAAGAAGATATTGATACCAAAGTTTTCTTCAATTCCGACACATACATCACATCATTGAGCAAAATAGATTCACTAGAATCCAAATGAAATTTGATGGACCCAAAGCCTTTAACGAGATGAGTGGAGTTGTCTCCAAGAATAATTTTCAAATTTGACTCCCTCTCTACCAAATTAGACAAAACTTCCTTATACCTAGAGAAATGATGAGTGGCCCCACTATCAACCAACCGACTATCCCAAGAATCCAGACGAGAGGAACTAGTGAGAGCAGAAATAAGAATATATTCATATTGAATGGCTACATTACTTTCATACCTAGAATATATTGACTTCTTTTGACAACGACAATCTTCTTCATACTCACTTGGAGCATCTCTTCTTCTTTCTTCTCTTACAATATTATCATTCCTTTGGTCATCTCTTCTTCTTCAATCATTAAACCTGTTATTGTTTCTTCTAGTGTTGTAACGTGGACCATTGATCTTCTCGGGGCAATCTCGAGCATAACGACCTTTCTTTTGACAATTGAAACATTCAATGTGTGATTATTCTTTATCATGCCTTCTCTTTGAATTTCGAGGAGGAGGCTTCCTTGAATTTGATGGAACTCCTTTTCCTTTCTTCTTCTTGTTTTGAGTGACAAATGCAACAAGCTCTCCTTCTTCATGCTTTTGTATCATGCCCCTTAATATCATCCTTGATTCTTATTGAGTGGGCTTTCCAAAAATCTCATCA
The DNA here is from genome assembly GCA_034641835.2 of Pinus albicaulis. Classification (NCBI taxonomy): domain Eukaryota; kingdom Viridiplantae; phylum Streptophyta; class Pinopsida; order Pinales; family Pinaceae; genus Pinus; species Pinus albicaulis. The sequence goes on from CM076583.1 coordinate 514,274,708, forward strand.
AATGACGGGAAGGTATTGTTATTGCTTATAGCAATATTGAAGGTTTCCCAAATAGGAGGGAGACCTCTAAGGGTTACAATCACCAATTCCCTATCAGACACAGTTTCCCCAACTCTCTGCAATTGATCTTTAAGATGTGATATCCTCATTATGTAGGATTGCAAAAACTCTCCTCTATTCATCTTCATATCTTCAAATTGTTGACTTCATACATGTCCTTAGACTTCTTCAAATTTCCAACATATGAAAGTAAATTATCTTGTAAACCATCAACTAAAATTTGCTTTGCTTTTAACTCACCTTTATTGTACTTGTTTTTTACAACAATAGAAGCATTCTCCAGAGATTTAGGTACATTTCCTTCAATGCATTCCAAAACATCATTATTATCGAATATGATCTCCAACCCAATCTTCCAAGCAGAAAAGTTAAATGAGTCACCCAACTTCTCATTCTCCTTGAAGAAAGAGGAATACATCTTGACTTGATTAGATAGGCTCTTTCAACTTTCAAAAGATAATTGCTTCAATTCTTGTCTCCTTTTGGGCTTGTCCTTCACCTTAGCTCTGATACCATTTTAATTTTCACACTGCTTATGTTGTTTCAATTAATTTAGCCCAATAAAATTCTTCAATTAGCAACCTTTTCAATAACAATTAATATTTCCAATCATCAACAATAATTGAAGATAGAACAGTAAATGCCAAGAAAAATGAGACAATCAACACATCACCAAGAGACACTAATTTTTGTTGTGTGTGTTATATTCTTTCCATGACTAGTCAGACATGCATGGGGGATATCGCCCCTCCTGTTCGTTGCATCATATGCAAGAGCCCCTCTGCACAGGGTTCGAGGCAACGCCCCGAAAATTTTTTTTGGACCCTATATTAGGTGGGCGGACCTACCTATGGTTTTGCACATAGTTTTAGGCTTCATGGTTTTCTGTCCATGGTATTTTGTAGATCCGGTCAAGGAAACTATAGTTATGCTCTAATCCAGAGTTAATGGATTGGGGTTTATGAATGCTTTGGCATATATATATGTGTGTGTGTGTGTGTGTGTGTGTGTGTTGTAACAATGAAAGGAAAATAATGAAAAATCAATCTGGTAGTCCGGTTTTGGGATCCAAGGAAAAATCTCTTTGTATGTTTGTTTTATGTTTTATGCTCTCGCCATTCGTTTGCAGGTAATTTTTCTATAGGGTTAAAACCTACAATTTTTTGTCAATGACTAGGGATAAACCGAGTACAGGGAAAACCCTTTGTAGTTCTTCTTCTATTAGATTGTCATAAAATGTTTAGCAGATAGTACAGTGAGCCAATACAAAATCATCCAACAAAATTAACCCAACAATATTCAAAAATATGTTCCCAACATCAATACTGGTCAGAGTCAACTTATCCTTCCTGCGGTTAAATGTCAAATTGCAACCTTAGAGCTCAACCGCATGGAGGGAGAGTTATGCATGCGGTCAAAAACTTCCAGCCGCACATACGAGCTTGCATGCCTATGGTTATAACTGAAAATTGTATGTGTCAAGCCTGTTGTTGGAAACCCAAAGCCTAAACACACATGCGAGCTTCAGACTTTGCAATCTCGAACCTGTACAAACTAATCTCAAACCAACCTCAGACTTGTGTGAACCAATCAAATGAAAAAGAGAAGAAGAAGTTGCTTGGTCACATCCAAATAAGCTTAAGGTCACTTGTATTTATAGGCTTCCAAGGGTGTCAAGTTTCATGTTAGGGCCGACCTATCCTTTTGTGCACATGTGGGTTTTTCTTCAAAAATACGCTTTTCCTTGTCCAAATTGAGCGCTTCAATAGTCGAAATTGGTCCTCTCGAAAAGAGGAATCTCATCCCATAGTTGAAATTTGTCACTGAGCTACCAAATTAGTATAACAACCTCTCCTACTAACATCAATAATATAAAACCACCATAAAAGATAACTAGGATGCACTAGGAAAAATGACACATGAAGTAGCAATCATCCATATGTGAAGAGTGTCATCCATCAAACAAAGTATGAAGTAGCACCAAACCATGAGATGATCATCCACCATATAAAAGTGAACTCCTCCACCAAACATCTCCATCAAATGATCCACTTATCATAGAAGAGGCCACATGAACTTGTATACCCCCAAGTCCATCCAAAAGCTTTGAAATTACCAGCTATAAACCCCATCAACGTGATGAAATGGCAATATGAAAATACAATATGGAGTGTATCAAAACCAACGTTGCACGAAGCGGGGACGTTTTTTGGAAGCAAGGATGCGGAAGAGTCATTTTCCAAAAATCTAGTAAGCGAAGCGTCTACTATATATATATATATATATATATATATATATATATATATATATATATATATATATATATATATATATATTGCATTTATATTAAAAAAAACATCCCAAATGCCAAATTAGTTGTAGAAGACATGAAAAAACATGCATATTTTTATATAAATCAAAATAGATATGGCATCCATGATTCCATTGTACATCAATGATTAATTATTCAAGCGTCAACAATCTATATTCTAACAATTACAAACATACATCAAATTTTTAAGCATATTATAAAACATAAAAAATTTAAGCATATTATAAAACATAAAACATAAAGCATATTATCTAGCAAGCGAGCAATTGTCAACATTAGTCATGTCCAAAATTCAAATAATAATGTTTACAAAATAGGCCACTTGGCCACCACCAAGACTCAAGTACACACTGAACTAGGAAGAGTAAGACAAAAAGGTTCAAATTCACAAGAAGCCTGCAAGTCTAATCTATGACAAAAGTACTAAATTGTGAATATCTACTCATCTCTCCTCCCACCATGAACAATACGTGGCGGTGGGCCTCCATGTGGTGGAAATGAAGAAGATGGTGGTTGTAGAAGTTCTGGCACTGAAACTGATGAAGATGAAGCCCCTACTGTTGGTGTTGAAGCATGGAACCTAGGAACCAAGGGACTAGATGGGGGTGGCATCTCAACTCAATCATCATCATCCTGGATAAGAGCATCCTCTAATTTCTCTAATCACAACACTCCATCCTCCAAATTGGGATCCTCTGGATTCTTGTCCCAAACCTTAAGGTCTTTATTAGTCTTTGCATCATCACAGTAATGGGACAACAATCGCAAGTTGTAATGAACATAAACCAAGCTCTTTACCCGGTCCAAACTCAACATGTTCCTTTTAACACTGTGGATGAAAGAATAAGAGTTACAACACCTTTATGTAGAACAAGTGTTTACCACCTATGATAGCACCCGCAATGCCAAAGTCTGTAGAAGTGGAGTAGCACCTCCATGCATGGTCCACCACTGAAGAGAAGAAAAAGTCTCTCGATCTCTAATTGCATGCATGCTCCTAAATGGATCAGTGATAAGCGTATAGTTGCTCAACTGTTTCTGTACCATGGCAACCTCCTCATCAGGGACTAATTTATCCAATGCTTTCATATAACCTTCTAGAACCTCTGGATCTAGGTGTGGTTTTCTCCTGCTTGCCCCCCCCCGCCCCAAGGTGCTGGTGTTGAAAGCCATGATGGATGATAGTATTTAGGTGTGAGAACATATGCTAAGACATGTAATGGAACATTTAGCATATCCCATCGTTTTTCCACCTCTACACGAATATAATTGTACAAGGTGATATCTCTAGGCTCAATAATGTCTTTAATCTGCCTCAACATGCTATCCATTTGCTCATACACCTCCCCAATTATTGGTCGATCTGAATATGCAAACTTGATCATGTAATAAATTGGTTTGGTGAATTGCAAAACATATTTAATCTATGACCAAAATAACATGTTAAGAATAGTGTTCTTGGCTACATTCGCACCATCTCTATTAGTGTTAATTTCCTCCCATGATTCAGAGGTCACCATGTTAGTTAAATCTTGTCTCACCTTCACTAGTCGCCTAGAGGTGATGTAATAGCTTGCAAATCTTGTTTTTGCAAGTTTAAGCAACTTGGAGTAAGTTCCATAAATGTAGTTTACCCTTGTAAGCCTTGTGATATATTTAATGAGTTGCTTCCCTCTCTTGTAAAGCTCATTAATCCACCCACATTCTTTATGCGTCACAATATCATGCATCAAAAGGTTCAATGTGGACGAAGGCGGGAGGAAAGGGTCCACAAAAGTTATAAAAGGAAGGAAACATACTTCATTCGACATTCTTGGCTTATCAAATTTGATTTTGTTACTCGAGTTGTTTAGCCGGGTCACTTGTTGTTTAATAAGAGTTTTCTAGGCAGAGAACTCACCCTTTCTTCGGGGGACTTCGAGTGCCACCCTAGAGAGGTTCATCCATTATCATCTGGAGGAGATTTGTAGAGAGATTTCCAGCATTTGTATTCAGTTTTCCCCAACAATGCGTATTTCTGGAAGACGCAGTATTGGATCCAGTGTGGCCATTACAACATTCTTCCGAAGGGCTATTACAGGGAGAAATTAGGAGAAGGCTCAATAGATTTGTTGGCTATTGGATGAGTTTGAGGCCTTGAAGTGGCAACAATATTCAAGAGTGATTTTGTAGACTTTGGGGCCAGCGCAGAAGAGAGAAACTGGGCATACGTGGGAGATAGAGTCGCAACCAATGGGGCTATTGCTTGCCAACAGAAATAAGGGCAATATTGCAGGACTTGATTGCTATATTTCAAGAGTGCTTGGGGAGGATTTTTTTTGTGGTTTGACAAACAACGTGCTTCAACAGTTATTGGAGAGCGTAGGGCTTTGGAGATGTTGATTTTGGAAGGTCAAAACTAGGCCAAACCATTTCTGGGTTTTTGACAAGGACCTCAGAAATAATTTTGCAGAAATTTCTTACCACCAGAGGTGGCGTTTTTAGCCATATCTTTGCAGCATACAGTGCGGATTTGTTGAGGCAACACAAAGTAACAATAGGGCAATTTCTAGGTTATCATTTCTTCACCTAGGCATTGCTCCGCTTGCCAAAAAGACAAGCCCAAGTGCATTCCTTCCATATATTTGTACTCTTGCACCAGTTTATAATAAAATGGCTCAGTTGCTTCCATGTTTTTTATTGTTTTGGGTGTTTAATAAATTGTTTTAAAATTTATGTGGTGTAAATTTTCTATTTGCTTGCATATCATTGTTTTTCCTATTTTGGAACATTATAGGGCGAGACAGATTGTTACTTAGGATTGGGGCCAAGCATGGAGTGATAGGCACTGATACTATTGAGTTGCTTTGGCAGGCTAGGCCTAACCTCGATCATTGCATAGATTGTGGTCAAGGCTATGGGAGAGGAGGCTCTGGTACGAGCATGCTAGACAGTTAGTGATGACCGAGGTGTCGCAGGGTCAACGGGACAGTTTCTTGTTGCGATGGGCATGGGACCGTAGCGTCACAATACTTAGTAGTTCAGCTACCTATAGGAATGAAATAGTTTCTATAGGAGAGGGCATTCATATTTTCTATCGAGTTTCTATGATTCGTCGATGGCGTGGAGGACTTCATCAGCGTGGCAGGTTAGCCAACAGGAGGATTTCAAGAGGAGCTCATGCAAGAGAGATTTCATTCGCATAGGGATTGAGTTGTATCTTCATGGGCCCACAATCAAAGTGCATGAGATGGACTATTCGGTAGGGCAGCTTCATGAGGATTTGGACAGAGTTTTACATCGTCGAGATGCTCTACTTATTGGCGGTAGACAAAGGGCTTCTAACGTCCATATCTAGTAGGGTAGTGAGTGGAGCAAGGGGTGCTTCACGTTGATCAGGTTCGCTTGGGATCCTGGTATTGAGGGACTCCTACACTATAGGAAAGTACAAAGATCAAGGACAATCCAATGGCACCCTGGAGAAGTTTGTGATGGCAGTGGGGATCAATAGTTAGAGAGGGCGCTTGTTCAAGTATTGCTCGAGGACAAGCAATTTTTAGTGTGGAGGACTGTAATGTCCCCAATTTTGATTTTTCATCTGAGGTAGTTAATGAAGTTTATTGGGGAGGTGCTAAGCACGGCACAATTTTGTAAATTGAGCACTGGAGACATTTTTTGCATATGGGACTTGGGATAAATATAAAATTAATTTGCTAGTGGAATGTAGGGGCCACACCTACAAGAAATACACACCACTTGGAGAGTAAATCGAATTGCTAAGGGAAAGAGGTCGAAATGTTGGATGGAGGGACCCACATAAGGATGCAAGAAAAACAATTATAAATAGGAGCATAGAAGCTATTGAGGTCTTTTGTTCACACATCTATTTCCTTTGTTGATCAAGTTGTTAAGTTGGATCACAAGTGTTGCTTAGTACAAAGTTCTCCAAGGGGAGAACTCACCCTTCTTTTAGTGGACTTCGAGTGCCACCCTAGGGAGGCAAGCTATTGCTACTTTGGTGAGAGAGTTTGTGGAGTATTGTAGCAAATTTCAGCAGATTCCTTTAGCCAATTCGTACGCAGTAGAGAAATCGTACAACTCATTTCAGCTAGCTTCCGAGAGTGTTTTGCCGGGAGAAAATTAGTGGAGTTGTTTGAGGGGGAGTCTAGCCTTTGTGGAAAATTTTGGAGCTGAAGGTGACTGCTATTGAGGGGAACGAATTTATCTTCCTAGGGCCTGCGCAGGGAGTCACTGGACAACATTTTGTGAAGCTGGGTTCAACTATCTTGTGTTGGGATTTGATGTGAAACCTGTCTCCTACATTCGAGAAAATTTCCTAAATCATTCCTATCGCAGATTGAAGAGGAATAAGGAGGATTTCAGCAGATTTCATCACTAGGAGAACACAGTGTTTGTTCAGGAGGGCATAGTACCAAAATAGGGAAATTTCGGAAGGTCGGAATTAGCCAAAACCCTTTATGGGTTTTTGTGGGTTTGTTGAGAGCATTTCGGGGTTAAATTTGCAAAATTTTCCGGGCATTATTCAGTCCATAAAAACTCTTTTTATTCAGTAGTACGTTGCACCATTTTTTGGGTTTTCTGGGTGATTGGTTTGGGGCAGATTCCTTTCTGGGTTTGGTTAAATATTTTTGGGAAAAGTTACAACTTCATTTTCAGGCGATTTTGGGCACCATAGAGGGTCATTCAGTATTTTTAGTGTAGCAGCAATAGCCAATTTCTGGGTCTCTACAAAAGAATATTGGGCCGAAGTTTCCTATCTCTTGGGGTCATCTCCTCCACCAGAGTTGCTCCATCTTGCTTATGCAAGCCGAGGTGCACTTGTTCCTTGCTATATGTACTCCTTACAATTCATAATTTAATAAAATGGCTCAGATTATTTGCCCGGTTTCTTGGTGTTTTTGTTGGTGCATGCAAATTTGTGATTTTGTTTGCTATAGCCTAGTTCATCTGTCTGTTATTAGCTGTAAATTTCAATTTGGAACATTACATATTGGATTCACAAGGTTCTTTTGACCTCGTGCTCATAGGAGTAATATCACTGTGCTGGAAAGAAGATATAAGATGAAAGTTCATCACGATGCTTGGCTGTATATCAATTTCAATGTGGTAGATACTCAATCATCTTTTGAATGATTTGTTAATCTGTATTTACAGTTAGTGAATCACCAAGTCAATCAATAATATTCTTTTCTGAACAAAGACTTATCTCTTAGCAAAGTTCAGATCAAGATCAATGTTCATAAGATATTAATAATATGATGACTAGACAAGTTCTATTAGTTATTGTCCCCGACTCAGCAAAACACAACTTATCAAAAACCAGAGAACATATACTCAGAAACATTAGGGAATATGAACTCAGCAAAACTCGCGAAAACTGAGCAAACTTATTGATTTAAACCAGGTGACCAATATGACCTAGAGATTTGACAGAGTTTTGATTAGGCTCACAGGTCCAGAGAGAGGAGTCAACTCAGGAGTACCCAGAGTTATAAAGAATCCTGTTTCTATGCTTTGATACAAACAATATCTAGAATAAATTTCAATGAGAGGTACGCTTATTTTGCACATTGAAAGGAAAGAAGTAATGCATTACATAGAGTTGGGAAATTCTCTTTTGGTTCAATGAATAATACTAGTTGGTTATAGTTAAACGGAATGATAAATAGTGAAATGCTTGATTGACCATGAAAGAGAGAATTAAAGAACATTTCTTCCAGCAATATTGGCTCTAATAAATTACAAGCTTAGCCTGTGCTTGCCAAAGTTCATGTTATAACAGTATCCAGAGGCTCATACCTTCCATATGAGCCTTCGTCCACAATCAAACCTCCTTCAACTGGAGAGAAAACTACTGTTCTCATTTTGCAGTAATTTAGTCCACATACAGTTGCAAAAATTACAGTCAAGAAAAGGAAGAAAACACCAAAAGAGACAAACTGGTTGGCAATGGAGAGGCCAAAAATTTCCTGCATTTTGAAAGAAAATGTTTAAGGATGTGCACAATTCATGAAACTAGAAAATAGACTAACAACAAAAGAAGTTTGCTTACAGAACACAATTTCCCTTTCTGAGCATCTTTGTGTGAAGTTTTAATTAAAAATACCAACATGGATACTCACAATAATTGCTTGAAGTATAGCTGCAATGAGAAGTCCGGCAAAATTATTCAGACTAAACAAAAGAATATACTGGCCATTTGATAACAGTCTTCCACACTGTACATAAATGAGACACACAAGGATCTGGTAGATTCCTGATATCACCACAAAAAGTGTATATGCAACCCAAATCTTGTCATAAACTCCCATGACAAAACATAGAGCACCCAAGATCCCTGATCCCACTATATATGTGAGGAAACCCAACTTAGCAGCATACTGTTCAATATACATAGCACTTAGGGAACCAAGGCATGCAACTGCTTGTGATGCTCCTATTATATTTCCATTGTATGTAGAGATAGGATTAATAGCATTGAAAAGGTTTGTGCCATAATTTTGCACCATTGAAAAGCCTGCATATGAAACAGCCCACCTGGAGACATCGAACAATGTGCTGCATTAAATATAGAGTACATTTATAGTTTAATATGACACTAAACAGAACAGAAAAGGGAATTTCATAGTTTTTGTATTCTGTGTGCTTAATTTCTTCTTTTTAATTCATTACTTGGTTAAAAGATACAAAATTAATCCACATAAATCATTCAGGTATTATATTATATCGCCAAATGTTGCAGAATCAAATAAAACCTGCAATTTTAACTCTTGCAGAAAATCCTGAATACTTGTAGAGACAATGATCCATATTAATTACGCCAAATGACATGATTTTTTTGTCTCCTTGGGAAAAAGTTGTAATTTTATTATATATTAACAAAATTACATTTCGCATGATCATTTTGAAAAAAGCATTTCAGTAGCCCCTTTGAAGGGAGAAAGTATGCATCTTGACAGGGAGGGCCTGTTCTATCAAAATATATGCATATGGAAGTAAAACAATTGACAAAAAAACTAAACAAGAGACTCAAAATGTGCATCACGATCCTCACAGACCTCTATCCATACCAAAACTAGTAAAGTACCAAAACATATAGAAGCCTTGCAATATACATTTCAGTGGACCTTTTTTTCTTTAATTAACTTAGACCCTAGACAATTGGATCATGAAAAAAATCATTGCTTAACCATCCAGTTCCCAGAATGTACCAGGTCCCAGCATCCACACGCAATCCAGATTTTGAAAGGTAATCACCATCCACGTTCCTTTCTATGCACACATGATGAAAGGAAAGAGAATTAAAAGCAGTCTGAGCACATTGAATATCTTTGTAGATGGGCCTCAAAGTATAGTTATTTAAGGTATTTACTCCATTCATCCAATTAACAACGACAAGCGAGTCGCCAAAAGTTTTGTATACTGTGTGCACCTTTTTCAGCCACAAGCATTAATAGAAGTTTTAAAACCATAAGTTCCACAAGATTATTGGTATCACTACCCATTCCAGCGTTAAATTTGAGGATAAGTACATCTCAAAAATATATAATTCCACCCACTACACATCATGAGGTTCCTTTTGACATGCCCCATCAAAATAATCCCAGGAACCACATTTATCAATCTGTTCAATAGCAATTTGTCTCAGTAGCTTCTCTATTGTGATCTGCACAAAAACCTTCAATAATAGACGTGGTCTGTATTGCACATTGTATAGGGGGTATATTTTGGTCTTTGAAATCTGAGTACTATGTGCTAACCAGATCCCCAGACCTAGTATCAGAGGTAGAGCTCTGACCCTTTTTACTGCAGAAGTGAAAAGCCACTTTTTTAGACCACCATCAATTGTAGCACCTCTCCGTACCTCCTTTAACCCTCTAATAGTCTCCGGTTTGTTCCAGACCTGTATAGGAAATGGACATGATAATAAGAAGTTAAAGGATGGTCTGAATTATTATCTAAAAATAATAATTTGTAATATTCCTTTTTTTGGTGTCACCTATGACAGGGCTAGGATGGACTTCCAGAGTTAGGAGCAAACTGGTCACGGGTACAGGTTGGTATCATCAGTGGGCCGAAAGGTTTTTTGGAGGAGTTTTGAAGAGTTTCTATGTGGTCGGGTGGCATTCGCTTGATATATTCCATCATCCGAGCAGTTTGGCTTTCGTTCCGGTGCATTCCGACAACTTTCGGAAATTGAGTTATTTATGAGCTTAACTCAGCTAATTACGCTCACGGTGGCATTCTGGGAGGAATACGTGACAGAACACCTTAGTGTAATAGCTCATTGGAACCGGGACGAGGATACCTCCATGATGGGATAGTTGGACATGAGTTTCAGTGACCAGAGGAGACGTGGTAGCCGATTTACTCTTTTCTGCATTAAAAAGGAATATTTTAATAAGAGGGAAAAGTGCTCCATGAATAAAATAATAATAAAATAATGCTCTAGAAGGCTCCGACAGATTTATGAAAGAAAGGGAGGAGGCCATTGAGGGATATCTTTGGGATCATGTTATTTTATTGTATGAGAGGTGTCAGACCGTGGTTCTCTGCTTCAGCCGTAGCCCCAGGACGGAAACCCTCGGGTGATTTGTGAGTGTTGGACAAAAACCCAACTCTCTTGAGAAGACTTCATTCAGAAGTTTCGCAGAGCTTTAGGGATTGGTGTGAGGATCATTCAGATCTTCAACTTGTGCTTCAGTGGGTTCAATGACAGCTTTTGCCGTAGCCGATTTGCAGCAGTCTTCTTCCCAAGCCATCTACATCATTGCCAGTGTCATTCATCAGTTGGGCCAGAGATCTTTCTGGGTTTTGCTCCGCTTGCGTGGCAAGCTCAGGTTCCGTTGTTCCTTTATGTTGATGTATTTTTTACCATGGTTTAATAAAATGGCTCATTGATTTTATCGGCATCCATTGTGTCATTTTGGTCGCTGTGTGTTTATTTCCATTTATTTTGCTGCTCAAGTCTATTTCTGCATTGTTAGTTAAAATATCCCATTTGGGATATTACAGTGGTATTAGAGCTTCAATCTTGGATAAGCCTGCGGGTTTCCAGTTTTCAATTGCAGCGATTTTGGTTAGAAGGGCCTATGCAGTCATTGGAGGAGGCTCATTTGTGGGAGTTGCTTTGGTGGGATTTTAGAGCTGGGGTGTTGGGAAATTGATAGGAGAGCCATATGAGGAGGTTTGCTGGGATTTTGGAAAGAAATGATTGACAGTAGCAGCTGCAGTGCCAGAACACGAAATTGGAAGAGGGCCAAACTACAAAGGGTCAGATTTTGAAGGTTGGAATTAGAAGAAACCCTTTCTGGGTTTTTCTGGGTTTTGGGCAAGGATCACCTTCTCAAATTCCTAGAATTTTCTGAGCAGTTTTCAGTGGGTAAATTAGAGGCCAAAGTCAGGTAGCAGTGTAGTCTTAGAGCAACAGGGCAATTTCTGGAGGAGCTTGCTATTGGAGCGGTTGGATTTCCTTGCAATCATCACCTGGTGCTTGTAGCTTGCCTTGTGCAAGTCCAACTAAACCACTGTTACTTCCATATATGTCATTGAAACAATGAAGTTTTTAAAACAACTCCTAAATCAACATAGCAGTGCCTCAGTGGGTTGCGATCTAAACCAAACACCAAAAAGATTAAACAATGCAGAAGTTAGTTCCTTGAAACAAAACAACAGACCCTTCTCCAATGAGGTACATAATTTGCTCCAACAAAGGCATCCGAGGAATTTACAAAAGGAGGAAAAAGTGGGAAATTGGCTTTATGCACTTGGAATGGACTTAAAGAGTGGAAGATCAGAAAATGACTTTCCCATGTTAGAAAACCTGGAATCCTGCCTTTCAAAGGTAGAACAATCTGATTGGAGTTTAAATTGGGCTTTGAAGCCATCTATGTTTGCATTGGTACAAGCTAGATTCTTGGAACATCCAAGTGAGAGAGTCAAACTTATAACTGCCTCTTGTTTCAGTGATATTTTGAGGATAACAACACCCTTCCCCCACAATGATGACATTATGAAAAGAATTTTCAGACTAATAGTAGGAACCTTTCGGGATTTGGACAACTGTGCAGGCTCTACATTTGGGAGGAAGCTTAAGGTTTTAGAAGTCATGGCCATTACCCAGACTCATGAAATCATGTTTGACTTTGAGTGTGATGGCTTGATTCTGCAGATGTTCCAATGCTTCTTCAACATTAGGAGACATCATTCTGACCTCTGTTTTAAAAATCGGACGGTTCAACTCCGACCAGGCCTAGTCGACCGAGCCATTAGGCTGGCCGATCCGACCAGGTACAAAACCAGCTAGGTTGGCCGGTTTGTTACCGAGCCGGCCGGTTTTTGTACCGGCTCGGCCGGCTAGGTAACAAGCCGACCAACCAGGCCTAGCCCGAGTTAACCAGGCCGAGCCAAAACAGCCGGCCGGTGGGCCCAAAAAAAGCAATTTTGTGGACTTCAAACCAGATTTTAATCCACTGTTAGGTTTGTTTTAGGTTGTCTAAGCCCTCCCCATGCTATTTAACTAACCCACCCCCCTATTGAACTTTCACCATCCTTGACCTGACATGAAAATGCAACAGGGGTTTGTTTTATAGGGAGCAAACAGTATAGAAAAACTAAACATAGCAACATAAGTCATAAACAAATCCTAACTGCAATTGTTGAAAAATTGTTGCAAACCTTTCTATAACAAGGACAGAAGAAGCATCTCATGAGTAAATGCATCTCATATAAAAAAAAACAAGTCACGGTTTTAAAAACTTGTAGGCTATACTAGCAACTCAATTTCCTTCCTCTGTGCAAATACTGTAACAGTTTTCACCACAAGAACTGCATCTCATGCCCCTATAAGCATTCTCAATAATACTGCAAAACAAAAATATTTGTTGATGCAGTTTGACTCAGTTCCAAACAGGGCACAATTAAGCACTAGAAAGATGCATCATTCCCAATAACACTTCTTTGTACTAAAGTCCTTTAGAATTACAAATCCCTGATTTTAAACCTGGAGACACCATTACAGCATGAGATGTCATACCACTACCACATTAGTGCCATAAAGAGGAATGCTGATGAACATCTGGAGAACCTAAAATGAAGATTGAAAACAGCTGGGCTTAACAAAATTTATTTGAAGCCTATCAAATAAATGTTAAAATTGTTGTCTAACAAGCAAATTTTTGAACAGTAACAATTATATTTGAATTAAAAAAAATATTGGAGGCTGCAGCCATATCATTCAGCGTGACAGCACAAAAATGGAAGAAAAATTCTGTCCTCTTGTCCTTGCAACTTCATAACAAAGTTTGGTGGACAGAAGACACTTCCCTTCCCAAGCCTTTTGATCTGACAGACAAAACAAATTGCATACTGCTTGATAAATTCACTATCTAGAAAGATAGATTAAATGAATGCACAACCATTTCAACAGATTTCACCTAAAAATGCACCTCATGCTCCAATAAGCATTTTAGATAATACCTCGAAACAGAAATATTTGTAATTTGACTCAATTCTGAACATATCACAATCAAGTTAATATGGACAGTTAGGCACTGGAAACATACATCAATCCAAATAAAAGCTGAAGTTCTTTACAGTTATAGGTCCCTTTGTTTTAAATCTGCAGACACCATTAGAATATGAGATGCCTTACACCATTACCAGATTAATGTCATCTTTAAATTTATGTTTTTGTACAAAAAAATTAATATTTAATGTATTTTTTACAAAAGCCGAGTCATTGAAACCGAGTCGACCAAGTCATTACCGATTCGGAGTCATTACCGAGTCATTACCTCAGCCTGGTAGCTGACCGATTCCGTTTTTTAAAACATTGATTCTGACACAGTCATAGCACACATGCAATCCATCCTGTCGTCATGTATGGGAATCCGTGAGGCCATTTGCTGGGAGTTGCAGACTAGGTTGCTGAGCATTTGGAGGAGAGAGCAGTTGGTCTCCCCTGTTACTTATGGACTAGCCCAAGGGTTGGTTGACCAGAACATTGAGCTTTTCAGGAGACAGTTGACCAGGGAGGAGTTGTTCCAGTTTGGTGGATCATGCAGCAGAAATGAACTGAGGAGGAAGGGACTTTGCTTCATTTGCAAAGGACCATGGCGGCATGATCACTAATGTTTGAGAAATGCAGATGAGGTGGCAGAGGTAGAGCAGGTAGACGTTCCTTCTGTATGTCAGTATGAGGACTCTCCAAATGAGTCCATGGGATCAGATGTTGATGCTTCTAGGGAGTGAAAGCAGTCATGCGGAGATGGTGACAGTAAGCCAGAGGTGTATTCCAGTGTGCAGGGTGAGCTATCAGGGGACTCTACGGGAGATACTCTGGGTGATGAGTTACTTGTGACGATTCAGCCAGAGCAACATATGATGGAGCTTGAGTCAGCAGAGGAGGATAATATGCACATCATGCATGATAGTCCCCTGGGGGAGAGCCAGATGGAGGCTCACACTGATTTTATGATACGTATGCGGCTAACCTTAGGGCCTACCATTGAGGAGGAGCAGTTAGACACACAGACACCGAGTACGGTGACAGCAGTTGTAGATCCATGTCCTCTGGAGATGTTGGAGGTTGATGGGATAGTTCTGCAGGGGGCTAGTAGATAGCAGGAGCATTACATTCCCAATCAAGAGAGGGATGAGCTGTTGGAGATGGTGGAGCATCCATCGTTGGGCCGACAAACTGATGAGGTACAGACAAATGCACATGCAGTCAGCAAAGTTGCAATACTTTCAGGGAGTAGCACTCTCCAGGAGTACATCGATGGGGCTTGCAGCATATCTTTCCCACTTTGGCCCATTATAGAGGGAGGGGCCTTCTTCTACAGGCAGATTTTGTTGGCAAACGGGACAGAGCAACGTGAGTTGATTATGAGCTGGCAACAGTTCTCTGGGTATATTCCGTATGCAGTTGACACTACATTGGATGAACTTACTGTTAGTGTCTCAACTTCAAAACAAAGGTTACGACGTTTACTTCATTGGCAACAGAGTTTACGTCAAACACCCCAGTTGGAAGAAGAAAGCACAGATCGGAGTAAGCAGAAACAAACTTTACACTTTACAGCTCGAATCTCCAATGGCACTAATAGGCAACCCGGATGAAAAAGACTTGAATGAACTATGGCACAAAAGAATGGGACATTTGCATCATGGGGCGTTAAAGATTCTCAAGAAAACTGTCACAAGAGTTCTAGAACTAAGCACCAAGCGAGACGATGTTTGCAGAGGGTGTGTGTTGGGAAAATATGCCAAGGCAGCATATCAGAGAAGCACCAATAGAGCTAAGAGTGTATTGGGCTTGATACAATTGGATATCTGCAGACTGATGTCCACTAGAGCTCTTAGTGGTGCCGAATATTTCGTCACCTTTATTGATGACCATTCCAGGAAGACGTGGATCTACTTTCTGAAGACGAAGGACAAAGTCTTCAGTTGTTTTAAAGAGTTTAAAGCTCTGGTATAAAATCTGAAAGGAAAGCGGATCAAATTGTTGCATTTACACAATGGTGGAGAGTACACTAATAAGGAATTCACAGGGTTCTGCACAAGGGAAGGTATCAGAAGAGAGTGGACCGCTCCATATAATCCGGAGCAGAATGGTGTGGCAGAAAGGAAAAACAGAACTATTGTCAAGGCTGCGAGGGCAATGTTGTATGATCAAGACGTCCAAATTTCTGTGGGTTGAAGCTTGTAATACAATTGTCTACGTTTAGAACAAGATTCCTCACAACGCATTGGGAAAGATCACGCCAGAAATTGTCTTCACTGACAATAAGCCTGAAGTGAGTCACTTTAGGATCTTTGGCAGTACGGCATATTGTCATGTGCCCAATGAAAAGAGGAAGAAGTTGGACATGATTGTGGAAAAGGGGTATCTGGTAGGGTACAACAAGAATGCAAAGGCTTACCGCATTTAAATTCCGGAGAGCAGGAAAGTTGTAGTGCGAAGGGATGTGAAATTCATGGAAGAGAGGGCCTTCAGAAGATCCCGAGAGATGCCTTCTGTTACGCAATCTGAGGATCCGCTGGTTCAACCACAACGACCTGCGGAAGATAATACATTTACCTCTCCAAGGCATGGGGATCCAAGGGACACTTCTCCCGAGGACTTGCAGGAGGGAGAGCAGGTAGATCCACCCACTACCAAAGGGAGAACGAGCAGGGAACTATGACAAATTTGGAGGGACGTAGAGGACTTTGTCAAAGCCCCTCGAGATGTGAAGAGACAATGTAGGCAGCCTAAGAGGTACCAAGCCTTGGTTACACAGGTTGGGGAACCTTCTAGTTTTCGGGAAGCAACTCAACACTAGATATGGGTAGATGCAATGGTGGAAGAGTACAATTCCATCATGACAAATGATGTATGGGAAGTGGTTCCTAGACCTTAGGATAGATCGATTATAGGATCAAGGTGGATCTACATGATCAAGTATGTTGCAGATGGGAACATCGAGAAATTTTAAGCCAGGTTTGTGGCTAAGGGGTATGCTCAAAAGGAAGGGATCAATTATGAAGAAACATTTGCCCTAGTGACCAGATATACTTCCATTAGATCCGTGATATCCCTTGTTGCGCAGATGGGATGGGAGATTCACCAGATGGACGTCAAGATTGCGTTCCTAAATGGGGTGATAGAAGAGGACGTGTACATCAAACAACCAGAGGGCTTAAAGACGCATGAACAAAAGACTCATGTGTGCAGGCTTAAGAAATCCTTATATGGACTAAAGCAAGCCCTTAGAGCTTGGTATGGTCGAATTAACAACTACTGGCAGAAGATGGGATTTTTCAAGAGTTACGCAAATCCCAATCTCTACTATCTAAGGGTAGGGAGTGAGCCCCTGATACTGGTTCTATATGTAGATGATCTATTTATGACAGGGTCATTGAGCTCATCAAGGACTGCAAGGAGAATTTGGCTACAAAATTTAACATGAAGGATCTAGGGTTGATGCACTATTTTCAGGGGCTTGAAGTTTGGCAGCAGAAGGGGGAGATCTTCCTTGGTCAAGGAAGATATACTACAGAAATTCTGAAAAGATTTCAGATGGAGGAATGTACACCAATGACGACTCCAATGATCACCACCTAGAAGAAAATCGACACATCCAAAGATGATGAGGCAGATCCTACTCTATATGAGCAGCTCATAGGGTCTCTAATGTATCTGGTGAACACTAGGCCAGACATCTATTATGCTGTCAATACCCTCAGTGAGTTCATGGTGGAACCTAAGAGGGTTCATTGGGCAGCAACCAAACATGTTCTCAGGTATCTTCAAGGAACAGTCGAGCTTGGACTGAAGTACACCCGTGGCAATGACATCAAGTTAAGTGGGTTCACTGACGTAGATTGGGCAGGGAGTCCAGTAGATCAGAAGAGTACCAGAGGGTATTGTTTTAGTCTTGGATCAGGGATGAGCTCCTGGTGCAGCAGGAAACAAAAATCCGTGGCACTGAGCTCTACAGAGGCTGAATATATGGCATCTAGCACAGCTTCATGTGAGGCTATATGGCTTCGGAAACTGCTTGTGAACCTACTAAAGGAGAAAATGGAAGCGACCAATATTCTATGCGATAATCAGAGTTGCATCAAGCTCTCTGAAAATCCTGTGTTTCATGATCGGTTGAAGCACATTGACATCAGATGTCACTTCATCAGAGACTGTGTCCAATGAGGAGATGTACAGTTGCAGTACACTCCGACAGGAGAATGTTGAAAAGGCAGCAAGATGATGGAGCTTAGTGAAATGAAGTCGCCTTCACTAAGTGGGCCCGCAGGCAAATTCTGGCGCAAAATCTATTTTTAGACTATGTCTATTTTTAGACATATGGAGCATGGTCCGGGGATTGCAGGATGTTATTCTTGGAGTATTGGTCATGTTGGTAAAAATAGATGGGACTCTATTTTTTGGACCTATAGGTCGAAGTCTATTTTTAGACTGCCTCTCCTTAAAATAAGGAAGTCAAATATTATTTACCCTTAATAATATTTGGACTATAAACTTCAGTTTACTCTCTTGGAGCACTTCAGTTCGAGCCTTGGAAGTGGCTCATGCATCTGACAGAGGAATTACGCTATTCCTAGGGTTTGGTGAGCACATGCATGGTTGACTTCAATTAGGACTTCAGTGGCAGAAGTTTGGTGGAGTTAATGAGACAGCTAGTGGAGTTGTGTTCTGTTTATTTTAGTTGAACTGGTTGAGATTAGTTTAACTAGCTAATCAACTAGTTATGAGTGGAGTGAATTAAATATTATTTAATTCATTAATTAGTAACTCATTATTCAACTCAAGAACACATCACTTCACTACAGTGCATGATCAGTTCAGTGGAGACCAGTGAAAGAGGTAGATGAAAGGGTGGAGTTAGCTATCAGTGGCGACATCAGTTGTGCATGAGATTTGCACCACACTTGGAGGAATTTCCCATGATGATTGCGCTGTCAAGCCAAGGAGATTCGAACCTTGGATCTCTATATAGACAGGCCATGATTGCGCAATAGAGCAAGGCAATTGGTGGTGAGTTTTGAACCAGTAACCTGTTCAAAACCAAGCTAGTTTGTGTGTAACTTTATGAGAAAGTACTGAGTACTTGTGAGGAGTATTGTACTGAGTTTGTTACATGATTTCTCCATTATAATATACACAATAGCTGTAGGGTTTTCAGCTATAAGCTTTCCCCATACATACTGTGTTAATGTGTATGATGATTTGATGTGTTATCGCTTGATTTTATTTCCGCATGTTTGATGATCTGAGTGGAAGAGATTATGTGTTGCATATAAATTCGAATTGTATGTGATCAGGATAGTCTCGGTGGATAATTAATCATTATTGAGCAAATTTCTACATGGTATCGGAGCTATTGAAGCAGAGATTGATCATCACAGTGATTACAAACTTATTTCGGTAGACAGAGTCTGCATGCGGGCCAGGTAGCCTTCGGATTCATCTTTCTTCGGAAAGTGAAAGGTCTGGTAAATTCCCCTTGCAGTCAATCTCTGTGCTAGAAATAATTTGTTCTCACAGATCTAGAGCGGTTGAGCTTTGAGGTGGAATTCGAAATTTTGCAGCAGTTTTGTTTTCTTGGTGCCAGTGTTGAAAATGTCCTTCAACGGTTTGCGACTCGAATATGCTCTTGAAGGCAGTTCGAATTATGTTGCATGGAAGGATCGCATGGAGGCGGTATTAGAAGATAATGGTCTGAAGGAGTTCGTAGATACGGATGTCCAAAAGCCCACTGATCCTGCTGAAGTCGAAGCATGGCAAAAGAAGATGGCGAAGTGTCGAAGGATCCTGTTGGAGGGCGTCAAGGATCATATTGTATCCGGCCTGCATGGAAAGGCTACTCCATATTTAATGTGGAAAGCTTTGACGGATCTATTCCAGAGTAAGAGTGACCAAAGGAAGCTGGCGCTCAAAGATAAGCTCAGGAACATCAAGATGGAGAAGGGCGATAGTATCGCCAAATACCTCACGAAGTTCACTCAATGCAGAGATGAGCTGGGAAGTGTGGGGGTGACTGTCGAAGACGAGGACATGGTCGACCTGGCTCTCCTTGGTATTTAGAAGGCTTGGCACTCATATCAAGATAGTGTCAATGGTCGGGAGAAGCTGCCGGGATGGGAGCGCCTTTGGGCGGATCTCATGCAGGAGGAGATAAGGAGGACTACTCGAGATGGATCTTCATCAAGGGGAGCTGATGAAGAAAATTGCGCTTTGGTTGCCAAAGCAAAGAAGGGGAAGGGTAAGAAAACCTCTCATTCTGGTGCAAAGGGCAAGAAGCAGGATATGGCGAAAGTGAAGTGTTTTCATTGCCATGATCACGGACATTATGCTACCAATTGTCCAAAGAAGAAGAAGAACAAGCAAGCGGGAAGATCTGCAGATGGAGAAGCTTTGGCTTCACAGTTCGAGCTTGAATTTTCACTGATCACATGCTTGGTTTCAAGTGTGATGGGATTGGTGTGGTTCTTGGACAACGGTGCGTCATTTCATATGACGGGAGATCGGGAGTTGTTCTCAGATCTGGAGGACAAAGATTTGGGTGTGCACATCGAGATGGGCGATGATGGTAGATACAGTGCGACTGGTATCGGTACCATATCCTTTTAGAGGGAGTCTGGTAAACCCTTTGTACTGAAGGATGTCATGCATGTACCTGGATTGAAGAAGAACTTGATCTATGTGGTGATGTTGGAGGATAAGGGGTATGATGTGGTCTTAAGTGAAGGAAAAGCCTTCCTGCGCAGTAAGACTACTGGAGAGACCCGGAAGATAGGGGTTCGAACCAAGAACCTTTATCAGTTGCAGGTAGATGGCTGCGCAACTATGGCATGCAAGGCGGGAGAAGTGGTGAGCCGGGATGATGAGGGCGAACTGTGGCACAGAAGATTGGGCCACCTTCACCATGGAGCTTTGAAGATTCTGCAGCAGATTTCTACTGGGCTTCCTAAGGGCACCCTTGCGCAGTCAGATCAGTGCAAGGGGTGTACTTTAGGGAAGTATGTGAAAACCACCTTTCACGAGAAGGATAGTCGTGCCACGACGATCCTTGAGAGAGTTCACACAGACGTGTGTGGTCCTTTCTCAGTTGCTTCGACAGCAAAGCACAAGTACTACATGATCTTTGTTGATGATTTCTCTCGAAAGTGCTGGATCTTCTTCATGCAGAAGAAGAGCGATACATTCGCGAAGTTCTATGAGTTTAAAGCACTGGTCGAGAAGGAGTCGGGGAAGAAGGTGATTTCTCTAAGGAGTGATAACGGTGGTGAATTCATCTCGGCTGAATTCAAGGAGTTCTGCAGCGCAGAAGGGATTCGGAGAGAGCTCATCGCACCCCATAACCCACAGCAGAACGGGGTGGCTGAGCGGAAGAACAGAACGATCGTGGGTGCTGCACGGGCGATGTTGCATGATCGGGGCCTACCCCTTCACTTGTGGGCTGAGGCATGCAATACAGCAGTGTATGTGCAGAACCGTTGTCCTCACAAGGTTCTTGGCATGAGTACACCAGAGGAGGCTTATTCTGGCAAGAGGCCTGATATTTCCCATTTGCGGATTTTTTGGTTCTCCTGTCTACATGCATGTGACGAAGGATGCGAGAAGGAAGCTGGATCCAACTGCTGAGGTTGGAATATTTGTGGGGTACACTGATACACCTCACAATTACCGGGTGTATTTGTCAGACAGTCGAAAGACTGTTGTGCGACGAGATATAAAATTTCAGGAGGAGAAAGCCATGCAGTGTTCGCTTGAGAGGGAGCTACACTTGCATGCAGATGAGGAGCTGTTAGTTCCTAAGGAGGAGCTTCCGGATGTGGATCAGCCACAAGAGGAAGTTCGGGAGGTGGAAGAAACCACCCATGCAGCGCCAACCATCAGAGGGAGCATGCGCACTACAGAAGCTGAGCGACTGGCTCGAGATGCAGAGAAGGTTGTAGGACCACCTACAGCACAGCGCAGACAGAGACAGTCACCGGATCGGTACATTGGATACATGGCTCTTGTGAGTCAATGTGTTGTGACGGAGCCATCCTCTTTTGAGGAAGCTGTGGAGGAACCCGCATGGGTTGATGCCATGATCGAAGAATATGATTCGATCGTCAGGAACAGTGCATGGGAGATTGTCCCAAGACCGGTGGGGAAATCGGTGGTGGGTTCGCGATGGATCTACAAAGTGAAGCAGGCAGCTGACGGGAGTGTGGAGAAGTACAAGGCGAGATTTGTCGCCCGTGGCTTTTCACAGATCGAGGGGATTGATTATGAGGAGACTTTTGCACCTGTCGCAAGGTACTCTTCCATATGGACGATCCTTGCTCTCTCAGCGCAGATGGGGTGGCACATTCATCAGATGGATGTGAAGACTGTGTTCCTCAATGGAGTTATTGAGGGAGAGGTGTACATAGAGCAGCCTGAAGGTTTTGAGATCTTCAGCAGTGAGTCACATGTGTGCCGACTCAAGAGAGCACTGTACGGGCTGAAGCAAGCACCTCGTGCTTGGTACACTCGGATAGACAGCTACTTCACCGGGCTTGGATTCTCCAAGAGTGAGGCGGATCCAAACCTGTACCAGATTGTGGTGGAGGGGAGGCTGTTGATCATCGTACTGTATGTAGATGATCTGATTTTGACTGGCGACGAGCAGTTGATACTTTCATGCAAGGAGGATCTTGCACGAGAGTTTGAGATGAAGGACCTGGGCATCCTTCATTATTTCCTGGGATTGGAGATTTGGCGGCGCAGTGGAGGACTGTTTGTTTCTCAGGGCAAGTATGCCCGGGAGATTCTGGAGAGGTTCAACATGCAAGGCTGCAAGCCTGTTGACACTCCTCTTCCTGGTGGTTGGAGGAAGGAGGATGCTACTTCAGCGGAGGTAGTGGATGCCACTGTCTATCGACAGTTGGTGGGGTCGCTTATGTATCTATTCAATACACGACCCGATATATGCTATGCAGTTAACCAGCTTTCGCAAGCTATGGTTAAGCCTACCAAGCTCTTTTGGAAGGCAGGCAAGCATGTATTGCGATATATTAGAGGCACATCGGGATATGGTTCATGGTACAGACAGGAGGATCAGTTGAGGCAGCATGGCTTCACAGATTGGTATCATCATATCAGAGATTGTGTTCAGCGGAGAATCATGATGCTTTCATATGTTCCCACAGAGGATCAGGATGCCGACATCTTGACGAAGGCGCTCACCAGGAGCAAGTTCGAATTCCACAGAGGCAAGATAGGGGTTGCAGATAATCCATATCTTGCTGAGAGGGAGTGTTGAAAATGCAGCAAGATGATGGAGCTTAGTGAAATGAAGTCGCCTTCACTAAGTGGGCCCGCAGGAAAATTCTGGCGCAAAGTCTATTTTTAGACTATGTCTATTTTTAGACATATAGAGCATGGTCCGGGGATTGCAGTATGTTATTCTTGGAGTATTGGTCATGTTGGTAAAAATAGATGGGACTCTATTTTTTGGACCTATAGGTCGAAGTCTATTTTTAGACCGCCTCTCCTTAAAATAGGGAAGTCAAATATTATTTACCCTTAATAATATTTGGACTATAAACTTCAGTTTACTCTCTTGGAGCACTTCAGTTCAAGCCTTGGAAGTGGCTCATGCATCTGACAGAGGAATTACGCTATTCCTAGGGTTTGGTGAGCACATGCATGGTTGACTTCAGTTAGGACTTCAGTGGCAGAAGTTTGGTGGAGTTAATGAGACAGCTAGTGGAGTTGTGTTCTGTTTATTTTAGTTGAACCGGTTGAGATTAGTTTAACTAGATAATCAATTAGTTATGAGTGGAGTGAATTAAATATTATTTAATTCATTAATTAGTAACTCATTATTCAACTCAAGAACACATCAGTTCACTACAGTGCATGATCAGTTCAGTGGAGACCAGTGAAAGAGGTAGATGAAAGGGTGGAGTTAGCTATCAATTGTGACTATATTGTTGCTATTTGCAACACACAGATAGGTGGAGTAAGCCCATGAGGATTGCGCAGTTCAGGCTGGTGGTTTATCTATATAAAGAGGCCATCCCATAGCATTGAAACACGCAATAGAGGCAAGGCAATTTGCGGTGAGTTTTGAACCAGTAACCTGTTCAAAACTGAGCTAGATTGTGAGTAACTTCATGAGAAAGTACTGAGTACTTGTGAGGAGTATTGTACCGAGTTTGTTACATGATTTCTCCATTATAATATACACAATAGCTGCGGGGTTTTCAGCTATAAGCTTTCCCCATACATACTGTGTTAATGTGTATGATGAATTGATGTGCTATCGCCTGTTTTATTTCCGCATGTGTGATGATCTGAGTGGAAGAGATTATGTGTTGCATATAAATTCGAATTGTATGTGATCAGGATAGTCTCGGTGGATAATTAATCATTATTCATCAAATTTCTACAGAGAACAAGTGGTAGATATCCTCACAAAGGCTCTGGGGAAGACCAAGTTTGTCTACTTCAGAGAGAAGATGGGGATGATCAAGAATCCATTTCAGTAGCATGAATGGATAGGATCGAGATTCAGAGGGAGCTACAGTACAGATGAAGCAGTGAAAGTGCCATTGTCATGGGAAGCAGTACAGAAGGTAGTAGCGCAACAAATGAGGGGCAGCAGCGCAAAGGATTCCTCAAAGCAGAGCAACATGCAACAAGCATATTGCTAGAACACCTTCCTCGTTAAGAGGGAGTGCTGATTTTTGTAGCATCAGAAAGTGTTCCAAGTCTCAAAATTTGTGAGGAGGCTTAGACATTAGTATTCCAAAGAACCCAGAAACTGTTTTTGGGATTTCCCCTCAGTTCATGTCATATTAAAATAATTAATTATTTTAATGGAGACCCTAAGTCTAAACTTACAGAAATTAAATAATTAATCGGTATTAATAAGACAGAGTGTGAATCTTCTAGAGAACGAAGATCAAGTCAAGTTTTAATTTTAGCCATTGATTAGACTTATAATCTGGGGCGTTGATTCATCAACAAGAAGATTATAAAAGAAGACTTCAGGGTCATTTGGAAAGCAAGCCGGACATACACTCAATACTCGAAGGAGATCGATTCTGAAGGAATAGAATTCGATTTCAAAGGGAGGGTTGCAGGGTGGAGTTGCAGAGGCAGAAGGAGAAGTAGTCAGCAGTGACTGAGTACAAGGACAGAGGGACGCAGAGGGCCACAAAAGGCAGCATAGAGCTACAACATAGTGAACCCATGCAGAGTAACGCAGTCCAACGCAGGGACTGCGAATAGAAACACGTAGACAGACGCAGAGGGAGTCTGAGGCTCTTCCGAGTGTCAGAAAATCTTTGGGAGGTTCTAGAAATTGTATCAGGTGTTTTCTGAATATATATGCCAATGTATTCCTTGTAAAGATTCATTTGTTAAATAATAATTATAAAACCCTCATCCGCTACACAGGTTTTCCCACATTGGGTTTTTCAGGGGACAATTATCCAAAAAGAAGTGTGTACATGTGATTGTTTCTTATGCTTATGTTCCTTAGTGTTCTTTTCTCTGCATATGTAATTGTGAATGTTGCAGTAGTAATTATTTCGAAATTTACTAATAGATTTCTGTAAATAACTTATCGAAGTAATAAGTACGAGAAATAAATCTATCACTACAACTGTATATTTCTAGATTGAAATTTTCACTCTTAACTAGGGAGGTATTCATCATATACAAATACAACAAAAAATCTCAAACTATATGAAACAATGAAGAACTTTTAAGCACCGAAATGCCATGGACTAGATTCCTTACCAAGGCAATGTATCCATTGGTCTCTCAACAATTTAGGCATCGCAATGCCACGAACTAGATTCCTGACCAGGGAAATCTATCCAAGTGGGAATAAGGTGGACTCAAGCTTTCAACCCCTTTAGGTACCATCAAGCTTATTTGCTAACCACCAACCCAAGGACCTAGGTGTGTATCAATGGTCAAAGCTCCATGACTCGCGCCACCCTTCTCTTCTTTGGGACCTAAACATCAACACAAAGTGTCGGCGAGATGTCCTCCCAGGAAATGCTTCACTCACAAAGCCTCAACAAATCTCTTCCACTTTTTGATCATCAATACAATCACCAATGTCTACCAAATCCAACAGGTTTCTCAAATATTCAAACTACTTATTCAAAAGATCCTTTGTTAGTATGTCTGCTACATGTTCATTTGTCGAGACATACTCCAACTTCACGATCCCATCCTGCACCAAGTTCCTAATAAAGTGGAGATTATTATTGATATGCTTCGTCCTAGCATGAAACACGGGATCTCCAAACATCTTGATACAACTTTGATTGTCACAGTTAATCACAGTAGGACCCAGAGACTTCTTGAACAAATCTGTCAGAAGCTTCATTAACCAAAAAACCTCCTTTCCTACTTCACATGTAACCACATATTCTTCCTCAACACTACTCAATGCAATAGGATCTTGCTTCCTACTCATCCATGAGATCATAGCAGCTCCTAGACTAAAACATCCTCCACTAGTGCTCCTTCCATCGGTCTTACTGCCACCCCAATCAGAGTTTGTGAAGCCAATTAGCTTGACTTCCTTACTATCATAATTTAGGCAATGATGTACAGTGCCATGAACGTACCTCAGTATATGTTTGGAAGCTATCTAATGATTGTGACAGGGCTCCAACTGAAACTGACTAAGAATGTTCATTGCAAAACATATATCTGGCCTAGTATTTACCAGATACATCAGCAAACCCACCAACAGTTGATAGGAGGTAGGATCCACAAGACTAGAGTTGAAGTCCCTCAACTTCTTGAGATTGGTGATCATAGGAGTAGTCATCGGCTTGGAATCCATCAACCCAAATTTCTGCAACAACTTGATGATGTACCTTCCTTGCCCCAAATATATCTCCCCAGGTCTTTGCCATACTTCTAGACCTAGGTAATAGTGCATTAGTCCTAGATCCTTCATTTTGAATTCAACTGCCAACATCTTCTTACATTCTTGAATTCTTCACTCTACACAAGTGATGAATAGATCATCCACATATAGTAGAATAATGACAGGCTCATTATTCACAACCTTGATATAGAGATTCGGATCAACATAACTCTTTACGAACCTAATTCTAAGTAGATATGCATCCATCCTAATATACCATGCCTTCGATTCTTGCTTCAAACCCTATAGGGCCTTCTTAAGTCTGCAAACATGAGAGTCCCTGTTATTAACTTCCAATCCTTTGGGTTGTTCGATGTACACTTCCTCATCAATGTTCCCATTCAGAAATGTGGTCTTCACATCCATTTGATGGATGTTCCATCCCATTGTAGCAGCCAATGAAACCAACGATCTAATAGTAGTGTACCTAGTTGTAGGTGCAAAGGTTTCTTCATAATCAATGCCTTCCTTTTGAGAGAAACCCCTTGCAACAAATCTTGCTTTATACTTGTCTATACTTCCATCAACTGCATTTTTTATCTTATAGATCCATTTAGATATGACAACCAATTTGTCACTAGGTCTAGGAACGATTTCCCAAACCCCATTCTTCATGATGGATTGATATTCTTCCTGCATTACTTTCTTCCAAGCCTCTTGATGTGCAACTTCCTTGAATGTAGATGGTTCGACTTCTGTCAAATTTGTCATATATGCAGCGTAACCAAAATATCTTTTTGATTTCTTTCTTTCCCTGAAAATTCCTGCAGCTTCATGTCCTTCAACATCTTCCAATGTAACCTTCAACCAATTTGGCCTCTTCCTTGTGGTTGGGATGACCAACAATTGAATAGGCACACTTTGTCCTTCTTCGAGATTTGTAATAGAGTTTTCATAATGAACTTCTTCTTCTTCAAATATGGGAACTTCATCATCATAATCAATAGGAATATCCTTTGATTTCTTATATGCTCGACTCTCATCAAATATGACATCTCTTATTACTTCAATATATCGTCCTTCCTTGATGTAGATTCTATATGCTTTTGAAGAGAGACTATATCCAACGAATATTCCCTTGCTACTTGTAGAGTCCAACTTCTTTCCCTTGTCTTTCGGAACATAGATATATGTTGGACTTCCAAAGATTCAGAGGTGATCCACACTCGACTTCTTTCCTGTGATTACTTCTTTGGGTGTTGTATTATCAAGACTCTTATGAGGACTTCTATTTTGAATGTATAAGGTTTTCATTGAGGCTTCTCCCCATAAGAACTTCAGTAGATATTGATCAAGGAGCATAGTTCGAATGCCTTCTTCAATTGACCTATTCTTCCTTTTCGGCCAACCCATTTTTTTCGAGATAATAGGGAACAATGAGCTCCCTCTTAATACCTGCTTCTTTACAATATGCAATCAATTCCTTAGAAATGTATTCCCCACCATTATCAGATCTCAGAGTTTTTATCTTTCTTTCGGTTAGGGTTTCAACTTCAGCCCTAAACTCCTTGAACTTATCAAATACTTTATCTTTTGTTTTGAGAAGTTAGAGCCATGTCTTTCTAGAATGGTCATCAATGAATGTCACATAGTAGAGATGACCTCCAAGTGATTTGTCAAACATGTGTCCACACACATCAAAATGGATGAGGTCTAATATTTCTTTAGACCTAGTTTCACTATTGTGAAATGGCCTTCTTGTATGTTTCCCCAAAGAGCATCCCTTGCACACAACTTCATGATCTAACTTCATATTAGGAATACCATGAACCAGTTGACTAAGAGTAGGGATGACCTTATAATGTAGATGACCATACCTCCCATGCCATAGCTCAATGGGACTTACTTCCATATGAACCAAAGCTTGAGAAGGTGGTGTAATGACTCTATAAAGACTTCCTTCACGAACTCCAATAACCCTAGCTTTATCAATGCTAGAGTCTTTTCCCCAAACCAATACTTTTCCATCAACAAAAGCAATTCTTCCCCCTTAATTTTCTAAACAAGAAATAGAAAGCAATTTCTTTTTCAAACCTAGAACATATAGAATGTTGTTGAGGTGCAGCTTCGATCCATTATCTAGCTTCAACGATGTTGATCCCAGGCATTTAACAACATAGCTTTTGTTGTCACCCAATTCCACTGCATGAGAAGATGGCTCCCTTGATAGTGTATGGAGTTGTTTACTTTCTCCTGTCATGTGTCTTGATGCTCCACTATCAATGATCCATGCATTGTCATCATTAAGAGAACCTGTAAGAGCGGCCAATAGTTCTTGACTTTTGACCTTCTTGAATAAGTAATAGATGACCTTCTTGATCTAGCTTCCAACAGTGTTGATACCCATTCTGTGTTGATACCCATTCTTATGTAGTTCATCAAAGAGGGAGAATCTATGCCAACAAAGTGATCTTCAATTCTTCCTGACCTTCAACTCTGATACCATGTTGGAAAATCAAAGTAGTTATATTAGGGTTTGATTCTTCGATCTTGATAATTACTTGTGACTGTGTTGGCTTCTTTTACTTCTTTATTATCTTATCTTTCATCAAGCAATTACCATATTATGTTTGTATGAAGATAACAAAACAAGAGACACAAGATGTAGGCACTATGCCAGGGCAAAACCCCCCTCGAGGGTAAAACCCAGTCAAGATAATTCTTCTTTTCAACAGTATTCTTTGAGACTCTTCACCCTAGACATATACCAGACCTTCCCTCCACACCAAATCAACCTCCTAGATCTTCGACCCCTTTCTAGCAACTTCAACTAGCAACAACAACAACTTCGACTAGGCAACAACAGCAGCTTCCGGCAACAACAAAACTTGGAAGACTTCGATCTCCCAATCTAGAGCATGAAACAAAGAGAGAGAGGCGCCAAAATTTCGATTTTCTTCTTCTCCTTAGACTCCCCCAAAATCGCACTTCTTTCGGCTTCCCGGCAACAGACTTCGAACTTCTCCAGCTACTCTTGAGATATTGAGCTAGCTTGAGAGTGAGTGCTTCAAATGACTTTGACTTCCTTCCTTTTATAGGCTCCAGGTGAGGTCGAATAGGTGTCTCTTAAGCCGACATGATCCCGTTTAGGCCAACTTGGTGTGGATGTTACATAATTCATATTTAACTCAATTCTTAACAGATTTACATGATTCAAAAGCCCAAGAAGGATCTCTTTGAAAGTACAATGACTCTATAAACTCGATATTAATTCTAGGAGTCCACAATGGGGACTTTGACTAGTATAATGATGACCCAAGTATGAAGCCCATGCTTTAATAAGTCATTGTTACAATAATAATAAAATATTTCTTCATTCTTTTGTCAAGTACATTTCATAATGACTTCAATACATTAAATGAAGATCGAACCTAGTTACAATTTCCAACAATACAGAGTGTTCATATCAATGGGACTAGAGAGAAAATGTCTTCTCCTTGATTTTGTTCAAATACCCAGAGGGCTATATGTCTATTGAAGATGGATACATGAATTTATAAGATCACATTTAGTAGATGGAAATTCCATGCTGGGAAGATGAGGGGGTTTGTATAACAAATACTCAGTGATTGACTAGTTGATTTTTCCTAGGAACTTCGGAATTAGGTCTATGTCTAAAACACGATCACAAACACACTAAAATACCACAACACAAGCACTTTGCACAGCAGAAAATGTACAACAGTGAATCAATGAAGTACACAATAATTTTGTACAACCCAAAACTTATTATATTACAACTTTAATACAACAAACATAGGGCTCCCGTACCATGTATTATGGTCCTTACAATTAGCCCTAATACAAGGAAACTAGGGCTTGATGTCAACAACGTATGCCAATCTATCTACATTTGAACAAGAACAACTTGACCTACTTGCTGATGAAGTGCTTACCACAGCCCTTTCAGTCCACTTGCCTTGAACACTTGGCATGTCCTTTGCCACCTATACACGCAGAGATATTGCTACTCCAACACTTCGGCCCAAGCTGCTCACAAGTTCTTCTACTGCTCCAGATTAACTTGCATCTTCAGCTCCTCAAATTCTGCCTTCTATCAAGGGAACTGCTCCTCCAATGTCACTGAACATAGGCCAGCAAATATTCCCTCCAACAGTCCTCTAGCTACTCCTTAGATCATTGTTCTTAGGGTCTTCAACAGTCACCCTTCACAACAATGATTCACCCCTTCGATCATTGTACTTAGGGATCCACAAATCAGCCCTCACACAGTCCCTTTTCCCACTTCAAAGTGACTGATCATAGGGCATAATATACAGTCCTCATGTTAATTTTTATGGTAAGTTCTATGCTTGCAACAATTACTTCAATGTTTGATTATCCCAACAAGAATTTCACTACTAGATTCCAATAGCAGTCAAAATAAACTTCAGCAATCACTTAGCATTTACTTTAGATAATCATTGACAGTAATTGTAGATAGAATATCATCAACAAAGCACAAAAAGACATGCCAAGACAATGAACACAGGGATTTAGGCTAATGCCAGGGCAAAACCCAAGGGGGAAAACCCAACCAATCTTTCTTATTGATTAATATCAAAAGTTCAGCAGAGAGAGAAGATCCAATTTGGTACAATGATGACGAAGTCAAAGTCAAGACTTTGATTATCAAAGAAAGATGACCAACCAGTATCCAATGCCAAAACAAGAAACCCAATCTGATCTGTTAAAGTCTGCAATTCTGAAATTGTCAACAGTCAATATGCCCTAACCAGTCGAGTCAACAGTGGTCAAATACCAGTCAAACAGCCTCCAAAATTCTCGGTCAAGGCAGCAAGGAACTCGGCCTTTAGAACAGGTCAAAGTCAACCCAAAACAGCGAAGAAAAATCAGTCAAACTCAGTCAACGTTCTGCCGTCCAGCCTGCAGTCAACGCTGGTCAACCTGCCCAGAAATCCTTGATCTGTGTGGCAATAAATGCAGCCTGCGCAAACAGAACCTTTCCAAGTCAAAATGCAGTCAAACAGTCCCAAAAAGTCCTCGGTCAATGCTGGTCAAAGGTAGCTGAAACAGAGTCAACGCGGGAGATAAAGATACCCAAAAAATCCTCACACATGTGGAGAGAAGGCTGCCTCAGGTGTATGAACCATCAGATGATGAGAGAGAATGTAATGTGATGAATGTGCCAAATGAGGACTTATGTTATATTTATAGTGATCAACGTGGGGTCAACGGTCATGACTTTTCCCAATGGGGCTAACTTGAAGAAAGGCCATTTGAAGGTGTGCAAAAAATTCTGATTTTGTAGGAGAAGGGAGATGTCATCAAGGATGATCCAAATGTGCAATGAGCCATCAAAGGAGGGGCTTCCAAGTGGGGGAATTAGCCCCTAGTTGGACTCTTTAACACTCCCTCTCAACTAGGGAGGAATTCCAACTGTCAACATCCATTCACTGCTATGCCATCATGTTCATCATGTACCATCTCTCCAACTTGTCTCGTCTCTACTGAAGATTGATATCATAGACCAATAAGATGTGAAAATTCCGCAACTCAGAATCCTACTACAGCAATTGATGAGAGTTTGTCTACTTGTTAATTACTTGAACAAGTTATTTACTGTTTTCTACAGTAAATATTGAAGCCCATACCCTACAGCCTTCACAAAATTAAACTGCGGAAAATAAATAAGTGCAGAAACAAGATCTGAGCAAGAAGAAACAATAGACACGACATCGTTATTTTTGGACTAATGTCCACAGAAAAAACCCAATACGGGAAAATCGGTGCAGCAGCTGAGGGTTTGTATTATTATACAGAAGATTTGAATACAGTCTATGATGCCTTACTGGCCATCCACATAGAGAATCTGACTGATAAAGAGCTTGTGAGGATTACCTCACACTGACATTGGAAAATCTAAACTGGCCAAACACTAAGCTGATGAGCCCTACACTGCCTCTGTGTAGTCTCTGCGTCACTCTGCGTGGGGACCGCGTCACCTCTCCTTGTTGGCTCTCTACTGGTTGGATACTGATCTCTATCCCCTCCGGTCTCACACACCAACACTCTGGTACTAGATCTGATTGATCCTCAACTGAATCACTGATCTCCTCAAGGCTGCAACACTGCCTCTGCATAGCTACTAAGCTGCCTCTTTGCGTACTGCTCTCTGTCTCCTCTATGATGTATTCCCGACTCAAGAAAATCTCCAACGGAATCTATCACTACCCCTCTCTACAAGAATCTTCTCGAATCTGACTTCTCCTGAGCACTACTCACTTGAGAAATTCGATCTCTAGACTCTGTCTCTCAGTGTATTCGATGTGTTTTCCAAATGCCCCATTAAGTCCTTATAATCTTCTTGTTGAGACTTCAACGGTTGAGATTAAATTGTTAATCAACGGCTAAGATTAACTTGATTTGATCTTTGTCTTTTCTAGAAGATTCATACTCTGTTTTAATTAATATCCTTGGATTATTTTAATTTCTTAAGTTTAGACTTAGGGTCCCATTAAAAATAGTTAATTATTTCCATAAAACATAATCCGAGTGGAGTTTCCAAAAACGCTATCTGGGTACTTTGGAATACATATGCCTAAGCCTCCCTGCAAATTTTGAGACTTAGAGCACATGCGATGCTATCAAAAATCAACACTCCCTCTTAGCGAGGAATGTGCTCTAGCAATACAAACAACTGAAGTACTGCTCTGATTTTGCAACATCTCCCTCTGCGTTGCTGATGTCTGACACTGCTGCCCACCAACACTGCATTGTTGCATCCATGTTGTTGTTGACCCTTCATATTGCTGCGAACTGCCACTGCACTGCAACTCTGTTGCTTACTGCAACAGAAAAACATCGAAAATCTAAACTAAGCGTTCAGTAGGATGCATCTCGTATTGAAGATCTGATTGATGCTAGTCTTTGCGTTCTCCCTATAAGGGTGCTACGTTGTTGTTGACTCTGCATATTGCCTCCCTGCACTGCTACCAACTCTGCTCAACGCTACTCAGACTCTGGCACTCTCTAGCCATTGCGTTGTCACTTTTGCACTCTTCAACACCAACTGAAGCTTGTCCATCCTGCTACTTCTGATTGGGCTCCCGTAGGCAGGTGATGATTTGCAATATTCCCAATTAGCAATAGCTAATTGGAAATATTAATTTTTGACTATTTCACTTTAATAAAGTTAAGTTAGAAATAAAGTGGGTGAAGAGCATGGTTGCTTGGGAGCGGGAGCGGGAGCGCCATTTTCAAAAGCTCCCAGTCCGGAGCATTTCGAGGAGCGTTTTTTTTTTTAAATATATATATTTTTTTATATTTTTTATATTTTGATGTATATATGTCAACAAAAGCATGTAGTATGATGAATTAGACATAAAAAACATAAAAACATAGATTGAATCATATAACATCAATCATCTAGAAGTTATAATCTTCATCAACCACGCCCACAAGTTGGAAACATACAACATATTGACTCTTGAGTCTCGCGAATCATCAATCTGAAGGTTTCAAGCTTTCAAAATTCAATATATAACATTTATCATCATTGATATATAACATTTATCATCATTGATATATATCATAATTCATTTATCCACATTGATTCATTGATTTCAAAATTCAATATATAACATTTATCATCATTGATTTCAAATTTCAATATATAACATTTATCATCATTGATTCTTTTATCACCATATAACTTTCATGAAGCATCATATTCATAATTCATAATGACTTATAAACTTATAAATGCCAACTTCAAAGTTTCACCTTTCAAATTCAAACTTCAAACTTAAATTGTCATTAAATATGAAAGAGTCAAGTTTCAACTGTTCAAGAGTTATAAAAGATGAAAACTACTAGAAAATAAAAAAGACTAGTAAACAACAAATCTATTTTATCTATTGGCTGGCCCCTTGCCACACCCACGAGAAATGTCTAATTTGTGAGAACCACGAGGAAATAGTGGTCTTCTAGTACTCTCAGGAGTACCACGTCCACGACCATGACTAGAAGGCAGAGGGCAACATGAGGATGTAGGTGGAGGCTAAATTTGCAAAGGAACAATACTTGGATATCGAGCACTGGCACTAGCACCCACACTGCTATTGGATGGTGGGACTGGCCCTGTGCGTGGCAATGTTGCTGATGCTTCATCATCATCCCTCAAAAGTTCTGCTTCCAATTCTTCCATATGCACAGTGTTGTCCTCCAAATTATCATCCTCTGGGTTGTTGTCTCAAACTTTATATGATTGATCCTCATATGCCCAATCACAGTAATGACTCAACAACCTCAAGTTGTAGTGCACATAAACCAAGCTTTCAGCTCGGTTTTCATTTAGCCTGTTTCTTCTCAAATTATGTATGACGCTGTAGGTGCTCCAACACCTCTCTGCAGAAGAAGTATTCACAACTTGTGAGAGAACTTCTTTTGCCAACTTTGGCAAAAGTCCCATGCCGCCATATGCTTCCCACCATGTGAGAGCATCAAATCTATCTTTGTCTTCCATTGCATGGAAAGAACCAAAGTTACCAGTGCAACTGAAGTATCTGCCTAATTCAAGGCGCAATCTAGCACACTCCTCCCTGTCAGGGACCAACTTGTCTAATACCTTCATTTACCCCTCTTATACCTCTGGATCTGTGTGAGGTTTGATCCTAACCCCGCCTCCAAGTGTAGGTTGGCCCAACCAAGATGGAGAGTAGTATTTTGGCATAAGGATATATGCCAAGGCATGTAGTGGAACATTGAGCTTATTCCACCATGCACACACACAATCGTGAATCATTGCATACAAGTTGGGATCATTATCCTTAACAACATCTTTTATTTGGCCCAACATGCTATCCATCTGCTCATAAACCTCCCCAATCACTGCTTTATCTGTATCTAAAAAATGAATCATGTGATAAATGGGCTTGGTGAAATTCAAAATTTCCCTCACACGTGGCCAAAACAAAGGGTCAAGGGCGGTCTCCTCCACATGTTCAAAACCTTGCTTGTCAACTATTGTCGTTGCCCTGTCCTTTAATACCTGCCAGTGTGGACTTGATACCATTGCAGCCAATGACTCTCTTACCTTCAAAAGGCACCTGAAGATGAGATGATAGCTAGCAAATCTAGTCTTTGCTATCTTCAACAACTCCAATTTGGAGTGAGTACGGAAAAGCCCATGGGTATTGCTATGATTTGTAATAAATCTTATCATTTTTTTACCTCTCTTGTACAAGTCACCAAGCCATTTGAATTGAGGTTGTTTGTTTTTAAAGATATCATGCATCAAAAGGTTCATTGTGTGAACCAAACACCCAGACCAAAATATGTTGGGGTATTTATCCTCAATAATTGCTCTTGCTGCCTTACAGTTAGCAGCGTTATCAGTGATGACTTGGATGACATTGTATGGCCCAGTATTTTCAATTATTTCAAGTAATGGTTCTGCAATGTTAATGCCGGTCTTGAATTTGTCTGAATAATCATACGCTGAAAGGAATATTGCACCACTAACTGACACAGCCAGAACACTTATCAATGGCTTTCCTTTTACATTGGTCCATCCATCATATACAATGGACACCCCATGCCCATTCCAAGAATTTGTCATTCTAGCCAAAGAATTGTTTATTTTAGCTTTTTCATGATCAAGTCCCATGGTTCTGGCCTTGTCATACCCAGGGCTCCTATATCTTTTGGGGGCATCATTAATGGCAGAAACCATTTCATGCCAATAAGGTGAGCGAAGAACATTGAATGGCACCCCACATGTATATAGAAACCGGAAAATTTTTGAATCCACATCATTCCTAGACCCTTCGTCAAGGAAATCAGATATGGTTCTACACCTTAAGGAGATGTTTGGTCCAAGTGTGCCTCCATGTCCACTGCCATGGGTGGAAGTTGATGGAATTCTTTGTCCATGCTGTGATGGACTTGATGGTGTATAAGAATCAATGAAACCCCTAGATCTTTCAGATCTCTGTAGGGCAGCCTCCTCTTCCTTTCTATATTTCTCTCTCTGTTGCTGACACACTTACACAAATTTTGATTCCTAGATTTTTGTCTCCATCCCCTAGCATTTTCCCACAAAGGTGCCTTCTGGCACGGGTGTATGAACCTGTGTATTCTTTATTGCAATGGGGGAAAAGAAGTTTAGTGGTTCCACCACCTTTCCCTCCTTCCTGCCTCTGAACATATTTCCACAAAGGTGTTTGACTTTGGTCTTGTCTAGTTGGGGTATCTATGGCCTCATGTTCTCCACTCTCCCCTTCCTCCTCAGCATACTCCTCCTCCTCTTCAGGATTTTCATCAAATCCACTATAACCCACTTCTTCATCCTCCTTTTCTCTAATGGGCCTCTTTCTTCTACTCTCCAACACCATTATTACAAAGAAAGGAACCAACATGAAGAAAATCCCTAGCCATATAGCCATGATGTTTCAAGTTTCAAGTTTCAAGTTTCTAGCCTGCAAAAAAAATGGAGGAATGCTAAATGGGAATAGGAAATGCAACATAGGAAAAAAACAATTCAATTTTTCACTTTTCAACACACTAAAATGCAACATTGAGAAAAAAAATCAAGTTTTCATTTTTGAACAACTTAAAAACGATTCCTAGAAAATAAAAAACTAGATTAGAAGACCTACCTCTTTCTTGCAATCCTCCTCAAGCTCTCTTGCAGCTTGCTCCTTGCTCTCTCCTTAGCACTTCTGCTCTCCAAACTCTCAAGCTCTCTTGCTCTCCAAATCGCTCTCTATCTCTCAAGCTCTTGCTCTCACTCTCAAACTCTTGCTCTCACTCTCAAACTAAAACAATAAAAACCAAATGAGGAGGGTGGGCTTTTATTTACCCAACCCCCCTCCCTCCCTCCCTCCCAAAAAAAAAGAAATTTGACATCCAAATTTTTTTTACGCACCGGGGAGAGTTCGGGAGCGAACGTTCCCGAAGCGTTTTTTTAATGGGAGAAGTGCTCAGGGAGCGTTCGCTCCCGAGCGCTCCCTGAAACACTCCCAAAATAACAGGGAGCATTTTTTTAGGCTCGAAAGCGCGCTCCCAAAGAGCTCTCGAATGGAGCGTGTTTTGGGAGCGGGATCAAGGGGGGAGAAGCTTCCCTACAAGCTTGGTGAAGAGGGACACTTAACTCACACTTGGGATAAAAACATTTCCTAAAGTCACTTGGAGACATGATTACTTGGCAACATGGGGCCTCGTGGGTGAAGTGGCAGCGTGGAGGAGATGTTAGCATGGACAGCGTGGGCCCAAGTCAGCGCAGAGATAGAGGGACAACGTGGCCCAAGAAGACAGCGCAGTTGATGGTGGGGCCTAGGTGAGAGCAAGGCTCTCCAAGAATAAAAAGAGAGAGAGGCTCCTCATTTGGATCATTCGATTATGCATCTATGTTACTTGTCTCTTGACATTGAGCACGCTTTCGTTGTTTAGCAGAGTCTACACGTGCTGTTCAACACATCGGGTGTCTCCGTGCGGAGATCCCAACCTCAGCCCCAAGGGACTTCGAGTGCCTGCTCCGGTGAGGAGTTCCATCCTTATTTTGCCGAAGAGCGTTGCAGCAACCACAATTGGGAGCATTCACTTGTAGAGACAGTGCAGTCAGTGAGAGGGAGGACGCAGTCTTTGGAGGAGGTGATTCTGGATTGAGGGTTTATCAGGGGATTCAGCCTAGGAGAGTTGGAAAGGGGTCAGCCCTTCCCTATTCCATCATTTTGGTAGAGTTGGAGGCCATTGTTTTCAGCAGATTATTCAGGGTCAGCGTTTATCATCGGGACAGCTTGGAGCCTCAAGGGAGGACATTTTCGGAGGTCATCCATTTCCAAAAAGCTCTATGGGCTTTTCTGGGTATTGGGTGGAGAGGCCATTCCCAAAGTTTCATAATTTTTTGAGATGGGGAGCAGCCCCAAATACTCAGTTCATTCCAGCAATAGCAGCAGCACAGCACCAGCACCAGCAGCTTTGGAGATTATGCTGTCATTGAGGGAGCAGCCATTCAATGATATATTTTGAGAGTATTTCTACGCTTGCCTAGTGCAAGCCAAGTTGTCATCATTCTGATCACCTTTGTACTTATTTCATCTTTCAGTATTTAATAAAATGGCTTAGCGTTCTCCATATTGTCTCTTGTTCATGTGATGTCTCTAGTTGCTGTAGTTCTTTGTT
This sequence comes from Pinus albicaulis, assembly GCA_034641835.2. Taxonomy (NCBI): domain Eukaryota; kingdom Viridiplantae; phylum Streptophyta; class Pinopsida; order Pinales; family Pinaceae; genus Pinus; species Pinus albicaulis. Next base: position 514,313,690 of record CM076583.1, read on the forward strand.
TATGTGCTTTATATTGTTGTTTATTTCTATTCGGAATATTACATGATTCGAGAGGTGGACTCCTCAAGGATCCTGCCCAACTGCAGTTCTGCTGAACTAAATCTCTTGATCACCTCGACGCTCCCCTGGAGATATATGGGCAATCATGGCAAATTCCTCCTCGTCGATCTTTGCAACTGCAGCCAACGGACCATGCTTCTCATCTTTGTCCTTCTTGAGAGGACACTGTGTAGTGCAATGTCCCATCTTGCCACACCAGAAGCACTTGATCTTTGAGATGTCCTTCTTTCATCTATGCTGCTCCTATTGCCCCTTTGATGCAAGGGTTGCGTTCTTGTAATATTCCCTTTTTTGGTATCAGCTACGACAGGGTTAGGTTGGAATTCCAGAGTTAGGAGCAAACAGGTCACAAAAATAGATTGGTGCTATCAGTCGGCTCAGGGGCTTTTTGGAGGAGTTTTGAGGAGTTTCCATAGTGTCCGGTGGCATTCGCTTGATATATTCCATCATCCGAGCTGTTTGGCTATCGTTCCGGTGCATTCCAACAACTTTCGGAAATTTGAGTTATTTGTGGGTTTAACTCAACAGATTACGCTCAAGGTGGCATTCCAGGAGGAATACATGATGGAACACCTTAGTGTAATAGCTCATTGGAACCGGGACGAGGATACCTACATGATGGGATGGTTGGGAATGTGTTTCAGTGACCAGAGGAGACATGGTAGTCATTTTACTCTTTTCTGCATTAAAAAGGAATATTTTAATAAGAGGGAAAAGTGCACCATGAATAAAATAATGCTCTAGAAGGCTCCAAGAGATCTATAAAAGAAAGGGAAGAGGCCATTGAGGGATATCTTTGGATCATATCATTTTCTTGTATGAGAGGTTTAAGACATGGTTCTCTACTTCAGCCACAGCCCCAGGACGAAAACCCTCGGGCGATTTGTGAGTGTTGGACGGAAACCCAACTCTCTTTGAGGAGACTTCATTCAGAAGTTTCACAGAGCTTTAGGGATAGTGGAGTGAGGGTCATTCAGATTTTCAACAGGTGCTTTAGTGGATTCAGTGGAAGCTGTTGCCGGAGGGAGAGTGCAGTGGTCAGTTTTGGAGGCCAGTGCAGTGCAGCAGTTTATCTTGGTGGCTAGTTTTCCATCTCAGCTATTTTGGGTCAGATTTACTTGTAACCTCAGTTATTATCTATAATAAAAATGCTAAGATTCTTCCTATTTGATGTGTTGATAGATTGCAGTGCTTATGTGTTTTATTTTACATGGCAATCTTTTGTTTATTAATTCAGAAATTTTATGGTAATATGTTGGGTTAGTGTGATTTCTGCAAATTCAGTAAAATATCCCATTTGGGGATATTACAGTGGTATCAGAGCCTCAATCTTGGCTTAGCCTGCATATTTGCCATTTTCGGTTGCAGCTATTTTGGTTAGAAGGGCCTACGCAATCACTGGATGAGGCTCATTTGTGGGACCTGCATTGGTGGGATTTTAGAGCTGGGGTGTTGGGAGATTGATAGGAGAGCCATTTGAGGAGGTTGGTTGGGATTTTGGAGAGCAATGATTGACAGTAGTAGTTGCAGTGCCAGAAAACGAAATTGGAAGAGGGCCAAACTACAAAGGGTCAGATTTTGAAGGTTGGAAATAGAGGAAACACTTTTTGGGTTTTTCTAGGTTTTGGGCAAGGATCACCTTCCAAAATGCCTAGAATTTTCTGAGCAGTTTTCATTGGATAAATCAGAGGCCGAAGTCAAGCAGCAGTGTAGTCTTAGATCAACAGTGCAGTTTCTGGAGGAGCTTGCTATTGGAGCGGTTGGATTTGCTTGCACTCATCACCTGGTGCTTGTAGCTTGCCTTGTGCAAGTCCAGCTAAACCATTGTTACTTCCATATATGTCGTTGAAACAATGAAGTTTTTAAAACAACTCCTAAATCAACATAGCAGTGCCTCAGTGAGTTGCTATCTAAACCAAACACCAAAAACATTAAACAATGTAAAAGTTGGTTCCTTGAACCACCATGCATTAGAAGACCAGAAAACAAAACAGAACAGCAGACCCTTCTCCAAGAACGTACATAATTTGCTCCAACAAAGGCATCCGAGGAATTTACAAAAGGAGGAAGAAGTTGGAAATTGGCATTATGCACTTGGGATGGACTTAAAGAGTGGAAGATCAAAAAATGACTTTCCCACGTTAAAGAAACTACAATCCTGCCTTTCAAAGGTAGATCAATCTGATTGGAGTTTAAATTGGGCTTTGGAGCCATCTATGCTTGCATTGGTACAAGTTAGATTCTTGGAACATCCAAGTGAGAGAGTCAAGCTTATAGTTGCCTCTTGTTTCAGTGATATTTTGACCCTTCCCTCCCTATAATGATGATATTATGAAAAGAATTTCTAGATTGATAGTAGGAACCTTTCGAGATTTATACAACTATGCAGGCTCTACATTTGGGAGAAAGCTTAAGGTCTTAGAAGCCATGGCCATGACCTGGACTTATGAGGTCATGATCGATCTTGAGTGTGATGGCTTGATTCTGCAGATGTTCCAATGCTTCTTCAGCATTAGTAGACATCATTCTAACATAGCCATAGCTCACATGCAGTCCATCCTGTCGTCATGTATGGGAGATCGTGATGCCATATGCCGGGAGCTGCAGACTAGGTTGTTGAGCATTTGGAGGAGAGAGCAGTTGGTCTCACCCACTGCTTATGAGCTAGCCCTAGGGCTAGTTGAGTAGAACATTGAGCTTTTCAGGAGACAGTTGACTAGGTAGGAGCTGCTCCAGTTTGGTGGATCAGGCAGCAGAAATGAGCTGAGGAGGAAGGGACTTTGCTTCGTTTGCAAAGAACCTTGGGGGCCTGATCACTCATGTTTAAGAGATGTCGATGAGGTGGTAGAGGTAGAGCAGGTAGACGTTCCTTCGATATGCCAGGATGAGGACTCTTCTTCAGGTGAGTCCATGGGATCAGCTAAGGATGTTTCTGGGGAGCGAGAACATTCATGCAGAGATGGTGACAGTAGGCCAGAGTTGTATTCCAGTGTGCAGGGTAAGCAGTTAGGGGACTCTACGAGAGATACTCAGGGTGATGACTCACCTGTGACGATTCAGCCGGAGCAGCATATGATGAAGCATGAGTTAGCAGAGGAGGATACTATGCACATCATGCATGATATCCCTTTGGGGGAGAGCCAGATGGGAGCTCACATTGAGTCTATGATGGATATGCGGCTAACCTTGGGGTCAGCCATTGAGGTGGATCAGTCAGATGCACAGACATTGAGTACGGTGACAACAGTTGCAGATCCATATCCTCTGGAGGTGTTGGAGGTTGATGAGATGGCTCTGCAAGGGGCTAGTAGACAGCAAGAGCATGACATTCCTGATCAGGAGTGGGAGGTGCTATTGGAGATGGTGGAGCATCCATCTTTGGGCCGACACATTGATGAGGTGCAGATAGATGTACATGCAGTCGACAGAGCTGCAGTACTTTCAGTGAGTAGCACTCTCCAGGAGTACATCGATGAGGCTTGCAGCATATCTTACCCACTTTGGCCCATTATAGAGACAGGGGATTTCTTCTACAGACACCTTTCGTTGTTAGACAGGGCAGAGCAGTGTGAGTTGATTACGGGCTGGCGACAACACTCCAGGCGTGTTTCGTATGCAGTTGTTGCTACATTGGATTCTTCTTCCAGGATGGATTGGCGAGAGATCATGAGTTGGTACCCTCTTGATGGTACAATATTCTTCGTAGGGAGCACAGCAGAGCAAGGGCCCTTAGACATGACAGATGATACAGATTCCAATTGGCAGTGGGGCACAGATCAACATTTCTTCAGCATCCCATCCCAGTTTCAAGAATGTAGGATTAGCATTGGATTTAGTCTTGGGTTGGATTGGAGAGAGGTGATGATTTGGTACACAGTTGGTGGGGCAGCTTACATCATCATAGATACAGCGCAGCAGGAGACGTGATCTTCACCTTTTAGAGCATCAGTGATAGCCAGAGGCAGTGCGCAGTCCGAGCTGTGGGACTTGGGCGATGATTGGCCATCATGGCGTAGGGATCTGGGAGGATTGTTTGATGACAATTACAGTGAGAGATCAGTTTGGGATCCCGACATTGAGGGGTCTATTCCAGGTGGCTTGACAGAGGCACATAGTAGCACCAGGAGGTTTGTATGGGATCCGGGCATTGGATCTCAGTTGCATCGGGCCAACAGAGTGGCCCACATATTTGGATTGCTTGAGGGCAAGCAATCTTGGGGCGGAAGGTCTGTAATATTCCCTTTTTTGGTGTCACCTACAACAGGGTTAGGTTGGACTTCCACAGTTAGGAGCAGACAGGTCACAGGGACAAATTGGTGCTATCAGCGGGCTCAGGAGCTTTTTGGAGGAGTTTTGAGGAGTTTCCATGGTGTCCGGTGGCATTCTCTTGATATATTCCATCATTCGAGCAGTTTGGTTTTCGTTCCGGTGCATTTCGACAACTTTCAGAAATTTGAGTTATTTGTGGGCTTAACTCAGCTGATTACGCTCAAGGTGGCATTCCAGGAGGAATACATGATGGAACACCTTAGTGTAATAGCTCATTGGAATCGGGACGAGGATACCTGCATGATGGGACGGTTGGGAATGAGTTTCAGTGACCAGAGGAGACATGGTAGTCAATTTACTCTTTGTTGCATTAAAAAGGAATATTTTAATAAGAGGGAAAAGTGCACCATGAATAAAATAATAATAAAATAATTCTCTAGAAGGCTCCAAGAGATCTATAAAAGAAAGGGAGGAGGCCATTGACGGATATCTTTGGATCATATCATTTTCTTGTATGAGAGGTTTGAGACGTGGTTCTCTACTTCAGCCACAGCCCCAGGACGAAAACCCTCGAGTGATTTGTGAGTGTTGGACGGAATCCCAACTATCATTGAGGAGACTTCACTCAGAAGTTTCGCAGAGCTTCAGGGATAGTGGAGTGGCGGTCATTCAGATCTTCAACAGGTGCTTAAGTTGATTCAGTGGTAGTTGTTGCCGGGGGGAGAGTGCAGCATTCAGTTTTGGAGGCCAGCGCAGTGCATCAGTTTATCTTGGTGGCCAGTTTTCCATCTCAGCTATTTTGGGTCAGATTTATTTGTAACCCCATTTATTATCTATAACAAAAATGCTAAGATTCTTCCTATTTGATCTGTTGATAGATTGCAGTGCTTATGTGTTTTATTTTACATGGAAATCTTCTATTTATTAATTCAAAAATTTTATGGTAATATGTTGGGTTAGTGTGATTTCTACAAATTCGGTAAAATATCCCATTTGGGGATATTACAGTTCTCCTCCTCCTTGGGCTTCGTCCCACTGTTATTGCTGCCATCAAGTTTGCACTTGAGTAGATCTCTCCTCATCTCTTCCTGCTGAAGAGTTGCTCACATTCCTTCCTAGTCCGACCACTTCTCTCTGCCCAAGATGCTCTAGACAAAGACCTGATAATCTTCAGACACGGAATTCAAGGCAAGTATAACCATCTCTGTGGCCTGAGGAGCTGCTACCAGAACTGCCAGCTGATCTTAGACCTCCTGAAGTTTTGCAAGGAACAAATCAACGTGTTCTACCTTTTGCATCATGGTTGTCCACATATTTTTCTCTAAAAACATCTTTCGTTGCTCGGAAGACTCGAGATGTAGCATGGCCAACGCATCCCACATTTTCTTGGTTGTCCCTTTGCTAGAAATGTGTGAAACAATATGATCCTTCACCCCATCGAGGATCAACCATTTGGTTTTTTCCATGTTCTTCTTGAAGACTCTCAATGGTACGACATCTACCGGTTCAGCAAATGTACTGTCGATGAAATTCTTTAGGTCATGCTCATCTAGAAGGAAGGAGATCATTGCCTTCCATATTACGCAGTTGGAGACACCATCCAACCAATCCGGGTCACGCAACCCACTGGCTGCCATCTTACCCAATCAGATGTCAATCCGCTGCCTCTAACCCTCTGTGCAGCTGGCTCTATGCACTCCTTGCTGGAGCAAGCCAAATAAATCACGAACACACTACTTCTACACGGGAAATCAGAGTTTCTTGGGCAAGAAACTCTCTGAGGTCAGAAATCCCCAAAAATGTCTTCTACTACTCTTTTCTAACGCTTTATACACCAACAACTGTTGCTACAAGGAAAATGCGTCCCACTAGCTTGCTGATCTATGCTAAATCTGCTGCGTTGCTCCCTCTGCCTCTGACAAACTACAAACTAGAAAATCCTACCTCTCTGTCGGCTTGCTCAGAGAGATTTCCTTGCAAATCTATCCCTCCTAGCTTGGACTACGCAATCACTGGGGAAATCGATCTGCTGCTTACGCAGCTCTTTGATCTCTTGTTTCTTCTTCAACGCTGGATCCTTCTGGTTTGCTCTCTTGCTACCCCTCCCCTGCTAAACAAGCTCTAATACCATGTGAAAATTCCACTACCCAGAATCCTACTGCAACAACTGATGAGAGTTCTTCTACTTGTTAATTACTTGAACAAGTTATTTATGGTTTTCTATAGTAAATATTGAAACCCATAAACTACAACCTTCACAAAATTAAACTGCGGAAAATAAATAAGTGCGGAAACAAGATCTGAGAAAGAATAAACAATAGACACACAACACTATTATTTTTGGACTAATGTCCCAAGAAAAAAACCCAATGTGAGAAAACCGGTGCAACAAATGAGGGTTTGTATTATTATTTAGAAGATCTGAATACAATCTGTGATCCCTTATTGGGCATAGACATAGAGAATCTGACTGAAAAATAGCTTGTGAGGATTACCTCACACTGACACTGGAAAATCTGAACTGGCCAAACACTGAGCTGATGAGCCCTACGCTGTCTCTGCGTCACTCTGCATGGGGATTGCGTCACTTCTCCTTGTTGGCTCTTCTGCTGGCTGGATACTGATCGTTGGCCCTTCCGGTCTCACACACCGGCTCTCTAGCAATAGATCTGAATTATTCGCAGCTAAATCACAGATCTCCTCAAGGTTTTAGTGCTGCCTCTTTTGGCTCTGCTCTGGCTCTGCGTAGCTGCTACACTACCTCTTTGCGTATTGCTCTCTGTCTTGTCTATGATGTATTCCCGGCACAGGAAAATCTCCAACTAGATCTATCACTTCCCCTCTTGGCAATAATCTTCTCGATCTAACTTTTGTTAGCACTGCTCACTTGAGAAATTTGATCTCTAGACTATGTCTCTCGATGTATTCTATGTGTTTTCCAAATTCCCCATCAAGTCCTTCTTATAATCTTCTCATTGAGACTTCAACGACCAAGATTAATTTGTTAATCAACGACTAAGATTAACTTGACTTGATCTTTGTCTTTTCTAGAAGATTCACACTCTGTTTTAATTAATATTCTTTAATTATTTTAATTTCCTAAGTTTAGACTTAGAGTCCCATTAAAAATAATTAATTAATTCCATAAAAATAATCTAAGTGGAATTTCCAAAAACGCTTTCTAGTTTCTTTGGAATACATGTGCCTAAGCCTTCTTGCAAAATTTTAGACTTAGAGCACATCTGATGCTACCATAAATCAACATAAGAAAGGATCGAAAGAGGGTGGGTCACAAGACCCTACCACCCTCGATAGTACTAATTAACCCTAACCACTTTTCCCAACTCATTGGCCAGATGAGAGGTACTTCCCAAGAGTCCCAGACTGCAAGGGTAGCACGTAATATGCATGTTGGGGTATCCACATGGGAAGGTGAACAACTCACCCTATTCATATAACGAATCCCACAGAGGAAGGTGAACCACTCACCGTGTGCTCAAATAACTCAAAAGAATACTGCAAGCCCCCAGGAGCTCCTAGAGCTCAATGTCCAACTCAATTGGAACCCTCATGGGAGGGTCTTACCACGACTCCAAGTCTCTCTTAGAAGGCTAAGAACTTGGCCTTTCCCAAAGGCTTTGTGAGGATGTCAACAACCTGTTCATCCATCCTGATGTGTTGGAGCCTTACTGCTCCCCGTTGTACCATATCTCAGATAAAGTGGTACCTAATATCAATATGCTTGGATCGGTCGAGGAACACGAGACTCTCTAAGAGGTGAATCACACTTTGATTATCGCAATAAATGACGGTGGTATCCAACACGTGTTCAAATAGCTCACTGAAAAGCTTCCTCAACCAAATGGCTTCACAACAAGCCATACTAGCTGCAATATATTTAGCCTCAGTTGTGCTCAAAGCAACAAACTTTGTTTTCGGCTCATCCATGAAATTGAAGCGGACCCCAAAGAGAAACAACAACCATATGTGCTTTTGTTGTCCACCACACTGTCAACCCAATCGACATCACAATATCCATGTAGTCTTAGATCTCCGGCAATATACCTCAATCCATGGTTGATAGTACCATAAAGATATCTCCAAAAATTCTTTGCAACAACCCAATGTATATGATGAGGCTCAACTATAACTTGGCTCAATGTATTAACAACAAAGCATATGTTCGGCCATGTGTTCACCAAGCACATCGAAACTCCCACAAATCGTCTATACTCAGTAGGATTTGGCAAATCTGGAACAACAACACTTCCACATAGCTTCTTGAAATTTAGTTCCATCGGAGTAGTCACTGACTTGCATTCCACCATGCCACATCTTTCTAATAACTTCACAATATATTTTCCTTGAGAAAGGAAAATCTCACCTAGCTTTTGCCAGACCTCCAAGCCTAGGAAGTAATGCATCAATCCTAACTCCTTCATCTCAAATTCAAAAGTCAACTCCCTCTTGCATTGATAAATGAGAGGTTTGCACCAGTCATAAATAAATCATCAACATATAGGACCAAAATAAGTGGCATGTCCTTTTCAACCTTGAAGTATAAGTTCAGATCAATATTGCTCCTTATAAATCCCAGCTTCATAAGATAGCTATCAATGATCTCATACCAAGCCCTAAGGGATTGCTTTAACCCATAAAGGGCTTTCTTCAACCTGCATAGATGTGTATTATCTTGCTCTTCAAACCCTTGAGGTTGTTCCAAGTAACATTTTAAAACTACGACTTGGGTTTGGAACCGGCTGAGGGTCGACTCGACCAGTTTGATTTCAATGACTCGGTCTTTGTAAAAATACATTAAATATTTATTTTTATAAAAAAACATAAATTTGTTTCCATTCATGTTTCCAAACACAAATCATTAGAATATAGAGAGAAGACAACATCTGATCAAAGTAGGCTCATGAATATATCCACTATATCAAAATGACACCTAGTGCATTGTCCAATACATGTAATATATAGAGATTAGAAGAAAAACACATAACCAAGGAGGCTCTAAATGGCCTCTACAACAAAACATCACTAGTCACTAGTCAATATTGCCAGAGAAGCCAACATCTAGCTCAGACTCTGAATCAGAGTGAGACACGGAAACCCATGGCTCCCCCTCCTCATCAAGCTCTTCAACTGGAATTCTAGAAGTAGTAGCACTAGCATGCTGAGATAGACGTATGTGCTTGCATCGTGGGTGAGTAGCGGAAGTTCTTGCAACTGGAGGACATGGCGCTGGGGCTGGTACTAGTGGATTTGCATTTAGCTTAACATGATGTGCAGCTACTGCTTCCAACTGTAAATCCAAATCAACACCAATATCCTCATCAGATTCAAACTCAGTTGGATGACTCTCCACTACCCAATCTGATGTTGGATCAATATCACCCAACACAATGGGATATCTATCAAGTCTTTTGTTCAACAATTGGTTGTGTCTTAGTCGAAGGTTGTATTGGACATAGACTAGATCATTTAACTGTTTTTGCTCCAAACAGTTTTTCTTCTTTGTGTGAATCCTCTCAAAGACAGACCAATTGCACTCACACCCAGAAGCACTGCAAGTTTGACTCAAAATGCGGATTGCAAACTTCTACAATTGAGGACAATGGATACCAAATGCCTCCCACCATTGTGCTGCGAAAAACATAGTTGTGTAATGAGTTAGCTCAACAAATTATATCCAACTTTCAAATGATAAACAATTTAACAAAATAAGAATTTGAAAATTGAAATTCTTCGTTTACTTGGCTCATCTGCTTCCCTTGCAATCCTTGCTAGGTTCTTGCCAAAGGTACCTGTGGCTCTGTTGAAACAAGTGATCTGTCGGTGTATCTCCAGATGGTCACTCTCCTTAGGGACCATGCGATCAATGCAGTCAATCAATCCATCTCTAATGTCGCCAATCAAAGCTCCTACCTCCAGAGCTTTATAATGATACCTTGGGTTTAGAAAATATCCATCTTCATGTATAGGGCGATGGAGTTGATTGTTCCATCTTTGATCAATGATTTCCCAAATAGGCCCATACTTAGCCACTCTTTCCTTCTATGTTTCATTTATTTTCTCCTTTGCTTGATCCATAGCCTCATAAATGAAGCCCATAGCCAATCTTTCCCCATCCACCAACCGCAACATCTTAACTAGTGGCTCAACAACCTTCAAAATCTCTATTGCCTTTTTTCAAAATATTTCTTCATTAACTTTCTTTTTCACATCTTTTCCATCATGTTTGCAAGACCATTGACATCCATTCCAATCATCACTGGAAAACACCCTTTGCAAGTTTCTATATTGGGAAAGCATAGATTGCAATGTCAAAAAATGAGTTGCAAATCTAGTGATGGCAGGCATAATAATATCTTTGCCCCATGTGCGTTTCCTCATCAAGTTCAAAATCCATGAGTGTTTGTAAATATATTTTGTTATACTTTTGGCCTGCTCTACAGTGCAATGTTGCGAACATCGACATTGGGATAAAATCAACAAGGGTCCAGAAAACCAAAAAATTGTAAAAATCGGGAAAATATAGGCACAAAATCGGCAAACATTGCCAAAATTAAGATACCATAAAAATATCTTTAAAAATTGGCAAACATCGGCTAGGCCAAAAAATCGTGATTTCGAGATAAAATCGGGATGTTATCGAGATGTTCTCAATATTGCAACAATCTTCTTGATCCAATCTATTTTACCAATATCCTCAAGCATCAGGTCTATGCAATGTGCAGCACATGGAGTCCAAAAGATGGTTTTGTGTTTTTCCTCTAACATTTTACCAGCAAGAACATAGTTAGAGGCATTATCTGTGATGATTTGAACAACATTAGCCACCCCCACCTCTTCAACAACCTCATCCAAAAGCTGAAACAACAAGTGTGCATCTTTCACCCTATCAAATGCATCAACTGATCTTAGAAACATGGTTCCTGTGAGCAAAATATAAGAAAGTTTATGATGGTACGGTTCCTTTGATCATTCCATCCATCTGACATGATGGTACATCCTGTTTTTTCCCATGAGCTTTTGAAATCTCTCAGATATTCATTAATGGACAAAACATCCTTTTGCAAAAGAGATCCTCTTAACTCATGCATAATAGGGCCTTTGAAGCATTTTCCAGCAGCAAATATGGCATCAGACATAAGTTCATAATATGGTGAATGAGAAGCATTGAAGGGGATATCAGCATCATACCACCATCTAGCTATGTAATCACGGGCAGTTTCTCTCAATTCTTTCTTCTAATGCTGATCTAAAGTGGGATGCATTTGACCTCTATTAGCTTGAGGACCATGTGCACTATCAGAGGGAGAGGATGGTGTGAAATAACTTTTGATATTACCCTTCTTTTTAATTGTACCCTTACCCTTTTCTTGAATAGAGTCATAGACTCCAAAGAGGGAGGAACATAACAAAAGGGGTTGGATGCATTAGTGCAAGAGATAGATGAAGAGCCCTCATAGTCAAAATTGGGGTTGGCAGCCATCATGTGTTTTATATTCCTCTTCCTCCCAATTTCAACCTCTATTTCATTTTGCCTAGCTTTTTCTTCCTCAAACTTCTCAAATTTATGTAGCAACTCCTTCCTAATTTCCCGAATTTGTTCTATTGGTGCTTCACATGGAGTAATTTGGCCTCTAACACTAGCCAAGTGTTGTTTCAGCCTATGAATGCCCCCTCCACCTCCCTTAATTTTTCTATGACAAAATTTGCAATGCATTTGATCATCAATCATCTCAGCATATGCCCAAGCGACATCTTTAATTCTAGGAGCCATTTTGGACTGATATTTGGACTTGGAAATGAAAGGAAAAAATCTGAAAATGAAAACAAAACAAAAACAACTCTTCAATGTTCATTTCTTTTACAAAAATTTCTCTTTTCAATTTCCAGATTTGCAAAAAAAAAAAAAAACAAGCAAAGGCAGATTTGAGAAGTGAAAAAAAATACCTCTAGGCTCTAGCCTCCTTAATGTGTGAAAATTTCAATCCTGAAAATACTTCTGCAATGATATATTTATTTCTCCTACTTATTATTTCCAATAAGTTATTTACAGAATTCTTCCGGTAAATTTCGAAATAAATACTACTGCAACATTCACTCAAGTATATGAAGAGAATAAAACAATAATAAGTACAAGCATAAGAATCAATCACATATACACAATTATTTTTGGACAATTGTCCCTGGAAAAACCCAATGCTGGAAAACCGATGCAGCAGATGAGGGTTTATATATTATTTCTTTAGCAATGAAATTCTTTACAAGGAAAAGACTCGCAGACTTCAGTAGGAAATGCCTTAGTTAAATTCTCAGAACCCTCGGGAGAATTCCTGACAGACTCACTGCTTCCCTCTGCATCCCTCTATGTGTCTCTCTACGCAGTGCCCGCATCACTCTATGTGGCCTCTTTGCACTGCTGCTCCGTGCTACCTTCTCCGACCTTCTGCGTCCTTCTTTCCTCGACCTTGATCACTGTTGACTCCCTTTGATTCTTCTACCCTACAACTCTCCCTCCAAAATCAAATTCTATTCCTTCAAAATCGACTTCCTTCGGGTTACTGAGTGTATGCCCAGTTTTCTTTCCAAATGACCCTCAAGCCTGCTTTTATAACCTTCTCATTTATAAATCAACGACCCAGATTAGAAATCTAATTAATAGCCAAGTTTAAAACTTGACTTGATCTTCGTTCTCTAGAAGATTCACACTCTATTTTATTAATACCCATTAATTATTTAATTTCCCTAAGATTAGACTTAGGATCTCTATTAAAATAATTAATTATTTTAATAAAACATAAACCGAGTGGAATTTCCACAAACGATTTCTGGGTCCTTTGGAATACTGATGTCCAAGCCTCCTTACAAATTTTGAGACTTGGAACACTTTCCGATACTACAAAAACCAACACAATGCTACTCCAACAAACCAACTCCTCAATGCTACTCCAATGACTACCCAAGAAGCTCCTCACTGTTGCTCCAATGATTGCCCAAGAGACTCCTCATTGCTGCGCCAAAAACGAACTCCACAACTCTTGACTAATTCCTCACAAATGCTCACACAAATGTAATGAGAATCGAGATAGTTGTGAGGAAATGAGAGGGGTTGGGTAGCTTTTATAGGCTCAGGAGAGGTTAGAGGGCATACCAAAACCCTAAAACCCAAGTCAAATACGATTTGGGGTCCGATTTCCGTCACTTTTGTGGGTCGTGACCGGGTTTGACTGGCTCAACCGAGCTAAGTCAGACTCGGTCGAGTTGGTAACAAACTGGCCTTTGGCCCGGTTTTTGTACTGAGCAAGCCCGGCCAGCGGGTTGGCTCGGTCAACTCAGCCGATTCTGAGCCGACTCGACCGAATTTTAAAACACTGTTTCCAAGTAGACTTCTTGTTAAAATTGGCAACTAGGGCCAAATTCCACTATTGGATAGCTCATCTGTTAGAGATGATTATTGCGTTGAATTCCTCTTTTCGGGAGGACCAAAATCGACCTAAAGATCACCAAATTTGGATGAAAAAAAAATATTTATTTATTCAAAAGGAATTCTATAAGTCATGACCTTATCAAGGAGGGAAGATTTTGAAATTTGAAATTTGAATTTGCCTCCATGTGTCAAGGCCGATTTCACCTCCATAAGGACAAAACATCATGTCTAATTGTATTTGTGTATATATATATATATATGGGCATCCTCCAAACTCAAGAGACACATCCAATGGGCTATCACATCAAAATATTGTTGATTTTTGGGTAGCATCAGATGTGCTCTAGCCCCGAAACTTTGTGGAGGGGCTGGAACACATGAGATCTCCAAGACCCATAAATCGTTTGGATAAATTCCACCTAGAGCTTAAGTTATTCAAATAATTAGTTATTTTTAATGGAGTCTAAGTTAAAACTTAGGCAAATCAAATAATTGAAGTGAATTAATTTAAAGATGTGGGTGAGAATGTTCTATGTGACGAAGATCAGGTCTTCTCTAATCTTAGTTGTTGATTAGAGATTAGATCATGGTCGTTGATTCATCAACAAGAAAAGTATAAAGGAAGGCTTGAGGTTCAGTTGGAGAACACACACACAGTGAATCTAAGAGATCGAATTCTTCTGACAGAGCAGTGCTCGGACGAAGATCAAATCTGAGTGGTACAGAGCAGCAGTGAGGGGAAGATGTAGTAATTGGTTGGAGGATGAAGAGTACATAACAGAGTAAGGGTGGGAGAAGTAGCAAAGGGACCAGCGCATCCACTAGGAGAGGTGACGTAGACCCCAAAGAGGGTGATGCAGGCCCACGCAGGGCTCATGCAGGGGCTGCGCAGTGGCTCCAAGAGACAGTCCATATTTAGCTGGAGAATGGGGTTTTTGAGCCGGGAGGGCTGAAACTTAGTTTCTGGGACGTAGATCAGCACAAAGAAGGGGTGACGCAGTCCTCAACTAGACCCACGCAGGCCTACGCATCTACTATGCAAAGGAAGTTGGGGCTTCACCAATTTCTGATCTGGATCAACCAAGACTTGTAGTGTGAGGTAAAACTCACAATTTATTTTTGCCTGCCAAGGTTTTTCTCTATTGGGTGAGCCGGATTTTGGCACCCTAGATGTACTCAGAATATTGCTGCTTAATAATATAAAACCTCATATCTGCTACACTGGTTTTCCCGCATTGGGATTTTCCAGGGACATTTGTCCGAAAATAAGTGTCCTTTGTCTGAATGCTTCACTTATTTTTCAGTACTTGATCTGTATAATTGCGTAGGCTGCAGTGTATTTGCATTAGTAATTTTACTGAAGATTCAAAAAAATAACATGTAATTTAAATAAGGCAAGTGGGTAATGCAAATCAGATTTACTGCAGTAGGATTCTGTAACTCAGATTCAGAAATTTTTACAAATATGTCCCTCTGAAATATGCGCAGGACTGAGGTAGCTAGACGAAGGCAGGAAGAAGGGTCTTTTGGCATCTCTTGAGACGGTTTCTGTTGCAGGTTACTCTGTTGAGGAGGCCACATATTTCAGAGGTAAGTAAGGTTGGTTATGTGGACAGTTAGTAGTGTATTTGCCTTCTGTTATGGGCTGCAAGGATTCTGTGTATTGCAGAAGTGCGTGAGACCTTGTTTGGAGGGATGAGAGGCCTAATGAAGGCCTACTACGCTAGCCGCAGCCACAAAGAGATCAGTGCAGGTGAATGGAGGGTGATTTCCCTTTGAAAACAGGCTCATACCTCTTGTTGTAGCATGACCGTAGGCTATAGGCTTTCTTGAAGAGGATCCCAAGGTTAAACACTGCGTGGAGAAGGCCTAGAAGGGAAAGTAAAATGGGGCAGCTAGTTTGGAAGGGAACCACAATTATTGGAGAAGTATTTAGGGTTGTTGATGTGCCCCAACCAAAGCTCAAGTTGCACAAAAACCTAGGACAGAAAGGTAGGACCTAACTAGACCTCGATTTAGGAAGGTGACATCTGATCTCTAAAATAGTATGCCAAAATTACAGTGTTTGATTGGCCCATCTACTTGTTTAAGGCAATGATATTTGATCTACAAAATTGGCAAGTCATGTTGCCTTTAAGTTATTGTACTCTCTCTCTCTTTGCTGAACATTTGATATTAATAATAAGAAGATTTGATCAAGGGTTTTCCCCATCTTGGGGTTTTTCCCTGGCTTGAGCCAATTCTTGTGTTCTCTTGTCTTGGCTTGTCATCTGATCTTATGTTCAATGTTCTTTCTTCAATTTATGTGATTTCTAATGAAATAATAATTGCTAATGATCTAATGAAGTATCTGGATTCTGACCTAAGAAAGAACATGTTAACTCCAAAATTTAACATGGTATCAAAGCTCAGGTGATGACAAGCCCAAGCTGGAGTAAAAGAGAGAAACAATATTTTGGAAGAGACGAGAGAAGACATGATTCATTCTGCAACAATCTTGGATAAAACCAATCTGGTGAAATATGATCGAAGGAGTGGATATTTTCAAGTTACTGATCTAGGTCGCATAGCTAATGGTTCAATGACCACTTATAATCTGATGGGTGACATTGAGCTATGCTAATTATTTTTAAGTGAGGAGTCTAAGTATATATGGAACACACAAAGTTGTTAGATCAAGTACCTATTTTGGTTAAGGAGAGTTTGGAAGAGCCCAATGCAAAGATCAATATTTTGCTTCAAGCATACAGGACTTTCTCTCACATTTGACATGGTGTTGTTACTCAGATCCAGATGTCACATGATGCTGCAATTTATCTTTTGTTGGTGAGATCTGCAGTCCAAGGCCAATTTAGAAGGCAAATAAAAAATTTAATAGGAAATCTTAGCTTCAAATTTTAAATTTATTTTTTTGGATTCTACTCTCCTTGTAGAAGTTGACATTTATGAGGGGCATGTTGCACTATAAATAAGTGGCTCTCTCTCACAAAAACATATCAAATGAAGTGGATCTCATCTTTGTTTTGCTTGCGACCTCGGAGATTGAATTTTTTAAATGGTTTGCATCTTTGAAAAGGGTTTTGGTTTGTTGTTTGTGCTTGGCATAAGGTTTTGCTAAAATTGCATTGCAGGTGGCTTGAAGAAGGGTTTCTACTGGAAAAACAACAGGTCACTTCGTCAAGTTTTCTAAAGCTAATTCAGGTATCTCAAAATCTGATTGACACGGTTCTGTGGAGGCCTCTCCTTTGATGCACATCTTGCTGACCAAAGATCTATTTGTGTGGGTGTAATATCCCTTCCTAAATTATTTTGGAATAGGTTTAATTTCCACAATTTTGAGATCAATTTTGGAGGCTATGTGACCCACTCAATTTGGTAAAGTACTTAGAAGATAAGAGGAGGCCGTATTATTTTGTTAGTGGAATGTGGGGGGCACCCACATAAGGAAAAACACACTTCACTTAGCCAATGGTTCGAAATGCTTAGGAGGGAAATCAAATGGCTTGGTGGAGGGGCCCACGTGGGAAGGAAGGTCCACGAAATTATAAGAGGAGGAAGCTCAACTTCATTTGCATATTTTTTCACATCAAACTCAACTTAGTTGCTCGAGCTGCTTAGCTGGGTCACTTGCTATTTAGCACAAGTTTTCCAAGCAGAGAACTCACCCTTTCTTCAGGGGACTTTGAGTGCCACCCTAAAGAGGTTTTGTTACACATATCTAGAGGAGATCTGCAAGGGAATTTCCAGCACTTACACTCATATTTGCCCAGTTAGTCTGTACCGATTGACTCCTCATCAAGGGTGTTGATGTCTCCCGACACCTCATCATCCTGTCGTGCGCTACTATCACCTGAAAACTCGGTCACAGTCCCAGACACCTCATCAATGGATATCTCAACAATAGATGCACCTCCTCAACGGTGGACATGTCTGTGTCTCCTATAACGTCGTCAATGGATGGCCCTATGGGTGTCAGCTGGTGCTATCAAAGAGGTCCCCAACAATGGTGACTCTTGTGCCACACTAGGTATACCAATGTGCTCCTCACACTCCCGCATGTCCTCTTCCTCATGCTCAATCTCCTCCTCGAGCCCCTCATATCTGAATCCAGGTCTTTGTAATGTCCCAGATGCTAAAAATTTGGAATGCTCTTGAAATTTTAACTCAGAAAAAAATCAGATAAAATTTCCATTCATAAACAAAAGATTGCCATGTAAATATCTTCAGAAACTTAAGCCGTCAACACCATAAACAATTTGCACAACATAAGCCACAATATTTACGACAAAAATAGAAAATAGAATTTGCAACTGAATAAGAGACAATATAAACATGCAGAAGATCTCAGCCTTGTTTTATTAATATAGAAAATGCTGGAACAACAAACTGGAAATGGTTGAGGTAACGGCCCCAAATAGATCTAATATAATGTCATAACTGACCTCCAAAACAAACTGAAAATCAATAAACTGCAACCTGTGAATCCTAAATGGATCCACCAAGGGAAGATATGGGTGCTCGCCCACTCTCACTGAATCACTGAGGGTTTCTATCCTGGGGCTACTGCTGAAGTAGAGAACCAAGTTCTCAAACCTCTCACACAAGATGATCAAATCCAAGATATCTTCCAATGACCTCCTCCTCCCCCTTTATAAATCTAATGGATAGATCTCCAAGGATCTAGAAGCATCTTATTTTTTATTATTCTATAACATCCTCCATTGACTTTATCTTAGTGACTTTTTAATTTAATTTTATTTCACTTAAGTCACTTTTGGGCTTTTTCCTCAAATTTCCTTTAATTAAATGACTAATTAAAGTCATTTTTAATTAAGGAAAATGGTAAATCACCCACCATACTCTCCCTGTCCACTATGAGTCACTTCTCAGAATCCCATCCTGAAGATCTTCTTATTCCGGTTCCAACGAGCTATTACACTGAGGTGTTCCATCAAATAATACTCTCTGAATGCCACCTCGAGCATAATTAATTAATTTAGGGCCTAGGCTCCATAATAATACTAACTTTTGAAAGTTGTCAGAATGCGACGGAACGAAAGACAAATTGTGCAGATGATGAAATATGCCAAGCGACTGCCATCTAATCATGTAAAAAATCCTCAAAACTCCCTCGAAAACCCTCATAACACGAACCTACGTCCATGGCATGGCCATCCCTTGTCCTGGAAATCCACCCTAGCATATTATGAAGAAAAATAAAAATGTGGACATTACAAATCCTTCCGCCCCAAGATTGCTTTCCCTCGACCAATCTGTACTTGTCCACTGTAGAGGCATCTGAAAACTAATACTAGGATCCCATATGAACCACTGGTCCACATCATGCCTCCAAGTAATCCAAATATGACAGGATTCCCCAATATTTGGATCCCATGGCCATCTCTGACTGTACCTGTCATCAACCAATCCTTCTTGATCCTAATGCCACCATGGCCAATCATTATCCAAGTCCCATGGCTCGGATTGCGCTGCTGCTCTATCAAGCGAATACCAACTCATCACCTCTCTCCAATCCAACCTCTGGCATAGGTCAAGGTTAACCCTACTCCGCTGATGTTGGCCTAGTGCTACTGAAATACTAATAAATTGTCAGTCCACAACCCACTGCCCACTGAAACATGAAATAACCCTCACATCTAAGGGCTCCTGTTGTACTGTGCCCTAAATTGAAAATGATACTCCATCGATAGGATACCAACTCATGATCTCTTGCCAATCTATCTAGGGAAAAGATTCAAATGCAACGACACCTACATATGGAACAAGTCTACTATGTTGTTGCCGGTCCATGCTCAACTCATGCTTGCTCCGTCCAAACTATCAACGAGATATGTCTGAGGAAGTGGGCCCCTCTCTCTATAATAGGCAAAAATGGGCACAATGTGTTGCAAGCCCAGTCAATGTACCCCTGGAGAGTGTTGCTCCCTAAAAGTTTTGCGGTTTTGCTAACTGCCTATGCATCTACCTGCACCTCTTTAGTGGGTTGCCCAAAGATGGACACTCCACCATCTCCAACAACTCCTCCATCCTCTGATCTGAAACTCCATGCTCCTGTCGTCTACTAGCCTGCTGCAAAACTACCCTGTCAACCTCCAAAACCTTCTGAGGACAAGTGTCTGCAAATACTGCCAGCCTGCTTGATGTTTGTACATATGTTTGCTCCTCATCAATGGCTGACCCCAAGGGTGGTTGCCCATCCTCCTCCATCAGAGGCTCAATAAGAACCTCCAACCGACTCTCCCCAAAAGGATCATCATGCATATTATGCATATGATCCCCCTCAGTTGACTCATGCTCCATCATACGTTGCTCGTGTTGAATCATCACCAGCGACTCATCATCCTAAATGTGCCCCATAGGGTCCACTGACTGCTCATCACATACATCGGAATATAAATCAGGCCTGTTGTCAACAATTCCACATGACTTATGCTCCTCAGAGGCATCCTCGTATGAACCCATGGACTCGTCCAAAGAAGAATCCTCACCTTAAAAGTCAGAAGGGATCTCCTCCTGCTCTGCCTCTGTCATCTCCTCAGCGTTACTCAAGCATGAGTGGTCAGGTCCCCAAGGTCCCTTGCAAATGAAGCAAAGTCCCTTCCTCCTCAGTTCATTCTTACTACATGGTCCATCAATCCTGAGCAGCTCCTCCCTGGTCAACTGTTTCTGGAACAATCTAATATTCTGCTCAACCAACCTTTCGGCTAGCTCATAACTAGCAAGTGAGACCAGTTGTTCTCTACTCCAAATGCTCAATAACCTAGTCTACAACTCCCTGCAAATGGTATCACAATCTCCCATAACTGAAGACAAAATGGGCTGCATGTGTATTATGACTGTGTCAGTGTGATATTTCTTAATGTTAAAGAAACTTTGGAACATCTGTAGAATCAAGCCATCACTCTCAAGATCAAACATGATCTCATAAGTCCTGGTCATGGCCGTGACTTCTAAACCCTGAAGCTTCTTCCCAAGGGGAGAGCCTGTGTTGTTGTCCAAGTCTCGGAAAGACTCCACTATCGGTCTGAAAATTCTCCTCATAACATCATCATTGTAAGGAGCTATAGGGGCAGTTAGTCTCATGATGTCACTGAGACAAGATGCAACTGGAAGTCTAAACCTTTCACAAGGTTCCTCCAAGAACTTGGGTTGTATGAGAGCACGCATAGATGGTTTTAATGCCCAAATTAGTTTTCTCCTTTCTAACTGTCTCACTTCGGAAAGGAGTTCATATAATTCATCAAGTTTGAAAAGAACTTTCCATGTGAGCTTCATGTGTTTCAAAAATGTTCCAAGTGCAAAGATTTTTTGTCCTATTCCCTGTCCCTTCTGCACAACTCTTAGTTGTTCTTTTTGAAGAATGGCATAAATCCCTCTTGAAAAGGGTCCGTTGTTCAGTTTTGTTTCTTGGTTTTCTGATACATGGTGGTTCAAGGAACCAATTTCTGTGTCTAATTTTCTCAATTTGTTTAGGAATTCCTCCATGGTTTAGCCCAATGATAACAAGTATATTAAGTTGAATCAACCTCTACTCAACTTTACATGGCATCCATAATCAACATACTCAGACTATGACTATACAACCAACATAGCAATGCATGGCTACTATAACATACTGATATAATTATTCAACCAACTCATAGAACCTCACATTGCTCACAAGAATACCCTACCCCAATAGATAAATCTAGCTCCGACAAATATATTAGGCTCTGGCAAATAAATTGGGCCCCAGTAAATCAACTAGGCTCTAGTAAATAAATTGGGCTCTAGCAAAATAATTTCTACACAACAAGATGAATTCATCCCAACAAAATAATTTAAACCCTGGGCTTGCCAAAGCAAGATAAACAGTCCCAGGTGAGGAAAATGTTGCCCCAGATGTAAGGAAATGATCTCTCCTCAAGCTTTGCGCTAACCTTGGAAATTTTGCAACTGTTGGCTGGAAGGAACTCCTATTTGAGCCTTGAAAAGTTCTAAGAAAATTCTGCCAAATTAATCTTGGGTTGTCCACCACAAACCCAGAAAATCCCATAAAGGATTTTGGCAAATTCTACCGGCCACCCGGGACCTAAAATTTTAACTCACTCCTTCCCCACTAGCTGCCAAATAATTTTGTATGTTTGGGGCACCAAAAATCCCCCAAAAATTCTGCAAAAATAAGAGCCAACTCCTTGACCCCTGGTCGACAAAACCCATAAATATTTTGGACTAATTCTAACCTCCCGAAATTACCCAAAATTGGTGCAATTACCAGTTCAATAATCAAACGTACTGTTGAACAAAAAAGATATTTTTTGCTTGAGTACTGCCCGGAAAATCCTGCAAATTTAACCACGGACTCCTCTCAACAAACCCACAAAAACCAGAAATATTTTGAGCTAATTCCAATGACCCAAAATGCTCAAATATTGTGAAAATCTCCAGCTAACCCAACAATTCGCTATGCTATAAGGATGACGATTTCTGATTCGAATATCACCCGGAAAATTATGAAATTTTAACCACAAACTCCTCTCACAAAACCCAGAAAAATCTTAGGTAGATTCCAAAATATACAAAAAGTCCCAATTTAGTGCAAGTTTCCTACTCTGCCGAACTATGCACACTGCTCCAAATAATATAAATTTGTACCATAATGCTCCTACGCTTCGGTCCAACAAATTCACTGCAAACTCACCGGCTCAAATGAGATAAATCTCCTGCAAAACCTACGAAATATAGATTGGGTTATGACAAATAAACTTAGCCGAACAAATAAACTCAACCCCACTAGATAAATTTGGTTCTCGCAAATGAACTAGGCTTGGGAAAATAAATTGGGCTCCAACAAATAACTTCGGTGCATCAAGAGAAATTCAACATAGTAGAATATTTTTTGGCCCCGCAAAATAGATTTGGGCCAACAAAATAATCTTGGTCCAGAAAGATAAATCCGACCCAGCAGAATAATTTCCGCCTCCTAAGAAAATTGCTCTCAGTCTTCCAATAATTATAAATTTGACCTCTGCTACTACTACAACAGTTTTGCAACTGGTGTAAGAATGAATAATCTACCAGTAAAAACAAATAAACTCGGCCCAAGAGATCAAATCTTGAAGATAATTTTGATCCCCAATAGCAGTAACTCAATCTTCGGCACTGCAAAATCTTCAAAAACTAGTTCCTCTTGAAACCCTATCTTGAGCTCCCAAAATAATCCACAATCTTGTCTGAAAACTAATATGTAATAAACCCTTGAACTTGGTTTTTTCAAATAAATCCCACGGTTGAGCCGATATCAAAGCTCTAATACCATTGTAATGTCCCAAATGCTAAAAATTTGGAACGCTCTTGAAATTTTAACTCAAAAAAACTTCAAATAAAATTTCCATTCATAAACAGAAAATTGCCATGTAAAATATCTTCAGAAATTTAAGCCGTCAACACCATAAACAATTTGCACAACATAAACCACAATATTTATTGCAAAAATGGAAAATATAATCTGCAAATGAATAATAAACAATATAAACATGCAGAAGATCTCAACCTTATTTTATTAATATAGAAAATGTTGGAACATCAAATTGGAAATGGCTGAGGTAATGGCCCCAAATAGATCTACAATAATGCCGCAAACAAACTGAAAATCAAAAAATTGCAACTTGTGAATCCTA
Organism: Pinus albicaulis; assembly: GCA_034641835.2. Taxonomy (NCBI): domain Eukaryota; kingdom Viridiplantae; phylum Streptophyta; class Pinopsida; order Pinales; family Pinaceae; genus Pinus; species Pinus albicaulis. Next base: position 514,337,141 of record CM076583.1, read on the forward strand.
AATGTATCCACTAAGGGAAGAGATGGGTGCTCGCCCATTCTCATTGAATCACTCGAGGGTTTCCGTCTTGGGGCTACTGCGGAAGTAGTGAACGAAGTTCTCAAACCTCTCACACAAGACAATGATCAAATCCAAGATATCTCCAAATGACCTCCTTCTCCCCTTTTATAGATCTGATGGATAGATCTCCAAGCCTCTAGAAGCATCTTATTTTATTATTTTCTTATTATTCTAGAAGATCCTCCATTGACTTTATTTTAGTGACTTTTTAATTTAATTCTATTTCGCTCAAGTCACTTTTGGGCTCTTTCCTCCAATTAATTATGTTTCCTTTAATTACATGACTAATTAAAGTCATTTTTAATTAAGGAAAAAGGTAAATCACCCACCATACTCTCTCTGTCCACTATAAGTCACCATTCGACATCCCATCCTGAAGATCTTCTCATTCTAGTTCCAACGAGCTATTACATTGAGTTGTTCCATCAAATAATCCTCTCAAAATGCCATCTCGAGCATAATTAATTAATTTAGGCTCTATTGACCACTAGAGTGGCACTTGATGATTATATGAGGACTCCATGTCCAAGGATGAACCAAAGGACACTTGTACCATCAGATATCATCAGTACAACAGAGTTTTTAAACTCTACTTCTACTTCTTATCATTTTCTTTTGTACCCAGATTCCACGCCCTACGGGGAATTGTAATAAGCGATGCTAGTAATGATGAATTTGAGTCAGTATTGAGTTTGTAACAGGCTTAGGTAACTTGGGACCTTTCCAACAAGTGAGTATTACTCTGGGAAGTTTTTTTTACTCGGTTAATTATCATCTCCTTGTCAGGACTTAATAATTAATTGAGTTTTTTCCTCCAATTTTACCCCAAATCCGGAGTACGGCTTGATGGTGAGGCCTTGGGTGAGTCCTAGTGTCTAGAGTCAATGTATATTATCATACTAGATCACACAAAAAATTTCGTGGAATTTGGTTAGGCCTACGTAGTGATTTTTAATTTTTTTAGATTTCCCGCAAGTCGAAAATTGCAATAACAATTGTAATTGAATTGTAATAAGTGTTCCCTAGAGAAGTTGTATAGGGTATGAGTAATCAAATTTACACCTCTCACCCTTAACTTTCTACTATGACACACTTTGAGGGGTTAAAAATGTATTTTCAACCCTCAAAACCCACTTTTCCTAACTTTAGTGGGAAATTTGGCAATTAATTAAGCCAGAAATTAAATAAATGAAGAAAAATAAATAGCCACACATGCTAAATGAGGTGGAAATGAGGTGGAAAATTATGAAGGAGTTAAGCGAAGTCTCAAGGTAATGTGGACTCCTAAAATCAAGGAAAATACATGTGCTCAAATAAAATTGAATTTCTGGCATTAAATGAGAGCTGCTTACTTGAAAATTCGAATTTCTGAAAATAGTGCATATTTGGGAGGATTTGGGAGAATATTTGGTGGAGATTTTTGTGGAAAATTGTCCCCCCATGGGTTACCACCTATATACACTTGTCATTCCATCATAAAATTCGAATTTGGCACATAAGGGAAGAAGAAAATGATGTCCACTTGCCAGAATCCGATTTTTACACTTGGCAATGGAGCTCCACATATCAAATTCGAATTTTCCTTATGATATCCTCCCTCTCACCACTTGGCATTTGGTTCTTCATTGGGATTTTCTCCCAATTTTCTATATAATAGAGCCATGGGCTCTCATATTGTATCATGTAATATGAGCTATTGGGCTTGAGGATGCGTTATCGGATTGTACACTCGCTTGCAATATAATACAAATGTCTTCTCTTTGCATATACGGAAAATTCTTGACTTGTTGTTATGCTTCTATTTATTTCCTCATGCTATTGTTTCCTTCATGCTTGTTTCAAGTTATGTTAGTATGTAGCTATCTCATATTAGCATAAGAGTTACTTGATCGCTTTAGGCTAAGAAATCTTCTATTTGATGTCAAATATATCTATAAGACTTATTTCCATTGATTTTATTTAATTTCATGTGAATTTAATATGTAGTGGTGAGATTGTGTAGAAGGATCCGTCTTTGGTCCAGCTTTTCAAGCGTGAGGGGGAGTTCTCGAAGGAACCAACCCATTTTTGAAAATATTCAAGGAGAACCCGCATGTGTTGATTTCCAAAGTCTAATCTATATTTTATTTTGTCTTGCGGAGTTTCTTTTAAGTTTCTCAAAGCTCTTATTTCTTGCATCAAATAATCAAACTTAAAATATTTTACTTTTCAAGTATTGTTCTTCATTTTTTTAATATCTAGCTATTTCAAAGAGCCAAGCCATGGCTAGTCAAAGAGGAAAGCTTGCTCAGACTCTTTGGCCTAGCCTCTTGTAGATTATTTTTGTAATATTACTTTGTGAATTTTTTTTAGCTAACATTTGCTGTTGTAGATTTTCTCTAACTTGTTGTCTTGCAGCTACTTGCAGGTTTCATTTTCAGAAAACTACTTACAAGTTTGCATGCAGGACCTTACGGCTCCAACTTCTAGATTATTTCCTTCCCTTGGCCATGAGCATTAGAGGACATTTATTGGACGAAGCCGAGTTCTTCTTAAGGGAAGTTGAATTCACTTGGGGTCTCTATCTCTCTCTCTTGGCCGTGTAACTCAAAGAGGCTTTTCCTTTCTTCTTCTTCCTTGAAAAATCTGCATTTGGTTGGGCTTTTATGAGCCTCAAATTGCAGAAATTTTCAACAAGAAAATATCTATGGCTCAAGTCAATATTGTGAAGACTGTCCTTGGATTTTAGAGAAGACTTCATAGTTTTCTCCTTTTTGTAATAACTAATAAAATTCTTGGTTTTGGGAGCGTGGATTTTACCCATTGGTATCCCTATCTCTCCACCTTTTTGGAGAGATTTTGTGGCTTGATCTTTGATCTTTTTCACTTTCACGCACATCATTTAATTGGGGAATTAACAAAATCATGCATTACACTCATTTTGCCTGCACCTTAATCTAATTTGCTACAGATTTCCAGTCTTTTTACTTTCATAGCAGGTTCAAACTTTTGCATGCATGCACTTTTAAATTTGTCATGCATTTTGTTCCAAAACCATTTATGCTTCACTTTTAATTACATCTTAAATGCAATAAGTATTTGGGAAAATTTTCTCCATAAAGTAGCATTCTACTTCATGACATGCAAATACATTTCAAGTTTGAAAGTTAATTTTCATTGTTGATTAATTCACCTCCATGCCCCAAGCAAATCACTAAAATTTTACCTCCAACATAAGTTGGTTGAGTAGACATTCTTAGGGACCCTCTATTCCTCTACTGACTCCTCACTGTGGGATCCATATCTTTGGGTAAGAGTGAGGTCTGAGGATTAAAGAGTTGAATTATCACCTTGCTTTAGAACTAATTAATAAAATAAACCAAGAGCATTTTTCATCACATTTAGCTTACTTGCAAGTTCTTGAATTTTGCTTTCTTGATGGCTCAAAGTCTCACATGAAATATCATTTCCCTTTTCAAGAAGCCTTTATTTTCGTGCAAGTATTGTAATCTCTTTTGCAACAAATTTAGCTTAATTTTCTTGTACTTGGACCAAGGTTACTTGGGAGCGGGAGCGGGAGCGCAGAGCGCCATTTTTAGAAGCTTCCGGTCCGGAGCGTTTTCGGGAGCGTTTATATATATATATATATTTTATTTTTTATATTTTGATGCATATATGTCAACAAAAAATGTAGAATGATAAATTAGACATAAAAAAACATAAAAACATAGTTTGAATCATATAACATCAATCATCTAGAAGTTATAATCTTCATCAACCACGCCCACAAGTTGGAAGCATACAACATATTGACTCTTGAGTCTCGCGAATCATCAATTTGAAGGTTTCAAGCTTTCAAAATTCAATATATAACATTTATCATCATTGATTTCAAAATTCAATATACATTTATCATCATTGATATATAACATTTATCGTCATTGATTCATTGATTTCAAATTTCAATATATAACATTTATCATCATTGATATATATCATTTATCATCATTGATTCCTTGATTTCAAAATTCAATATTTAACATTTATCATCATTGATTCATTGATTACCATATAACTTTCATGAAGCATCATATTCATAATTCATAATGACTTGTAAACTTATAAATGCCAACTTCAAAGTTTCACCTTTCAAATTCAAACTTCAAACTTAAATTGTCATTAAATATATGAAAGAGTCAAGTTTCAATTGTTCAACTGTCAACAACAAATAGAAAAGACTATTAAACAACAAATCTATTTTATCTACTGGCTGGCCCCTTGCCACGCCCACGAGAAATGTCTAATTTGTGCGAGCCACGAGGAAATGGTGGTCTTCTATTACTCTCAGGAGTACCACGACCATGACTAGAAGGTGGAGGCTGGATCTGCAAAGGAACAATAGTGTGATATCGAGAACTAGCACTAGCACTGGCACTGGCACCCGCACTGCTACCAGTAGATGGTGGGACTGGCCCTGTGTGTGGCGGTGTTGCTGATGCTTCATCATCATCCCTAAAAAGTTCTGCTTCCAATTCTTCCATATGTACCATGTCGTCCTCCAAATTATCATCCTCTGGGTTGTTGTCCCAGACTCTGTATGATTGATCCTCATTTGCCCGATCACAGTAATGGCTCAACAACCTCAAGTTGTAATGCACATAAACCAAGCTTTCAGCTCGATTTTCATTCAGCTTGTTTCCTCTCACATTGTGTATGAAGCTGTAGGTGCTCCAACACCTCTCTGCAGAAGAAGTGTTCACAACCTGTGAGAGAACTTTTTTAGCCAACTTTGGCAAAAGTCCCATGCCGCCATATGCTTCCCACCATGTGATAGCATCAAATCTGTCCCCGTCTTCCATTGCATGGAAAGAACCAAAGTTAGCAGTGCAACTAAAGTATTTGCCTAATTCAAGGCGCAATCTAGCACACTCCTCCCTGTCAGGTACCAACTTGTCCAATGCCTTCATGTACCCCTCCTGTACTTCTGGATTTGTGTGAGCATAGTTATTAAAACCGGAACCGGTGACCGGACCGGTGGACCTAATGAACTGGGTTTCTAACCGGAACCAGTCTAACCGGAAGCAGTCAGATCTCAATGAACTGGATTTAAAAAAAATACATTAAATAATTATGTTTTAATAAAAAAAACTATTTTTAAGATTTGCAACCATGATTCCAAGCCAATAGAGACAAAATATGCAAAGTTTGCTCATTTATATACCATGCAAAGGTGAATATATCAAAATGGCACCGAGTGCAATATATATCATCGAAAAATACATAATAGAATCCCTGCACATGATAGAATCAAATGGAAAAATTGCAAATTCCCAAACCATGAAACCCTGAAAACCATTAAGTCTGTTGAATTTTGAGTGAAACCTAAAATTCTAGTTTCTCCATATGAAATCCAATGAGGTCGAAAGTTGAAACCACTCTTAAACATCCTGAGTCATTTCATGGTAATGTTAAAAATTTAAGTAAAAGGATGAAAATGAAAAATAAAGGAAATGTCACTTTTACTTTAAGAATTTAACATTACCATGAAATGTCAATGCTTCTCTTACCTCCACATCAGCCCTAAAACCCATTTCTGGCCCTAAACAATTCGTTTTTTCATTGAAAAAAATTTCCGCCCAACAGGAAGCGTTTTTTTGTTCCGGGGAACGTTCGGGAGCGAACGCTCCCTGAGCGCTTCCGGCGTTTAAAAAACTCTTCGGGAGCGTTTTTTAAACGCCGGAAGCGCTCAGGGAGCGTTCGCTTCCGAGCGTTTCCGAAAACGCTCCCGAAAAGGCAGGGAGCGTTTGAACAGGTTTGGAAACGCGCTCCCGAAAATGCTCCCCTCAAGAAGCGTTTTCGAGAGCGCGTTTCCGAACGCTCCCGCGCAGAGCGCGTTTCGGAAACGGGAACGAGGGGGGGGGGACGCTTCCCCGCAACCTAGACTTGGACATTATCTTCTTTAGAAAACTCCATTGCCTGTTTAATGTTCATCATGTTCATAGATGGTTGATGAATCTCATTTCCTTTCAAGTACTCTTATTTCATGTTGCAAGGCTAAATGCATGTTGGTTTAACTTTCAAGTCTTTTTATCATATGGTTTATATCACTAACTGTTTCATTGTGAACAAGATAGCTTCATGTGCTTTGATTTATAAATTCGTTCATCTTGAGAGCATTTATGATATCTTGTGATAACAATATTTTGTTTCCATTTCAAGATTACTACGTTCTCATCTCTTTGAGCATTACTTTTACTTTTGAGCACGTTATTTGTAAAGGCACTGGTTAAATGGTTTGTCATTATTATTTCAAAGTTGCTCATAAATGCTCATGAATCTTTAAAAGTAATCCATTTTCACTCTAATACTCTCCTAGAAACTCACATCTTTTAACTTAGTTTTCCATTTAGGGACCACCCTCCATAGCTAACCTAGGAGATAGCTTAAGCAGAGAGAGTCGGGATTAGTGTGACAACCCCTTCTCTAAGTTCCTTGCCACCAACCACACCTTGTGGGGTTAAAGGCATTTCCCGCTAACTATAGGTAGGTGTAGGCGGCAATCGATAACAGGCTCCATAATAATGCTAATTTTTTAAATTTGTCAAAATGCGATGGAACGAAAGAAAAATTGTGTGAATGATGAAATATGCCAAAACAAATGCCATCAGATCCCGTAAAAACTCCTCAAACTCCCTCAGAAACCCTGATAACACGAACAAACTCTCATGGCCTGGCCATCCCCTATCTTGGAAATCCACACTGGCTGTACTATGGAGAAAAATAAAAATGGGGACATTACAATCTCCACCAGCAGAAGCGCCTCCTAGTCTCACCCTCTAACTATCCCTGTCCTGCCTACTCTTTTCGAGGAGATCTGGTGTCCTGAGTCTGTCGACTTACCCTACATGGTGTAGATGGTTGCACCGTCACAGCCTAAGTACCTCTAGTGTCTCTATTGTAAGGATGAGGATGCGTTTAGTCTGTCACCCTCCTCAACTTGGTCAACATCTCATTGTTCCAACGAATTCCACCCCAGAATTCCTGCATACTGAATTTCTCTTGAGCCATGGGTTTTTCTATGGTTTCACTAGTCGTTCTGCCTACATACCTGAATCTTCCATGATCTTACTAGCTACACACAGTTGGGCCAAGATCATGCTCTAATACCACTCTAATGCTCCAAATGGAAAATTGACAACAATAGTAAGCAAATTACATATGCAACACAGAAAAAATCAAACAACAATTAAACACCCATAAAATTGCACCAGAACTGTGCCAAACTGATCAATTTTATTATCAAAAGGAGAGTACAATGCATGGAATGTGTGCACCTAGGCTTGCCAAAGCAAGCTAGACAATCCCAAGTGAGAAAAATGTTGCCCAAATGCAAAGGAAAGTCTTCTCTTCAATGCACTGGCCCTAGAATTTCTTCAACTGCTAGATGGAAGAAACCCCTGTTTGAGCCTCCAAAAGTGCTCAGAAAATTCAGCCAAATGAATTTCGGGCTCTCCACCACAAACCCAGAAAAACCCAGAAAGGGTTTTGACAAATTCTACCGACCACCCGAAACCCAAAATTTCAGCTCACTCCTGAGTCTTGCCCGCTAGCTACCAAATGATTATGTTGTTTGGGGTACCCAAATTTCCCCAAAAATTTTGCAAAATTAGGAGCCAACTCCTTGACCCCTGACCGACAAAACCTAAAAATGTTTTGGGCTAATTCTGACCCCCGGAAATTACCGAAAATTGGTGTTACACCCTCCTCAACAGAAACTACGTCCCCAGTGGCTCTATCAGCTGCAAAATCTCCTTATTTCTCCTTGATCTGCTATAGGAATGATATAGGAAATTTTCTCGGATGTAGGGAAGGGGTTTTCACATCAAATCTTGGCACAAGATAGTTGAACCCAACTCCACAAAAACGTTGTCCAGTGACCCTTTCCGTAGGCCCTAGGAAGATAAATTTGTTCCCCTCAATAGCAGTCACCTCCAGCTCCAAAACGTTCCACAAAGGCTAGACTCCCCCTCAAGCAACTCCACTAATTTTTCCCAACCAAAACACCCTTGAAAGCTTAGCTTAAATGAGTGGCACGATTTCTCTACTATGTCCTCCTTGGAGTATAAATTGGTTGAAGGAATCTGTTGAAATGTACTACAACACTCCACAAAACCTCTCACCAAAATAGCAATAACCTGCCTCCCTAGGGTGGTACTCGAAGTCCACCGAAAGAAGGTTGAGTTCTCCCCTTGGTAAACTTTGTGCTAAGCAACACTTGTGACCCAGCTAAACAAATTGAGCAACAAACGAAATAGATGGGTGAACAAAATACCGCCAGTAACTTCTATGCTCCTTCTATTTATAATTTTTTCTTGCCTCCTCATGTGGGTCCCTCCATCCAATATTTCGACCTCCTTCCCTTGGCAATTCGATTTTCTCTCCAAGTGGTGTGTATTTCTTATAGGTGTGGCCCGAACATTGCACAAGAAAAATAATTTTCTATTTCTCCTAAGTCCCATATGCCAAAAATGTCTCCAATGCTGAATTTACAAAATTGTGCTATGCTTAGCTCCTCCCCAATAAACTCCATTAACTCCCTCAGATGAAAAATCAAAATTGGGGACATTACAATCAACTGCTCCAACAAGCAGAGTACATGTCAATGGATTAAAAAAAAAAATCAAAGTCATCATCATGCAGCTTCCAATGTATCATTGTAATCCCAAATTCTGCAACCCTGTGGGCCTTCATTGTAAAACAGATTCTAGTATGACTATGAAGCCATGTAAAAACATCTAGGTAAGCCTTTGGTTCTTAGCAAAGAGTTTCACTCTAGGGAGTTTTCTTTTTCTCCGCCAATTGTTAGCATTTTCAGACCCTTATAATTGGCATAGCTTTTCCCTCACACATCCCCGAAAGCTAGAATGGGGCTCGATGGTAAGATCTCAACTGTAGTCCTAGTGTTATCGAGTCTATGTATTTTTATCATACTAGATCATTTGTCCTGTGTCACAAAATTTGGTTAAGTTTAAGAGGTTATGTGTCAATTGTAAAAGCCCCCTCTAATGGGTTTTCTATGTAATATCTTTATGTAAAAAGTGTTGTTTAGGAATATTTTTGGTGGATGATTAGTCATCACCACCAAAATATTTTTTAGACCCATTTTGAGGGTGAAATATGTATAATCCCCTCTCGAGTCTTTTATTTTATTTACCAGTAAAAGAATGTCAAAATAATTAAACTCGAAAAGTGTCAAAAATTAAAATGAGAGAAAATTAAATTATCTCCAAGTGGAAAAACTATCAAAAAAATTATTGAGGTCATTTTTCAAAGTCAAAAATATGAAAGGACTCATTTCCAACGCAAGAAGTCCCAGTCCAAAAATTTGTTAGGGAAAGAAGTAATTTTTTCTTAGAAAATCGAATTTTTGGGTCAAGGTGGTTGTTTGAATACGGGAATTACGATAATTCTATTTTTTGAAGATTCTCCAATGGTCCAAAACCACCCAGAAATCAACATTTGGTCCATCCAGCCCAACAATCAAGGAAATCGAATCCTTTTGGAGAATTGTACACCAGTTATCAAGGGATCAAATTAACTTAACGAGTATCAAACCATGGATCAAGGAAACTAGCCGTTGTTTCCACTTGGAGGGGTTTGATGCACTCATTTTCTATATAAGTGTAATATTCCTAATTAGCACTGCTAATTGGAATATTTCATTTTTTGTATAGTTTTGCCGCCTTTAGTTAAATTAATAAATAAAGTGAGAATTAAGGGGTCAACTCACTTAATAAAATAAAGTGCTTTCCTAGTTGATGAACGTTGTGACTTAAAGGAGTGGCCTTGGGGGTCCACACACACATGAGGGAAGGCCTCACGCTGACCCTAAGGTAACTGCGCAGGTCAAGGAGGAGAGCAAGGACGCAGTTAGGGTTTTGAGGGAGCTAGCACTATTAAAGGTGGGGTTTTCACTCCATTTGGCATTGTTGATATGATATTGATATTGAGAGCTAGACTTCTGTCTACTTCAACACGCCGGTTGTTTAGTCGGTCTGTAGCACTGTTTAGTGCGAACTGAGTGTCTCCGGTCGGAGATCTCGCCCTTGGCTCCGGGGGACTTCGAATGCCTGCTCGAGCAAGGGTTTTCCTTCAGTTTCAGTTGGTGATTTGCAGTGGATTTCTGGTGGACGTTTTGCAGAAGAGCTGCCCCTTGAGTGACTGCGCAGTCTAGGAGAGAGGACGCAGTTTCAGTTAGGGAGGACGCAGTCATTGTTGTGCAGCGTTGTTGTGAGGTGGTTTGGCGGTGGTTTCAGCGTTTTCCAGCATTGGGAGGTTGTTGATTCAGCCGGAGGTTTTGCAGGAGAGTTTGGGCCCCTTTTCCCAGCGTTTTCTTGGGCTTCTGCGCTGTTCCTGAGAGAGACAACGTTTTCTCTGGAGGGGGTTTGTTTGGTGGATTTTCGGAGGTGGAGCACTTGCTTCACGGTTTCTGGGTTTTGTCCGGAGGGTTGAGTACAGTTAGCCTTCCGATTTTCAGCTCATTCCGATGTGGGGATTAGCCCCTAGTTCCAGCACATTACAGCAGCAGTTTCCTACGGCAGTTTCTCCAGCAGCTAGGACGCAGTCTCTGTTGTAGCCATTTCTTTTTCTGAGAGGGTCTCCACTTGCCTAGAGCAAGGATAGGTGCACTCATTCTGATTATCTCTTGTACCCATATATATGTATTCTCAGATTAATAAAATGGCTTAGCGTTCTGGTATTTTATGCCTATTTGTTCCATATTCTAGTTCCGGCATTTTGTTCTATATAGCTGCTTGTTGTTTTGCTGTGTATTACTGTTTATTTCCCGTTGGGGATATTACAGTGGTATCAGAGCATAGTTCTGGCTCAGCCTGTGGTGCTAGCAGTCTATGATGCCTGGGGATAACCCCTACTTTGATCAGAGGGGAGACAGGGACGTTGAGAGTAGGTGGGCGTTTCCCTTCGGAGGGAGGGATTCTGATCAGGAGCCACCTGAGACAGATTCAGAGGAGGAGCAGCCTGCGGGGGATACTATGCAGCGGAACTCGATGGCGGACGATGAGGGTTCGAGGAGATGGGATGCACTCCTCCATCACATGCAGGAGGTGACACAGAGACTCACGGCATTGGAGGTCAAGCAGAGGGATCCCCCTAGGGTTTTCCAGGTCGGTGAGGGATCGGGTATGTCTCACCACGTGCCAGTGCATGATGCTATCCCCATTGTGGCATCTCATGCACCCACGCGATCCACTATGCCCACATTCTTGCCAGAGGACGCAGGGGCAGGAGTACAGGGGGGTGCACAGAGGGATATTCCAGCACCCACGCGATCTACCATGCCTACCTTCCTGGCAGAGGACGCAGGGACAGCAGTGCAGCGTGAGATAGATCCGGGTCGGATGGCTGACCTTTTTGCAGAGTACCAGGCTTACGGACCGGCGTTCATGGATTCTATCACCTTCAGAGACTATATCCAGGTCCAGTATGGCATTAGACCCCGTGATCATCACCAAGGGCACAGGCACCACCGTGATGACCACCGCGCAGCTAGTAGATTTCATTTGCCCACGTTTGATGGCTCATCAAACAGTTCGGCAAAGTCTTGGGTGGAGAAGCTGGACATCTATTTCCAGCTTAACCAGATGTCACAGTCAGAGGGCATTAAGGTGGCAACATTGCATCTGGATGGTGAGGCCCAGGACTGGTGGTTTCATGGGATGGCGATACTCGGGCATTCTACAGTGACGACATATGCCGAGTTTACCAGGAGGGTGGTAGAGCGCTTTGACAGGAGGGATCCGGAGCAGCACTTTGTTGAGCTGACCAAGCTCAAACAGACTGGGAGTGCAGAGACTTACATTTCAGACTTCTTGAGGGTTTCGGTGATGGTACCGGATTTATCTGCAGCTCGGATGGTTTACATGTTTGTGGAGGGGCTGTCAGAGCCACTTCGTGGCCTAGTCCGGTCGAACAAACCGGCTACCCTTCAGGATGCCATCAGCAGGACTCGGGACTTACAAGATGTCTTACCCAGGACTCGGCCACCTTATCCCCAGAGACAGGCTTTCCAGCCTAAGGGTAAGGACACGAGGGCTCCGCCTCCCAAGGCGAATCCTGGACGAGGGCAGTTAGATGATGAGGCCAGGAGAGAGCTGAGGAGGAAGCGGTTGTGCTTCACCCCGGGGAGTATGCTTGCCGGGACACGAAGTGCGGCGGGTAAGAGCTGTTTCATTTGAGGTCTTCTCCCAGGAGCGGTGGAGAAGGGATGAGGGAGGATGACGTGGAGCGAGGAGACGGTTATACACGCGCGGGGTGCGCACCACCTCCACCGCCGCGGGTGGGGCGCGTTTCACCCGCGGGGGCGCTCCAGCCCACGTGCGGGGGGAGTCCCCAAGTGGCCGACGCCCCCGCGCGTACGAGGGACGGTGCGCGGGCAGCGGGTTTCAGTCTTAGTTGACAGTGGGGCCACCCACAACTTTATTGATGCCCAGATGGTTGAGCGGAGAGGCATCCAGACAGAGGGTTTTGATGGGTTTTCCGTCTTGGTCCCAGGAGATCAGACTATGGCATGTGCTCGGTATGTTCCCAAGTTATCAGTGACGATGGGCACTTACACATTGACAGACCACTTCTTTGTGGTGGACATTCCGGACACCAACCTGATATTGGGTGTTCAGTGGCTTATTACTCTGGAGAAAGTCACGACAGATTGGAAAGCCCTAGAGATGGAGTGGGATGATCCCAAGACGGGGAGGCATGAGAAGATACGGGGACAGCACACATACCCACCCCAGACAGTGTCAGCACACAGGATGGAGGCGACCTTCCGCAAGGGAGACATAGAGTGGGCGGTAGAGTTGCGGGCTTTAGAGGCAGTGGATACAGGACAGGCAGTGCATCTTGAGCTACAGTCTATTCTCGATAGATATGCAGCGGTTTTTGGGGATATTCCACCAGGGCAGCCGCCGGATCGGGGGTTTGAGCATACGATCGAGCTTGAGCAGGGGATACAGGCCGTGATTACCACACCGTATAGGCATCCCAAAGCCTATCGGGACGAGATAGAGCGGGCCATTCAGGAGTTGCTGGCCCTTGGTCACATTCGGCCCAGCACGAGTCCTTTTGCTTCTTCTGTAGTGCTGGTGAAGAAGAAGGACGGCACATTGCGCATGTGCATTGACTACAGGGCTCTGAACAAGAAGACCCTGAAGAACAGGTACCCCATCCCCAGGATCGATGAGTTAATGGATGAGTTGAGAGGAGCACGGTTCTTCTCAAAGATTGACTTGAGATCCGGGTACCATCAGATACGCGTGAGGGAACAGGACATTCCCAAGACCGCTTTCCGGTGTCACTATGGGCACTTTGAGTTTTTGGTCATGCCATTCGGGCTGACCAATGCACCTGCTACCTTCCAGTCATGCATGAACCACATCTTCAGGGGTCATCTGAGAAAGTTTGTGCGGCTTTTCTTTGATGACATACTTATATACAGCAGGACTTGGGAGGAGCACCTCCAGCATATTGAGACAGTTTTGCACATCTTGGAGGAGCAACAGTTCTATGCTAAGCTCTCCAAGTGTGAGTTCGGGTTGACAGAGATGCTGTATCTGGGGCACATTATAGGAGTGGACGGGGTGAGAGTCCACGAGGAGAAGATCAGGGCCATCAGGGATTGGCCAGAGCCGCGGAATGTGACGGAGCTTCGGGGATTTATTGGTATTTGCACATACTACAGGAAGTTCGTCAAGGGCTTCTCTCAGCTTGCTGCACCCCTCACAGATTTGACGAGGAAGGGGGCATTCAGTTGGTCGGACACGGCACAACGAGCTTTTGACAAGCTCAAGGAGGTGATGAGCAGTTGTCCTGTGTTGGCGTTGCCAGATTTTACACAGCCCTTTGTCCTAGAGTGTGATGCATCAGGAGAGGGGATTGGTGCGGTTTTGATGCAGGGCGGTCACCCGATTGCTTTTGAGAGCCGGAAGCTCCTTCCACACGAGAGGTTGTATCCCATATACGACAAGGAGATGTTGGCCATCATGCACGCATTGGCCAAATACCGGCAGTATCTAGTGGAAAGCAAATTCAGGGTGAGGACAGATCATAACAGCCTGAGGTACTTTCTGGAGCAAAAGCAGTTGCAGGAGAGACAGCAGAAGTGGATCAGCAAGATCCAAGCCTATGACTTTGACATAGAGTATGTGTCAAGAAAAACAGAGTGCGCTCGTCGGCGATGCCCTTTCTCATGGGCGGGCGTTGTCACTCAACGGAAACGCGGGCGATTGGAGGGCTCGACTGTTGGTAGAGTACTCCAAGGACAGATTTGCGTGTGAGGTGTTGGATGGGCAGGTAGCAGATGACAGGTACAGGGTGGTCGACGAGATCATCTATTACAGGGACAGGATCTTCTTGACTGAGGGATCTCGGCTCAAGAAGAAGATACTCCAGGCTTCACACGATTCTCCATTGGCGGGCCATCAGGGGTTCACCAAGACTTACAGGGCCATCAGGGAGAGGTTCTCATGGAAGGGCCTCAAGGAGGACGTACTCCAGCATGTCAGGGAGTGCGACGTTTGCCAGAGGAACAAAGGGGAGATGAGCCATCCTGCAGGGTTGTTGCAGCCTCTTCCCATTCCGGAGGGGAAATGGGAGAGCATCTCGATGGATTTCATCACAGGGTTGCCCATGGTGCAGGGCAAGGACTGCATCTTCGTAGTCGTTGACCGGCTGACGAAGTATGCCCATTTTTTCGCCATATCCGCACATCACACAGCAGCGCAGGTGGCTGAGCTGTTCTTCAGGGAGATTTTCAGATTACATGGTCTACCCAAGACCATCGTCAGTGACAGGGACATCCGCTTCATGGGCGGATTCTGGCAGGAGCTCTTCCGACTAGTGGGGACCGAGTTGACACTGAGCACTAGTTATCACCCCCAGACGGACGGGCAGACCGAGATAGTTAACAAGTGGCTGGAGGGCTACTTGCGTAACTACGTCAGTGGACAGCAGAGGGCATGGATGAAGTGGCTGCATTTGGGCGAGTACTGCTACAACACGACGCATCATATGTCTATTGGTATGTCACCTTTTTCTGCTTTGTATGGATATCATTCCTTATCTTTCGTGGACATGATGTTTGGTGTTAGCAGGGCTCCGAGAGCCAAGTTATGGATCCAAGAGAGCCAAGATATCCTCCGAGCTCTCAAGGACAACATAGCCACAACACAGAATCAACAGAAGTTGTATGCTGATAAGGGTCGGGTGGAGAGACACTTCGAGGTAGGGGACTTGGTCTACCTACGGCTACAGCCATACCGACAGTCTTCGCTCAAGCAGAAGGGGGCGGAGAAGCTTAAGCCCCGCTTTTATGGGCCCTACAGGGTGATACGCAGGATCGGGCAAGTTGCGTATGAGTTGGAGCTGCCCCAAGGCAGCAAGATTCATAACATATTTCATGTATCATGCCTGAAAAAGGCACTGGGCTAGCATGTGACAGTCACAGAGGAGCTACCACCCACGGATGATGAGGGGCATCTGGTGTTGCAGCCGAAGGCTATTATTGACACTAGGGAGAGGCAGCTGCGGAGCAGGAAGATCAGGGAGTTCTTGGTGAGGTGGAAGAACTTGCCGGATGAGGATGCCACTTGGGAGGATGAGAGGATCTTGCAGCACCCATCACTTCAGTTGCTTGAGGACAAGCAACGTTCTGCCGGGGGAGACTGTAATATTCCTAATTAGCACTGCTAATTGGAATATTTCATTTTTGTATAGTTTTGCCGCATTTAGTTAAAATAATAAATAAAGTGAGAAATAAGGGGGTCAACTCACTTTTAATAAAATAAAGTGCTTTCCTAGTTGATGAACGTTGTGACTTAAAGGGGTGGCCTTGGGGGTCCACACGCACATGAGGGGAGGCCTCACGCTGACCCTAAGGTAACTGCGCAGGTCAAGGAGGGTGAAGGACGCAGTTAGGGTTTTTGGAGGGAGCTAGCACTATAAAAGGTGGGGTTTTTCCTTGACTTGGCCAGGTTGATATGATATTCGTGTTGAAGCCAGACTTGTCTGTGACGCCGGTTGTTTAGTGCGCTGCCGTGCGGCCGAGTGTCTCCCGGTCGGAGATCTCGCCCTTGGCTCCCGGGGACCTTCGAGTGCCCCGCTCGAGCAAGGTTTTTCCTTCGGTTTTCTGTCGGTGATTTGCGGTGGATTTACGGTGGACGTTTGCGGAAGGGGCGTGCCCCGCGGTCGACTGGCCGGTCGGAGAGAGGACGCAGTTTCAGTTAGGGAGGACGCAGTCATTGTTGTGCAGCGTTGTTGTGAGGTGGTTTGGCGGTGATTTCAGCGTTTTCCAGCATTGGGAGGTTGTTGTTTCAGCCAGAGGTTTTGCAGGAGAGTTTGGGCCCCTTTTCCTAGCGTTTTCTTGGGCTTCTGCGCTGTTCCTGGGAGAGACAGCGTTTTCTCTGGAGGGGGTTTGTTTGGTGGATTTTCGAAGGTGGAGCACTTGCTTCACGGTTTCTGGGTTTTGTCCGGAGGGTTGAGTACAGTTAGCCTTCCGATTTTCAGCTCATTCTGGTGTGGGGATCAGCCCCTAGTTCCAGCACATTGCAGCAGCAGTTTCCTATGGCAGTTTCTCCAGCAGCTAGGACGCAAACTCTGTTGTAGCCATTTCTTTTTCTGAGAGGGTCTCCACTTGCCTAGAGCAAGGATAGGTGCACTCATTCTGATTATCTCTTGTACCCATATATATGTATTCTCAGATTAATAAAATGGCTTAGCGTTCTAGTATTTTATGCCTATTTGTTCCATATTCTAGTTCCGGCATTTTGTTCTATATAGCTGCTTGTTGTTTTGCTATGTATTACTGTTTATTTCCCGTTGGGGATATTACAATAAGGAAGCTATTTTGCTCCTCATTGTATGATGTACTCATCAAAAAAATATTGAGCAAGCTGTGAGTCAACCACTGTTGGATGTAATCATCTTTCTTGGAATAATAAATCAAGAGTCTTTGGGGGTTTATTCGTGATGGTGTTCCTCTTCTGCTTTTTGGTAATGTTTTTTTGGATCATGTTACTAATTCTCTATTGAACAAAAATTATACAAGTTATTATTTCATTTGCCAATTGTTGGATTAACTATTTGCACAGGTATCTTGCATTAGTTACTGGGTTTGGAATAACACAATAAATTTTATTAATCTAGCAGGTATCTTTAGATTTTGAGGGCTTATTTTGTGATCTATTGAGATTTTGGGGTAGCATCGCGTGTGCTCTAGCTCCGATACATTGTGGAGGGGCTAGAACACATGAGATCTCCAAGACCCAGAAAGCGTTTGGAGAAATTCCATTTAGTGTAAAATTTATTCAAATAATTAATTTTTTTAATGAAGACCCTAACTCTAACTTAAGGAAATTAAAAAGTTAAAGTGAATTAATTTACACATGTGATGAAAATGTTCTAAGTGACCCGAATCGAGCATTCTTTTAATCTTAGCCGTCGATTAGAGATTAAATCACGGTCGTTGGTTTGCCAACGAGAAAAGTATAAAAGAAAGGCTTGGGGTCAGTTGGAGAAGATACACATAGTGGATGCACTGAAGCTAAGTCAAAATTCTGGGGCAGGGTTTGCTGAGGATTTCGAAGTGAGTTTGCAGTGCAGTGAGGGGCAGAGATCGGCAAGGGATGATTTGATCCAAGACCGAGTGTTATGAAACCAGCTCCCAAAATAGAAGAAAAGAGAGATCAACGCCTTAGAAATCAGCCACTTCGAGGGGGCAACCTCCTTTACATTACATAAATGAATAATTCTTGGATGACACAAATGACAAAACCTCCTTTCTATATATAGAAGTACATGGGGTCACAATATAATCCTAGCCGACCTAAAAATAATAATGTAAGGGCGTAATAATAACAATATGGGGACTACATGGGTACAACAATAACAATAAGGGGGCTACACTAAAAACAATAAGGGACTACACTAGTAATATAGGGCCCTAACATGCCCCTCTCCTTCAAAAATGTGTTGTCCTTAATGCTTGAGTAGTAATAGATGCTTTTGTATAAAATTCTTGTCCTCCCATGTGGAACCTTTAGTGGGTAAGTTCTTCCACTTGATGAGATACTCCGAAATTGATCGATTTCGTAGCTGTCAAGTTCTTCTTTCCGTGACTGCTTCAGGATCCAATATGATTTTTCCTTCTTCATCAAGTTGTGGCAATATTGTTTGAACCGGAAGTTTGTCATCTATAACCTTCTTTAAGCATGAAACATGGAAAACTGGGTGCACTCGAGAAGATGCAGGAAGCTCCAATTTGTATGCCATAGTATCAATCTTTTACAACACCTTATAAGGACCATAGTACTTTGGCAATAATTTATTATCGTTCTTAACTTGCTTGAGGGACATTTGTTTGTATGGTTGTAGCCATAAAAATACCCAGTTGCCTACATCAAAACTTCTCTCATTGTGATGTTGATCTGCATGTTGTTTTTTTTTATTATGTGCCAAATTTAGGTTATCCTTTAAAAGTTGGAGAACTTGTTGTTGATGCTCGATGTGATCTTCCACTGCTTGAACCTTAGAATTTTCTCTTAAAGATGATGCGATGGATGGCGGATGATATCCATAAAGTGCCATAAATGGGGTCATTTTTGCTACGGTGTGGAAGAAAGTGTTATACCACCATTCAACCAAAGGTAACCAATTGACCCATTGTGTTTGTTTATCAGATACAAAGCAACGAAGATATCCTTCCAAACATTTGTTCACTATCTCAGTTTTCCCATTGGATTGAGGATGATAAGATGAGCTATCAGCAAGTTGAGTACCCAAACAAGAAATTAATTCCGTCCAAAAATTCCCAGTAAAAATGTGATCTCTATCGTTTACAATAATCTTTGGGTTTCCATGTAGACTTTGAATTGTTTCCATAAATGTAGTAGCAACTCTACTCGCTTTAAATGGATGAGATATTGCACAAAAGTGTGCGTACATGGTAAGCCTATCAACTACCACCATGATGACACTCTTTCCTTCGAACTTAAGTAAACCTATGATCAAATCCATTAAAACCTCCTCCCAACATAGATTTGGAATGGATAAAGGTTGTAGCAGACCCAGGGTCTTAATTGTCTCAACTTTATTTTGTTGGCAAACCAAACGTTCCAGATTTAAGGCCATCCCAAAAAAATTATTTCCTCACCCTGTGGTAAGTTTTTAAAAATCTTCAGTGTCCTCCTAAGGGAGAGGTGTGCAATTCCCAAAGAATCTTTTGTTTTAGTTGGGAATTCTTCCAAAGATATAAGCGATCTTTGTACCATAGGGAATCATTTTTCCAACTAAATGTATCAGATGTACTGGGATCACGCTGCAACTTTTGAATGAGTGTCCATACTTCTTCGTCATTCTTCCATTCCTCCTTTGTTTCGGTTATCCAATCTGGTTGGATAATAGAAATGGCACAAAGCAATGTTTCCACATCCTCCTCCTTTCTTGAGAGTGCATCTGCAACAAAATTTAGCTTCCCTTTTTTGTAGATGATTTCAAAGTCATAGTCCAACATCTTTGTGACCCATTTTCGTTGCTATTTTGAAGATAGTCTTTGTTCCAAAAAGTATTTAAGACTGTCATGATCAGTGTTTACCTTGAAATGTCTTCCCATTAGGTAAGGTTGCCATTTATTCAGTGCATGTAGTATTGCCAACATTTCCTTCTCATAAATAGCTTTATATAAATACTTTCCTTTGATTGTCTAGAGACCCAAAACTGTGACATTTATCCTAATTTTTTTTTTACTTATAGATTTAAGTATAAACCCAAATGAATTGAGACCGACAGTAAAATTTAACTCACATAAATAATAAATTTAATTCATAGAAGAATATCTAGAAAGAATTTGGTGATTTGTTGGGTTGTGGCTCTTCCCGTGGGTGCAACAGACGTGTTACCAAATCAATTTTTTCCTCCCAGACAATTTAGGATTTTCTAAAGCAAGCCTAGAACCAGAAGATATCTCTTCTGCCCCTGTGCCCAGAATTCCAAGAACAGTGAAGACTCGCTTCAGAACAAATTCACACCACTCACTATTTCCTCATACAATAGTGCAAAAATTAGCAAAGGAAAAGCTCCTCTCCTCCATCATATTCCTCCCCCTTATAATTTTGAATCACCTCCTTCATTTATGCAGATATTATAGTCATTTATGTAGATATTTACTAAATCATTTATGGAGATATTATACAGTGATTTATGTAGATATTATTTAAGTCATTTATGGAGATATTTATAGAGTCATTTATGTAGATATTATTTTAAGGTTAATTTTATTATAATTTGTTTTTAAATTAATTAAATTAACTTTATAAATTTAATCAAATTAAATTATTATTTTATTTGTTCACTCAAATATAATTTGTAATTAATTATATATAAATATATATATATATATATATATATATATATATATATATATATATATCAATGCTCTACCATGCATACGTATATAAGAGCGGTATATGTGTTAAGTACTGAGCTTGATATTTCATTATATCTTGGCGAGATAGAAATGCATTATGATATTCAATTCATTACCTTAACTCGGATATTATCTCGATATGTATTAAAGGTCTCATTCGACATATTTATTATATCAAGGTAGTTAGGGATCTATTTTCATAACTGACTTATTAACCTACTTAGCGATTCTCAATACTGGCAGGTACGTATACTAGTGCGGTGTATGTGATGTATGCATGTGTAGTTACCATATGCATACGTCGTATACATGCTAATATTATTTTGGTTATAAATTGACATGGGTCATTACATACTTCCTCCCTTCGGAAAACTTCGTCCCGAAGTTATGATTTTATATAATTATATCAATAGTTGTTTTAGAGATTAGAGTGATTGTGTAAAGTTTGTACTTTAAGATTGACTTTCCGTTTGAATATTTATGTATTTGTAATTTAATTGTTACGTTCCGTCTCAACCGAGTCTCCAAGCTATTCTAGAATCATCCTATCTTCCCTAATCTCTTCTGCTCCCATCCTATCCGTTCTCTATAGGAATATGTCATGGCATCAGTTTTACTAATCCAACCATTCATAGACCTTAAAGGTGTCAGCATTGATTACATCGACCTGATTTACCATTAGGTATCTGGCAGTCATCATCACACGTCTAGGGGAGCGTGACTCGCATAGTCCTCCCATGATTCCAGGTTTTGGAAGATAAACGGTGGGCAACACCTCAACCCCTCCTAGTAGGACTAAAGTCAACACCCAATCATGAAATCTCATGGAGTCTCAATTGTTCTTGGAATTATGTCATCATGTGATTGATTTGATAACGATGTGTTCTGCAATGTAAACATTTGTACACACATTACAACATATGCATCCATATATTCAAAACAATTTCTCGCTAGATAACAACTCCTGTATAGTTCATACATGTTGCCATCTATGATACGATGTATTTAGCCATTTTCAGTCTATATACTAAATACGTTTAGCTTTCATATTTAAAATGTAGTTACTCTTCTATTTTTATTCCTTCAATTATATTGAGATGCAGAAATGAAACGAATTGATAAATGTCCTTATTTATAATATAATCTATGATCTAGATTTCATATTCCCGCAATGTTAATTTAAATTGTAACGACTCATTCCCAAGTTATATACAAAATGATATTAGCGTGTGAACGATATAGGCATTTGATAGCTACACCTGCCTATATCGCACATATCGCACTAGTACATCTACCTACTAATATCAAGATTACATAAATTGAGAACTTAATATTAAGATTTCAGATTTATATCAAGTTCAACTAAGTATAAATTTTATGAAAAGAGCTAATAAAAAAAATGAAATAATAAAGTTAACTCCTTAAATTAAAAATGAGTATGCAATATTAAAGATTAATATTAAAAGTACTTAAATAAAGTCTCAAACTCTATAAATAAAACAACTATATAATCCCACCTTCATAAATGTATATTCGTACTTACATTAAGGTGGATCACCTCACCATAAAAACATTTAATATGAACATAAGGATGGATAAGCCCTCAGGAGGTTAGAGGCGGTGGAGGAAGATTGTTTAAATTATATTCCTATCCAAATATAATGAAAAGTATACCACCATAAATACAGAAAATATCACCATTAATAAGGAGAAGACCTCGGGGAAGTAGGAGGCAGTGGAGGGAGTTTATTTAAGGGAGGTGATATGGAGGAGAAGGGGGGGATGTTTTTGGAGGAAAAAAAAACGAATTCTACTGAAGTGAGATTGAATTGTGAAATGGAATTGTCTGGGAAGGAGTCTCTGGGTTCTTGGAAATCTGGGCACGGGGGCAGAGGAGACATCCTCTGAGTCTGGGATTGTTCCCGAATTGGTTGGGAGGATTTGATTGTCCCGGTAATCTGCTCACGACATCACCAGGTGCTCAACTAATCTTCAACCCGCTTCAGGATTTGTAAATTGGTGTTGATTTTCAGGGATTCCTCTATGTATAGATTAATCATGCAAGCTGAAATTTCAATTTTAACTGTTACAATGTTTCATTGGATCTGTTTCTGCTTAAAATTAAGTTCAGGTAGGTGCAATTTAGAAATCAGGGAATTGAGTCATTACATAAATGACATATTTCATATTAGTATCCATGTACTAGTAAAGTTAAGGAAATAACATATATCATGTACCAATAGAGTTAAGCAACATCATATATTTAAGGGTATCCATGTACCAGCAAAGTAAAACTCATCTTTACATGATACTTCAAAATAAGATCTCAAGTATCAAAATAGAGTAGTCATATATAAATAAGATTTGTAGCTTCTCAAAATTTAGCATAAGTTGGGGTATTTTTGGCATATGGCCTCAACATCTTCCCAGGTTGCTGATCCGAGACTATATTTGTCCCAATAGACTTTAACTTGGTCTATCAGTCAGTTCCTGAGCTTTCTAACCCTACATTCTAGTATACATAATGGTTCGACCGTAATGGTTCCCTCATCCGATACCTGCAGTTCCTTCCATTGAAGACTATGAGATTTGTCAGTGATATAGTGTCGTAAGATAGATACATGAAATACATTATGAATTTTGTGCAAGTGGGGTGGCAATGCAAGACGATAGGCGACAGGGCTAACTTTTTCCAAGAATTCGAATGGCCCAATAAATTGGGGTGATAATTTTGTCCCTTTCCCAAACCAAATGGTGCTCTTATTTGGTCTAATGCAGATGAAAACCCGATCTCCTACTACATAGTTTTTATCTGTCTTGTAAGCATCAACATAACTTTTTTGTCTATCCTGTGCCTCTTTCAAACGTTTCCTAATCAACTTTACTTATTCCTCCATCTCTTGGATCAATTCTAGCCTAACTATTACCCGATCTTCTAACCTGTCCCAACTCAACCGTGTTCTGCAGGGTCTTCCATATAATGCTTCAAATAGTGGCATCTCGATTGAACTGTGATAACTATTGTTATATACAAATTCCACTAAGGGTAAGTACTTTTCCCAGCGCGATTGTTGGTCCATAACATACATTCTTAGCGTATCTTCTAGTACTTGATTTACCCCTTCTGTTTGCCCGTCAGTCTCAAGATGATAAGATGTACTTAAATTTAACTAAGCTCCTAAGGCTGATTGCATATAAGTCCAGAATCTTGACGTGAATCGAGAATCTCTATCTGATATGATTTTCTTAGGTACCCCATGAAATCTAATAATTTCATTTATGAATACCCGAGCTACATTAGCAACTTCGTAAGTATCTCTTACAGGGCTAAAATGGGCGCTTTTTGTTAATTTATCTACCACGACCAAAATGGCATTATGATTTTGTTGTGTAAGGGGCAGGCCAACTATAAAATCCACAGAAATTATTTCCCACTTGGTCATAGGAATGTCGTGAGGTTGTAGGAGACCTGCTGGGTGACAATGGTCAGCCTTTACCCGGTGACATTCAAGACACTTAGCGACAAATTGGACAATGTCATTTTTCATGCATGTCCAGAAGAGTCTCTTTGTGTCAGCACACATTTTCTTTACACCAGGATGTGCACAATACACTTCCCTATGGGCTTCCTTCAGGATGGTGTTTCAGAGACCTCCACTCTCTAGTATATACATCCTTCCATGAATTCGTAAAATTCCATCCTCTTCCAGATCATATCCTTCAAACTTAGGTTCCTTTGAATGGTTGCGATCAAGTCCCGACCTTACTTTCAAGTACCAACTATCGCTTACGAGATGCTCTAGTACTTGATCTCTTAAGTCCACCTTCATAGGTATGAGGGAAAATATTCGAGGTCTTCTACTTAAAGCATTTACTACTACATTCTCTTTCCCTTTTAAATATGAAATCCCAAAGTCATATTCACTTAAGAATTCACTCCATCGTCTTTGTCTAGCATTCAAGTCTCTTTGGGTGAACAAATACTGTAAACTTTGGTGGTCACTTTTAAGCATAAAGTTTCTCCCAACCAAGTAATGTCTCCATATCTTTAAATCTAAGACCACTGCGGCTAACTCTAAATCATGCGTAGCATAAAGTTCTTCATGGAGCTTTAATTTTCTTAAAGCATATGCTATTACGCCTCCTTCCTGCATTAATACTGCACCTAACCCCTGTTTAGATGTATCAGTACACACAGTAAAGTCTTTGTCCATATGAGGTACTCGCAAAATTGGTGCACTAGTCAATAATCTTTTAAGTTCAGAAAATGTTTTATCACGTTCCTCAGTCCATTCATACCTAACACCTTTGCGCTGAAGGGTTGTGATCGGCTTTGCAATTTTGGAGAATCCTTCTACAAACCTTCGATAGTAACCCGCTAAGCCCATAAAACTGCACACTTCATGTGCATTCTTAGGTATCGGTCACTCCCTGATTGTATTTACCTTTTCAAGATCTACAAAGATCCCTTCACCAGATAGATATGACCTAACTAACGAATTTACTTTTCAAAGAAAGAACATTTGAATAATTTTCCATATAACCGGTGTTCTCTGAGGCAAGATAATACTATCTGAAGATGCTCTTCATGCTTCTCATTCTTAGAGTAAATGAAAATATCGTCCAAGAAGACTTGCACAAATTGATCGAGATATCTGCAGAGAACGCTATTCATAAGGTTTATGAATACTGCAGGTGCATTGGTCAACCCAAATGGTACCACAATGAATTTATAATGCCCGAAACAAGTTCGAAATGTAGTCTTAGAAACATCACTTTTTTTAATCCTTAGCTGATGATAACCTGATTGCAGATCGATCTTTGAAAACATTGTAGCTCTTTTCATTTGGTCAAAAAGGTCGTTAATGCGAGGCATTGGGTACCTATTCTTTACAGTAGCTCGATTTAAATCTCGAGAGTCCACACACAGTCGTAATGAACCATCTTTCTTATTAACAAAGATTACAGGAGTACCCCAAGGTGAAATACTGGGTTGAATGTGCCCTATATCTAATAGTTCTTTTAACTGTATTTGTAATTTTTGAAGTTCAGGAGCTGTCATTTTGTAAGGTGTTTTAGATATTTGTTCTGTACCAAGTTCCAATTCTATTATGAGATCTAGCTTTCTTCTTGGAGATAGTCCTCGTAATTCTTTTGGAAAAACTTCAGAAAATTCTGACAGAATCGGATACTGTTCTAAGAATGGTCCTTTCTCCTTTCTTACTTCTTGAACTACATATACCTGACAACCTTTTCTTAAGCAACGTTTCATTTGCATTGTTGAAATGAAGCGTAAGGATACTTTCATCTTAATACCTTGGATTTGGATTGTCTTTCCCTCATCATTCATACAAAGTATTGTTTTCCCGAAAAAGTCTACCCATGCTTGATGAGATTCTAACCAATCCATTCGTATCACCAGGTCGTAAGTTCCTAGGGCTGTGACATATACTTTTAGTTTGGTTGAACAAACTCCTAGATCAACTTTGCAATCCTCGACACTTAACTCTACTAGTTGAAGTTCTCCTGAAGCTATTTCTACCTATCTGAAATTGTTTTGTTTGCAAGCTGCCAACCCACATTTATTTAATGTATATAATGAAATAAAACTATCAGTAGCACCAATGTCAAATAAAATTTTGGGTTTTATTCCGTTGATTGTACCTGAAGATTTCACTACGGTGGACTGATGTGCTTCTTGGTTGTTCTTGACGACGACATGGATTCTATGATTGCCTTGAGTATTTGATGATGGTCATTTTCCTACTCTCTATGAGATATCCGAACAATCACGCTGAAAATGAGGTCCTCCAAACCCCCAATGATCAACCTGGGTTGGCCCCCCTGATTCTGATTGTGAATTTCTAGACCAGGAGATCTGTCCCCTTGTGCCACTTCCTCTCCCATTTCTTCCCCTATTAATAGTCCCTCGAGATTTCCAAGGACTAATGTTTGATGATTCGGCAGCTATAGTATTAACGGTCATGGGAGCTCTTGCTCCTACTCCTCTTAGGATAAACCTGTTACCATGAGGAGGTGGTCTCGAGCTACTTCCTCTGAAGAAATTTCAAGGAGTCTTTCCTGTGAATCCCTGTTGTGATGGTTTTGCTAGTCTGAAAACCCTTTTAATCCCTAGATGCACTTCTACATAGCGTGCACATTCAACTACCTTTGCTACTGCTGATGGCTTCCACATTCTTACCATGGCTCGAATTTGAGGATTTAATCCATATATGAAACACTCGGCTTGACGTTCATCGATATCTAGATAAGGAACGTATTTTACAAGCTCCATAAACCTTATCTCCTATTCTTCCACAGTCTTACTACCTCGAATTAGTGTATGGAAGGCTCCAGCTTGCTGCTCTTAAAAGAAAGGTGGTAAGCATTTTGCACGAAATCGGTCCTCAAACAACTCCCAAGGAACGATGTCTGATGTGAGATGTACTTGTTTTTCTAGATTTCCCCACCAAATCAGAGCATTCCTCTGAGTTGAAATATAGTGATCTGTGTTTTAGAGGAAAAGAAATATTATCTTAATGTGAAGCATCTTATCATCCCTTCTAACCATGCTTCGGCATGTTCTCCAACTCGTCCTCCTGAGAATTCAGGGAGTTTAATCTTTTGCAGTTCCCTGGAGATATCTTCCCTAGGTGGCTTATAATCATAATCTTTAGACTTTTCTGAATGTCTTTCCTCAAGGTGAAGTCGTTCTTCTTTAGTATTAGTCAGTTGTGACCCTTTTAGTGTGTCCAGAATGGCTTCTAATGAGCGCATTACAGTAGTTAGATCAGATGCTGGAGCAACTGGTGCTGATGACGATCTAGGTGGTGGCGATGGTAATGGTGTTGGCGATGACATTGGTGGAGGTGTTAGAGATGGCGATGCATCTCGTTGGCGTTGCCACCTTTGATGCATTCTTACCATCGTGGCTTTTCCTGGATACATAATAAGATTTATGAAAATCGGGTAAATTTTAGACTAACTAAATATAATTTTCGTAAAATTGAGTTTACATACGGATATAGTTCTTTTGCTATTTTATCTGCAGGTAGGTTGTACTGGTACCAAGGTCAAGGAGGGTGGCAACGTGACCTCCTTGTCCTAATGCAGGATATTCTATGCGTAATAATTATTTAGTAAAATTCAAGGGTCTTGATGGATCATAATATTATTTCATAATATTTACCTAACATTTTCTAGTCTTAGATTTTGTCCTAAATGCAGTTATTGAAGTAGTTATATTTTTATTATCTTTATAATCTTAATTTCCAATTTATAGCCATGTATTTACATATTTAATAGTTTTTTCCCTAACAAGCCATATTTTATTTTATATAATACCTTTATAATAACCATTAACTCTCCTTTCCTATAGATTCTTTCTAACTAATCCCTGTTACTTATAAAATTATTTTAATTAAAACCCTATTCCAATTTTAATAAAATATTTCACAATATTTTATTTCTTTATTAATTTTTTTTTTTTTTTTTTTATACTTATACCTAACTTATTTCATAATTCCCATCAGTAACTTCTATGAGCTTCATATTGTACGCTAATGTAAGGATCTGTAAATAATAAAATATGGCATTTTTTTTTTTAAATAGGTATCATATTCTTCCCGCATATCATATTACTTTTACCCCCAAATGTTAGTTATTTGTTTGAACATATACTACTTCTATTATAATTAATTTAAAATTTCTTATGCGTAAGACAAGGTATTTTCAAAAATTTGATTATTGTATTCTAACATAGTATATATATGAAATTTATACAGTACCAGCAATAATCTATATATTGAATAAAAGCATCATATACGGTATTTAGGCAGAGAGTTAGCGGGTTCGTCAATCTCTTACCATAATCCGTTTTATTTCTGCATCTGCTATATTCCATTTTGGCAATATAACGTAAATTTCATAAAATAAATAAAAGGCACTTGCCAATAATCTAGTGGTTTTATCACCAATAAACTCCAAAAATTAAGCTCAAAACCACAGCCGAAACGAACCCCATTGCGGCGCCACTCGCGACATGAATTAACAGAAACGTCCTTTTCCGGCCACTAGATCGGATGAAGAGACAACTTGCTTAATTGTAGCTCAATTTAACCAAACTGGGTAATGAAAAAGAGAGACCTTCCTTGAATATAAGCAGAACTTAATCCAATCGGACAAAAGCTTTATCAAAATTAACTTAACGAGGCCAGATTCTGAGACTTATCACTGATTTGCGTTCGTAGAAGTTATTACAGAGGATTTATACCATGTGTAAAGCCCCTCATTTCTCATGAAATTTGAAACAACGAAGGTAATATTTATACTGAACAATCTACAGACAATGCCTTTGCGGTTTATCCATATCATAAAATCCATATGCAGTGAAGTACCATGGAAGAAAGGAAATTTTGCACCTTCTATGCACATATTGAACCGTAGAGACAGTGTTTGAATTCACGTTCCAAAGAAGTGAGGTACGAAATGAAATGACACTCAGAGACAAATTATTCAAATATCCTCTGATTTTAGATAGATTGAATGCACAAACAGGGTTTCATCGAACAGTGACAAAATTCCTCGAATTTAAGTCGAAATGGAAGAAGCTCGATAAAAATAATTCAATTTTAAGCTAAAATAGATGAACCTGTGACGAATTACAGGGACAATATATGTTATGCGATGGTTTTAGGGGTCGATGGAGGGGGCATGTGTTTTAGATTTGATGCAAAAGCAACGATGTAGGCTTAATTCCCAGACCTATTTAATAATTCTCCGCAACCTCGGAATAGCAGGTGGTTTGGAGCAGGGTTGCGAGGAAGCTTCAAACCCCCTTCGCTCCCGCTTCCGAAACTCACTCCGTGCGGGAGCGTTTCGGAAACGCTCGGAAACGCGCTCCCGAAAACGCTTCCTGACGGGAGCGTTTTCGGGAGCGCGTTTCCGACCCTGTAAAAACACTCCCTGTTTTTGCAGGAGCGTTTTAGGAAGCGCTCGGGAGCGAACGCTCCCCGAGCGCTTCCGACGTTTAAAAAACGCTTCAGGAGCTTTTTTTAAACGCAGGAAGCGTTCGGGGAGCGTTCGTTCCCGAACGCTCCCCGACAAAAAAAACGTTTCCCACCGCGCGCAAATCTTTTTATGAGAAAAATCGTTTTTTTTAAAAGGGGGGGGGGGGGGGTTTCATTTTCATTTCATTGTTTGTTGAGTTGAGAGAGAGAGCAAGAAGGAGAGCAAGGAGAGCGCAAGGCTGACAGGAGAGCAAGGATCAAAGCTAATAGGAGAGCAAGGAGGAAGGCTGACAGGAGGATTGCAAGAAAGAGGTAGGCCTTCTAATCCAATTTTGTATTTTCTAGGATGAATTTGTAGATTGTTAAATTGTTTGAAAATGAAAACTTGAATTTTGCTTGAATGTTGGATTTTATTGGATTTAAAACTTTTAAAATGAGTTGTTGTTTTCCTATGTTGCATTTCCTATTCCCATTTGGCATTTTTCTATTTGTTTTGCAGGCTAGACTCTAGAAACTTGAAACTTGTTTCCATCATGGCTATATGGCTAGGAATTTTCCTCATGTTGGTTCCTTTCTTTGTGATAATGGTGTTGGAAGGGGGTATAAGAAAGAGGCAAATCGGAGAAGAGGAGGATGAAGAGGAGGGTTATGGTGGATACGAAGAAAATCACGAAGAGGGGGAGGAGGATTACGGCGAGGAGGAAGTGGGGAGTGGGAATACTGAGAACATAGAATCCCCAACTAAACAAGACCAATATCCTTTGTGGAAATGTGATATGTTCGGAAACAAGAAGGAGGGAAAGGTGGTGGAACCACTAAATTTATTTGCCCCCATTGCAATAAACGATACCATGGTTCATACACCCGTCTGAGAAGGCACCTTGGTGGGATAATGCCAGGAGATGGAACTAAAAATCTTGGAATCAAAGTTTGTACTTTTGTGCCAGCACCACAGAGAAAGATATATAGGAAGGAAGAGGGGGTTGCCCTACAGAGATCATCTAAAAGATCTAGGGGTATCAATGATTCAGGCCCAACACATCATGGACAAACAAGTTCAACTTCCACCCATGCCAGTGGTTTCGGAAGCAGTGGCACTGGATTAAGGCGTGGAACCATATCCGATTTCCTAGACGAAGGGTGTAGGAATGATGTGGATTCAAGTTTACCGGTTTCTATATGCATGTGAGGTGCCATTCAATGTTCTTCGCTCACCTTATTGGCATGAAATGGTTTCTGCCATTAATGATGCCGCCAAAGGACAAAAATACTGGCATATGACAAGGCAGGCAGTGGTTCTAGATCATAGAAAGAGCTAAAACAAACAATTCTTTTGGCTAGAATGACAGTTAAGTGGAATGAGCATGGAGAAATGTCATTATTACGATGTATGGACCAATGTAAAGGAAAACCATTGATAAATGTTTCTTGAATTAGTTGAGTAGATGCTGATCTTTGGACGACTTACTGGTGTGGGATATTTGAGTAAAAGTGAGCGTACTGTTGTGCGGAACCATTACTTGATATAATTGAAAAGACTGGGCCATATAATGTGATACAAGTCATCATTGATAATGCTGCTAACTGTAAGGCAGCAGGAGCAATTGTTGAGGATAAATACCCCAACATTTTTTGGTCTCGGTGTTTGGTTCACACAATGAACCTTTTGATGCATGATATCATCAAAAACAAACAACCTCAATTCAAATGGCTTGGTGATTTGTACAAGAGAGGTAAAAAAATGATCAAATTTATTACAAATCATTGCAATACCCATGGGCTTTTCCGTACTCACTCCAAATTGGAGTTGTTGAAAATAGGAAAAACTAGATTTGCTAGCTATTACCTCACCTTCAAGCGCCTTTTGAAGGTAAGAGAGTCATTGGCTACAATGGTATCAAGCCCACACTGGCAGCTATTAAAGGACAGGGCGGCAACAATAGTTGATAGGCAAGGTTTCGAACATGTGGAGGAGACCGCCCTTGACCCTCAGTTTTGGGCACGTATGAGGGAAATTGTGAGTTTTACCAAGCCCATTTATAACATGATTCGCTTTGCAGATACTGATAAACCAATGATTGGAGAGGTTTATGAGCAGATGGATAGCATGTTGGGGCAAATAAAAGATATTGTTAAGGATAATGATCCCAAATTGTATGCTATGATTCATGACTGTGTGTGCACGGTGGAATAAACTCAATGTTCCACTACATGCTTTGGCATATATCCTAACGCCAAAATATTACTCTCCATCTTGGTTGGGCCAACCTGCACCTGGAGGTGGGGTTAGGGTGAAACCTCACACAGATCCAGAGGTACAAGAAGGGTACACGAAGGCATTGGACAAATTGGTACCTGACAGGGAAGAGTGTGCTAGATTGCGCCTTGAATTAGGCAAATACTTCAGTTGCACTGCTAACTTTGGTTCTTTCCATGCAATGGAAGACGGGGACAGATTTGATGCTCTCACATGGTGGGAAGCATATGGCGGCATGGGACTTTTGCCAAAGTTGGCTAAAAAAGTTCTCTCACAAGTTGTGAACACTTCTTCTGCAGAGAGGTGTTGGAGCACCTACAGCTTTATACATAATGTGAAAAGAAACAGGTGAATGAAAACCGAGCTAAAAGCTTGGTTTATGTGCATTATAACTTGAGGTTGTTGAGCCATTATTGTGATCGGGCAAATGAGGATCAATCATACAGAGTCTGGGACAACAACCCAAAGGATGATAATTTGGAGGACGGCACGTTACATCTGGAAGAATTGGAAGCAGAACTTTATAGGGATGATGATGAAGCATCAGCAGCACCGCCACACACAGGGCCAGTCCCACCATCTACTAGTAGCAGTGCGGGTGCCAGTGCCAGTGCCAGTGCCACTCCTCGATATCACACTGTTGTTCCTTTGCAGATCCAGCCTCCACCTTCTAGTCGTGGTCATGGTACTCCTGAGAGTACTAGAAGACCAACATTTCCTCGTGGCTCACAAAAATTAGACATTTCTCGTGGGCGTGGCAAGGGGCCAGCCAAATAAAATATATTTGTTTTTTACTATTTTCTATTTGTTGTTAACAGTTGAACAGTTGAAACTTGACTCTTTCTGATTTCATATATTTAATGACAATTTAAGTTTGAAGTTTGAATTTGAAAGGTGAAACTTTGAAGTTGGCATTTATAAGTTTACTGTTTGAAGTCATTATGAATTATGAATATGATGCTTCATGAAAGTTATATGGTGATCAATGAATCAATGATGATAAATGTTATATAATATCAATGATGATCAATGTTATATATTGAATTTTGAAATCAATGAATCAATGATGATAAATGTTATATATCAATGATGATAAATTTATATTGAATTTTGAAATCAATGAATCAATGATGATAAATGTTAGATATTGAAATTTGAAATCAATGATGATAAATGTTATATATTGAATTTTGAAAGCTTGAAACCTTCAGATTGATGATTTGCGAGACTCAAGAGCCAATATGTTGTCTGCTTCCAACTCATGGGCGTGGTTGATGAAGATTATAACTTCTAGATGATTGATGTTATATGATTCAATCTATGTTTTTATGTTTTTTATGTCTAATTCATCATTCTACATGTTTTTGTTGACATATATGCATCAAAATATAAAAAATATTAAAAATATTAAAAAAATATATATATATATATAAAAACGCTCCCGAAAACGCTCCGGACCCGGAAACTTTTAAAAATGGCGCTCCGCTTCGCTCCCGCTCCTGCTCCCGCTTCCAAGTAACCTTGGTTTGGAGCAAGTTCCTTCGGCTCTGGAAAAAATTAAGAAATCTGGGCTTATGCTGAGTGACCTTGCTTACAATGGTCATATAGGATTATTGATCAATTCAGGATTTCGAAAAGAAGCCATGGTGGTGTACAAGAAGATGATTTCAAAAGGATTGTTGCCCAGCCTAAAATGTTATTCTGTACTAACGGGTGCCTGTTGAGAAATACGAGATACTATGGCAGAAAAAAAGGGGGGAATTTTTTTTTTTTTTTAATTAATTATCGGATTAATGGGTGTAGTGCCCTGAAGGGCTAGACTTTTCCCCAACTTGAAAAGGAAATTTAAGATTCATAAACTAGAATAATATCTGCAACAATTCAAAGAATATAGGACAAGCTATATATGCTAAGAGTCAATATGAGAATGGGAGCTGTGAAATTTACCTAATCAACCGGGTAGGCACAAAGGTCTGAAAAATATGAAACTAGCTCTGGTACCATGTACAGAGACCCAAAACCATGACATTTATCCTAATTTTTTTTTTACTTATAGATTTAAGCATAAATCCAAATGAATTGAGACCGGCAGTAAAATTTAACTCACATAAATAACAAATTTAATTCATAGAAGAATACCTGGAATGAATTTGGTGATTTGTTGGGTTGTGGCTCTTCCCGTGGGTGCAGCGGACGTGTTACCAAATCAATCTTTTCCTCCCAGCCAATCTAGGATTTTCCAAAGAAATCCTAGATCCAAAAGATATCTCTTCTGCCCCCGCGCCCAGAATTCCAAGAACAGTAAAGACTCGCTTCTATACAAATTCACACCACTCACTATTTCCTCAGACAATAGTGCAGAAAATAACAAAAGAAAACCTCCTCTCTTCTTTCATATTCCTCCCTCTTATAACTTTGAATCACCTCCTTCATTTATGTAGATATTATTTAAGTCATTTAGAAGATATTTATAGAGTCATTTATGTAGATATTCATAGTCATTTATGTAGATATTATTTTGATTAATTATTTTAAGATTAATTTTATTATATTTTGTTTTTAAATTAATTAAATTAACTTTATAATTTTAATCAAATTATATTATTATTTTATTTGTTCATTCAAATATAATTTGTACTTAATCATATATATATATATATATATATATATATATATATTTGATCAATGCTCTGCCATGCATACGTATATAAGAGCGGTATACTTGTTAAGTACCGAGCTTGATATTTCATTATATCTTGGCGAGATAGAAATGCATTATGATATTCAATTCGTTACCTTAACTTAGATATTATCCCGATATGTATTAAAGGTCTCATTCGACATATTTATTATATCAAGGTAGTTAAGGATTTATTTTCATAATTGACTTATTAACCTACTTAACTATTCTCAATACTAGCAGGTACATATACTAATGCAGTGTATGCGATGTATGCACGTGTATCTACCATATGCATACGTCGTATATATGCTAATATTATTTTTCTTATAAATTGAAATGGGTCATTACAGATTGGACGACTTTCAAAAGCAATGGGTGTTCCTTCTTGCATTAAAACAATGCCAATTCCATTTCCCAAGGCATCACATTCCACAATAAAGGTTTTTGTGGAGTCTGGCATAGCTAAGACCGGTGCTTGGCACATTGCCTCTTTAAGATGTTCAAAGGCCTTAGTTGCTTTAGGAGTCCATTAAAATGCATCTTTCTTCAATAATGTTGTTAGAGGTGCTGCTATTTTCCCATAATTCTTAACAAACTTGCGATAATACCTTGTTGACCCGAGAAATCCTCACAACTGCTTTATGGTTGTGGGGACTTTCCATTCCTTAATGGATTTAATTTGTTAGGGTTTACCTTAACACCCTCCTGAGTGTTGATTTATGGTAGCATGCGATGTGCTCTAGCCTTGTAACTTTGTATATAGGCCTAGACACATGTATTCCATAAACCCAGAAATGGTTTTGGAAAATTCCACTTAGAGATGGTTTAATTAAATTAATTAATCGTTTTTTAATGTTTTCCAAAGTCTAAACTTAGGGAAACTGATTAATTAAAGGGTATTAATTAAACTAAGTGTGAATCTTCTAGATAAAGTCATGGATCACCTCCAAGTTAATCTTAGCGCTTGATTATGTTTTAATCTTGGTCGTTGAAGGGTCAACAAAAGAATATAAGGAGGGTGAAGGGCCTATGAAAATATTCATTGAGACACTTGAGCCATTGAGCATTTTCGAATTTTTGTGAGACACAGCTTTTGATCAAAATCGGATCACTAGAGCAGGGTTTGCTAAGTGATTTTGATTCAGTGATCAGATTCAAAGAGGGGCAGAAGCAGAGACTAGTCAAGAGGACCAGGAGTGCATTTCAAAGAAAGGCAGCAGTGACGCAGAGAGAGACAACGCAGTTTTCTGAAGAGGTGATGCAGTCCCTGCAGGAAATCACGCAGAAGCAGTGCAATGTCTCTTGGAGTCAGTCCGGAGATAGCTAGAGGCTGGGGTTTCTGAGCAAGGAGGGCCAAAATCTAGTCTTAGATCAGCTAGATCAGTTGCAGAGGAAGGTGACGCAGTTCCTCAAGCTTGCCCACGCAGGCTTACGCAGTTCCAGCGTAGGCAATCACGCAAAGGTAGTGAGGGCTTCACCAACGCTATCAGATCAGCCGGAGACTTGCAGAGTGAGGTATATCTCACATTTTTTCACCAGATTGTCTAGATTTCTCTGAAGGGTTTGCTGGATGTTGGTACCCTAGTTGTACTCAAGATTCTGCTGCTTAATAATACAAACCCTTAGATCAGCTGCACCAATTTTCCCAAGTTGGGTTTCTCCAGGGACTTAGTCCAAAAATAACTGTGTCAAATGTGGATATTTTTCATATATTTTGTTCAGATTGTTTCATGTTAAAATTGGACAACTAGGTCCAAACTCCATGTTGTGATGCTTAGATGAAGATACCGATATTTTTATTGGGTTCCTCTTTCGTAGAGGTGTAAGATCGATATAAAGTTGATCTTAATCCGATGAGCAGAACATTTATTTTGAATTTATTATTTATAATAAATTATATGTGCAGGTCGGTCTTAATGTTTTACACCCCAGCAGATGTGTCACACACCTCAATGATGGATATAAATACAGTCAACGTTGGAGAGCTTTTCACTCATCTCATCACACACCTTCTCCTCTAATTATCTACAAGCAATTGAGAAGCAGTTTCATCTCCCACGTGAGAAGAAGGACGAAATCTACTGCAGCTAAAGGACGAAATTTAACGCAGCAAATTTTCTGCAGTTAGGGTTTCTGGGCAAGTTTGACCAGCGTTGACTTTGGTCAACGCATGGTCCGTTTGAGCTGAAATTTTGTGGAGAGTTCGATTTTTGTAGGCCGTACTCATTGGCACAAAAATCGAGGTCAAACAGTTGACCGAAGTTGGAGCTGCGTTGACTTTCTTGTTGCTGCCCTGCATTGACTTTTCTGGACTGCGTTGACTTTTTCTGGGGTTGACTTTCAGTTCACTGGATAATTGATTTGAGGACTGTTGTGACACATTTTGGGTTGGCCGACCAAGAAGACTTTGCTGGTTGAAGCATCCTGCTGATTGCCGTAACGCACCAACACATTCTCCTGTTTCTGGTTTGTCTTCTATAGATCCACTAGTATGTTCTATCAGCATTTTACTTAAATATTTATGTGATTGCTGTTTTAAAAGTAAAATTGCATCAAGCATAGAACATCTACAAAAATTTACATTTCAACACTTAGATTTATTCCGCAGCATTATTTGTGTAGACAGCTTCGGAAATTACTTTGATATTTCACTGTGATGAAATAATTATGAAACATAATAGAAGAAGTAATTCAGATTTGTCACAATAGGAATTCAGATCTAGGATTTTTCACACTGAGATACAATATGACCCAGATATTCCACCTCTTGTACTCCAAAGAAACATTTGGAGGTTTTTGCATATAATTGTTTCTCCTTCAATAGTTTAAGCATCCTGTTAACATGTTGAACATGATCCTTCCAAGACCTATTGTAAATTAGTATATCATCAAAAAATACTAACACAAATTTTCTAAGGGTTTGAAAATGGAATTCATCAACCCTTGAAATGTAGAGGGTGCATTGGTAAGGCCAAAAGGCATGACAAAAAATTCATAATGACGCTCATGAGTTCGAAATTTTGTTTTCGGAATGTCTTCAGTCTTCATTCTAATTTTTGATGATAACCTGAACAGAGATCCAACTTGGTGAAATAAATTGTTCCATGTAATTCATCCAATAATTCATCAATCACAGGAATGGTAACTTTATCTTTGATAGTGAGCTTATTGAGCTCCCTATAGTCTGGACATATGCGCCATGATCCATCCTCCTTGTGCACCAATACTACTGGAGCAGAGCAATAACTTTGACTAGGTTGAATTATACCAGCCTCTAGCATTTTTGCAATCATAAGTTCAATTTCACTCGTTTGAAAATAAGGATATCTGTAAGGCCTAATGTTTGGAGGAACACTTCTTGGAATCAAATGAATAGCATGATCATGATCATGAATAGGTTGGAGTCCTTTGGGAGTTTCAAACACCTTGGAATGATTGTCTAAGACTTTTTGGAGATCTGGAGAAACAAATGATTTTGATGTTGGAACTTCTAGTGAGCACAATTGTGCAATGACACCTCGTTGTTCTTTCCCCGAAAGCTTTGTCATGACATTAAGAGCTTATTATCTTTCCCAGCTTTCTTGCGATACCCCGTAATTCAACTTCCTTTCCTTCTGAAAAAAATTTCAAGAAAAGTTCTTGAAAATTAAAAGTTACCATCCCCAAAGATTGTAACCATTGTACTCCTAATACAACATCAGCACCAACCATTGGAATGGAAAGCATTGGACTATTCAATACATATTCCCCCATGGTTAGCTTGATATTACGGCATTTTCCAAAGAAATTTATAGTTCCTCCATTTGCCACAATCACTTGACACTCGGGCGGTAGGAATAGGAAGCAATTCAATTCCTTGGCTACCTTACAATGAATAAAATTATGGGTACTACCCGAATCAATAAGCACTATTACATTTTTCTTCTTGATATGTCCTTCTATCTGGAGAGTTTGAGGAGTGGTAATTCCTACCAATGCATTACAAGATATGGTCGAATTCATTTCTTCTTCCTCTACGATTGGTTCCTGGTGTATATCCTCTTCTTTTGAAGTTTCTTGTTCTTTTTCTTCCTCCTCTTCAGAATCTATGTAAAATAATTTCGTCGCAGCACACTTATGACCTTTAGTGTATTTGCTATCACAACTATAGCAAAGCCCTTTTGCTCTTTTTGCTTCCAATTGTTGTGGTGTCAACCTTGTAGGTTGTAGAAGTCTAGGAGTAGCAACACTTCCATCTTTATAGTTGTGAGTGGTAGACTTGTCGCCATAATTTTTCTTTCAATTTTTCTTGCCAACCTCAATGCCTTCTCTAATGTATCAGGTTCCCAAAGGCGAATCTCATGTTGGATGTTATCCTTTAGAGTCCCTATGAAGGCATCAATCATATGTTCCTCTGCAATATTATTTACCCTTATATTCAATTTTTGGAAGTCCTCAATGTGCTCCATCATTGAACCATTTTTTTAAAGATTTATCAGTTGGCTAAAGGTATTTCTCTTTGTATCCTCATAATGTGCTATCATTTCCTCTGTAAAAATTGACCAAGTGACTAGTGGTTTACGAGAACAAAGCCATCGATACCATACAAACTGATTTTGTTCTAAATATAAAGTTGCAAAGCGTACCTTTTGTGTGTTTTGCGTATTTTGGAGCTCAAAGTATTGCTCCATTTGTAGTATCCAAGTTATCGGATCCTTGCCATCAAACTTCCTCATATCTATCTCTGAATA
Source organism: Pinus albicaulis (assembly GCA_034641835.2). Taxonomy (NCBI): domain Eukaryota; kingdom Viridiplantae; phylum Streptophyta; class Pinopsida; order Pinales; family Pinaceae; genus Pinus; species Pinus albicaulis. The sequence continues at coordinate 514,376,355 of CM076583.1, forward strand.
TGGTGGGTCTTAAATCCAACATTAGAGTTTATGAAATCATGATTAACATTTCTTTTGTTCTCATCATGAATTTCCTCTACTACCTTTTTGCCATTCAGAAGATTTTCTTATAGCAACTTTGCCAAACCTTCCTTCAAACCTTCCATGTATTTCTTCAAATCTTCTATACCATCCATCTTAGCTTACACGCCATCCATTTTAGCTTCCATGCCATTCTTCAAACCATCCATCTTAGCTTCTATGCCTTTCTTCAAACCATCCATGTTGCCTTCTATACCATCCATCTTAGCTTCCATGCCTTTCTTCAAACCATCCATCCTAGTTTCCAAGCCTTTCTACAAACCATCCATCATAGCTTCCACGTCTTTCTTCAAAACTTCCATTTCATTTTTTTGTTAGTCTTTGCAAGAGAAAAATTTGTTGCACTTGTTCTTGTAATTTTGATATATCATGCTACATTTTTTCCTCTTCATGAGTCATAGTAGAGCCTTCTGAGGTCTTAATGGGTGTTGAATTCTTTTTAGGGGGCATTTTAAAACCCAATACTAATATCTATGCTTCAATATGCCCTTGGAATCACTTCAAACCGATTTTTCAAACAAAACTTATGCAATTTAAAAAAAAATTCACACCATTTTCTTGCTTTTGAGGAGCTCAATATTGAAACTGATGTATCTCTGTAATTTCGGAACCCCAAGACTTTATCTTCAGTACTTTAGTAGCCCTCTGAATAGTCTTTCCAATGCCACAGGTTAGACCTGATTTGGATTCTTCAAGGCAAAGTTATGTCTAATCTCCCACAATGACCTAATTATGGACTTGTTCAATAGAGCGAACTTGTACAGCGCGCCACATGTCACTGTTTCCTCCTTCGGCTGTGAAATTGATACACATGAAACAACAGTCTGTGCACTTTCAGCCAATTATTACAGAATTCCAATCCGATGCTCAAAGAGAGAGTTATGGTGATTTTCCCAAGGTCACCTCTTTGAGTTGAAATTCGAGAGCCCACAAAAACCCTAACTTCCACAAATCATATCTCCGAAAATATTGCGAACCAAGATCTAAAATTTTTACACAAAGTTCTTCAAGATTTCTTCGCAAATGGGTTTCTTTTTATGCTTATGAAATTTCATAGAAAAACGTTATAGCGAAAATGCCACGATGACCTGTTTGAAATAGCAAAACCCTAGAATCCAAAGCTCTGATGCCAAATGTTATGAAACCAGCTCCTAAAATAGAAGAAAATAGAGATCAACCCCTTAAAAATCAACACTTCGAGGGGGAAACCTTCTTTACATTACATAAATGAACAATTCTTGGATGACACAAATGACAAAACCTTCTTTCTATATATAGGAGTCCATGGGGTCGCAATATAATCCTAGCCGACCTAATAGTAATAATGTAAGGATACAATAATAACAATATGGGGACTACAAGGGTACAACAATAACAATAAGGGGGCTACACTAACAACAATAAGCGACTACACTAGTAATATAGGGCCCTAACACCGAGAATACAACAACAGAGAGGCAGCATTGTACCAGGTAGCGCGGAGGCCAACAGGAGCACGTAGCCCAGCCAAGCTAATGCAAAGACCACACAGAGGGTGACGCAGACCCTTCTGGGTGATGCAGAGGCCTTCAGAGTGACACAGGGGCAGCCTGTGCCACGCAGAGGCTGCATTGGGCTAGAGGGGCTGACGTAGAGGCTGGAGGAGCTGCATTGAGCATTTCAGTGGGCCAGAAAGGGCTCGTTATCTGTAATTCCCGATTGAGGGTGTGATTCAACCATATTTTCTGTCTCTGAGTGATAAGGTACAGCTTCCGTGCAATTTCTCCGTAGGGAAAACCATTTCTAGTGCCCAGAACGTTGTATTTAGATTTTGCATAATAGTAAAACTCTCAGAGTTGTTGCATCAATTTTCCCACATTGGGTTTTTCCGAGGACATTTGTCCGAGAAATATGTGTCATTTGTCTTATGTGTGTGATGTTCAATAAATGATCTGTATTTGTGTAGGCTATTATTTGTGTTTACTTCGAAGTTTTTCTAAATATTCAGATAAATAACTTGTGTAAATAAATCAAGTAGGAGAAGTAAATCAATAGTTAGCAGTAAGATTTCTGTAATAAGGATTCAAAAAATTTCACATGGTATCAGAGCATTGCAGATCAAGTTCAACCATCAGCAAAGAGGCTGAAGATATTTCCTGCAAGAAGGGCAGCTGAAGCAGCACTGATCCAGAAGAAGGCAACGCAACACCAAAGGGACAGTAGATCCTGCAAGTGTGACGCAGAGTTAGTCTGCTCACGCAACTCCAGAGAGGTAATGTAGAGCCAGTCAGCTCACGCAGAGGCTAACGCAACACCAGGAGAGGGACATTGAGCCAGTTTGCTAACGCAGTGGCTGACGCAGCACCAAGAGGGTGACGCAGTTCGAGTTGGTAAGTTCTGCAGTTTGCCAAGGCCGGAAGTGCAGTTATGATCTTCAGAAGTTGCTGCTGTGGCATAGGTTCTGTCGATGCAGAACAATGCCTAGCAAAGGTGACGAAAGCGAGAGGAGAACAATCGCTCCACAAATTTTTACCAAAGAAATCTGAGATTCGATCAGGAGGGTGATCGTAGAGGACTGATTCAGGAGATTTTGCGGAGGATTTCCGGGACGAAAATCAATTGTTAGAGGGAGCAGCTACTCTAGAGGGTTTTTATCGCTAAGAAACCCAGATCTGGTCCTTTTCTGAACAGAGATTTTGAGCTAGATGGCCCCGTACGAACTGCGTGATCAGGATAGGTTGGACGGTGTGTCCAACTTTGCAATCTGGAAGGCCAGAATCCTATCAGTCCTGGAGGAGTGCGACATTAGATACCACGCGGAAAATGTCTTAGTTGTGCCGACCGATGCAAACGCTCTGAAGAAGTTTAACGAGAATCAGTGGCGGACAAAGTTCTTGATCATGGATGGGGTGAAGGATCACGTGGTCCCACACATTGCCGACAAGAAGACGACAAATGAGGTGTGGACAACTCTGACCACGCTGTATCAAGGCAGCGCCGTCCCACGAAAGATGCTTTTGGAGAACCAGATGAGGATGTTCCAACTGCATAAGGGGGAAGATATCGATCCATTCCTCTCGAGATTGCAAACTATCAGGGATCAACTGATTGCCATGTGGGCAACTCCGGAGGAAGGGCTCTTGGTAAGGACTGCCCTGAATGCAGTCACTAATGAGTGGGAGACCTTTTTCCAAAGCATTTTGGGCATAGCATAACTCCCTAAATGGGGTGACATGTGGCCTATCCTTTGACAGGAGGAGATCCGAAGTGTACGTAGTTCTGGTCTCCCCCTTAATGCTAGCTTCTCTATAAAAGTCATTAATCTCATTTGACTCATACTCGGTCCCATTGTCGGTCCTCAAAACTTTGATTTTCTTCTCGGTTTGATTTTCCACCAAGGCCTTGAAGGTACAGAACCATTTGAATGCTTCATCCTTCTTCTTAAAAAAGTATATCCAAGTCTTGTGGGAGAAGTCATCTGTAAAAGTCATGTAATAGGAACATCCTCCCAAGGATGTCACAGGCAGCATACCAGGTAAGTTTGAATGTATCAATTGCAAGATATCAGGTGTCTTTGTGACACTTGAGGGGAATGGTCCCCTTGTATTCTTCCTTCGGCACAACCTTGACATATGCTTTCATGATAATCTCTAAATTCGAGCATCCTTGTCACCACCTTTCTTGCTTCGGGAATGGCTTTGTAATGAACGTGTGCAAACCTCTGGTGCCATAACTCTGTCTGAAGAGTTGTATCACATGACATAGCCCCCAGTGGACTTCCTCCAAATTGGTAGAGTGTATCAACTCTAAAACCAATAGAAAGAGCTTCCTTGAAGTTCTTCTTCCAGATACGTATCTCTCCATCAACGAATGCCACCTTGAACCCTTTTTCTTCCATTGTCGAAATGGACACAAGGTTCTTCTTCAAATCAGGTACGTACAAAGCATCTTGTAATCGAAGGACTTGACCTTGAGATAGATGGAGGGTCACAGTCCTTGTCCTTTTCACAAGATAGGTGACATTATCTCTAAGGATAATTTCCAAATTAGCATTCTTCTCAACCAAATCAAAGAGGGCTTCTTTATAACCAGTGAGGTGCCTTGAAGCACCACTATCAATCAACCATACATCCAGGGTGTCAAGTGGAGATGCAACAGAGAGGGCAGATACAAGAATAAATTCATTTCTCTTATTATCAACAACATTAGACTCATCGTACCTAGAATTTATTGACCTCTTGAAAGGTTTCCCATTTCCACTATGATCAGAGGGAGCCTTCCTTTTTCCTTTGAACCTGTTCTTCCTTCCATTCCCTCTCGAGTTGTTGTTGTCATCACCCCTAGGAGAGTCCCTTCTATTAGGGCACTCTCTTGCATAGTGACTAGACTTGTTACAAGTGTAACATCTTCCCTTTCTTCCTTTGGGCCCCGCTCTTCCATGGTTTCTCGGGCCACCATTGCTTTTCTTCTTTGCATGAGCGACAAAGGCAGTAGGGTCACTCCCATTTCCATTGGAGGCATACTCCATCATTCTTGTTTCTTCTTGAGTGCATCTCATCAATATTTCATCAAAATCAGGAATCACATTATTATTAAGAATAGTGGTATTGAATACATACCAATCACAGGGAAACCTCCAAGTGCAATAAGAACCATCTCTCAATCAGATATTGCTTCCCCAATAGTTAGGAGGTTATTCCTGATTTCAGTGAGCCTCATAAAATAGGATTGAATAGATTCATGCTTGCCCTTCTTGATATTCTTCAATTGATTCTTGAAGAGAAGGATTTGAGTAGCATTGCTAGCCCTGAACATGCTCACCAGCTTATCATACATCTCTTTAGATGTGCTCAGCTCAGAAATGTAAGCAACCAAGTGCTTATGAATAGAGTCCCGGATAATCATCTTTGCTTTGATTTCCCCCTTTCTATACTTTGTCTTCGTGGCAGCACCTGCATTTGATGGAGGCTCTTGAATCTTCCCCTGCACATAGACCATGACATCTTGATCTTCTAGCACCAAATCCAAGGACATCTTCCATGCATGATAATCAGACTTATCAATCAATTTATCATCAGCCTTGAAACCCTTGTAGGTTGAGGAGGCCATTTGTCCTTGATAGGATTCCTTCCTTCAGTGATTGCTTCTAACACAAGCTTGGACTTTGTCTTCACCTCAGCTCTGACTCCATATTGAATTTAGATAACCATGGTGTTTTAAGCTTGATGCAATTTTACTTCAATCTTTCTTAGGCCTGATACAATATAGCAATCACATAAACATGAAAGTAAAATGTTGATAGAACACAATAATACATCAACAAAAGACAAGCCAAATATAGATAAGATTTACAATTCCTTTTGTCCAGCAAAGATATGAGATATTGTGGCGTTATGGTAGCCAACAGGATGCTTCAACCATCAAAGTCTTTCTCGATCAGCCAATCCTTCATATGTCACACCCACAACCCTCAAAGACGACTCATCACAAGTCAACACTAGTCAACCCAAAGTCAACACAGGATAGCAACAGAAAAGTCAACACAACAGATTAGGGCTTCGGTCAAACAGCTCGGATTTCCTCGATTTTAGTTCCCAACAGTACGGCCTCTCAAAATCAGATTTTTGGCAGAAATTTGAGGTCAAACGACCAAGGGTTGACCACGATCAACGTTGGTCAACGCTGCAGCAACAAGCCCTAAACAGATCTACAGAAAACAACAGCTTCGCTCCACACGTGTGAGGGGAATAAAGGCCTCCAAAGGCTATCGAAGCAATCAGATCACAATAAGAGAATGTGTGATGAGTTGATGAGCAAATGGACTCCAAGTCTCTCCAATTTATATCTATCAGTGAGGGTGTGTGACACATCTATTAGGCATGTGGGCCTACATTACAAATATGGTCAACCTTGCACATGTGTGGAAAATAAATTCAAAATATATATTCTGCTCATCCAATCAAGATGATCTTTAGATCAATCTTGCACCTCTCCGAAAGAGGAATCCAACAAAAATATGACCATTGTCATATGAGTTGTGCAACATGGAGTTTGGACCTAGTGGCCCAAAATTAACACACTATTATGCCTTTCAGTTCTCAGAGAAAGAACTAAGTCCCGACCTAGTATCCAAACACCACCTTGGATCAACCACTCAAAAAAAAAGAATAAACTAGGGGCATATTCATTGGCCCTCTCGTTCCAAGCATAAAATGATTTTGTGGCCTCTTTATATATATATGCGCGCGTGTGTGTGTGCTTTCTTCCATCATAAGCTCATACCTTATTCCACGGAGAGATGAGGCTAGTAGAGTTAGGATTTCATGGAATATCAAGCCACCCATAATTGTAAAATTTCAAAGTGAGCATGATTCGAAATTTTGCAATAAGCCTTCAGACTTCTTGTTATTCCTCTTAGCAATAGACGTTTTGTATGAGACTTGAATACCAAATTGTAACTCATTCAAGTCGGCTTTCAGATTAGGTCAACTCCCTTTAACTGTACTCATTATTTTATGTATAGAACAGGGCACCAGTCTCAAACTTGAATTAGACTTGATTACACAAAGATTCGCATATAGTGTCCTGGTCTTCCCTCCGAGTAATTTGTCCTTTTTATAGAGTGAATCTTCTCAAAAAATTAGGATTGGATGCCTCAGGAGCTTGGATACCTCCTCAAATCTTGTTGTATCGTAATTCAAAGATCGACCTTTAATGAACCCAAAATTTTGGTCACATCTAAATGATTTCAGTTTGCAAATATAAAAAAATATGAATATAGCATATAAACTTGTACTTGATGCTACAAAACTTCCCTACATTTACAAAGAAATTTTTGATAAAAAGTTCGTATATGGAGGGGTCACAGAGTTCACAAAAAAGAGGGTTGCCACAAGTAGCTCACGTGTCATTCAGAAGAAGTTTGCATAGTTTTCATAGGAGTCTTAGAAACTTCAGCCACTCTCCTTTGTCAAATTAATGAGCCATTGTAGATTGGATAATCATGTGATGCATGTGAAAATTCCAAAATCTAGCTCCGGAATCCCTATTGCAACAAGTTCAACTACTTCTCCTACTTGCAAATCTAATTTAACAAGTTATTTAAAGATTACTTCTTAAAATATCGAAGCACTTACTAAAGCAGCGTTCACCCATTAAAATATTTGTGAAAACAAAAATCTGAGCAAGAAAAATAACACACACACGGCACTATTTTTTTTGGACAAATGTCCCCAGAAAAACCCAATGCAGGAAAACCGGTGCAGTAGATTTGAGAGTTTTATTATTAAGAAGCAGTTAAACTAGATACAAATATGATTGTCTCACCAGACAAATCAGTTACAAAGAATACTGACAAAGAAAGAAATCAGTGAGTATACCTCACTCTGCAAGTCTCGATTGATCCGGTAGCCGAACTGACAAAACCCCAACTCCCTCTGCACTGCCTCTGCACAGTAGCTGCGTAGGCCTGCATGGGGTCAGATCTGGAACTGCGTCACCCCTTTTGTGTGATATTTCTGTTGATTTTTGTAGCATCAGAAAGTGCTCTAAGTCTCAAAGTTGGTGTAGAGGCTTAGACACTAGTATTCCAAAGAACACAAAAAGCATTTGTGGAAACTCCACTCGGATTTTGTTTTATTTGAACAAATAATTGTTTTAATGGGGACCCTAAGTCTAAAATTAGGGAAATTAAATAATTAAAGGGTATTAAATAAAATAGAGTGTGAATCCTTTAGAGTACACAAATCAAGTCATGCTATAATCTTAGTCGTTGATTAGACATCTAATCTGGGACGTTGATGTGTCAATGAGAAGACTATAAATGAAGGCTTGAGGGTCATTTGGAAAACACATCGAGCCACTGAATTGATCTAAGAGTTCGAAATTTTTGGGGTGTAGTTTGCTGATAAATTCAAGCTAGAGATCTGAGCAGTGAGGGGCAGAGATAGCATCCGGAGAGGAAGAGATTTTCTCAGCCGGTGGAGCATCAGTCAGAGAGAGGCATAAGAGATCTAACCAAAGCCAGCGGTGAAGGAAGAGGTTTGGCGCAGTGACTGCGTAGGCTCACGCAGAAGCAGCGCAGAGGCAGAGGAAGGGTTTTTGGAGTTTTACTGGTGGATCAATTTCTGAGGCCAGGATTCAGAAAGTGGCACTGGGAAGCTGTTTCTCAGGGTCCACAGAGGAAAAACGACTTGGTTGAGGGCTAATGCTGAGCCTAGAAGGGGGTGACGCAATGGCTAGAAATTCCAGCACTAGATCTGAGCAGAGCGTCTCCGGGGCAGTGTTTTCATCATCTAGATCAACCGGAAATTCATTGATTGAGTGAGGTAAATCCTCACAAATTCTTCTGCCATTATTTCTCTCTATAACTGAATCACCCAAGGGGTATTTAGAGATGTATTCAGACATTTCTACTGCTTAATAAATGAAATGAAATGAAATTTTAACGTCCTCGAGACTAAAAATAGTCTATGGGACTATGAGTTCCCTGTTTTTCGCCTTTTGCATTTCAGTCCTTTTCTTATTCAAATTGATGATGAGTTGGCCCAACCTTCCAACAATCTGCCAAGAAACCGATGCTAACATATTCCCATAACTTTCTCTGATGTCTTTGAACGCATCACATTCCAAAATGAAATGTTTTTCTGATTCCACTGCCCCAAACGTGCAAAATGTACACACTCATTCTTCCCAAGCTTCTTTAAGCCTTTTCCACCGTCCTATTTCACACCAAAGATGATGCGAGTTGGTTTTTAATTGAGCAATAAGAACCTTTTCCCTCCACGGAATGTTAGCTCCAATGTACTCTTTTTGTTGGAGATCATACATAGGGTTGATTTCTTCAATGTAGTACTTCTTCTTTCTACCCAACTCTTTTCCCCATACCTGTTTACGAAACTTCTCCACAACAAAATTCTTTAGCTCCTTGCTATTTGTAGGACAAGCATTTAGGTAGATATTCAACTTTTGCATCCATGTGTAGTTTTGTCTCATCCATGTTTTCTTTCTCTCACTCATGACATTAGGCCATCTACCTACTCCCAATTACTCAATTCTTTTTAGATATCTTATGAGCCGCACCATAGCAATTACTTCGATGGGAGTTGCTCCTGCTTCACTCGACATTATCTCATAAGGTATCAGACTTTTTATTTTGAACTTGCTCATGATCAAGCGTTTTTGGATTTTCTCAATTTTCTTCCATTTTGAGACAGGGTTGTTGCTAGCCCACAATTCACACCTATATAGCATCACTGGACAAAATAGGAGTCCAAAAAGCACTTTAATTGTTTTCCAATCCCATAACTCTGCCTCTCTACATCTATTTTGAAGAGCATATAATGCTTTCCACCCTCCTAAGATTCTCTTCTTTCTGCAGTCCTCCCAATTAAGTTTGTTGTTGAAATCAATCCCGAGGTATTTGTACTCATTTACTTCTTCAAGAATTTTGCCTTCAAGGAAGAACGTATACTGACTCTGCTTCCTTTTAATAGAGAAAATCATTATCTTGGTCTTGCTAATATTGACTTGCATCCCCACTACTCTACAAAAAGTCTCAAGGGAATATAGGTGCATCTGCAAGCCATGGGTCGATTTAGAAATCAATACAAGATCATCAACATATAAAAGAATCTTTATCACAAACTCCCCCAACCGAACACCATCCCACCTTGCAAATTTAGCCACTCTACCAGTTTATCAATATACAAACCAAAAAGAGTAGGGGATAGAGGGCAACCTTGCTTGACTCCAATGTCACTTCTAAAGCTTTCTGAAATACCCGTTGAGGTTCTAATTTTGACTTTCACCTCTTCATAAAGTCTATAGACAGCAGCTCTATAATGCAAAGGAATTTCAAGTTCTTCCATTCTACGCCACAACTTATCTCTAGGGACTGTGTCAAATGCCTTTTTGAAGTCAACAAAACAGTAGAATACTTCTTCTTTATCCCCCCAAACCTTTTCAATAATGTGTCTCAACGTGATGCCGTGATCCACTATAAAATGCTTCGGCCTAAAACCCGCTTGTCCTTTTGCCCTCTTTTCTTTTACTTTTTCCCACTTACTGATTCTATTTTCTACCATGTTGCCGAAAAGATTGCAAATAAAGGATTGATCATAATGGTTCAATAATTGCACGGATTATTAATGTCTCCACTTTTAAAATGGGGTATTGCTAGGCTAGTTCTCCACTCTATTGGGAATCCTTGTTGAATGATGTTGTTGAATATTTCCATGATGTGCAGCGCAAGAGTGTTCCTTCCCCATTTTAGATACTCTGCTTGAAGTTCAACCAAATCTTTTGCCTTTCCTGTTTTCAGCGTTTTAATTCCAATCTCCACCTCTTATAATGTGAAGAGCTTTGTAGTTGCGTTGAGCCCCAGGGGAGGCTCAACCTCTGATTCTTTCTCATAGAATTTTTTTGCATATTCAATCCATTGATTAGCTGTAATATTATTTTCAATTTGCTTCTTCCTTGGTTGAAGTTCCTGCCATAAAAGTTTTTGGTTATTCTTGCCTAGATATATTAGCTCTTCTCACTTTGTTTGCATGAACTCATCTTTTTCCCTTTTTAGTATCTGCATATATAACTTTACATTCATCTTCTCCTTGCCTGTCTTTTTCAAGGTTCTCCTTGCCATTTTGCATTCCTCCTCAAACCAAGCATTTATAGGAAAACAATTTGATTCTAATTTCCTATTTTTTGCTCTTTTTCACTTCTCAAGTGCCCTTTGCATTATATTTGTTAACTCATGACTGTTGAAGCATTGGAAACCAGTTTTCTCTTTCTGAATTAATCTCTCCAGCATTGCCTTGAAGATAGTACAATTTTCTTATGTTAGAAGAATTTTGCCCCTTGGTAGTGATTGCCGAGAGCATTGGGTTTTTCTCTTATGTTGCCTTTCTTCTACCCAAGATAACTTCATATAAATTGGGTTATGGTCTGATTTTAAGTCCCAATTATGCTCTCCAATCTTAACTTCACCTATCTTTTCTATCAAGATTTGTGAACAAATCACATAATCAACGACACTTGTCCCATTGTATGTGTTGCAAATGAAGTTCCCGGACTTTTTCCATCTGTTCAGACCATTGCAAATTATTAAGTTGAAAGCCCCACACAGTGTAAGCAATTCCTCTCCAAAATGATTGCTAACTTTGTCATCTTCTGAACATCTCATCCATTATGATCCTCTTTTCAACAAAGAATACTAGCTTGCTAATTTGTTGTTCTAGCATTAAATTCGCCCACTAAAAGCACTTCTCCCTGATGATAGTACATAGCAATATCTTGCTTTAAAGCAGCATACGGATCCTTGTTGTCTAGCCCCTTATTTTTGTAAGTTTTTGAGACTTGAGGGGCAAAATAACATCCTGCAATTCTTATGTGATTCGCGTTCTCTAATATTTTGAACCATAAATATTGTTTATTTTCATCTTCTTTCATCAACTGAATGTGATGGCCTTCCTTTTCTTTCACTAAAACTAGTATCCCCCCATACCCTTTTCCATTTTCTACTACCTTGTACCAAACTGCTAACTTCAAATAACTGTCAAACACAGGAGTTTTGAACCATCGTGTTCATGCGTTTCCGTGAGACAAATTATGTCTCCACCTTCCACAATAGGCCCTAACCTAGGTCCCCTCCTCCAAGGGTAGCCTCTACAATTCCAACAAACTAAACTTAGGTAGACCTGGGTAGGATTAGACTACTACGCAGTTTAACTGTTAATTTTGGACAACTAGGTCCAAATTCCATGTTGTGATGCTCAGATGAAGATGTCAATATTTTTATTAGATTCCTCTTTCAAAGAGGTGCAAGATCGATCTAAAGATCATCTTGATCCGATGAGCAGAACATTTATTTTGAATTTATTAAAAATATGTGCAGGTCGGCCTAAAATGAAATGTAGGCTTGAAGCCCCATCAGTTGTGTCACACACCCTCACTGATGGATATAAATAGGTCAACGTTGGAGGTCGTTTTCACTCATCCATCACATCACATTCTCTCTCATCATCTGATTGGTACGATCATCTATTGGAGTCTCTTTTTCATCCACACGTGCGAAACGCAGCGAAGAGATTTATGTTTTCTGACCTAGAGTTTTTCAGCGCAAATTTGACTAGCGTTGACTTTGGTCAACGCTTGGTCAAATAGACCTGAAACTTGGTCAAAATTCCGATTTCCTTAGTCCGCATTTTTTGGCACTAAAATCAAGGTTGACTATTGACTTTGACCGAGTTGCGTTGACTTTTTGCTGCCACTGTTTTGCTTTGACCGTTGACTGGGACAACGTTGACTTTCGCTGACTTTGGGTTGACTGATCTAGCTATCCATGAGGCTTGTGTGACACTTATGGTTGGCTGACCATATTGAGGCTTTGCTGGTTGAAGCATCCTGTTGATCATCGTAACGCACCAACACACATATTTTTGGCTTGCCTTCTGTCGATCTACTGGTATGTTCTATCTGCATTTTACTTTCTTGTTTATTTGATTGCTGACTGATATTGGGGATAAAAAGTAAAGTTGCATCAAGCATAGAACATCTACAAAAATTTACATGGTATCAGAGCTGAGGTGAAGACAAAGCTCAAGTTTGTAGCAATCACCGAAGAAGAGCATGGGTACCTCAAACTATAATGGCTATAAAGCTGATGACAAATTCACTGGGAACGAAGACTTCCATGCCTGGAAGATGACATTGGATCTTATGTTGGAAGACCAAGATGTCATGGACTATGTTCAGGGTTAAATCCAAGAGCCTCCATCCACTACACCTGCTGCCACCAAGTCAAAGTATAAGAAGGGGGAAATCAAAGCAAAGCTGATGATCAGTGACTCAATTCATAAGAGTTTGGTTGCCTACATCTCTGAGTTGGGCACATCCAAGGAGATGTATGATAAGTTGGTCAACATGTTCAAGGCCAGCAATGCAAATCAAGTCCTATTCTTTAAGAATCAACTGAAGAATCTGAAGAAAGGCAGGGATGAATACATCCAATCATATTTTCTGAAGCTAAGCGAAATCAGGAATAATCTTCTGGCTATTGGGGAGACAATAGCTGATCGAGAGATGGTTCTCACCGCACTTGGAGGTCTCTCATCCGAATGGCATATATTCAATACTATCATTCTCAATAACAATGTGATACCTGATTTTGATGAAGTACTATCGAGATGCGTACAAGAAGAGACAAAGATGAAGCAATATGATAACGAAGGAAATGTTGCCTTCACTGCTCGTGCTAAGAAGAACTTTGGTGGTCCGAGGAACAAAGGAAGAGCAGGGGCCCAAGGGAAGAAAGGAAAATGTTACACATGTCACAAGACCGGCCACTATGCTAGAGAATGCCCTTTCAAGAAGGATTCTCCTGATGATGATGAAAACAACAACAACTGGAGGAATGGCAATCAAAAGAACAACAGGTTCAAAGGAAAAAGAGGAAGACTCCCTCTGGTGGAAATGGGTAACCATTCAAAAGGTAGAGATATTTCAGGTATGAGGAATCAAATGTTGTTGATGATAAAAGAAATGAACTCATTCTTGTATCTTCCCTCTCTACTGCATCTCCACCCGACACTATGGATGTCTGGTTGATAGATAGTGGTGCCTCAAGGCACATTACTGGGTTCAAGGAAGCACTTTTTGGCATGGTTGAGAAGGATGTTAATCTGAAAATTATCCTTGGAGATAATGCCACATATCCCGTGAAAGGGACAAGGACTGTGACCCTCCACTTGTCTCAAGGTCAAGTCCTTCGCTTGCAAGATGTACTCTATGTACTTGATTTGAAGAAGAACCTTGTGTCTATTTCGGCCATGGGAGACAAAGGTTTCAATGTGGCATTCGTTGATGGGAAGGTGCATATCTGGAAGAAGAGTTTCAAGGAAGCTATCAAGATTGGGTTTAGAGTTGATACACTCTACCAGGTTGGAGGAAGTCCATTGAGAGCAATGACATGTGATATTATCCGACAGACTGAACTATGGCACCGGAGGTTTGGACACCTTCACTACAAAGCCCTTGCCGAAGCAAGGAAGGTGGTGACAGAGATGCCCAAGTTCACAAATGATCATGAAGGTGTATGTCAAGGTTGTGCTGAAGGAAAACATACAAGGGGACCTTTCCCCTCAAATATCACAAAGACATCTGATGTCTTGCAACTGATACATTCTGATCTCTCTGGTATGTTGCCCGTAACATCCTTAGGAGGATGTTCTTATTATATGACGTTCATAGATGACTTCTCTTGCAAAACCTGGATATACTTCTTGAAGAAGAAGAATGAGGCTTTAAGTGATTCCATACCTTCAAAGCCTTGGTGGAAAATTCAACAGGGAAGAAGATCAAGATATTGAGGACCGATAATGGCACTAAATAAGAGACGAATGATTTAAAGAACTTTTGCAGAGAATATGGCATCAAGAGGGAGACCACAACTGTCTATACTCCTGAGCAGAATGGCGTTGCTAAAAGAAAGAACAAAACCATTGTGGAAGTTGCTCGTGCCATGCTATGTGACCAAGGTCTTTCGAAGTTTCTGTGGGGAGAAGCTGTGAACACTGTTGTGTACATACAAAACCGATGCCCGCATTCTGCTCTAAACTCCAAAACTCCCAAAGAGGTTTTCTCTAGTAAGAAACCTGACGTCTCACATTTTAGAGTTTTTGGATGTCCTGTCTATTTTCATGTACTAAAGGAGAAGAGGAGAAAGTTGGATGCTTCTGGAAAGAAGGGAATGTTTGTGGGCTACAGCAAAACTTCGAAGGCTTATAGAGTCTATGTGCCTTGTCAAAGGGAAGTGGAGATATGCCACAATGTTACCTTTGACGAAGATGCTTCCCTGAGGAAAGTAATCTGTAATATTCCCATTTTTGGTGTCACCTACGACAAGGCTAGGTTGGACTTCCAGAGTTAGGAGCAGACAGGTAACAGGTACAAATTGGTGCTATCAGCAGGCTCAGGGGCTTTTTGGAGGAGTTTTGGGGAGCTTCCATGATGTCCGGTGGCATTCGCTTGATATATTCCATCATCCGAGCAATTTGGCTTTTGTTCCGGTGCATTCAGACAACTTTCGGAAATTTGAGTTATTTGTGGGCTTAACTCAGTTGATTACGCTCAAGGTGGCATTCCAGGAGGAATACATGATGGAACACCTTAGAAAAAAACTCATTGGAACCGAGATGAGGATATGTACATGATGGGACGGTTGGGCATGAGTTTTAGTGACCATAGGAGACATGGTAGCCGATTTACTCTTTTCTGCATTAAAAAGGAATATTTTAATTAGAGGGAAAAGTGCACCATATAAAATAATAATAAAATAATGCTCTAGAAGGCTCCAAGAGATCTATAAAAGAAAAGGGAGGAAGCCATTGAGGGATATCTTTGGATCATGTTATTTTATTGTATGAGAGTTGTGAGACGTGGTTCTCTACTTCAGTTGTAGCCCCAGGACGAAAACCCTTGGGTGATTTGTGAGTGTTGGACGAAAACCCAACTCTCTTGAGGAGACTTCATTCAGAAGTTTCGCAGAGCTTCAGGGATTGGTGTGAGGATCATTCAGATCTTCAACTTGTGTTTCAGTGGGTTGAGTGACAGCTTTTGCCGTAGCCGATTTGCAGCAGTCTTCTTGTCGAGCCATCTACATCATTGCCAGCGTTATTCATCAGTCGGGCCAGAGATCTTTCTGGGTTTTGCTCCGCTTGCTTGGCAAGCTCAGGTTCCGCTGTTCCTTTATGTTGATGTACTTTTTACCATGGATTAATAAAATGGCTCAGTGATTTTATCGGCATCCATTATGTTATATTGGTGGCTGTGTGTTTATTTCCATTTATTTTGCTGCTCAAGTCTATTTCTGCATTTTTAGTTAAAATATCCCATTTGGGATATTACAGTGGTATCAGAGCACTAATCTTGGCTCAACCGTGGGATTGATTTGAGAAGGCCAAGTTCAAGGGTTTATTCTATTGTCGGAGAAAATTTTATTGCAGGCCAACTTAAGAAGAAGATTAAAGGTTTAAGCCAAATTTTCTTTAAAACATTTCCAGAGGCGATATATCATTTATTTAGTATTCGACCTTTTTGATTTATTGGTGGGCGTTATTGGTCAAAGTTTAATGGGGCTGAAGCTATGATTTACTTTGGGCCAAGTCGATATTCCAAGCCGAAACATATTGGCGGCATGTTGTGAGATGCGTGGGTGAATTTTGATAGGGCAAGGCCGAAGATAGCTCAAGATAGCCGGAATTTTGCAACAACCACGAGCTAAGAAACGCTGAGTTGTGGATCGACAAAGAATTACGGAGCCATTAGCAAGTTGAATTATTGTGTTAAGAAGCCAATTTGTATGTTGTGGAAGGGTTGCACCGCCAACCAACAAATAGACCGTGATACAGCGGGAGCATCGCTCGGTGCAATTTGAAGACATAAAATTCCAAATTGCTCACCGCAAGGAAAAGTCATCATTGAATCTGTCTTTCAGCCAATTTGAAACCAAAATAAATAGGGTCAGTGCGAGTGAGCCAGCGGCCTCAGACAGAGTCGAATTGCTGAGGAGCAGCAGTCAGTGTGGTCGTCAGAATACACGCTGTCGATCGACATAGTGAGGACGAGTATAAATCGAGAGCTAAAACAAAGCCGTGTCAGCTGTGATGAGGGTGCCAAGCCGAGTCATAGTGACTGCAAATCAAAGGGGACCAAATCGAAACTTACGCTATGGAGAAATGTGTGTAGTGAAGATTTATGATTGACGTCAATTGAATGTCGAGTAGACGGGTATGTGAATTGTGTAGAGGCCCAAACAATCGTCAGCATACGTAGAACCCAAAATTTATGGAGTTGCATAAGTCTGAGTCGTGGAATTAAACAATGCATAATCCAGAGAAATGCTCCTGTCATCGAAGTAGCAGAAGTATGGATACACATTTCTCCATGAAGGGAGCCCAGAAATTATGAGAATCGATCCTTCAGCGAGAATCAGAATTTTCTCAAGCACGTGGGTCGATTTTGGTGACCGAGAACCTTTACAATTGTAAAGAACAAGTTTACGCATGGGTTTGGGCCACAAAGTTCTTGTATGCATGGCTATAATTGCTCCTTGAAGGGTTCGATTTTTGGAGTCACCAGTCGGCTGCGTGGGACGGTTATATCGTTATGAGCGGGCCGTGAACTTCCATGGTGTTAGACATCCTTCACTGTGCTCGCAAAGAAAGAATGATCCTATCTCAGTGGTGCTGAAGGAGCACGATGTTAATTCACAACTATAGCTGTTATGACATGTTAACAATGTTGTTATAGCGTTTGGGAATAGCAGCATGGACATTATCTTGCTGAAGGCACATTGAGTTTGGCCTATATCCTAAAAGACGTTGTTGGAGAGGTAAATCCCCTCTGCGAACAGAGGCGATCCCTACTAGCCCAGATCGGGTCTAGCAACAATGAGGACACGCAGTGACGCAGGTCTCTAGTTAAAAAACGACAAAAACATAACGAATTGCCTACCTCAGGTCCTACGTAGTGGTCGTTGAAGAAAGGATGACGCTTCCTATTCCTCGCTTGGCAGATCATGATCCTTCCGCTTGACACATCCGAACACCTGCACACATGCAAAGGATACAACGATACACAGCGTAAAATCTAAATCTTGTAACCATACATCAATCAGAGAGGATGTAATTCATTGCATCAAAGAAATAGACACATGAATGAAACCATAATCAAAATCGCTTATCATTAAAATAACAAAGGAAAGATACAACCCAAAGCTCTGACGCTTGATCTTCCTTCGGCGGGGCTGACAGCGGAGCACGTCTCAACGAAGCTTGTCGGAAACGGGACAAAGCTCTCTCTCTTTGGTTTGGCTCTCAAAGGCTGTCTGGCTATAGTCTCCTTGCTACAAGTTCAGCTCTTAGCTTGCTAAGGGAAAAGGCAAGCTTATATAGATGGGGAAAGAGGAGTTAAGATCCCTACAATCATGGGATTGGCCCTATCTCTAAGGAAGCTTCCATGATAGGTGGAAAACCACCTCCCATACATGGAGATCTGGAGCCAAACCTCCCAACTCATTTTAGAGACTCGTTCAGGAGTTTGTTGGAATCAAACTTCCACCATTTATTTTTTAAAAACACTCCTTATTAAGCTTGGCACGAGTGAGACATTGGGACAGAGCGCCAGTTGGGGCGCCCTTTTTGGTGGATTTTCCCCATTGGCGCAAGGCCTGAACTGGCTAGTCGCGCCAAGGCTAAAAGATCAGTTTTTAGGGTTTTGTGGAGGAAACTTTCTTCAGAGGAATGATTGTCCTTGTAAAGGGGGATGCCATGAAAGTGGTTTTAGGTCATGTCACTGCTCACAGGTCACAGGAAAGGCCCTCCAATATGCGGGATGGGGGATTGCAGGGATGGTGACAAAATGCTGTGTAACAGATGCCCCCTAAAGCATGAGGCCCGAGAGAGAGAGGGGTGAAATGCTTTATGAGAACGTGCCCAACTGAAAACACTGTTGTCAGAAAACCTGCGAAGACAAATACAACTGATATCTAAAATACATGATATGTGGTATGGGCGTAGCCATCCATAATAGAGTATACAATAATCAGGATCCAAGGTATGGACACAGCCATCTAGAAAGAATCAATAAGTAGACTCAGGTATAGTCGCAGCCATCCAATTAATGAGTCATGTAACCAATCGTGATAATCCACAAAAATCCGCAGACTAGATTTCATCAGACAAAATCCAGGGTCTTGCGCTCCATCTCGACCTGAACAGAGTACAAGTTCAAGCATGTGAATATGTGAGTTGAAGTCGAACATGCAAGAACATCGTCTGATTACCAGCCAATGATGAAAGCCATTAACAGACGCGAGAGGAACCACCAATAATGAGGATGGCCCTCAAGGTACTATAGGTACAATCCACGGAATGTGAACAGTGAGCTGGCGTCGAACACCCGCAGAATCATCCGATCGAAGGCCAATGATGAAAACCTTGCGTCGAATGCGAAGAACCTGTCATTGAGGCATGCAGGCTCCAAGGTACCAGAAGGGAGTCTCTAGATCAGCTTCCTGGATAATGAGCTGAAGTCGACAGGAAGTGACCTTGATCGAAGGTGGGCCATAGTGTTTCCCACATCATCGACAGGAGACAGAGGAACATAATGTTTGTGAATCAGGATCAATAGAGAATCAGAGGGAGGTTGAAAACTGCAGAGGCCAACTTCTCTTGAACATATTGGCGGCACGACAATGGATTTGGTAGTATTTGACATCAAAGGATCTGAGGTCAAATGACGAGGCAAAGAGCATATGAGTGGTCAAAAAGGATTACCCAAACCCATGGAGGCAAGCAGAAAACGAGATGAGATGTCCCCAACCCGACACGAATGCAGACAAGTGCCATGTTCAAGAGTGACATACTGCTGACACAACGATGATACTGGTTCCATTTTTCCCCACCATTTCTGGCGAGTACCCCAATTATTTTTGGAAACAAGCTTGAAGGGGATAGCATATGCTTGCGATATAAGTTTGTCCTTTGGACAAATCCAACCTAGTACATTTAACGAGCCCTAGGAAGGAGGAATTCGAGTATCGTCATTACGACGGAGTCCAATGTCATCAGGTTTTAACAAGTCTGACAAAGGAAGAACTCGGCGTCTTTTCATGTTTAAAGAGTTTGAAAAGACGGCGGAAAAGAAAACTCCAACAGTCCCTTTTCGTAGATAGTCTCGCAGATTCGAAAAGGTAGAAAACTATATCTGAGAGAACCTCCTAGTCGCGGTAGGCTAGGGTATTCTCTTTCCGTAAATAATCTATCCCAACCCGAAAAAGGGGTAAACATATACTGGGTAGATGTCGTTTCGCAGCCAATTTAACAAGCTCAAAACGACAAGCAACTTGGCAATCTTTTCAATTTTAGAGAGTCAGAAAAGAGCTGAAAGGTGACTCCACCTGGAGGAACGAGTGGTATAAAGGGTAGCAACTGGTTTCGGTAATGGTGGAACTGCTCAGAACAAGTAAAGGTCAAGAGGATGGCTAACAAGACCACTCATTGCAGCAGTTCCTCAGGAATGGGTAAAACAACCAAGTGAAGGCATATGATCGACCAAGCAGATAGTGACAATGGAGTGAGAAAACCAAGGCTCATCTGGCAAAACAGGCTGATAAAATGTCAATCACGAGAGGTAAAATGGGAAAGGTTTCATTTTTACACAAGCTTGAAATCAGGAAACTCTGCTTGAAGTTGGTTTCATTTTTACACAAGCTTGAAACAAAGATAAACTATGCTTGAAACCAGTTTCATTTTTACACAAGCTTGAAACGGAAACAAACTATGCTTGAAAAATTTTGCATGCCCCCAGCATGATGACTCAATTCGAGGTACATGCCCCTCAAGCTTTAGTCCATGTGAAAGGCAGATGGAGTGAAGGTTCAAATTACAAGATCAATAGAAAGACTCGACTGAGATTTTACGAGATCTAATCAAAGACTCGAATTGAACGGGAACGTGTTTCATTGTTTTAACGAGGTTGACACATTAAAAAAACTATCCTCATAAGAGCTTGTTTCATTTTTTAACGAGGTTGATACAGAAGACAAACTATCCTCAGAACACCTTGTTTCATTTTTTAACGAGCTTGACACAAGAAAACGAACTCTGCTCCGGACACCTTGTTTCATTTTTTAACGAGCTTGACACAAGAAAACGAACCATGCTCCGAAGACAACTCATCATGATGAATAAGAAGTCATGGCTTCCAAGAGGTTCTCATCCGATGGGAGAAAAACATCTCGGAAATCGGAACCCAATGCCCCCAGCACCTTATGCACAACGACACTATCACTGAATGCGGGCACGGGATAGGTAGCCACATAATTGACATGTGGCGGGGATGACACAACTGGCGGATAAAGATCCGGCAAAGATGATGGTGGACTAGCTGCCATATTCGAACCAAAGAGCACAAGCTGATCGATGGTCACGATCCGACCTTAGTGCGGAAAACACATCACATGAAAGAGGGAGGAGACAAGCAGTCCCATGGCATAAGTATAATCGCGACCCAAGAGTAAATTAAAGTCCAAGGGCTAGGAACAACCATCACGTCCGTATGGACAGTTTTCCCTCCCAAAGTAATAGGCAACTTCGGAAGGATCCCTAACGGTTGACCAATTCCTCTGTTAAATGCCAACAGATTCTGCGTAACAGGCACAAGCGGCGGCGAATCGAAAGCTTGCTAAGTAGTTGAGGATAAAATACTAACAGACGCGTCTTCATCTATACTAGTGCTGGGTACGACCAGATCAAAGGTCTGTACCGTGATCTCGAAAGGCACATAAGACGGAAGGCGGTATCCTGCAAATCGATTCCAATCAAAGGAAGCGACCAAACTACTCGGAGGGGCTACCATCGAACCGAGATGGTTTTCCCCTGGTGTTACAGTAGAAGAAGGAGCATCCTCCACGACCTCCATCATAGAGTCGAGAGGGGGATCCTCCGGAACCTCCATCACGGGAGGCGGAGGAGCAAATTCTTGAGATATAGGGACAGGAGAATCTTTTTCCAAGTCTAAGGAATCTGAAGAAACAAGAAGAACTTGAGGGATGCGAGAGCCACTCTTAACGGAAAAGACCTGGTGCACCGCAGACGAGGCCAGCTCAACCGATCCCATGACCAGTGGTTGGTCAGGGATGGATTCATGATGGTGAATTTCCGGGGGAGCGGGATCAAGCAAGGATGACTCTTGACTGATCATTGAATCAACTAGTGAAGAACTCAAAGAAAGTTGTTTGTAACCAACTGGAAGGCACGGTGCAGAAACAGTCGAGTTGTCCAAAACTCTCTTGGCTTCATCCATATACGGACAAAGGTGAATGGCGTGGTGCCCTTCACACAACCTACAGGGATTGGCAAGCTTACCCTGCTTCTTAGGAGATTTACCAGCACTAGCTGAAGACGTGCCCCCAACCTGACTCCCGGAAGCCAAAGGCAAAGGCGGACGACCGTTGGACTATACTTCGAGCACCTTGAGAATGCTAGGGAAATCCCGAAGAAGATGGTTTCCCTGGCACAACATGCAAGGGAACTTAACTTTCCGCGGAGGGTTGAAAGGTTTATCAAGAGGAGGTCTTTTAGAAGCAATAGTTGCAGCCTTACCCTCTCTCTTATATGACTTCTTATTCTTTGTCTTCTTCTTCTTCTTCTTAGCCACCTGGTTACTCGAATCCAGACTTTCACCAGGCGAAGTAGAAAAGGAGGACGCAGAAACAGACGAAGAAGGGGAGAGGTCCACCTTGGAATCAACATGATGTTGTTCAGGCAGAGGAACTGATTGAACAGTAGCCGGGACATTCAGGACCACAGAGGTTGAAAACAACCAAACAGGCAACCCAACAGTTAACCCAAGAAGGGACAACATTGCCATATAAGGAGCACCAACATTTCCAAAAGGAGGAAAAGAACCAGGATTCCCTTTGGAGGAGATTCCTTGGTTGGTGAACTCCGGAAAAGTTGCCATCGAAGACAACTCAAAACAACACCCTAAGGAAACTAACTTTAACCAGGAATATTTCGTGGGCAGTTAATTTTAAAACACTGAAACCAGACTCTACTGTTTCATATTTTAAGTGTCGAGAAACAAGAAAAAGGTGACTCTATCGCTTTCAGTTTGGAAACAAGCGTGAAAGGACAAGCGCTTGACAATCATTTCAAATTTAGGGAGTCAGTAAAGATCAAACTAACTGCTCTGGTAATCTAGGTAAGAGGTGTACCAAGTTTTCGTGAACTGCAATATACACCTTGGTGATCAAATGAAAGAGAAATGACCAAGGACTTTCCGTATGTGCAGGTAGTCTCCCCGAATGTTGTGTTCGGTGTATCACGGTTACAAGGCAGCAGACTCGGCTCCCTATGGATAACAGGATTGCAACTTAGTGGGGTCTCCCATTATATACTCGATGGTACGAGGAGCACAAGTCCGTACTAGTGCTATCTAGAGCCACATGGCGAACGACAGCTGCTAGGTTTTAAGACACCAGAACACGTCTCTAGCCTAGACCACTAAAATGTGAGCGTTAAGTTTCAATGCTTCCTTAGGTTAATTCAACAAATTTTAGAGTTGATCTTCAATTATGTTTCAATTTCAGGCCCTATCGAATGTTATATCTCAAAAAATCCTCTAAATGCACACTACATGCCACAATATATCACTTTGTTCGATGAAGAGCTAACTACGGGAAGGTCAAGAGCTTTTCAAACAATAACAAAATGATCAGAAAACATCCACTACTGTCTCTAATGCACGGTAATGAAACTAAAAACTTTTCCCTTAGAGTTATATAACACTAATAATGCAGAAAAGCTTTCAATTTTCACTAACTAATCAAAAAGCAAAGAGATTTGTTTTTGTATTTTTCAATGTTTTAGAGCAAATGCACCAAACGAAATGAAAAACTAATGAAGAGACCAATTTGAGAAATGATAGCAAAAGAGTAGGAACAAGCAAGTTCACTCAATGCAAAACACACAATCAGAACTCAAACTGATGGAGAAATCCCTCAAATCAAAGAAGAATCTCAAAAAGACTCATACAAACCGTGTAATCTAGGCTCGAAATGAAACAAAGCGAAACTTGAACGAAAAATAGAGCAATCGCTCAATTAACGCAATGATACAATGCAATCCAACAAAACGAATGCGAGGAAGCAAAAAGGAAGTTGATTGGAAAAGCGAGAACCAAAAACTCCCACGGGAGGCTCAGCACATTATAGCACCTAGAAACCCTAGGGCTAGAATGCAAAACTGATAGCAGAGGGCAAACAACCAGAGGATAGAGGTCAAACACAATCAACAAGGACTTCAAGGCACTCAGACAGTTGGAAAAATAACACCAGAACCAGAAATCAGAATCAGAGAGCTCAAAAACAAGTAAACCCTAACACCAAACAAGGTTGGCGCAATTGTTTAGCTATATTCTGTGCCAAAACAGCGTTGGCGCGGGGACCTAACTAGCAACAAGCGCCAGTTGGCGCGACTATCAGGCTATAAACCGCGCCAATCGAGTTTACTATGGGAGGAAATGAAAAAAGAGCAAACAGAGAGTAGATCAGGTCTTCTAGGGGCTAAACAGGGGTTTTACACCGAAAGGAGGCAAACCAGAAGAGCAAGTCAATCAATCACAAGCCAAAACAACCAAAAGAGACAAGACTAACTCCAACTAAACATCCCCAGCGGAGTCACCAATTTGTTGGAGAGGTAAATCCCCTCTGCGGACAGAGGCGATCCCTACTAGCCCAGAGCGGGTCTAGCAACAATCAGGACACGCAGTGACGCAGGTCTCTAGTTACAAAACGACAAAAACATAACGAATTGCCTACCTCAGGTCCTACGTAGTGGTCGTTGAAGAAAGGATGACGCTTCTCGTTCCTCGCTTGGCAGATCACGATCCTTCTGCTTGACGCGTTCGAACACCTGCACACATGCAAATAATACAACGATACATAGCGTAAAATCTAAATCTTGTAACCATACATCAATCAGAGAGGATGTAATTCATTGCATCAAAGAAATAGACACACGAATGAAAACATGATCAAAGTCTCTTATCATTAAAATAACAAAGGAAAGATACAACCCAAAGCTCTGACGCTTGATCTTCCTTCGGCGGGGCTGACAGTAGAGCACGTCTCAACAAAGCTTGTCGGAAACGGGACAAAGCTCTCTCTCTTTGGTTTGGCTCTCAAAGGCTGTCTGGCTATAGTCTCCTTGCTACAAGTTCAGCTCTTAGCTTGCTAAGGGAAAAGGCAAACTTATATAGATGGGGGAAGAGGAGTTGGGATCCCTACAATCATGAGATTGGCCCTATCTCTAAGGAAGCTTCCATGATAGGTGGAAAACCCCCTCCCATACATGGAGATCTAGAGCCAAACCTCCCAACTCATTTTAGAAACTCGTTCAGGAGTCTATTGGAATCAAACTTCCCCCATTTATTTTTAAAAAACACTCTTTATTAATCTTGGCGCGAGTGAGACATTGGGACAGAGCACCAGTTGGCGCGCCCTCTTTGGTGGATTTTCCCCATTGGCGCGAGGGCTGAACTGGCTAGTCGCGCCAAGGCTAAAAGATCAGTTTTTAGGGTTTTGCAGAGGAAACTTTCTTCAGAGGAATGATTGTCCTTGTAAAGGGGGATGCCATGAAAGTGGTTTCAGGTCATGTCATTGCTCACAGGTCACGGGAAAGGCCCTCCAATATGCGGGATGGGGGATTGCAGGGACAGTGACAAAATGTTGTGTAATAGACGTCTCTCTGATAAATATATATAGCAAATTTCTCTTTACTCAGCAGAAATGATGTTTTGTTGGGCATATCTTCAACTGTGTTTGTAGCAAGTAGCAAAAAGCAGTGAAACGAGGGGGTTTACTCTCTGAAAGTCATCCTTGCTACGATATATGAAGGATGGGCGTAAATTCAAGGCATTCACAGCACTCAATCAGGTTCTCCTAATCCAAAGGTGTGATACATTTCTCGTAATTTTATTTGCATCTCTGTTTGTTAATACCGTCACCAATATCAAACAGTTTATGTTTTAGTCCGTGCCTTAAACATTCAAGCCAAACCTCACCTACAGCAATAAGGGATGTCAAGTATTTGACAAATTCTCTGTGAGTGACATACACTCAAAACTCAGAAAAATAGTAAATCATTGGTTGAACCATGGAGGGATTCCTAAACAGTTTGAGAAAAATAAAAACAAAAGTTGGTTCCTTGAATCACCATGCATCAGACCAGAAAACAAAACAGAACAACGGACCCTTCTAAAGGAAGGTACATAATTTGCTCCAACAAAGGCATTCGAGGAATTTACAAAAGGAGGAAGAAGTGGGAAATTGGCTTTATGCACTTGGAATGGACTTAAAGAGTGGAAGATCAGAAAATGACTTTCCCATGTTAGAGAAACTGGAATCCTGCCTTTCAAAGGTAGAGCAATCTGATTGGAGTTTAAATTGGGCTTTGGAGCCATCTATGCTTACATTGGTACAAGCTATACTCTTCGAACATCCAAGTGAGAGAATCAAGCTTATAGCTGCCTCTTGTCTCAGTGATATTTTGAGGATAACAGCACCCTTCCCTCCCTACAATGATGATATTATGAAAAGAATTTTCAGACTGATAGTAGGAACCTTTCGGGATTTGGACAACTGTGCAGGCTCTACATTTGGGAGGAAGCTTAAGGTTTTAGAAATCATGGCCATGACCCAGACTCATGAGATCATGTTTGACTTTGAGTGTGATGGCTTGATTATGTGGATGTTCCAATGCTTCTTCAGCATTAGGAGACATCATTTTGACACAGTCATAGCACACATGCAGTCCATCCTATCATCATGTATGGGAGTCCGTGAGGCCATTTGCTGAGAGTTGCAGACTAGGTTGCTGAGCATTTGGAGGAGAGAGCAGTTGGTCTCACCTGCTACTTATGAACTAGCCCAAGGGCTGGTTGAGCAGAACATCGAACTTTTCAGGAGACAGTTGACTAGGGAGGAGTTGTTCCAGTTTGGTGGATCATGCAGCAGAAATGAACTGAGGAGGAAGGGACTTTGCTTCATTTGCAAAGGACCATGGGGCCCTGATCACTCATGTTTGAGAGATGTAGATGAGGTGGCAGGGGTAGAGCAGGTAGACATTCCTTCTGTATGTCAGGATGAGGACTCTTCTCCAGATGAGTCCATGGGATCAGAAGATGATGCTTTTGGGGAGCGAGAGCAGTCATGCGGAGTTGATGGCAGTAAGCCGGAGCTACATTCCAGTGTGCAAGGTGAGCAGTCAGGGGACTCTACAGGAGATACTCTGGGTGATGAGTCACTTGTGATGATTCAGCCAGAGCAGCATATGATGGAGCCTGAGGCAGCAAAGGAGGATACTATGCACATCACGCATGATAGTCCTTTGGGGGAGAGCCAGATGGAGGCTCACATTGAGTCTATGATGGATAAGCGGCTAACCGTGGGGTCAGCCATTGAGAAGGAGCAGTTAGATGCACAGATACCGAGTACGATGACAGCGACTGTAGATCCATATCCTCTGGAGATGTTGGGGGTTGATGGGATAGTCTCGCAGGGGTCTAGTAGACAGCAGGAGCATTACATTCTCGATTAGGAGAGGGATGAGCTGTTGGAGACGATGGAGCATCCATCGTTGGGCCGACACACTTATGAGGTACAGATAGATGCACATGCAGTCAGCAGAGCTGCAGTACTTCCAGGGAGTAGTACTCTCCAGGAGTACATCGATGGGGCTTGCAGCGTATCTTGCCCACTTTGGCCCATTATAGAGAGAGGGGCTTTCTTCTACATGCAGCTTTCGTTGGTAGACGAGATAGAGCAGCGTGAGTTGATTATGAGCTGGCGACAGTTCACTAGGCATATTCCGTATGCAATTGACACTACATTGGATTCCTCTTCCAGGATAGATTGGCGGGAGATCATGAGTTGGTACCCTCTTGATGGTACGATTTTCTTCGTAGGGAGCACAATAGAGCAGGGGCTCTTAGACATAGCAGATGTTACAGATTCCAGCTAGCAGTGGGCCACAAGTCGTCATTTCTTCAGCACTCCATCCCGATTTCAGGAGAGCAGGATCAGCGTGGGATTGAGTCAGGACTTGGATTGGAGAGACGCGATGAGTTGGTACGCAGTTGGTGGGGCAGCTTATACAGTTAGAGGTACAACACTGCAGGAGCCAGGGAGCATTGATGCTTGTTGGCAGACTTCACTCATGGGGCATCATCTATATCCAGAGGCAGTGCGCAGTCTGAGCAGTGGGACTTGGGCGATGATTGGCCATGGTGGCGTTGGGGTCTAGGACGATTTTTTGTTGACTGGTATAGTGAGAGATCAGTTTGGGATCCCAGCATTGAGAGGTCTATTCTGAGTGGCTTGACACAGGTGCATAGCTGCACCCAGGGGTTTGTATGGGATCCAGGCATTGAGTCTCAGTTACATCGGACCAACAAGGTGGCCCACATATTTAGATTGCTTGAGGGCAAGCAATCTTGGGGCGGAAGGTCTGTAATATTCCCATTTTTGGTGTCACCTACGACAAGGCTAAGATGGACTTCCAGAGTTAGGAGCAGACAGGTCACAGGTACAGATTAGTGCTATCAACAGGCTCAGGGGCTTTTTGGAGGAGTTTTGGGGAGTTTCCCTGATGTTCGGTGGCATTCGCTTGATATATTCCATCATCCGAGCAATTTGGCTTTCGTTCCAGTGCATTCTGACAACTTTCAGAAATTTGAGTTATTTGTGGGCTTAACTCAGTTGATTACGCTCAAGGTGGCATTCCAGGTGCAATACATGATGGAACACCTTAGTATAATAGCTCATTGGAACCGGGACGAGGATATGTACATGATGGGACGGTTGGGCATGAGTTTCAGTGACCAAAGGAGACATGGTAGCCGATTTACTCTTTTCTGCATTAAAAAGGAATATTTTAATAAGAGGGAAAAGTGCACCATGAATAAAATAATAATAAAATAACGCTCTAGAAAGCTCCAAGAGATCTATGAAAGAAAAGGGAGGAGGCCATTGAGGGATATCTTTGGATCATGTTATTTTATTGTATGAGAGGTGTGAGACATGGTTCTCTACTTCAGCCGTAGCCCCAGAACGGAAACCCTCGGGTGATTTGTGAGTGTTGGACGAAAACCCAACTCTCTTGAGGAGACTTCATTCAGAAGTTTCACAAAGCTTCAGGGATTGGTGTGAGGATCATTCAGATCTTCAACTTGTGTTTCAGTGGGTTCAGTGACAGCTTTTGCTGTAGCTGATTTGCAGCAGTCTTCTTGGTGAGCCATCTAAATCATTGCCAGCGTTATTCATCAGTCGAGCCAGAGATCTTTCTGGGTTTTGCTCCGCTTGCTTGGCAAGCTCAGGTTCCGCTGTTCCTTTATGTTGATGTACTTTTTACCATGGATTAATAAAATGGCTCAGTGATCATATCGGCATCCATTGTGTTATATTGGTGGCTGTGTGTTTATTTCCATTTATTTTGTTGCTCAAGTCTATTTATGCATTTTTAGTTAAAATATCCCATTTGGGATATTACATAATCAATCTTCCGAGATTTGAGAAAGATCATGAAGCAAGGCCTGGAAATCAAGAAGAACCGAAGGATGAGACGATGCCTGATGTTGAAGGACCGATGGACTCTATTGATCCACCTCCTTCAATGAGTAAGAGACCATCATGGCTCAGGGACACTCTCGAGGATGCCGAGGGACATATGGCCCCAAGGGGGACATTCTGTGAAAGCAAGAAGCCAAATAGATACCAAGGGTATCTAGCAGCCATGAGTACAATCGTACAATCTGAGCCTGGATCTTTTGAGGAAGTCGTTAAGCATCAAGTCTGGAAGGATGTTATGCACAAAAAATATGAGTCTATTATGAAGAATGATGTCTGGGATGTGGTTCCGAGACCAGAGGACAAAGAATTTGTCACCTCGAAATGGCTCTATAAGATCAAGCATGGATTTGATGGTAGTGCTGAATAGTTCAAGGCAAGATTCATTGCCCGTGGCTTCTCTCAAAAGGAAGGCGTAGACTATGATGATATATTTGCACATGTGGCTCGATATACCACCATCCGATGTATCATAGCCTTTTCTACTACGCAAGGATGGAATCTTCATCAGATGGATGTGAAGACTGCATTTCTTCATAGTGCAATAAAGGAAGAGGTGTATGTGGAGCAACCTCTAGGGTTTGAAGTCCAGGATCGGGACACCCATGTTTGCAGGTTGAAGAAAGCCCTCTATGGGTTGAAGCAAGCACCCAGAGCTTGGTACGAGAGGATAGAGAGCTACCTGATGAAGTTGGGCTTCACTCGTAGTAATGCTGATCCGAACCTTTACTTCAAGGTTGATAGAGAAAAGCCTCTCATTCTGGTGCTGTATGTGGACGACCTCTTCCTGACAGGTGTTGACCCTCTCATTCTGGTGCTGTATGTGGACAACCTCTTCCTGACAGGTGTTGACCCTCTCATTCCGGTGCTGTATGTGGACGACCTCTTCCTGACAAGTGTTGACCCTCTCATTCATCAGTGTAAGAGGGAGCTCACTACTGAGTTCGAGATGAAGGACCTAGGACTGATGCATTACTTCCTAGGCCTAGAGGTCTGGTAGAGACTTGGCGAGATTTTCCTTTCTCAAGGAAAATATATTGTGAAGCTTCTGGAAAGATTTGGAATGGTGGACTGTAAGTCCGTGTCGACACCGATGGAGCTCAACATTAAGAAGTTGAATGGCAGCGTTGTTGGGCCCGTGCTAGCAAATCCTACTGAGTATCGTCAACTCGTAGGGGCCCTGATGTTCTTAATGAACACCCGTCCGGACGTATGTTTTGCAGTGAACACTTTGAGTCAACATATGGTTAAGCCTCATCACATTCACTGGGTTGGTGCCAAGAATCTGTTGATATATCTTCGGGGCACGATAAACCATGGGCTAAGATACACTGCTGGGAGCGTGACACTCCATGGATATACTGATGCCAATTGGGCTGGCACTGTGGTGGATCATAAGAACACATCGGGATGTTGCTTCACACTTGGATCTGCTTCGATATCATGGATGAGCAGGAAGCAGAATTCGGTGGCTTTGAGCACCGCGGAGGCCGAATACATTGCAGCGAGTATGACCTGTTGTGAAGTAGTTTGGTTGCGAAAGTTCTTCAGTGAGTTGTTCAGGCATGTGCTAGATACCACCGTGATACTCTGCGATAACCAGAGTGGGATTCGGTTGTCCAAGAATCCTGTTTTCCACGATCGATCCAAGCATATTGATATTAGGTACCACTTTATCTGGGATATGGTACAGCGAAGTGTCGTAAGGCTCGATCATATAGGAACTGATGAGCAGGTCGCAGATATTCTCACAAAGCCCTTGGGGAAGGTCAAGTTCCAAACCTTCCGTGAGAATCTTGGTATCGTAGAATGACCCTATGCTGAGGGTCCTGTTGGACGATGAGCTCTTGGAGCTCTAGGGGGCTTTGGGGATAGCTTCTCGAAGCTATAAGCACTCACGGGGCTAGGCTTGCCGAACCTTGTGGTGCTTCTGCCACACCATTATGATGATTGAGTTGGTTCACCTCTCATGATTTGTGCCCTGTATGCATCCTACCCATTTTGTCCCGGACTCATGGGAAGTACCTCTCATTTGGCTAGTGAGGTGGGAAAAGCTAGAGACCAGTAGAAAATACTTATGAACGCATCAGAGATTGTCGTACTCTCTATGTCTAGGATGGCACGGTCCAACCACTTGATCTGGGATCAAGTATAGTGAGGTTTCGGACCTCCAACTGACTTCGGGTGAAGTAAACCAACTTCGGGTTGGTATGAGACTCTTTTTGAGTCCTATAGAGGTTTCGGACCTCTGGCCTGAATCTGTCAATCGGGAATGATGTCTTTGTAACTGACCCACTTTTGTTCTGAAATAAAGAAGCCAGCAAAGAAAGTTACGGCGGGATGACGCACGATGTTTGGATGGCACAGGTGGATGGATTTCTCCCTAGTTGAGAGGGAGTGTTAATTTTGGACAACTAGGTTCAAGCTCCATGTTGTGATGCTCAGATGAATATGCCAATATTTTTATTGGATTCCTCTTTCGGAGAGGTGCAAGATCAATCTAAAGATCATCTTGATCCGATGAGCAGAACATTTATTTTGAATTTATTCAAAATATGTGCAGGTCGGCCTAAAATGAAATGTAGGCTTGAAGCCCCGACAGTTGTGTCACACACCCTCATTGATGGATATAAATAGGTCAACGTTGGAGGTCATTTTCACTCATCCAACACATCACATTCTCTCTCCTCATCTGATTGGTTCGATCATCTATTGGACTCTCTTCGTCATCCACACATGGGAAACGCAACAAAGAGATTTATGTTTTCTGACCTAGGGTTTTTCTGTGCAGATTAGTCAAACTGACCCGAAACTTGGTCAAAATTCCGATTTCCTTAGTCTGCATTTCTTGGCACTGAAATCGAGGTTGACTGTTGACTTTGACCAAGCTGTGTTGACTTTTTGCGTAGACCGTTGACTGGGACAACGTTGACTTTGGGTTGACTGATCTAGCTATCCGTGAGGGTTGTGTGACACTTTTGGTTGGCTGACCATATTGAGACTTTGTTAGTTGAAGCATCCTGCTGATCGTCGTAATGCACCAACACACATGTATATTTTTGGCTTGTCTTCTGTCAATCTACTGGTATGTTCTATTTGCATTTTACTTTCTTGTTTATGTGATTGCTGACTGATATTGGGGATTAAAAGTAAAGTTGCATCAAGCATAGAACATCTACAAAAATTTACATTGACACATAAAACTCATCTTTGAGTCTTCGCACCTTTCCATCCATGTTTCTCTTGTTGTTTTCCTCCCTATTATCAAATTCTTTGTTTTTTCTTTGCTGTCAGCTTGCTGCCCCATTTTGTCCTAAGTCCCAAACACTACAATAACTGCTTTACCATTGTACAACCATGCCCTTTTCCCTTCATTTCTTGCTGCCCTAATTTTCTTCACTTCTTCCCTTCTCTCCTCTTGTTGTTTGCTGGTTAAATCTTCATCTAGGAAGAAGTGTGAGCCTTTCAAGAGTTTCTTTTTGCTCAAGAAATGGTGTTTGTCTTGCACGGTTGCCATGGTGACTTTTATGGGACGAGGCCTCTCTTCACGTATCTTCCCCACCCTCCTTGCTTGGAAAATTTGCCCTTCCCAATGTAGTTTCTCTCTTAGAAAGTCCCTTGTCAAATTGAGAGTACTTTCATTCCTCCCATAATCTCTTATTCCTCTGATAATAAAGCTTGTTTCCCTATCTTTTCTTTCTTTTTATTCTCTTTCTTGTGCTCTATGAGCACTTGCATTTTCTTCTTCTCCTGTCTTTATGTAACCGTCAGCGTCTTCAACTCTTTCTTTGATTTGTTTTGGACCGCCATCCATATTGTTCTTTTTTGTTTCTCTTTTGAAAGATTTGTTTGCTGAAATACTTGTGTATCTACCTGAGTTGCTTTAGAAATTATCACATCCTTGTTTGTTGCCCTTGATTGTGTCATGGTTTGCC
The DNA here is from genome assembly GCA_034641835.2 of Pinus albicaulis. Taxonomy (NCBI): domain Eukaryota; kingdom Viridiplantae; phylum Streptophyta; class Pinopsida; order Pinales; family Pinaceae; genus Pinus; species Pinus albicaulis. The sequence goes on from CM076583.1 coordinate 514,409,538, forward strand.
ACGCTATCTTCATGCTTTTCCATTCTTGTTTTCCTGTCTCTAGAGCCTCTTGTAACATTGTTACCTGTTCTTCTAAAACTCTATTACCTTCCATTAAACACCGATTTGCAAATGTGATCTCTGAAATTTTGCGGTCCCTTTCCTGTTCTTTGGCTTCCAAAATCTCCAACCTTGTCCGGGCCCTCATCACTTTTTCGACATAGAGATCTGATGACCAAGTGAGAGGTGCGGATGTGGGACTGTAAATAGTTGACTCTTTTTTTATTTTTGTTGCTCTTATTCATTTTCTTTCTCTGGCACTGTTTTCTTTTTCTTTGTCTGTCCTTGTTCCCATTTGAGGTGAGCAAGCCTACGCCTTAAAATGCCCAGATATTGCTTTTCATTTACCCAAATCCACTTACCTGTTTTGTCCATTGAAAAAATTTTGACTTGACCTAAATGACTCGTTTCCAAAGAACCTGATATTTCCTTGCCATTTTCAACATTTTCTATTAATTTGCTTTATATTGGTGAAATCGTAGCTTCAACGGACTAAAAATAATTTTAATTTCATTGAAAATCCAAAACTGTAGCCTCTTGTAACCATTGAAAATAATTTTCAGGTGAAATGTCTCTTGTTCTCTGGCACTTCTGAAGCTTTTCGGAATCAATCGATCAGTTCCCTTCTCACTCCTTCTGAGTACGCGGATCAGTTCCCTTCTCTGGCACTTTGAAGCATTTTCCAAAACCTTTCCCTGTGCTTTCCTCGCTGACTTTGAATACTTCTCAACTGCAACACTGGGCGTGAAAGATATTTGTTGTTTACGCAACAGGGCTTGAAAGATATCTGTGGTCTACACCACTACCTTGTTGTTGGACTTGGTGTTGTTCGCAGATTCAAACCTAAGACCTGCTCTCTCACAGATGAGTAAAGTTGTATTCTACGCGTCGTTGAACTTGGTGTTGTTCGCAGATTCGAACCTAAGACCTGCTCTTGTTCTGGTAACCTGCGCTAATCACAGACGAGCATTGTCAGATAAAACCCTCAGATTTGCTGCACCAATTTTCCCGCATTTGGTTTTTCTAGGGACTTAGTCCAAAATAAAGGTTTCATATGTCTGAATGATTTCCTTGCTCAATTTCCTTGTTTCAGAATCATAATTATTGTAGTGTAGGTTTCTTCAATGATTGCTTCAGTATTTCATGAATGTATTCATAAATAATAGTGTAAAGTAAATTACATAATAGATGAAGTAATTTGGATGGTTGCAGTAGGATTCCTTAGATTCATTGAGATCTACGAATTTTCACACTTTCAACCCTTCCGGAAAATCGATCCAACCCTTCCCAGGTTAGATCTAGATTTCCCCAGCTGAAATCGGACTTTCTGCAGAAGAACTACGCTGCCTTTGCATGGGGCATATGTGGCCCTGTGTCACTCACTCTGGGCTCTGCACAGCCTCCTCTTTGTCTTCCTTTGCCTTTTTACTGTTGATCCTTGGCTCGGAGAATATCCTCTTGCCAAAATTGTCTCTGCCCCTCAACTACAATGAAGAATCACTTAGATCGTGTTTTTTGTCTTGAGCACTACTCACTTCAAAAAATTCGATCTCTAAATCCTCTCGGTGTATCTTACAAATGACCCTCAAGCCTTTCTTTATAGTCTTCTCGTTGAGACTTCAACAGCCGAGATTAGATCTCCAATCAATGGCTAAGATTATATTAGACTTGATCTTCTTTTTCTAGAAGTTTCACCCACAGTTTACATTAATACTCATTAATTATTTTAATTTCCTAAGTTAGACTTAGGGTCCTTATTAAAAATAATTAATTTTTCTTATAAAATTGTTTGTGGGTGGAATTTCCCAAAACAATTTATTGGTTATCTGTAATGCATGTATCTAAGCCTCTCTACAAAGTGTGAGACTTAGAGCACATCCGACGCTATCACAAATCAACACTCCCTCTTAGCAAGGAATGTGCTCTAACAGATATGCCCTACTGCACATTGCTCTGACTCTAAAGCATCTCCCTCTGCGCTGCTGATGTCTACATGTTGCCCATCAATCAATGTGTTAATGTTGCATTGTACTGCTTCTGACCCAGCCACGATCAACACTACATCCTTGCTGCAACTCCCTCTCAAATGCTACATCTGCTGCTACCACTGCCACTGCTAACTCTGCACTGCAACTCAGCTGCTGAGAGAAGCAATTGAAAAACATCCATGAATCTGAACAAGTGTTCAGGATGCATCTTGATGCTGAAAAATTGACTACTGCTAGTCCCATGTTGTCCCTCTAAAGCACTGTGTTGTTGCTGCTCTGCACCGCGTCCCTTTGCGCTACTGCAACTCTGCTCTGGCTAGTCAGATATTAGCGTCGCTAACTACTGCATCTGTTGTTTTTGCACTCCTTTGCACCGACTAAAAACTCATCCAGCCTGCTACTGCTGATCTTGGGCACCTGTAGCAAGGTATGATCTGAGAGGTAGACTCCTCAAGGATCCTGCCCAACTGCAGTTTTGTTGAACTACAACTCAATGTCACCTCATCTCCCTCCTGGAGATGCGTGGGCACTCATGGCGTACTCATCCTCATCGATCTTCGCAGTTGCAGCCTTCAAATCATGCTTCTCGTCCTTCTCCTTTTACTTCAAAGGACACTAGGAAACATAGTGACCAAGTTCACCACACTTGAAGCACTTGATCTTTGAGACGTCTTTCTTACGTCTCCGCTGCTCCTGCTTCCCTTTGGATGCAACGGCTGCATTTTCTTCCTCTTCCTGCTTCACCTTCGATCCACTGCCACTGCTGCCATCAATTTTGCGCTTGACCAAGTCTCTCCTTAGCTCTTCTTGCTGAAGAGAAACCCACATCTCTTCCTAGCCTGGCAAGGTTGCTCTTGTTGATTTTTGGGTAGCATCGGATGTGCTCTAGCTCCGAAACTTTGTAGAGGGGCTAGAACACATAAGATCTTCAAGACCCAGAAATCATTTGGAGAAATTCCACCCGGAGCTTAACTTATTCAAATAATTAATTATTTTAATGAAGACCCTAAGTCTAACTTAGGGAAATTAAACAATTAAAGTGAATTAATTTAAACATGTGGGTGAGAATGTTCTAAGTGACGAGGATCAAATCTTTTCTAATCTTAACCATCGATTAGAGATTAGATCACGGTCATTGATTTGTCAACTAGAAAAGTATTAAAGGAAGGCTTGGGGTCAGTTGGAGAACACACACACACAGAGTAGCAGCACTTGAGCTAAGTCGAAATTATGGGGCACGGCTTGTTGAGAATTTCAGAGTGAGCTTGCAGTGCAGTGAGGGACAGTTCGGCAGCAGGATTTTGAATCCAAGGCCGAGAATACAATTGTAGAGAGGCAGATCTACCCAGGAGAGACAACACAGCACTTGATAGGGTGATGCAGGCCCAGCTAGCCTCACGCAGAGATGACGCAGAGGCTAACGCAAGCCCAAAGGGGTGATGTAGTCCAAAAGGAGGTGACGCAGAGCCAAAGGCTGCAGCGTTGGGGCTTTTGCGGGGCAAGTCGAGCTCAGATTCAGCAGATAGCAGAGGGGTGACGCAGCCACTAAGAAGGGTGACGAAGTCTCAATGCAAAGCTTGCTAGGGACTACGTAGGCACCTATGGGGTTCTTGATTCTGACGCTGGATCGGCCATAATATCTGTCTCCGGATAGAGGTACTTTTTCCGAGGATCTTCTCTATTGGGTGAGCCACATTGGCACCCTAGACTGTATTCAGAAAGCTGCATAATAATAAAAAACCTCAAGAGTTGTTGCACTGGTTTTCCCGCATTGGTTTTTCCGAGGACATTTGTCCGAAAATTTATGTGTCCTTTGTCTGCATGATTGCTTATTCTTCAGTACTTGATCTGTATAATTGTGTAGGCTGCAGTGTATTTACTTCGATGTTTTCATGAATAATTCAGAAAATAACTTGTAAATTTAAATAAACAAGTAGGAGAAGTAAATCAGATTTTCTACAGTAAGATTTTTGTTAAGAAGATTCAGAAATTTTCTACAGCTCTACTTGGGATGCTCTAGACAAATACCTTCCAATCATCAATGATTGCATTCTATGCCAGTCTCACAATCGTTGTAGGAGGAGTAGACCCTACTGTTGCTAGTTGGTCATGAATCTCCTGAAGTCTTGACAGGAACAGAACAATACGCTCCCCTTTCCGCATCTGCGCCATTCTCAATTGTTGCTCAAGGTACATCTTCCATTGCTTGGAAGATCCTTCATATAGCATGGCCAAGGCTTCCCACATCTTACCTGTAGGCCGAGATCCTCTATATCTCTGCAAGAATTTTATGTGGAACCAAACAGACCAAAACTCTGTGGTAAAGGGTCGAATCACTCAGGTTTATCTCTATTTATAAGTATCGTATCCACTGAGACATTTCTTTATGGGAAAGGGGAACCAAACTATCAAGACCTGAATAATGCCAAGTCTGAAGCTACACTCAATGACATAATTTACATTTGTGGTTGAATAAAATTTTGGGCTAAGACATCCGAAACTCCCTCCTATATGACATTCATCCGAGCGTTTCTAAGGATTCCAAGTCATATCATCTCTCTGAAATGTAGTTAGCAGAAGTCATTTTTATCTTCATAAACCAAGTATCAGTTTTGGGCAAGAAAACTTCAAAGACTACACGCAATATATAATGAAGGATTACAAGATCCAAAATGCAAAAGGGTCAATCTGAGTAGCTCATAGAAATGCTATGCAAGGTATTTGCAAAATAAAAGCACCTGACTTGAAGTCCAAATTCCGCAAAAATAAATATAGTTGAAGGTTGATGTGCGAAGACCATAGTTACAAGACCTCTTATGGACAAATTGAAAAAAAATTCTTATGGACCAAATTGAAGAATTGACTTAAGCTATCATGAGAAGTCCAAGTCTGTTATGAACATATCTCTTTAAAGTGTGAAAAATTATAAAACGAAATTCTACTACAATATCTCATATTACTTCTCCGACTTATTATTCAGTAACAAGTTATTTATAGAAATTACTTCAGTAAATATTGAAATAAATACAACTGCAGTTATCACAAATAAGATGTTGAGCAAAACATAAGGTAATAAAAGCACATCAATGACACAATTATTTTTGGGCAATTGTCCTCGGAAAAAACCAATGCAAGAAAACTATTGCAGCAGATTACGGTTTTATTTATTCTTCAACAAAAATCTCTTGTACAAAAAATGATCAACAGAACAGAAAGAAAATACTATGAGGAATTTACAACTGAGTTCCTCACTTGCTTACCAGTGATTTTCCAACCGCGGAGAGCCTATGCGTCCCTCTACGTCTCACTGCATTAGCCCCTATGCAGTGGTTACGTAGTTCCAGTGTCACAGCCCCTGCGATGTCACTACTACTACGTCACTGCCTCTGCGCAATCCTTCCTCTGTGTTACTTCTCTCTGTCAAGCTCTGTATCCTCAACCCTTGTTGATCCCTCTCTCTTTCCACCGTGCAACTCTCCCTCTGAATCGATTTCTCATGCCGAACTTCAACCAGTGAGAAAATCGATCTTCTTGGGCAACTGAGTATCTTCCTCAGTGTGTTTTCTGAATGGCTCTCAAGCTTTCCTTTATAGTCTTCTCATTGACAAATCAACGACCCAGAATATATGTCTAATCGATGGCTAAGATTAAAACATGACTTGATCTTCGTTCTCTAGAAGATTCACACTCCGTTTTATTAATACCCAAAAAATTTAATTTCCTTAAGTTTAGACTTAGGATCCCCATTAAAATAATTAATTATTTTAATAAAACATGAACAAAATGGAATTTCCACAAACGATTTTTGGGTTCTTTGGAATACAAGTGTCTAAGACTTTCCACCAAATTTGAGACATAGAGCACTTTCCGATGCTACAAAAATCAACATAATTCAGCTCAAAGAAATCTTTGTGGATCATATGGTTGAAGGTTTGAGGCACCTATGTTGTAGGAAGATGATATAAAGTCAACTTATCTTTGGACAAGATCCCTGTGCTAGATAGACTTCGAGGATGGACAGGTAAGGTTAAAAGAGGTACATATAATTTTTACAAATGACAACTATAGTGCATATAATGCTACACTAACGATATAGTGTTCTCTTGAAAGATAGTACTGTATTATAAAACAGACTTGTAGAGATATTACAGATCATTGATATGTTAGCATTCAAAGTCTTTCCTTGCATATAAAGATTAATTTTCTGAGGTCAAGGAATGAAGTGAACTTCATTTAACATATAGAAGGCTTGTCAATGACATCTCTAAGATTGACAGGTTGCAGCTAACACATTTTGTAGAATATGCAAATTTTAAGTATGGCAGGTCCTATTGTAGCATCTAAGGTCTGTAAACCCTAGCAAAGATTTGAATTAGAAAACCCTAGAACTAATCATTTCCACTTTAAGAGGAAACCCTAGCTCTTGATAATGATAGAAATGACATCATGTTGATGTAAGGACAAGGTTGATAAAAATGTCCAAGATTAAGAGGGATTTGACCTTCCTCTAAAGATAAGTACTCTACATCCCCTTGATTACTACTATTGCTATTGTCTTTGTACTTTGTCTATTTATATTTGTTCTTTCATAGTCTTCTAATAAAGCTTTTCAATTAATAATTGTTTAATCTTTGACAACTGATGAAAGAATGTAGCAAAGTATGAAGCCTTTCCTAGAAGACATAAATGAAGAAGGAGAAAGTTGTTTGAAGTATGCATTAAAGAAGTCAACACCTAGCAGCATGAAAGCAAGACTTGAACAGGTTCTTCCAGTAAGAGGGACACGATATTATTAAGATGATTGCCTCAATTAAGAGAGTTACTCCAGATTTTGAACAAGCCTCATGATTAAAGAAGACCTCGTACTTTGAGAAAGAATGATTCACAAGCCAAAGGAAGTGATATTAACTTCAGAGGGAGATAGAAGTTGAAGTTGACATGAACGATCTACAACTTGGGATTTAAGATTACATCGATTGAATTGGAAGTGTTGATGATGAGGAGAGATGTTATTGATGATTGAGAACTAGTATGGTTTCCTAGAAGATTATGAAGCACAATTATGTGCACTACAGAGACATAAGATGTGGTAGTTGGTACAATCAGTTGTGAGGCAGTTTAGCTCCGTAAAATGTTCGATGGTCAATCTAATGACATGTTGGATTCGATTATGATATCTTGTACTGATCAAAGTTATTTGAAGATTGTCAAAAGTCCAGGAAGGTCAAAGCACATTATGATTCGTGACATGATGCAGAATGGATTCATAAAGCTACAATGGATCTCCATGGGTGATCAAGTAGTCATTGCATTGATGATATCCCTTCCTAAGGGAAAGGATGAGTATTTTTTAGACAATATTGGGCTTGTGGATATCTCCTCCCTAGTTGAGAGGGAGTGAGGATCTACACCCTGGTTGAGAGGGAGTGAGGATGGACACCTTGTTTTCCATATGTCATGTACTATGGCTAGGACTAACCATCGTAAGTCTAGTGCATGAACACAGGTAGTGAGAATGGTGGATTGGATAAGCACCAATGTAATATTCCCAATTAGCGATATGGAAATATTAATTTTGATTAATTTTGCCTTCTATAGTTAAAACATAATAAAAGTGAGTTGAGGGGGGACATAACTCACTCAAAAACAAAAAGCGCATCCCCTAGTAGACACACGTTATAACTTAAGTGAGCCAAGGGGGCCAAGAGACCATGTAGAGAGGGGCCCACGTAGACCACATGGAGGGACTGCGCAGGCCAAGATGGAGCACGTGGCAAAGGGGGGCAACGTTGGAGGAGGTGAGCCTTAGGGTTTGAGAGAGGCTAACACTATATAGAGAGGAGAGCCTCCTCATTATGATCATTCGTTGTTGATGATATTGAGCTGGTCACTTCAACTTCTTGAGCACACTGGCTGTCTAGCTTGTCTGCAGCACTGTTTAGTGCACCGAGTGTCTCCGTTCGGAGATCTCACCCTCAGCCCTGGGGGACTTCGAGTGCCTACTCGGGTGAGGTAGTTCCATCATTATTTTGCAGGAGGATTGGTGTTGGGTTTTGTGGCAGAGCAGTGCATTCAGAGACTGCGCAGTCTTGAGAGGGAGGACGCAGTCCATTTCAGAGGAGCTCCAGATTGGGTTCTTTTTGGAGGTTTCGAGCTGTGAGTTTGAGCAAGGGGCCAGCCCTTGCTATTTGGAGGATTTTGGCAGAGTTTGGGGTAGTATTTTGGAGGATTCTATTCAGCCTCAGCACAGAGCTTTGGGGGATAGCGTAGATCCTCAAGGGGGTGATTTTCGGGGGTCGGCCATTGCAGAAATGCCTTCTGGGTTTTTCTGGGTTTGGTGAGCAGAGGCAGATTCCAGATGTTTTAGCTCATTCTGAGGAGGGGAGTAGCCCCTAATCCTCATCTTGTTTCAGCAGTAGCAGCTACACGGCAGTTTTCCATCAGCTGGGACGCGGATCAGAGAGCAGTCATTTCTTGGTCATTCTGAGAGTATTTCTTCACTTGCCTTGAGCAAGTCTAGGTGCCATCACTCTGATCACCTATTGTACTTCATTATATTTCTCAGTATAATAAAATGGCTTAGCATTCTCTCTCTATATTTCTGGAGTATTTGTTACACATTCTATAGATGTTATTGTATGCTTGCACCACTGTTATTTTTCTATCTTTGAGCATTCCAGTTCTATACCACTTGGTGTGTTTTCCCCATACTCTTAGACAGAGTCTGGAAAGGGCCAAGTAGCCTCCAGATCTCACCCTCTTCTCAGAGGTGAAATATCTGTAAATGCCCTCCCAGTCCATCTCTGGTCGGAGTTTGCTTGTGTTTTAGAGATATCCCTGAAACGGGATATTACAACCAAGGACCGACATTCTTGAGATCGGTGTTGTGACCAGGACTGACAGCCATAAGAGTCAAGTACATTGATCTAATATAAGAATGGTTTGGAGGACCAACATTTTATTGTGTCAAGTATTATGACAATGGATTAGGAAATGGTTGTATGAGGACATACCTTAGTTAACACCTGGGTGGGGTATGTGCCTTAGAGAGGCGGTGTGGTGTCCTATTAATGCCTCCCAACATTTTGCTCTGATCTAGTGGAGAGATAGAGTGGACTTGTCAAGGCCTTGGTAGTTTGACAATGTTGGTTATGATGATGTAATCATCATTGATGCTTATCAATCCAAATCCTTTCTTATATGAATATTTCAACTTGAGAATATCCTATTGAGTCATTATGAATACCTCCCTAGTTAAGAGGGAGAGTTGATGTTGTAACTAGAGTCAGTCTTCATAATGAAATATAAAATTATCATTGATATATTTATTATATTCATTATTTATTTCTGGTCAAAGCATGTTCTTCATGCTTATAGAGTCAAAAAGCATTCAAGGAAATTTGATTTTAAAAAGTTAACATTGGTATTTCCATGTCATAATGTGTAAACCAATCAAAATCCTTTAAAATTCAAAAGAGATGCAGGTGTGACTAGGCATCAACACATTTTTTAATAATATAATTTACCTACCTTAAGTGTGAATGGTTCCCAACTGACCCACAACTACATTAAATATTAAAAATAAAATTAATATATCATTCTATAAAAGTTATAACATCAAAAATGTTTTTATTGAAGAGTAAAATATGGGTTGAATGTGTTTTTAATGACAGATAACTAATTTAAATTTTAAATTTGCTTTTTTAATTTTGAATAACTTTTTTTAATTTAAATTTTATTAAATCTTGTGTTAATAAATTACATTAAATATATAATATTTTTATACAATTATTTTGATAAAAGTCCATTTATTTGGGTAATTTACATTTAAATTTTAAATTTACTTTTTTTAATTTAAAAAATATTAAATCTTGTGTTAATAAAATAATTTAAATAGAAAAAATATATATATGTGGTTATTTTCATAAAAGTGACATTTATTTGGGTATTTTTAATTTTCATTTTCATTTAATTTAAATTTTAAATTTACTTTTTTAATTTGAATTTGGTAAATTTAAAGTTAAATTAAATTTGATTTAAATTTTAAATTTGTTTTTTTAATTTAAATTTTGTTAAGTCTCGGGCTATAAATTAATTTAAATATAAAATATATATGGTTATTTTGATAAACATGAAATTCATTTGTGTAGTTTTGATAAAAGTGAAATAATAAAAATGATATATTAAAAGATTGTCTACATGGCATTATTTTATTAGTTTCCTAATTATTTCTTAGGTGGCTATTTTTGGGTTGAAATTTCCTCTAAAGAGAAAAAGAATTTATTATGAGTTAAAGAAAAATGTATTTGAGTCATGTCCCATCTGGACATTTATAAGAATAATAAAAAAGATTTTTATGTTGTCATTAGTCCACAAAATGCCCAGTCGGCCCTCCTTGGAACAAGTCAACCTGGCCCTCCAGAGCGTCACCCATTCGACCCTCACGGTCAGCTATATCAAAGGGGCAGTTTGACTCATTCCAAAGATTATTATATATCACACAACAAGAAATACATTTGAAGCATGCAAAGGAGAATAAGGAGCAGAATTCAAAGGAGAGAGAAAATCAAGTTAAAGATAAGAAGCATATTTCTTTTTGCTGACTGAATTTCTAATGTGGACAAGTCGCACGTGTGAGGACAGAATTATGTGAACAGACCGAATTTTTTTGTGCTACTGCAAGCCCAAAATTTCAGGAAGTCGACCAGAATGCTAGGTTTGACTTGTGTTGATTTTGACTCTTGGAGGTGACTTGGAGGAGGGTTGGATTTGGCATTTTGGTGGAAATCTTGGCTTTGGTCTTCAATATCTCATTTTGATCTTATTCTATAAGAGAAGGATTATTGTGTTTTCCCCCTTGTGGGGTTTTTCCTTGGCTAGCAGCCTAATTTTGGTGTCTCTTGTCTCTTTATTTTCCTGGAAGATTGATCATTTGTATAATTGCTGGAGGAAGAAGACATAACAAAAAATTAAGAAGAAAATCTAACACTCACAAGTAATTATCAAGAAGAGAAATCAAGCCTAATCTTACTACACTTGGTTTCTCAACAAAGAGTACCAACAACAAATCTCCATCAACGTGATGAAAATCATAATGTGGAAGCTCATACAGTATGAGGTGTAACACACACAAACTCTTGTCAATTTTATTCGGCATTTATGTATTTTGAAGAAATCTACTTGACATATCAAATTATTTTGATTGCAAAACCCGGTTTACTTGTGTTTGAAAATGATCCTATGAGAAAAAACAATAGTCAATTTAGTGTAGCAAAGGGCATGAGGAAAACTAAACTGCATTTTTATATTATATGAGATGTATCGGCATTGAAAGCAATGTTATGTTTATAAAAAATATGAGATACTTTGTTTCAAATGCTAATAGCCAATATATCCGTAAAGCGCAAGAAAACTGATTCCTTCAACGACCTAAGATACAAAACTGGAAAAGTAAAATAAACAACACATAACAACTATGCCTTACATGATCTACACAAAAGATTAAGAGTGATGTGAGTTTGAGCACAAACCAAAGGGAAAAAAACTTTAAGCTCTTCCCCTTCCATGTTTCTTCTAAGACCTTACAAAATCCCTGCAAAAGTGGGAGATAAAATCACTTTTATTGAAGAACATCTAAAGTGTTAAGATAAGGAATAATTAATCCCTTTTGAACTTTAAAAAACTCTTACTATCTATAAATTATGTTTCTTAAGAAATCATCCCCTTCTAGAATAAGAAATCATTACTATTTATAGGAAATTTATTCAACATGGCCAAAAGAGTAAACAAAGTCTAAAAAAATAAGCTACTTAATTAAAAGAGAAAAGGGCATTAATTCATTGCAATATTGTTTCTTTTAAGCATGAAAAGCTCACAATATTAACTAAGTATTCTTTGTGGTTTTATTATTTGTGATGATAGAAGTAGCATTTTTGTTAGTTGCAAATGTGGGAAGGACCAAATATGGATGTTAGGAAGAACTTCAAGATAAATATCATGTACAAAACAAGAACTTACGCTTTAGTACTTACCTTATGTGCTTGACTTGTCTATGAAACATTAACAAAATGTCATGGTTTATACCAACGCACACATATTTACTTTTCCTAGGGAAACCTAAAGGAGGAACATAAAGGATGCAAGCCCACATTTGTGGATGTTATCCCATGTAAACTTGTCATTGTAGAGTGGTACACCTCACCCGATGGGACTCAATCTCAGCACCTACTAGCAAGTAACTAGCCAAGCAATTGAGATAACCCCTTGAACTTAATAAAAACACACACAAATGATAATATATTTTAAATTTTAGGCTTTGAAAGCGAATCAAACTTGTAACCGATACTAGGGTTTACCCGACACAGGTTTCCCTGTCGAAGGCCAATGGCTTCCCCATGAGGGGCAGGTGGTGTCCCCTCCTTCAACAAAATAGTCACTAGAAAGAATCCCTGGCAATCCAATCGTGGAATACGAAACCAAGCTCTTCCAACATCTGATCAACAGAAATCAATTGAGACTAAGCAGTGAGGAGAGAACGTAGGGAAGGAAGCTACCCCGGAAACGTAGTAGAGAAAAATTCCAGGGAATTCGAATGCCTGCTTTCCACCAACAGTTGATGCCCTAACTTATGAAATTGTCTCAGAGGAAATACGGGAGAAAATACCAATGTTCCACCGAGACTCCGTGAAAAAAAAAATATATAATTTTTTATTTAAATGTAAGTTGTCATTGATGAGTTGACTGCCTTAGAGATAGTTTAAGGGCAATGTTGAAAGTGAAGATATTGTCAAGGCTGGTTGCATAAGATATTGGGAGCCTTGAAGAAACATAAACTTCTTTTGACGAATTCAAGCTATGGGTTGGAGCCCTAGAGGATAATAGTTCTCAAGAAGACCAGGTTGGTGCATGTACCAGAGATAGGGTTGGAGCCTCAAAGTGACAAGGTTGGAGTCTTGGAAGATAGGGTTGGAGCCCTAGAGGCCAGAGCCTCGTGAAGTCCAAGACGGTGCTTGGCAAAGTACAGGTTGGTGTCTGGAAGGATTGAAGATTGGTGTCTTCATCTAGGGTTGGAGCCCTACACATTATTGTATTTGATTTATTGTAAAGCAGACATTAATAAAAGTATTTATTCTTCTTGTTCATTTTGTGTTCTAATTATAAGTGATCTAACTGGTAAAAATAACAATTGAAAAGAAATAATGATTCACCCCCCTCTCAGTATTTCCAGCAATTGGTATCAAAGCCAGTACTTTCGCTCATAAGCCTAACAACTTGAAGGTTGATCCTTAGAACACAAATGGCAAAGCCAAGGAAGAAATCCTCCAATCCTTCTAAAGATGTCTCTTCCTCAACCGTGAAAACTGAAGACAATCAAATTGGAAAAGTTCCATCGTTCAATGGAAACTTTGATATATGGAAGATGAGAATGAGGAATTTCTTAAAGGCTCAAGGCATTGAAGTTGGGAATCAGTGATTACTGAAAACTCAAATGGAAGAAGAATTCAAGGAATATAATGCAAGAGCGATGAAAGCAATCTTGAGTGGGCTACCAGATCCTATAAAGGCCAATTGGAGAAATGTTCATTGGCAAAAGGTATGTGGGACAAACTTCAAGATATTCACTCAAAAGGAAGATGGTGACCATAACCTTGACATGACAAGGAAGGAAGTTGACCTATTTAAGCTTCAGGTAAAAGAAAGAGATAAGAAGCTCACCAAGCTAAAGGAGGATTGTCATCAAAACAAGAAAAGACATCATGAAGAATTCATATCCATGACAAACCAATTGCATAAAGCAAAGAAAAAGAAAGACACTTTGTCAAGCCACCCTGAAGAAAGACACAATAACTTCAACAAACTTGAAGCAGAAATTGATCAATACAAGGAAGAGGTCTCCTCCCTTAGATCTCAACTAGAAGAAGCAAGGAAACAAGCACAAGAAGTTGAGAAGGTGATGAAAGCTTTGATACTCATTGGACAAGTTGATGAAGCAGAAAAGGAAAGAAACACCATGACATGTCAAATAGAAGAAAAGGGTGATGACATCACCAAATTAAGATTATAAATCACCTCACTTAAGGCCCAATCATGTGAAGCAGCCAAGATGAAGAAAGAAATGGAGATCCATATAGCAAAGAAGGATGAAGAATGCAAGAAAATGAAAGAAGAAATTGATATCCTTAAAAAGGAAGTTGATCATCTGAACAAGAGCCTAAAGAGCTCTCAAACCCTAGATGACATCCTAAGTCATCAAAGATTTCCTCTTGATAAATCGGGTCTTGGTTATGCAGGTGAACCCTTAAGCAAGAATGTTGCAAACCCTAATGCTTCAAACAACAAGGATGTGGAGAAGCCTGGAAGAAATATTGATGCCCCCAATTCCAGCAAAGGAAAGGAGAAGAGTCAAGCAATTGATGTCAAGAATGCAAGTAGCAATAAATTTGATCAAAGAATCCCAACACAGAATGACTTTGGAAGTATATCAAGCCAATCTCCACCCTTCAGGTACCAAAATATTGTAATAATCCTAATTAGCAATGGCTAATTGGAATATTCGATTTTGCTCAATTTTGCCTTCTATAGTTTATTTATAAATAAAAAGGTGAGTAAAGGGGGATATAACTCACTTTGGGAATAAAGTCACTCCCTAGTAGCACAACGTTGTAACTTAAAGGGAGCCAAGGGGGGCCAAGGACCATGTAGAGAGGGGGGCCACGTATGCACTAAGAGAGACTGCGCAAATGGAGAGGAGCACGTGGCAAGAGGGAGGCTACGTTGAGGAGATGGGCCTTAGGGTTTTGAGAGAGGCCAACGTTATAGAAGAGGGAGGAGCCTCCTCATTTGATCATTGGAGTTTATGCATTTGAGGCAGTCACTTCGACTTCTTGAGCACGCTGGCTGTTTAGCCTGTCTGCAGCATTGTTTAGTGCATTGAGTGTCTCCGATCGGAGATCTCACCCTTAGCCCCGAGGGACTTCGAGTGTCTGCTCGGGCAAGGTAGTTCCATCATCATTTTGTAGGAGGATCGGTGTTTGGGTTTTCTTGTGGAGCTATGCATTCAGAGACTGCGCAGTCTTGAGAGGGAGGACGCAGTCCATTCTAGGGGAGCTCCGAATTGAGTTTCTTGCAGGGGTTTTGAGTTTGGAGATTGAGCGAGGGACCATCCCTTGCCTGTTGGAGGATTTTGGTGGAGTTTGAGGCTGCATTTCAATGGTTTCTATTCAGACTCTGCGCAAAGCCTTGGAGGACAGCGTAATTCCCGAAGGGGGTGATTTTTGGGGGTTAGCCATTTCAGATATGATTTCTGGGTTTTGCTGTGATTGGTGAGTAGAGGTGGATTCCAGATTTTCAGCTCATTCTGAGGCGGGGAACAGCCCCAAATCATCCATTCATTTCAGCAGTAGCAGCTACACGGCAGTTTTCCAGCAGCTGGGACGCAGTTCAGAGAGCAGCCATTTCTTGGTCATTCTGAGAGTATTTCTTCACTTGCCTTGAGCAAGTCTAGCTGCCATCACTCTGATCACCTATTGTACTTCCTTATATTTCTCAGTATAATAAAATGGCTTAGCTTTCTCTCTCTATATTTCTGGAGCATTTGTTATACATTCTATCTATGCTATTGTATGTTGGCATTACTGTTATTTTTCTATCTATGAGCATTCTAGTTCTATACCACTTGTGTGTGTTTTCCCCATACTCTTAGACAGAGTCTAGAAAGGGCCAGGTAGCCTCCAGATCTCACCCTCTTCTCAGAAGTGAAATATCTGGTATACGCCCTCCCAGTCCATCTCTGGTTGGAGTTTGCTTGAGTTTTGGAGATAACCTCGAAACGGGATATTACAGTGGTATCAGAGCATAGTTCTGGTTCAGCCTGTGGAGCTAGTTGTCTATGACACCGGGGAAGAAGCCCTACATTTGTTACAGAGGCAAGAAGTACAGAGATCTTGAGCATAGGTTGGAGAACACCTACGGAGAGGGAGCCTGTGTTCGGGTGGTGGACACAGAACAGGAGGAGCCTGTGATAGACGCAGAGCAAGAGGAGGTTGTGTTAGACTCAGAGCAGAGAGAGTCGATGGCAGATGATAGTGAGGCAAAACAGTTTGGGGAGGCACTCCTCAAATCGATGCAGGATCTAGCGAGATAGATTGAGGTGATGGGTCAGAGATTCACCGCTGTGGAGGCTAGACAGCGTGAGACCCCACGGGTTTTCTAGGTAGGTGAGGGATCGGGTACATCTCACCATTTGCCGGAGCATGGTGCTACTCAGCATGATACTACTCAGTAGATGACTTCACATGCACCTACACACTCTACCATGCCCACTTTTCTGGGAGCAGACACAGGGGCAGGAGCCCAGCAGGAGACAAAGCCCGGCCATATGGGCGATTATTTTGCAAAGTATCAGGCCTCTGGGCAGGAGTTCAGGGATGCTCTCTCGTTCAGAGATTTTTTTTAGCTCCAGCGGGACAGTAGACCCCACGACCATCATAGAGGGCACCGACATTATCATGATGGAGATACCCACCGCACAGCTAGCAGATTCCACTTGCCTATGTTTGATGGTTCATCAAACAGTTCGGCGAAATCTTGGGTGGAGAAGTTGGACATCTATTTCCAGCTTAACCAGATGTCGGAGACGGAGGCCATCAAGGTGGCGACATTACATTTGGATGGTGAGGCCCAGGACTGGTGGCTCCATGGGATGGTTACACTCATATGTCGAGTTCACCAGGAGGTTGATAGAGAGATTTGACCGGAGGGATCCGGAACAGCACTTTGTTGAGCTGACGAGGCTCAAACAGACCGGGAGCCCAGAGACATACATTGCAGACTTCTTGAGGGTTTTAGTGATGGTGCCAGATCTATCCGCGGCGCGGATGATCTACAGGTTTGTTGAGGGGTTAGCAGAGCCACTTCGAGGTCTAGTCATATCTACTAGACCAGCCACACTACAGGATGCTATTAGCAGGACCAGGGCTTTACAGGATGCCTTACCCAGGACCCAGACACCTTACCCCCAGAGACAGGTTTTCCAGCCCAAGGGGAAGGATGTGAGGATTCCGCCTACAAAAGGGAATCTAGGACGGGCACAGATGGATGATGATGCCAGGAGGGAGCTGAAGAAGAAGCGGTTGTGCTTTACCTGTCAAGAGCCGTGGGCACCGGGACATAGATGTGTTGTTGGCAAAGCACATTTTATTGAGGTCTTCTCCGAGCGCAGCGGAGAAGAGAATGAGGAGGATGACGTGGAGGTAGGAGACAGTCATGCAGCGCAGGATCCTTTGCCACCTCCACCACCACTAGCAGGTGGTGCGGCTTTTTCACCTACCGGTGGGGCCCTTGCAGCATTGCAAGGAGTTCCCAAGTATTTGACGCTGCGCGTACGGGGGACAGTACGTGGCCAACGAGTATTAGTTTTGGTTGACAGTGGGGAAACCCACAACTTCATCGATGCACAAATGGTTGAGCGGAGAGGTATTCAGACTGAGAGCTTCGATGGATTTTCAGTTTTGGTCCCAGGAGATCAGACCATGATGTGTGCTCGTTATGTTCCAGAGTTATCAGTGGCGATGGGCACCTACACACTGACTGATCACTTTTTCGTGGTTAATATTTCGGACACCAACATGGTACTAGGTGTTTAGTGGCTTATCACTCTAGGGAAGGTCACTACAGATTGGAAGGCCCTAGAGATGGAGTGGGATAATGAGAAGACAAGGAGGCATGAGAAGATACGGGGACAACACACATATTCGCCTCAGACTATTTCGGCTCATCGGATGGAGGCAGTCTTCCGTAAGGGAGACAGAGTGGGCAGTGGAGCTGCGTGCATCAAAGGCAGGGACTACAGGGCAGACGGTGCACCCAGAGATACAGTCCATCCTTGACAGGTATGCCACAGTGTTTGGGGATATTCCGCAGGGACAGCCATCGGACCGGGGGTTTGAGCACACCATTGAGCTTGAGCAGGGTATACAGGCAGTGATTACTACCCCCTATAGGCATCCCAAAGCTTATCGGGATGAGATTGAGCGAGCCATCCAGGAGTTGCTGGCTCTTGGGCACATCCGGCCGAGCACGAGTCCTTTTGCTTCTTCCGTGGTGTTGGTGAAGAAGAAGGGCGACACCTTGAGGATGTGTATTGACTACAAGGCCCTGAACAAGAAGACCCTGAAGAACAGGTACCCTATACCCAGGATCGATAAGTTGATGGATGAGTTGAGAGGAGCTCAGTTCTTCTCATAGATTGATTTGAGATCGGGGTACCATCAGATTTGCGTGAGGGAACAGGACATTCCCAAGACCACCTTCAGGTGTCACTATGGGCACTTTAAGTTTTTGGTGATGCCCTTCGGGCTAACCAACGCCCCAACAACATTACAGTCTTGCATGAATCACATCTTCCATAGTCACTTGAGGAAGTTTGTGTTGGTGTTCTTTGATGATATCCTTATTTATAGCAGGACTTGGGAGGAGCATCTCCAACACATTGAGGCAGTATTGCGCATTTTGGAGGAGCAGCAGTTCTATGCCAATCTATCCAAGTGTGAGTTTGGGTTGACGGAGATGTTGTACTTGGGACATATCATAGGGGTGGACGGAGTGAGAGTCCACAAGGAGAAGATCAGGGCCATCAGAGATTGGCCGGAGCCGAGGAACGTGACGGAACTCGAGGATTCATTGGCATTTGTACTTATTACAGGAAGTTCGTCAAGAGTTTCTCACAGCTTGTTGCACCCCTTACAGATTTGACAGAGAAGGGGGCATTTAGTTGGTCGGATACAGCGCAGCGAGCCTTTGACAGGCTCAAGGAGGTGATGATCAGTTGCCCTGTGCTTGCATTGCCGAACTTTACGCAGCCATTTGTTTTGGAGTGTGATGCGTCGGGAGAGGGGATCGGCGCAGTATTGATGCAAGGAGGTCACCCTATAGCCTTTGAGAGCCGGAAGCTCCTTCCACACGAGAGGTTGTATTCTATATACGACAAGGAGATGCTGGCCATTATGCATGCATTGGCCAAATTCCGGCAGTATTTGGTGGGGAACAGGTTCAGGGTGAGGACTAATCACAATAGCCTCAGGTTCTTTTTGGAGCAGAAGCAGCTACAGGAGAGGCAGCAGAAGTGGATCAGTAAGATCCAGGCATATGACTTCGACATTGAGTATGTCAAGGGTAAGAACAACGTGGTAGCAGATGCCCTTTCACGTAGACCAGCCACATTATCTCTTATGAGCTTGGACACAGACTGGAGGGCTCGACTCTTAGTAGAGTACTCCAAGGACAGATTTGCATGTGAGGTTCTAGATGGACAGGTGGTGGATGATAGGTACAGGGTGTTCAATGAGGTCATCTACTACAGGGACCGGATCTTCTTGACTGAGGGATCTCAGCTCAAGAAGAAAATACTTCAAGCATCACATGATTCACCATTGGCCGGCCATCAGGGGTTTACCAAAACCTACAGGGCCATTAGAGAGAGGTTCTCATGGAAGGGCCCATCAGGGGCTTACCAAAACCTACAGGGCTATTAGAGAGAGGTTCTCATGGAAGGGCATCAAGGAGGACGTACTCCAGCACATCAGGGAGTGCGATGTTTGCCAGAGGAACAAGCGGGAGATGAGCCATCCCGCAGGATTATTGCAGCCTCTTCCCATTCCGAAGGGGAAATGGGAAAGTATTTCGATGGACTTCATCACAGGGTTGCCCATGGTGCAAGGCAAGGATTGTATCTTTGTCGTCGTTGATCGATTGACAAAGTATGCACATTTCTTCGCCATATCCGCGCACTACACAGCAGCACAGGTGGCCGAGCTGTTATTCAGAGAGGTTTTCAGACTACATGGTCTTCCTAAGACCATCATCAGTGACAGGGACAGCCGCTTCATGGGCGGATTTTGGCAGGAGCTTTTCCGGTTGGTAGGGACGGAGTTGACACCGAGTACCAGTTATCACCCACAGACGGATGGGCAGACAAAGATAGTTAACAAGTGGCTGGAGAGCTACTTGCGTAACTATGTCAGTGAGCAGCGACGAGCATGGCTGAAGTGGCTGCATCTGGGAGAGTATTGCTACAACACTACACATCACATGTCCATTGGTATGTCTCCATTTTACGCTTTGTATGAATATCATTCTTTGTCTTTTGCTGATGTGATGTTTGGTGCTAGCAAGGCTCCAAGAGCCGAGATTTGGATCCAAGAGAGTCAGGATATTCTCTGAGCTCTCAAGGATAATATGGCTACAGTGCAAAACCAACAGAAGCTGTATGCCGACAGAGGTCGGGTGGAGAGACAGTTTGAGGTAGGGGACTTGGTCTACCTACGATTACAGCCATACCGACAGTCGTCACTGAAGCAGAAGGGAGCTGAGAAGCTCAAGCCCCGCTTTTATGGGCCATACAGGGTGATACGCAAGATTGGGCAGGTTGCATATGAGTTGGAGCTGCCCCAAGGCAACAAGATTCATAACGTTTTTCATGTGTCATGCCTGAAGAAGGCACTGGGGCAGCAGGTGACAGTGACAGATGAGCTACCACCCACGGATGATGAGGGGTATTTGGTGTTGCAGCCAGAGGCTATTATTGATACCAGGGAGAGGCAGCTAAAGAGCAGGACAGTCCGGGAATTCTTGGTGAGGTGGAAGAATTTGCCGGATGAGGATGCCACTTGGGAGAGTGAGAAAATTTTGCAGCATCCATCACTTCAGTTGCTTGAGGACAAGCAATATTTTGCCGGGGGAGACTTTAATATTCCTAATTAGCAATGGCTAATTGGAATATTCGATTTTGCTCAATTTTGCCTTCTATAGTTTATTTATAAATAAAAAGGTGAGTAAAGGGGGATATAACTCACTTTAGGAATAAAGTCACTCCCTAGTAGCACAACGTTGTAACTTAAAGGGAGCCAAGGGGGGCCAAGGACCACGTAGAGAGGGGGCCCACGTATGCACTAGGAGGGACTGCGCAGATGGAGAGGAGCACGTGGCAAGAGGGAGGCTACGTTGAGGAGATGGGCCTTAGGGTTTTGAGAGAGGCCAACGTTATAGAAGAGGGAGGAGCCTCCTCATTTGATCATTGGAGTTTATGCATTTGAGCCAGTCACTTCGACTTCTTGAGCACGCTAGCTGTTTAGCCTGTCTGCAGCATTGTTTAGTGCATCGTGTGTCTCCGATCGGAGATCTCACCCTTAGCCCCGGGGGACTTCGAGTGCCTGCTCGGGCAAGGTAGTTCCATCATCATTTTGTAGGAGGATCGGTGTTTGGGTTTTCTTGTGGAGCTATGCATTTAGAGATTGCGCAGTCTTGAGAGGGAGGACGCAGTCCATTCTAGGGGAGCTCCGGATTGAGTTTCTTGCAGGGGTTTTGAGCTTGGAGATTGAGCAAGGGACCAACCCTTACCTGTTGGAGGATTTTAGTGTAGTTTGAGGTTGCATTTTAGTGGTTTCTATTCAGCCTTTGCGCAAAGCCTTGGAGGACAACGTAATTCCCCAAGGGGATGATTTTCGGGGGTCAGCTATTTCAGATATGATTTTTGGTTTTTGTTGTGATTGGTGAGTAGAGGTGGATTCCAGATTTTCAACTCATTCTGAGGCGGGGAACAGCCCCAAATCATCCTTTCATTTCAACAGTAGCAGCTACACGGCAGTTTTCCAGCAGCTGGGACGCAGTTCAGAGAGCAACCATTTCTTGGTCATTCTGAGAGTATTTCTTCACTTGCCTTGAGCAAGTCTAGGTGCCATCACTCTGATCACCTATTGTACTTCCTTATATTTCTCAGTATAATAAAATGGCTTAGCTTTCTCTCTCTATATTTCTGGAGCATTTGTTATACATTCTATCTATGTTATTGTATGCTGGCATTACTGTTATTTTTCTATCTGTGAGCATTCTAGTTCTATACCACTTGTGTGTGTTTTCCCCATACTCTTAGACAGACTCTGGAAAGGGCCAAGTAGCCTCCAAATCTCACCCTCTTCTCAGAGGTGAAATATTTGCCCAGTCCATCTCTAGTTGGAGTTTGCTTGAGTTTTGGAGATATCCCCGAAACGGGATATTACAAATATATTTTTTGGTTATTGCTATTCTTGCACAAACTTTGGGCACATGGCAAACGATTTTAGGGCATACCACAAGGAAAAATATAATGGTCCCCATCAGCTCCCTAGAAGCAACTTTGCAAGAACTCATGCTTCCTCATTCATGAACAAGATGGACTTCTTCAAATGTCAAAACATTGGACATATTGTTGATATTTTGGGGTGTTGGGGTAGCATCGAATGTGCTCTAGCTCCCAAAATTTGTGGAGGGACTAGAGTACATAAGATCTACAAGACCCAGAAAGCGTTTTAAGAAATTCCATCCTGTTTAAGAGATAATTAATTAATTAATCTTTTTAATTAAGGACCCTAAGTCTAACTTGGGAAAATTAAAAGATTAAAGGTAATTAATTTAAACATGTGATGAGAATGACATAAGTGATGTTGATCAAGCATCTTCTAATATTAGCCGTCGATTCAAGATTAGATCATAGTCGTTGATGTTTCAACGAGAAAAGTATAAAAAGAGGGATTGGGGTCAGTTGGAGAACACACACAGTGGTAGAGCACTAAAACTAAGCTAAAATTCTAGGGTGTGGTTTGCTAAGAATTTCAGAAGTGTTTTAGCTGAAAGGAGGGGCAGTATTGGCAAGGGGGATGGTTTGATCCCAAGCCAAGAGTACAAAGAGGGCAGAGAAACAGCAGACCAAGGCAGCGCAGAGGCAGCAGCTACGCAGAGTAGCCTAGAGCCCAGTAGAGGCAGTAGGAGGCCAGGAGAGTTAACGCAGTGCCAGGAGGGCTGACGCAGTCCCAAGAGGATTGACGTTGGCCAGCCAGGGTAGCGCAGGAGCAGCGTAACCCAAACTAGGGTGATGCAGGCCCTTCCTGAGCAGCTCAGGGGTTGACGCGGAGGGCTTCGGAGCAGCGCTTGGGTTTTCTGCAAACCAAAAAGGTTGAGTTCTGTAAATCCTGTTTGAGGGTGTGAATCAGTTAGTTTTATGTCTCTAGAACAGAGGTACAGCTGCAATTTTTATTTCTCTGTCGGGCTAACCATTTTGGTGCCCAGATCTGTTGTACTTAGATTCTGCTTAATAATAAAAACACTCCAATAGCCAAAAGACCGGTTTTCCTGCATCGGGTTTTTCCGAGGACAGTTGTCCAGAAAATCCTTGTGTGTCACTTTGTCATTGTGCATGTTATTCGGTTTCGATCTGCATGTGTAGGCTGTTAATGTATTTACTTCGATGTTAATGCTGAAGATTTCAGATTAATAACTTAATTTATGTAGGAGAAGTAAATCTGAAATTTAACAGTACGGTTTTTGTTTCAGCATATTTAGAAATTATGACACATATGGCTCATGATTGTGACCTGACTTGGGTCCCTAAACAAGCTAAAACCATAACTACCAAGCCAAAAAAGAAAGTTACACAAGTGTGGAGAAAGAAGAAAATTGGATCAGGAAGTCTCTTGAACACTCAAGCCATCAACTCATGTTGTTTATTTGATGAATGCATCTTTGGTAGATGTGATATTCCAAGTATTTGATGATGAGACTCTGCCAAAAAGGAGACCATGCATATTGTCAGGGGGAGCTTGTGATTCTTGACCAATCTTGCAGAAGCTCTCCATGAAAATCCCATTGAAACTCTTGATGAGCCACACATGGAAAATCATCTTTTGATAAATCATCTCTCGGGAGCAGCTCCATTGAAGAACATGATCCTTTACTCATCTAATGGACCATTATTGAAGATGTCTTCCACTTGATCCACATCACTTAGAACATTCTCACCACATGTGTAAATTAATTCACTTTAATTTCTCAATTTCCCTAATAAGTTAGACTTAGGATCCCCATTAAAAAAATTAATTATTTGAATAACTTTTACACCAGACGGAATTTCTCCAAACGATTTCTGGGTCTTGGTGATCTCATGTGTTCTAGCCCCTCCACAAAGTTTCTAAGCTAGAGCACATCCGATGCTACCTAAAATCTCAACAGTTGCACCTAGGGGAGTGTTGCTACAATACCACCTACCATATGTCCATCGATATGTCACCTTTCTGTGCTTTATATGGGTATGATGCTTTATCTTTTGATGACCTTGATTTTGGAGATTGAATTGCTGCAAGAGCCAAGGATTGGATTCAGGAGAGCTAAGACATCCTGTTGTCGCACAGATTGTCTAGGCACCGCGACAACGGCTCAGATCGGGGGTTGTCACCCTGATCCCCAATCTCTCTATTTAAGTTGTCTCCTTGCAAGCTAAGGGAGGTAGACCCTATTATAAATGAAGGACAAGAATCCAGGAGACACAGTTAAAACACCAAATACTTATAAAATTAACGAGATTTCACAGATTGATTATGCTAAAACCAGTGCCTTATGGAGTCAAACAAGATCTCATTGTGCAATTAAAGATGAGTATTGGATGTATAACTGCTGCTAAATGACCACAATGATATTCAGTAGAAAGTTCCACGATCATTCATTGAGATACTTGAATCAATCAACAAAGCTTATCATGAAACGATCATTTAAGATAAAAATGCCCTGATGCTTGAAGAATTTCCGAAATTATGATATTTCCAATATAACCCAGTTTGAAAATTAAAATGCTCCATAGTCAAACTTTAGATAGAAAAATTTTGGCGCATTTGACTATAGAAAATTTGAAAAAAAATTATATTTTTGTATTTTCTAGATTTTTTTTTAGAATTTTTGGAATTTTTTTATTTTTTTAATTATTTTTTGAATCCAAAATTAAAAAATCTAAATATAAGTTAAAACTTATATCTAAATCCTAAAATTAGATCTAAAATTAAAATCTAAGTCTAACAACATTAAAACTAAGATTAAAGACAAATTAAATTTAAAATCTAAACTAAATCTCACAAATTTAAATTAAAACTAAGTAAAAAAATAAACTAAAACTAAATTAAAATTTAAAATCCAAAATTTAACTAAATCTAAAATCTAACTAAATTTTTAAAAAAATTAGACTAAAAATTAAACTCTAAGAGCTAAACTAACTAACGTCTAAAATTTAAATACAACAATTAAAATCTAACAATAAAAAAAATCGAAAAACTAAAACCTACGACTCATCCAAAAATCAAATCGAATATATATATACACTTAAACTATCCTAAAGACTAACAGAATCGAATCAAATAACAAACTAATGCTATAAAATCTAAAATTAAAATTAAAATCAAAATCTACATTCCCAAACTCAACGAAAATAAAATTGAAACCTAAAACCTACGCTACCATTAAATTAACGCTATCCAACAACAAACAAATTAAAACAAAATTAAATCCTAGTTAACACTAATCCCAAACAAATCGAATCCGCACAAAAAAATTAACGCGTTATGTATAATGTGCGTATTTTTGTTTATGTGTGTTCCGCAGGTCGACTTGGACGGAGCTGAAGAGAAACTCGGACGAGGGCGTGGAGAGCAAGGGCAGTTTTATTTTGCAGATCAGCTAGACGGTGAGCCAATGGAGGAGATGACGGCTTGGACGTAGGTGGGATGGGACGAGGAGCTGGGCATATGAAGCAGCGTACAAAAGAAAGGGAAATTGAGGGTTCGATTCAGATAAAGGCTAAAGGGGTTAGGAAATGGAGGGCTCGAATGCAGGAAGTCAGCGTTTGGGAAATCGACAATGGCGTGAATAGCTCAGGTTGCACCAGTATTTATGGAATTCCCTCTTTCCCAGTAAATGATAACTCATATTTTCCTTTAGAATACAGATTTAAATACGCCTAAAATTATCGCTGCAGCAATTCACAGTTAGATCTGCCAGCAAAATATCATGAGAAAAACCCTGCAGCCTGAATAAAATTACAAATTTACAAATCTGAGGCCCTCATGGCCAGATTTGAATCCATTTTAGCACAATTTTCAGAGATTTAAAATTTTTAGGAGAGGCGCAAGCCTTAGAAAACCCTGCAAAACCACCAATTTCGTAAGATAGACTTGCAATTTAACAAATAATGAGCTTTTCAGATTTATGTTTATTAAGAGTCGGCTGGTCCAACCGAAGATTTCCCCAGACGCTCAATCTTAAAAAAAAATTCCCAGTACACTTAGATCTGAACCTTAGATCGATAGAGATTTAAGAAAATAACATGAGATCCTTTAAAAAAAATCAAAATGTCATTTTATGAATCCAGAAAACTGCACAAAATACCTGTATGCAAATTAATCCATGATGGCCATCAACCATAAAATGCAAAAACAAAGTAGCAGAGTTTAGAGACAATTCACCACATAGATCCGAGAAGGAACATCAAAATTTGTAACCCCGAAGTCTTTATGCTTTATTCCTCAAAAATTTACAAGAGCTTCTAAGAACAAGTGCATGATCCTGAGATCGGATGATTCAATACTGACAAAGACCTCTAAATTTATAGGACAAAATCTCCAACGGCTAGTTTGGATGATCCTTGTCAAAATAATCTCAACCGTCCAAAAGATTTAAACATCTTTTAATCAGGAGCATTGAAATTAAAATTTTGGGGAAAAAAACGAATTTATCATTTAATTCAATTTTAATTAACTCAAAAATATTATTTTTGAGTTAATTACCCCAAAATTTTGACTTTGACTTAACCACCAAGGCCCAAAGATCCAAAATTTCTTAAAATTCTCAATATTCCATAACAGGGCTTTCAAAATCATTTTCCAAGGACCACGAAATTTTGACCATAAAGATTTTAATCCTAACTTAGGACCCTAAATAAATTAAATTGTATATATATATATGGCTTAAGATTTTTAATTAATTTGACCAGAAAATTTAATTAATTGACTGAGAGGGGATTTTAATTATTTTTTCCAACCCTCTTTACATAAGATAATACATTTAGACACATTAAGGGGGAATACTCATTCGTATAGAACCTCAAATAAATACCCAATTCTGCGACTCAAAACATGATCTAGTAGACCAAGTAGCTTGTAATAAAATAATCTAGCCAAATAGCTAGAATTATTCCCAAACTACTTTTACAAGGACTCGATAGAAAACACTATAACTCACTTAGCATGCTGATCACAAAATCCACCCTAGCTTTGGGGTGAAGCTGGAGAGGAAAACTCTGCCGATAACTTGTGTCGAAAAACACAAG
Source organism: Pinus albicaulis (assembly GCA_034641835.2). Lineage (NCBI taxonomy): Eukaryota > Viridiplantae > Streptophyta > Pinopsida > Pinales > Pinaceae > Pinus > Pinus albicaulis. The sequence goes on from CM076583.1 coordinate 514,436,742, forward strand.
TAAATCAGTGAGACAAAAAACCTCCTAGGATAAAGATCGTCACCAACATACTAGGCTTACCTAGGTTGTTACATACATTGACGATCTTACTTAGATCATTTACATCATAACATGCAGAATGGGTTTACATCATTTATAACAAAATGTCGATTGATGATGGAATCTGAATGGTGCGACCACGTCGAACATGATGAATCCCATTTGAAAAAATTGGGGTGTACTGCTATGGGGTAGTTGACAAAGTGTGGTCAACACATCCTTAAGTCCCTCAAAGTCAACCTACAGACCGCCCAAAATCAACAGAAAATGTATGCAGACAGACACAGAGTCGAGAGGCATTTTGACATAGGGGACTTGGTCTTTTTGCGCCTCCAACCATATAGGCAGTGCATGCTAAAGCAGAAGGGGGCCGAGAAGCTACAACCACGTTTCTATGGGCCCTACAGAGTGATCAGGCGGATTGGAAAAGTGGCATATGAGATGGAGCTTCTGCCCGAAAGAAAGCTACACAACGTCTTCCATGTCTCATGCCTCAAGAAGGTATTGCGGCTACATGTGACCATAGCCACTGAACTATGCATGTTAGATGATAAGGGGCATTTGGTACTCAAACCGAAGGCCATTTTGGAGACTAGGAAGAGGAGGTTGAGTAGTAGGATTATCGGGGAATATTTGGTGCGATGGAGGAACTTGCCAGATGAGGATGCCACATGTGAGGGTGAGCATATTATACAACACCCAACATTGCAGTTGTTTCGGGACAAGCAACATTTGGTAGGGGAGGACTATGAAATCCCCTCTACTTAAAATTACCAAGCAAATACACCAAACAGAGTGCGGACAATCCATACTCGAACTACCACGACATATATGGTACCCCTCTGTACAGACTAACCCAACATCTATATTGCGGTTTGAACCTGCATCGACTCAGGCGGGTGAACACAGCGCAACAGGCGTCCTAGCATAGTTAAATCTTAATCGTTTTCAATTTTTTATTAAAACACCTGTTGGGGAAAATTTGGTTATATGGACAGACAACACAGAGCTGGTGTCTGATCTTAAAATGCACATTACACAAGCTCAGAGATACCCTATACCATTACAGTTACTGATTCATGAAGGCAGAGTACTACAAAACCACAGATCCATAAAGGATCACAATATACCATCTGGTGCTATCATTATCCTCAATCTCCGGCTGCGAGGAGGAGGAGCAGGGGATTGGGGAAAAACTAAAATCACTGGGGGAACTGGGGGAGGCAGCACCTCTAATTAGGATCACAATACAAGACTCTCTTTCAAGAACATTCTACAGGGGAAAACCAACTGCCCCTATAGAACCAGCAAGCAATGCCCCCAGGCCCTACATTGTAGAACAGCTGAATCACACACCTTAAGTGGCTATAGACTTCCCTGAGATTGATGAACATCGAAATACATATCAGGCACAAGCACTTATATATCGCTTCAACAGCTTCTGGCCCAAACCAATGGACCTCTTCCAATGGATATTTAAGAACTGGACTACGGAATGCGAAATACACCTCTGTTCAAAAGGCCTCTTCATAGTAAAATTCCAGCACTCAGAAATCAGAGACTACGTCCTGCAGGAGGGTCCATGCTTTTGGGGATCTACCAGACTTTACATCACCCCTTGGTTCCCGGACTTTGATGCCAACACTATGATTGTCTCTAGAATGCCGGTTTGGATCAGGCTATACAACCTCCCACTACATTTCTGGAATGACAGTGTCCTACAAGGCATTGGGAATATGCTTGGGTGATACATTAAAACAGATACACAACGATTGGAGGAGAGAATCTTCACCTTCGCACGTATCTGTGTTGAGGTAGACCTCAGCAAAGGATTACCAAAATGCATACAGCTGACACACAAACAATAGAAATGGCTGCAACATATAGATTATGAGAACACAGCTTCTAGATGCCGAATCTGCAGACAAACTGGTCATCTACAAAATACCTGCCCTGAAGCAAAGAGAGATAACCGAAGAAAGAAGAGGATCGGAAAAGCACCCAAAGGATGGCAATATCCCCCTTGTGAACCAAAAGAGGAGATAGAAGAAGAAGTAGACGCACCCACATCAAAGGGGAACAATCAGTCAACAATTGTCCCGGATGCACAAGCCAAAGACACACTGGACCCATTTGATCTACAAACACAACAGGACCTGCCCACATAGGAACCAATTGTACCCGACAGCAGTGGGAACAAAAGGCAACATTCATCACAAACATCAGACTCGGACAAGGAAGTTGGAGCAGCCACAATTGAAAATCAGCTCGCACTTGCACTTGTCTCCCCCACGTCATCACAAGGGGGTTGGCAGAAGGTGGAAAAAAATAAAGGGAGAAAAACTATTAGTTTTTACTTGCTTGTTTTTATGAACACCAGTCTCGGCTGGTTGTTCAAGCCTATTACCTGCTGATGCAACATGTAATTTTGTTTCTTTTAATAAAATTACGATTTTTCCTTGGGAAAAAAAACATAATGTAAGTAGGAGAAGTAAATCTGAAATTTAACAATAGGGTTTTTGTTTGAGATATTCAGAAATTTTCGCAGCATTATCCCATATATAACAAAGAGATGATGGCCATGATGCAAGCACTAGCCAAGTTTAGACATTATTTGGTGGGGAACCAGTTCAAGGTTAAGACCGATCACAACAGCCTCTGGTATTTACTAGAGTAGAAGCAGTTATAGGAGAGGCAGCAGAAGTGGGTTGGTAAGATCCAAGCTTACGACTTTGACATTGAGTATGTCAAAGGGAAGAATAATGTAGTGGTCGATGCCTTATCTTGGAGGCCAACTTCCCTTTCCTTGATGAATATAGACGCAGTCTGGAAGACAGATTTATTGGTGGAGTATTTGAAGGACTAGTTTGCATGTGAGGTGTTGGATGGGCAAGTGACGGATGACCAGTACCGGGTGATGGATAAGGTCATTTATTACCGAGACCGGATATTTTTGACAACCAACTCTTGGTTGCAGGAGAAGAACTTGCATGCAGCACATGACTCTCCACTATCAGGACACCAGGGGCTTACCAAGACCTACAGGAGCATCAGAGAGAGGTTCTCCTGAAAGGGCCTCGAGGAGGATGTACTCCGGCATGTCTGGGAGTGCGTGGGCTGCCAGAGGAACAAGGGGGAGCTGACCCATCCCACCGCGATGTGGCAGCCACTCCCCATTCCAGAGGGGAAGCGAGAGAGCATATCGATGGACTTCATCACGGGGTTGCCCATGGTGTAGGGCAAGGATTGAATCTTCTTCGTGGTCGATAGGCTGACGAAGTATGCACACTTATTTGCTATTTTAGCTCGGTACACAACTTCACTGGTGGCCGAGTTGTTTTTCAGAGACATTTTCCGGCTGCATGGTCTTCGAAAGACCATAGTTAGTGACCGAGACAGCAGGTTTATAGGGGGATTTTGGCAGGGGTTGTTTTAACTGGTGGGCATAGAGTTCACACCGAGCATGAGCTACCATCCACAGACCGATGGGCAGATAGAGATAGTGAACAAGTGGTTGGAAGGCTACTTGCGGAACTATGTCACAGGACAACAAAAGGCTTGGTTGCGTTGGCTGCACTTGGGAGAGTACTGCTACAAAACCACTTTCCATATGTCTATTGGTATGTCCCCTTTCCGTGCTTTGTATGGTCATGATGCATTGACATTTGTTGATGCCATGTTTGGGGCAAGTAAGGCCCCCAGGGGTAGAGATTGGATCTAGGAGAATCATGAAAAACTCAGGGCTCTCAGGGAGAACCTGACGACAACACAGAACTAGCATAAGATGTATGCAAACCAGGGGTGCGTAAAGAGGCATTTCGAGGTAGGGGACTGGGTGTATCTCCGACGTCAGCCATACAAGTAGTCTACACTAAAGTAGAAGGGAGCTGAGAAGCTCAAGCCTCCTTCTATGGGCCATATAGAGTTGTCCTGCGAGTGGGGGAGGTGGCATATGAGCTGGAGTTGCCACAGGAGAGCAAAATCCACAACATATTTCATGTGTGGTGCCTGAAGAAGGCTTTGGGACAAAAGGTGACCACAGCTATTGAGCTCCCTCCTACCGATGATGAGGAGCATTTGGTGCTCCAACATGAGGCCATCCTAGATATCAGAGAGAGACACTTGAGGAGCAGGGTGGTGAAGGAGTATTTGATCAGATGGAGGAACCTTTCGAATGAGGATGCCACTTGGGAAGGGAACAAATTCTTCAGCATCCCTCTTTGCAGTTGCTTGAGGACAAGCAACATATTTGTGAAAATTTATGAATGTTACAATTATGTAGAAATCTACTGTTAGATCTGGTTATGCTCCTCCTACTTAATTAAGTTATTAACTGAATAATTCAGATTAACATCGAAGCAAAATACGTAACAGACTTACACCAATTCATATCTAGAAAAAGTACATGCACACATAAACAAAGTGACACAGTGATTTTCTGGACAAATAGTCCCCGGAAAAAATCAATGCCAGAAACCGATCTCTGGCTGCTGAAGGGTTTTATTATTAAGAGTTTTCTTAACACAACAAATCTGGGTTCCAAATTTGGAAAACCCGACAAAGAAAAATTAGATCTGCAACTCACCGGATGTTCTGAAGCCAAAATATTGACTGATCCACACCCTCAAACGGGATTTACAAGACTCAAGCCAAAATTAGGCCCTAGAAACCCTAGCACTGTCCCTAAAGCCCCTGTGTCAGCCTCTACAGGTGCTGCGTCCTTCGGCGCTGGCCTGGAAAGGGTTGTGTTACCCCAGACTGGGTGACGCAGTCCCTACGCTGCCCCTAAGGGTCTCTGTGTAACCTCTGATGGTTTCCAGCTGCCTTACGCTGCCCTAGGAGAGACTGCGCAACACCTGTGTAGCTGAAGCTGCCTCTCCACTACGCAGCTACTGCCCTCTTGCTGCTGAAGACCCTGCTCCTCTGCGCTGCCCTTTTGAAGTTGCTCTCTGTCTCTTGCTGGTTCTAGAGATTGGCATCAGATCATCTTCTTTGTCTAACTCTCCTCTGCAGCTGAAACACTTCTGAGAATTCTTAGCAAACCCTGCCCTAGAATCGCAGCTTAGCTTTAGTGCTTTGCCTCTGTGTTTTTTACAAATGACCCCAAGCCTTTCCTCTATACTTTTCTCGTTGGGAAACCAATGGCCATGATCAGATCTTGAATAAAAGGCTAAGATTAAAAGAAAGCTTGATCCGTGTGACTTAAGACAAATTCATCACATGTTTAATTTAATTAACTTTAGTTATTTCATTTTCCTAAGTTTAGACTTAGGAAATACATTAAAATAATTAATTAATTAAATATCTCCCAAACCAGATGAAATTTCCCAAATCCCTTTCTAGGTCTTGTAGATCAAGTGTACTCTAGTCCCTCCACAAAATTTGGGAGATGGAGCACATCTGATGCTACCCCAAATACACAAAATCTCAACACTCCCTCTTAGCATCAAGAGTGTGCTCTAGCAATACATCACACCATGCATTATAATATTTTGGGCACTAGTTTATTTGTTGTTGATGCTTGGCCTGCTGCCAATCAACTCTGCATTGTTGTTGCCATTCTATATTGTTGCCCATGGCGCTACCACTGCCACTGCAACATCTATACTACAGCTCCCTCTCAATTTGTTGCATCCGTGCTGCTCATAGCACTGCCACTACTGATCTGCTGCACTGCAACTTCAGTTGTTGAGAGAAACAACTAAATCTCCTGCCCAATCTTTGACAGACAATTCAGTTGGGCTGCATCCTCATCACTGAAGCTCCATAGGCTATTGATCTGTGTTGTCATCTGAAGGATGATGCACAGCAACAGCTTTGCACTGTGTAAGCAGGGTCCCTCTGCACTGCTGAAGTCACATTAGCCCCTTGTACTGAAATCCCTCACACTGCTACTGTGCTGTGTTGTCATCCTGAAGCCTCCACGCTGCTGCAGCGCTACTCTATGCTACTGAAGTCGCATCAACCCCTACGTTGTTGCTGCTGCATCTGCACTGCGCTGCTCCTTCAAGCCTTCAGATCTGCCTCTGCTTCATCCATTATCTATGCACCCACTGCTCCACTTGTCCTGCTACTGTCTCAAGCTCCCGTAGCTCGGATGTGATCCAAGAGATGAGCTGCTCAATGATCCTGCCACCATTTTGTAGCTCCTCAACAGATCCATGTCACCCCACTTTCGTGGTTCATGATCGCTCATGGCTGCATCATCTTCTGACCCATCATCCGCCACAACAACCTTGGAAGAAGAAACTTCCTTGTCTTTTTTCTTCTGAGGGACAATTGCTGGAAAAATGTCCTAATTCACCACACTGGAAGCACTTGATCTTTGACAGATCCTTCTTCTTCTTTCCCTGCTGCCTCTTTGATGCCAAGGCTGCATCTTCTTCATTTTCCTTCTTTACTTTGCTCGATCTAGAGTTGCACTGCTTCTTGGTGATTCTCCGGAGTTCTTCTTGATGCAGAATTGCCCACAAGCTGTCCCAATCTAGGAGGTCTACTCTGCCCAAGATGCTTTGGACAAAGGTTTCCCACTCATCTGTCACTGCGTTAAGAGCAGTCCTAAACATCAGCTCATCTTCCACCTTAGCACCCGTTGCAGTCAACTGATCTCTGATCGACTGCAATCTGAAGAGGAAATGTTCCATGTCTTCTCCCTTGGTCATCATGAATGACTGCATCTCCATCTTCCTTTGGACGGATTTTCCCTCATATAGGGATGTTAAGGCCTTCCACATCTCATTAGCTATCTTCCTCTCAGCTATATGTGGGACAATATGGTCCTTAATTCTATCCATGATCAGTCGCTTGGCATGTCCAACAGCTTCAATGTGCTTCCTTAGGAGATCTGCATCAGTCGATGTGGCCAAAACTTGTTCTGCATGGTCTCTTAGATGATATGCCTCTAGAACTATCAGGATCCTAGCCTTCTAAACTGAAAAGTTGGATACGCCATCCAATCTGTCCTGATCACGCAGTCCATGAGTAGCCATCTACTCAGAAATGTCTCGAATCTTCCTTTCTCTCTGCTAGAGATCTGGATCTAAGGCCCTTGGCAAAACAGGCCCCTTCTGCCCCCTCTAACAACTGATTTCCCTTCTTGGAAATCTGCCAAACCAACAATGATTCAGCTCTCTTTGATCCTCTGATCAATCTGCAAGTTTCTTTGGCTAGAAACTCTCTGAGAAGCTGATCTCCTCCTACTCTTTATCACTAGTGCTTAGGCTAAAAATTTGAAAACTTCATAAATTTAACCCCACCAGCACCTTCTGAATTTTTGCAGCTCTGCTTCAGGCTCTTCTGGATCTGACAGTTCGAGATCTGCATCACACTGGCTGGCTTCAAACAATCCCAGCGCTGCCTCTGCGCAGTAAGTGCATGGGCCTACTGGGAGATAGCATTAGACTGCGTCACCCTGCCCTTTGCGTAACTTTGCTTCTCTGAAAATTGCGTTGTCCCTTCAGATCTGCCCTTTTGCTGCTCTTCCTGCTAGTTTCTGCAGCAAGAACCTTCAGTGTTCTGCTGGTGACCCTCTTAGATCTGCAATTGCTCTGATACCATGTGAAAATTTTTGAATGTTACAATTATGCTGAAATCTATTGTTAGATCTGGTTATGCTCCTCCTACTTAATTAAGTTATTAACTGAATAATTCAGATTAATATCGAAGCATAACACATAACGGACTTTCACCAAAACAAATCTAGAAAAGGTACATGCACACATAGACAAAGTGACACATTGATTTTCTACACAGATAATCCCCGGAAAAACCCAATTCGGGAAAATCGATCTCTGGCTCCTAGAGTGTTTTATTATTAAGAGTTTTTTGAATACAGCAAATCTGGGTTCAAGATCTAGAAAACGGAACAGAGAAAAATTAGATCTGCAACTCACCGATTGTTCTGAAGCCAAAATATTGATTGATCCACACCCTCAAATGAGATTTACAGGACTCAGCCAAAATTAGGCCCTAGAAACCCCAACGTTACCCCTGAAGCCCCTACATCAGCCTCTGCAGGCCCTACGTCCCTTAGTGCTGGCCTAGAAAGGGATGCATTACCCCAGACTAGGTGACGTAGTCCCTACGCTGCCCCTAAGGGTCTCTGCGTAACTTCTGACAGTTTCCAACTGCCTTACGCTACCCTGCGAGTGACTGCGCGGCACCTGCGTAGCTGAAGCTACCTCTGCGCTACACAGTTGCTGCCCTCTTACTGCTGAAGCCCCTGCTCCTCTGCGTTGCCCTTCTGAAGCTGCTCTCTGTCTCTGTTGAGATTTTGTGTTTTTGGGGTAGCATCAGTTGTGCTCTAGGTCCCAAAATTTGAGGAAGGACTAGAGTTCACCTAATCTACAAGACCCAGAAATGGATTTGAGAAATTTCATCTGGTTTAGGAGATATTAAATTAATTAATTATTTTAATGTATTTCCTAAGTTAAAACTTAGGAAAATAAAATAATTAAAGTGAATTTAATTAAATATGTGATGACATTGTCTTAAGTCATACGGATCAAGCTTTCTTTTAATCTTAGCCATTGATTAAAGATTTAATCCTGGTCGTTAATTTGTCAATGAGAAAAGTATAAAGGAAAGGCTTGGGGTCATTTGTAAAAACACACAGAGGCAGAGCACTGAAGCTAAGATGAGATTATAGGGCAGGGTTGCTAAGAATTCTCAAGTGTTTCAGCTGCAGAGAGGGGAATTTAGACCAAGGGGATGATCTGATCCCGGGGTCTAGAATACATAAGAAGGAGAGAAGAGATCAGGAAAGACAGCGTAGAGGAAGGCATCAGCAGTAGCAGCAGACGGCACCAGCAGCACCAGCAGCAGCTAGGACAGCGTGATTTTCAGGAAACCCTTCAGGGGCTACGCAGAGACCCTTACGGGCAGCGTAGTGACTGCGTCACCTAATCTGGGGTAACGCAATCCCTTCCAGTGACAGCGCTGAGCATTTGGAGGCCTTCAGAGGCTGACGCCGTGTATTTCAAGGGCAGACCTGGGGTTTCTAGGCCTAGATCTGGCTGAGTTCTGTAAATCCCGTTTGAAGGTGTGGATCAATCAATATTGTTGGTCTTAGATCAGCCAAGTGTTGCAGATCTAGAGTTTTCTCTGTAGGGTTTTTCAGATCTGGAACCCGGAGTTGTGTATTCAAAAATATTCTTAATAATAGAGCCCTCCAGCAGCCAGAGACCAGTTCTCCCATATTGGGTTTTTCCGGGGACAGTTTGTCCAAAAATAACTGTCACTTTGTCCATTTGTGCATGTGTTTATTCTAGATCTGAATTGGTAGAGATCTGTTATGTGTTTTGCTTTGATGTTAACTTGAATTTATTCATTTGATAACTTGTATAAGTAGGAGAAGCTTAACCAAATTAACAGAAATAATTTCTGCATAAGAATTAAGATTCACAAATTTCTACATGGTATCAGAGCAATTGCAGATCTAGAAGGGTCATTAGCTGAAGCATCTGAAGGATCTAGTTGCAGAAAGTAGCTGCAAAGGCAACAGAAAAGAAGATCTGAAGGAACAGCGTCGTTTTCAAGAGCAGAATCACGCAGAGGGAAGGGTGACGTTGTCCAGCGCTGTGCCCTAGCAAGCCCACGCAATTACTGCGCAGAGGCAGCTCAAAAACAGCATTGGTTAGGTATGAAGCCAGCCAGTGTGATTCAGATATGAATCTGTCAAATCCAGAAAAAGTCTACAGAAAAGTTGCAGAAATTCAGAAGAGCTGGTGGGGTTAAACTTCTGAAGTTTTCAGATTTTTAACCTTAGCACAAGTGACAAAGTTTGGGAAGAGATCAGCTTCTCAGAGTGTTTCTTGCCAAAGGAAACTTGCAGTTTGGTCAGAGGATCAAAGAAGAAGCTAAATCATAGTTGATTTGGTAGATTTCCAAGGAGGGAAATCAAGTGTCAGAGGGAGCAGAGGGTTCCCAGTTCGAAAAGGACCCCTAGATCCAAGATCTCTAGCATAGAGAAGAGGAGCTCCGAAACATTCTAAGCAGATGGCTCCTCATGGACTGCGTGATCAGGATAGGCTAGAGGGCCTCTCAAAATTTTCGGTATGGAAAGCTAGGATCCTGATTGTCCTAGAGGCATATGGTCTAAGAGATCATGCAGAGCAGACCCTAGCCACGCCGACAGATGCGGATCTCCTAAGGAAGCATAGAGAAGTTACTGAGCATGTCAAGCGGCTGATAATGGACAATATCAAGGATCATATTGTGCCACACATAGCTGAGAAGAGGACAACTAATGAGATGTGGAAGGCCTTGACTTCCCTATATGAGGGAAAATCAGTCCAAAGAAAGATGTTGCTGGAGGCCCAAATGAGGTCATTCATGATGACCAAGGGAGAAGACATCGAGCATTTCCTCTTCAGATTGCACTCAATGATGGATCAGCTAATTGCAACGGGTGCAACCGTAGATGATGCAGTGATAGTCAGGACTGCCCTCAATGCAGTCACAGATGAGTGGGAAACCTCTGTCCAAAGTATCTTGGGCAGAGCGGACCTCCCAAATTGGGACAGCTTGTGGTCGATCCTGCGGCAAGAAGAACTACGAAGGTTCACCAAGAAGCAGCACAGCCCTACGTTGAGCAAGGTTAAGAAGGAAGAGGAGGAAGATGCAGCCTTGGAATCAAAGAAGAAACTGAAGAAGAAGAAGGATCTTTCTAAGATCAAGTAATTCCAGTGTGGCGAAATGGGACATTTTGCCAGCCATTGTCCAAAAAAGAAGAAGGACAAGGAAGCATCTTCTTCCAAAGCAGCGGTGGCAGATAATGGGTCAGGAGATGATGTAGCCATGAATGCTCATGAACCACGAAGGTGGGGTGACATGGACATGTAGAGGAGCTACATGGAAGTAAGGCGGGATCCTTGAGCAGCTCATCTCTTGCATCACAAGCGAGCTACTGCAGCCTTAAGACAGTAGCGGGACAAGTGGAGCAGTGGGTGCATAGATCACAAATGAGGCATAAGCAGAGGCAGATCTGGAGGCTGGGAGGAGCAGCACAGAGCATAGCAGTAACAGTGTAGAAGCAGTAGCAGCGTAGAGGCTGATGTGACTTCAGCAGCGCAGTGCAGTATTGCTTACACAGAGCAGAGTTGCAGCAGCGCAGAGAGCTTCAAAGGGACAGTGCAGTGCAGCAGCAGCGTGATAGATTTCAGCACAAGGAGCTGATGTGACTTCAGTAGTGCAGAGGGAGTCTTATTACGCAAGCAGAGATGTAGCTATGCATTGTTCTTTAGATGCCAGCACAGATCTGTAGCCTATGGAGCTTTAGTGATGAGGATGCAGCCCATCAGACTTGTTTGTCAAAGATTGGGCAAGAGATTCAGTTGTTACACTCAACAACTAAAGTTGCAATGCAGCAGATCAGCAATGGCAGTGCTATGAGCAGCACAGATGCAACATATATTGAGAGGGAGCTGCAGTACAATGGTTGCAGTGGCAGTGGCAGAGTCATGGGCAGTAGTACACAATGGCAGCAGTAGTGCAAAGTTGAGTGGCAGGAGGCCAAGCTTCAGCAGCACAGAACCAGTGCCCAAAATCATGTAATGCATAAGTGTGACGTATTGCTAGAGCACACCCTTGATACTAAGAGGGAGTGTTGAGATTTTGTGTATTTGGGGTAGCATCAGTTGTGCTCTAGGTCCCAAATTTTGAGGAAGGACTAGAGTTCACCTAATCTACAAGACCCAGAAATGGATTTGGGAAATTTCATCTGGTTTAGGAGATATTAAATTAATTAATTATTTTAATGTATTTCCTAAGTTAACACTTAGGACAATAAAATAATTAAAGTGAATTTAATTAAACATGTGATGAAATTGTCTTAAGTCACACGGATCAAGCTTTCTTCTAATCTTAGCCATTGATTAAAGATTTAATCTTGGTCGTTAATTTGTCAATGAGAAAAGTATAAAGGAAAGGCTTGGGGTCATTTTGTAAAGACACATAGAGGCAGAGCACTGAAGCTAAGCTGAGATTCTAGGGCAGTGTAATATTCCCAATTAGCAATAGCTAATTGGAAATATTAATTTTTGGCTATTTCACTTTAATAAAGTTAAGTTAGAAATAAAGTGGGTGAAGAGGGACACTTAACTCACACTTAGGATAAAAGCATTTCCTAAAGTCACTTGGAGACATGTTTATTTGGCAGCGTGGGGCCTAAGGGACGAAGTGGCAGCGTGGGGCCTAGGGGACTAAGTGGCAACATGAGGGAGATGTCAGCGTGGGTAGCGTGGGCCCAAGTCAGCGCAAAGCTAGAGGGACAGCGTGGCTCAAGGAGACGGCGCAATTGGTGGTGGGGCCAAGGTGAGAGCAAGGCTCTCCAAACATAAAAAGGGAGAGAGGCTCTTCATTTGGATCATTCTAATTATGCATCTATGATATTTGTCTTTTGACATTGAGCAAACTTTTGCTATTGAGCAAAGTTTGCAAGTGTTGTTCAGCACACCGGGTGTCTCCGTGCGGAGATCCCAACCTCAGCCCCGGGGGACTTCGAGTGCCTGCACGGGTGAGGAGTTTTATCCTTGTTTTGCCAGAAAGAGTTGGAGCAGGCACAGTTGGGATTGTTCACTTGCAGAGGCAGCGCAATCAGTGAGAAGGAGGACGCAGTCTTTGGAGGAGGAGATTCCGGATTGAGGGTTTATCAGGGGATTCAGCCTGGGAGAGTTGGAAAGGGGTCAGCCCTTCCCTATTCCATCATTTTGGTAGCAGATCATTCTGGGCCAGCATTTATCATTGGGACAGCGTGGTACCTCAGGGGAGGTCATTTTCGGAGGTCAGCGATTTTCGAAAAGCTCTCTGGGCTTTCATGGGTATTGGGTGGAGAGGTCATTCCCAAAGTTTCATAATTTTCTGAGGTGGGGAGCAGCCCCAAAGATTCAGTTTATTCCAACAATAGCAACAGCATGATAGCAACACCAACAGCTTGGAGATTACGCTGTCATTGAGGGAGAAGCCATTCCATGATATATTCTGAGAGTATTTCTACGCTTGCCTAGTGCAAGCCAAGGTGCCATCATTCCGATCACCTTTGTACTCATTTTATCTTTCAGTATTTAATAAAATGGCTTAGCGTTCTCCATGTTTTGTCTTGTTCATATGATGTCTCTCTAGTTGTTGTAGTTTCTTGTTTATGTGCTTTATATTGCTATTTATTTCTATTCGGAATATTACAGGCAGGGTTGCTAAGAATTCTCAAGTGTTTCAGTTGCAAAGAGGGGAATTTAGACCAAGGGGATGATCTGATCCCCGGGTCTAGAATACACAAGAAGCAGAGAAGAGATCAGGAAAGATAGTGCAGAGGAAGGTAGCAACAGACGGCAGCAACAACAACAGCAGCAGACGGTAGCAGCAGGCAGGACAGTGTGATTTTCAGGAAACACTTCAGAGGTTACGCAGAGACCCTTAGGGGCAACATAGTGACTGCGTCACCCAGTCTGGGGTAACGTAGTCCCTTCCAGTGACAGCGCTGAGCATTTGGAGGCCTTCAAAGGCTGACGCAATGTCTTTCAGGGGCAGATCTGGGGTTTCTAGGCCTATATCTAGTTGAGTTCTATAAATCCCGTTTGAGGGTGTGGATCAGTCAATATTGTTGGTCTTAGATCAGCCAAGTGCTGCAGATCTAGAGTTTTCTCTGTAGGGTTTTCCAGATATAGAACCCAGAGTTGTGTATTCAGAAATATTCTTAATAATAGAGCCCTCCAGCAGCCAAATACCGGTTTTCCCACATTGGGTTTTTCCAGGGAAAGTTTGTCCAAAAATAACTGTGTCACTTTGTCTATGTGTGCATGTGCTTATTCTAGATCTGAATTGGTAGAGATTTGTTATGTGTTTTGCTTTGATGTTAACTTGAATTTATTCAGTTGATAACTTGTATAAGTAGGAGAAGCTTAACCGGATTAACAGAAATAATTTTTGCATAAGAATTAAGATTCAGAAATTTCTACAGTCTCTGCCTGATTCTAGACACTAGGATCAGATCATTCCCTTTGTCCAAACTCCCCTCTCTGCAGCTAAAACACTTCTGAGAATTCTTAGCAAACCCTGCCCTAGAATCTCAGCTTAGCTTTAGTGCTCTGCCTCTATGTCTTTTTACAAATGACCCTAAGTTTTTCCTTTATACTTTTCTCGTCAGGAAACCAACGGCCATGATCAGATCTTGAATCAAAGGCTAAGATTAAAAGAAAACTTGATCCGTATGACTTAAGACAATTTCATCACATGTTTAATTTAATTAAATTTAATTATTTCATTTTCCTAAGTATGGTCTTAGGAATACATTAAAAAAATTAATGAATTAAATATCTCCCAAACCATATGAAATTTCTCAAATCCCTTTTTGGGTCTTGTAAATCAAGTGTACTCTAGTCCCTCCCCAAAATTTGGGAGCTAAAGCACATCTGATGCTACCCCAAATACACAAAATCTCAATACTCCCTCTTAGCATCAGGAATGTGCTCTAGCAATTACATCACACCATGCATTACAAGATTTTGGGCACTGGTTTCTGTGTTGCTGATGCTTGGCCTGTTGCCAATCAACTCTGCACTGTTGCAGCCATTCTGTACTGTTGTCCATGACGCTTCCACTGCCACTGCAATATCTGTACTACAGCTCCCTCTCAATTTGTTGCATCTGTGTTGCTCATAGCACTGCCACTGTTGATCTGCTGCACTGCAACTTTAGTTACTGAGAGAAACAACTGAATCTCATGCCCAATCTTTGATAGATAAGTCAGTTGGGTTGCATCCTCATCATTGAAGCTCCATAGGCTACTAATCTATGCAGTCATCTGAAGGATGATGCACAGCAACAGCTCTGCACTGCTAAAGTCACATCAATCCCTTGAGCTGAAATCCCTCACGTTGCTGCTATGTTGCGCTATCCTCCTGAAGCCTCCACGTTGCTGCAGCTCTGCTCTACACTGCTAAAATCACATCAGCCCCTATGTTGTTGCTGCTTCTACACTGCTACTACATCTGCACTGCGTTGCTCCTTCCAACACTTAGATCTGCCTCTGCTTCATCCGTGATCTATGCACCCACTGCTCCACTTGTCCCGCTACTGTCTCAAGGTTCCCATAGCTCAAATATGATCCAAGGGATGAGCTGCTCAAGGATCCCACCACCATTCTGTAGCTCCTCTACAGATCCATGTCACCCCACTTTCGTGGTTCATGAGCACTCATGGCTGCATCATCTTCTGACCCATCATCCGCCACAACAGCCTTGGTAGAAGAAGATTCCTTGTCCTTTTTCTTCTGAGGACAATTGCTGGCAAAATGTCCTAATTCACCACACTAGAAGCACTTGATCTTTGACAGATCCTCCTTTTTTCTTTGCTGCCTCTTTGATGCCAAGGCTGCATCTTCTTCATTTTCCTTCTTCACTTTGCTCGATCTAGAGCTGTACTGCTTCTTGGTGATTCTTAGGAGTTCTTCTTGATGCAAAATTGCCCACAAGTTGTCCCAATCTGGGAGGTCCACTCTGCCCAAGATGCTTTGGACAAAGGTCTCCCACTCATTTGTGACTGCATTAAGAGCAGTCCTGACCATCAGCTCATCGTCCACCTTAGCACCCATTCCAGTCAACTGATCTCTGATCGACAGCAATCTAAAGAGGAAATGTTCCATGTCTTCTCCCTTGGTCATCATGAATGACCGCATCGCCTTCTTCCTTTGGACGGATTTTCCCTCATATAGGGATGTTAAGGCCTTCCACATCTCATTATTTGTCTTCTTTTCAGCTATATGTGGGACAACATGGTCCTTAATTGCATCCATGATCAACCGCCTGCATGTCCAGCAGCTTCATTGTGCTTCCTTAGGATATCTACATCAGTCGGTGTCGCCAGAACTTGTTCTGCATGGTCTCTTAGATGATATGCCTCTAGGACTATCAGGATCCTAGCCTTCCAAATTGAAAAGTTGGATAGGCCATCCAATATGTCCTGATCATGTAGTCCACGAGGAGCCATCTACTCAGAAATGTGTCGGAGCTTCCTTTCGCTTTGCTAGAGATCTGGATCTAAGGCCCTTGGCGAAACAGCCACCTTCTGCTCCCTCTAACAATTGATTTCCCTTCTTGGAAATCTGCCAAATCAACAATGATTCAACTCTCTTTGATCCTCTGATAAATCTGCAAGTTGCTTTGGCTAGAGACTCTCTGAGAAATTGATCGCCTCCCGCTCTTTGTCAGTAGTGCTTAGGCTAAAAATCTGAAAACCTCAGAAATTTAACCCCACCACCACCTTCTAAATTTTTGCATCTCTGCTTCAGTTTCTTCTAGATCTGACAGTTCCAGATCTGCGTCACACTGGTTGGCTTCAGACAATCCCAATGTTGCCTCAACGCAGTAAGTGCGTGGGCCTGCTGGGAGACAGCGTTAGACTGCGTCACCCTGCCCTCTGCGTAACTCTGCTTCTCTAAAAACTACGTTGGCCCTTCAGATCTGCCCTTCTGCTACTTTTCCTACTACTTTCTGCAGCAAGAACCTTCAGTCTTCTGCTAGTGACCTTCCTAGATCTGCAATTGCTCTGATACCATGTGAAAATTTATGAATGTTACAATTATGCAGAAATCTATTGTTAGATCTGGTTATGCTCCTCCTACTTAATTAAGTTATTAACTGGATAATTCAAATTAATGTCGAAGAAAAAAACATAACAGACTTTCACCAATTCAGATCTAGAAAAAGTACATGCACACATAGACAAAGTGACACAGTGATTTTCTAGACAAATAGTCCCCGGAAAAACCCAATGCGGGAAAACCGGTCTCTAGCTGCTAGAGGGTTTTATTATTAAGAGTTTTCTGAGTACAGCAAATATCGGTTCCAGGTCTGGAAAACACGATAGAGAAAAATTAGATCTGCAACTCACCGGCTGTTCTGAAGCCAAAATATTGACTGATCCACACCCTCAAACGGGATTTACAGGACTCAGCAAAAATTAGGCCCTAGAAACCCCGGCGCTGCCCCTCAAGCCCCTACGTCAGCCTCTACAGCCCCTGCGTCCCTCAACATCGTCCTGGAAAGGGCTATTTTACCCCAAACTGGGTGACGCAATCCCTACGCTGCCCCTAAGGGTCTCTACGTAACCTCTGAGGGTTTCCAACTGCCTTACGCTGCCTTGGGAGTGACTACGCAGCACCTGTGTAGCAGAAGCAGCCTCTGCGCTGTGCAACTGCGACCCTCTTGCTGCTGAAGCCCCTGCTTCTTTGCGTTGCCCTTCTGAAGCTGATCTTTGTCTCTGCTGATTCTAGACATTGGGATGAGACCATCCCCTTTGTCTAAGCTCCCCTCTCTGCATCTGAAACACTTCTAAGAATTCTTAGCAAACCCTGCCCTAGAATCTCAGCTTAGCTTCAGTGCTCTGCCTCTGTGTTTTTTTACAAATGACCCCAAGTCTTTCCTTTATACTTTTCTCGTTGGGAAACAACGGCCATGATCAGATCTTGAATCAAAGGCTAAGATTAAAATAAAGCTTGATCCGTGTGAATTAAGACAATTTCATCATATGCTTAATTTAATAAACCTTAATTATTTCATTTTCCTAAGTTTAGACTTAGGAAATACATTAAAATAATTAATTAATTAAATATCTCCCAAACCAGATGAAATTTCCCAAATCCCTTTCTGGGTCTTATAGATCAAGTGTACTTTAGTCCCTCCACAAAATTTGGGAGCTAGAGCACATCTGATGCTACCCCAAATACACAAAATCTCAACACATTTTTGGGGATTTTTGGGGGGGGGGGGGGCTGTAATATTCAAAATTAGCAATCCAGCTAATTGGAATACTAATTTTGGTTAATTTTTGTATTTCCTAATGTTGAGCAGAAATAAAGTGGGTAGGGAACCCACAAATAACTTTAGACCGAAATAAAGCATTTTCCTAAAGTCACTAAGGGAAAATTGCGACTCTAGTGGTGGGGTCGAGTTGTCCTTAGGTGGCAGTGTGGAGGGGGCACGAAGTGGGCAGCGTATGATTGGTTGGAGGAATGCAACACTTGGTTGGCTCAAGGAGAGGCAGTGCAGGCCAAGGTGGGGCCCAAGGAATTCATTGAGCCTCAATGGACAAAAGGAAAAAGGGAAGGCTTCATTTTCCATTCATTCAGCTTATTTCTTATTGTCAATTTGACTGAGCATGCTTGAGCCAGAGAGCCAAATCTGCAGTGTTGTTCAGCACACGAGATCTTCCAGCAGAGATCTCAACCTCTACTTCGGGGGACTTCAAGTGCCCACTCAGGAGAGGAGTTATGCATTTTGTGGGAGGATTATCCATCAGCATCTTCAGGAGACAACGTAGTCCCTTTAGGATTGCATAGAGACAGAGAGGAATGCACAGTGGCTGCACAGTGCACTTGGGTATTGGTGCCAAGAGTGTGGAAGAGAAGAGGAACTTCAACAGGATATTCAGAGGGGAGGCTAACCACCTCCTACTAGGGATTTTTATAGCATTTCGAAGGCTCTTACCAGCAGTTTCCTCCAGTGGTTCGATTTCCCCAGTAGATCAATGAGCCAAGCCTAAGAGAGCCAAATCCCGAGGTCGAGCTTTCAGCAAACCCTTCGCGGGTTTTTGTGGGTTTATTGAGGAGAGTTCGGTGTCCAATTCCCGGACTTTTCTGGGCATGGGAAGCAGCCTAACCAGCAGAACAAATCCATTGAAGGATTGCGCAGTTCTGGCCAGGAGGGCTGAGATTTTCGTGGTAGTCTGTCTCTAAGTGAGTCGACAAAGAGAAAGGGCTTCTAGATTTGAGATCTTGTTGTCGCAGAGGGAGCTGCGCAAAGCCTCCATGCAGAAGACAGAGGGACGTAGTTTTCTGAAGCTGTTGCTGGGCAAAAAGGCGTCAGAAGGAGTCAAGAGCACATATTTGGGGAATTCTTCCTCAGTGATTTGATAGCCGAGGAAGTCAGCATTTCTAGGTTGTTGAACAGTAGAGGAGAAGCAGAACTTACAACTCCACCAGGGAGTGCGTAAGCCTGCCAGGTGCTGCGCTGTAGGGAGAAAGAGGGAACAGATTCGACAGTTTTTCAGATGAGATGGCATCTTACGCACTTCGTGATTAAGATCGATTGGAGGGCTCCTCCAACTATATGATTTGGAAGGAACAGTCTCTATTCCTTCTAGATGAATATCATCTGAAGGCGTTCATGGAGAACGTGGTAGTTGTACCTACAGATCCGGATCAAAACAAGAAGTACAAGGCTGATATGGCAAAGGCGAAGTCAAGGATGACATCGTCTCACATGTGGTGGGCAAGAATACTGCCAGTGAGGTGTGGATAGCTGTGCATGGCCTATATGAGGGATCTTCCAAGCAGTGGAATTTGTACTTGGAGCAGAAGCTTCGTATGATGCAGATGTGAAAAGGGGAGCGCATGGCTTCATACCTCATGAGGTTTCACGAGGTCCGAGTTCAGCTGTCAACAGTAGGTGCTACACCTAGAACTGCAACCATGGTACGGATGGCCCTTAACAGTGTCACGGAGGAGTGGCAAGTGTTTGTCCAGAGCATATTGCGCCGAGCAGAATTACCTAATTGGGAGTAGTTGTGGTCATCTTTTCAGGAGGAGGAGATGAGGAGAAACCTCTTCAAGTGCAAACTTGACGGCAGCAGTGGAAGCGGATCGAAATCTGTGGAGGAAGAGGAGAACACAACCCTTGCATCGAAGGGACAGCAGGCGCAACAAAAACCGAAGCGTGATGCTTCAAAGGTCAAGTGCTTCAGATGTGGCGAGATGGGCCACTATGCATCCCAGTGTCCTCTGAAGAAGAAGGACAAAGATTAGAAGCACGACTCAAAGGTTGCAGTCGCAAGAATCGAGGATGATGAGGTGGCCATGAGTGCCCATGCTTCTGCTAGTGAGAAGTGGGTTGACATTGAGTTGTAGTTCTTTGAACTTCAGTTGGGCAGGAATCGGGATGCTTGAGGAGCCCACCTCATGGGTCATACCTTGCTACGGGAGCCCATGATCAACAGTAGCGAGATGGAGTATTCATATGGAGCCGAGAAGTGATGGAGACGACAATGCAGTAGATATCAGTGTTGATTTTTGGAGCAGAGACAACAGTAGCGCAGTGTAGTGCAAAGCAGTGCTTACGCAGTGTAGAGCAGTAGCAGTGCATAGCATCAGAGGGACAGCGCAGTAGCTATCAACAGTCAAATTCTTCAGCACCAAGGTGCATCCACTGAAAACTAATTCAGTTTTGGGTGAGTTTCAACTGTTTCTCTCAATAGTTGAGTTGCAGTGCAGATGCAGTGTTAGCTGCATAGCAGATGCAGCACTTGAGAGGGAGTTGCAGTATATAGGTAGTGGTGGTATCATGGGCAGCAATGCAATGGCAGCAGCAGCGTAGAGACTGATGAACTTCAGCAGCGCAAAGGATGCTTCAGGGGAATTATTGTTAGAGAACTTTCCTCGCTAAGAGGGAGTGTTGATTTTTGTAGCATCAGAAAGTGCTCTAAGTCTCAAATTTCGTGTAGAGGCTTAGACACTAGTATTCCAAAGAACCCAGAAAGAGTTTGTGGAAATTCCACTTAGATTTTGTTTTATTTGAAAAATTAATTATTTTAATGAGGACCCTAAATCTAAACTTAGGGAAATTAAATAATTAAAGTGTATTAAATAAAGCAAAGTGTGAATCTTCTAGAGGGCATGGATCAGGTCATGTTATAATCTCAGCCGTTGATTAGAAATCTAATATGGGAAATTGATATGTCAACGAGAAGACTATAAAGGAAGGCTCGAGGTTCATTTGGAAAATACACCGAGACACTGAATTGATCTAAGATTGAAACTTTTGGGGCGTGGTTCGCTGAGAAATTCGAACTAGAGATCTGAGTAGTGAGGGGCAGAGATAACATCCAGAGAGGAAGAGATTTTCTCAGTCGGTGGAGCATCAGTCAGAGAGGGGCAGAAGCGATCTAACCAAAGCCAGCACTGAAGGAAGAGGTCTAACGCAGTGACAGCGTAGGCTCACGCAGAAGCAACGCAAAGGCAAAGGAAGAGTTTTCGGAATTTTGCCGGTAGATCAATTTCGGAGGCCGGGATCCAAAAAGTGGCACTGGGAGGCTGTTCCTCTTGGTCCAAGGAGGCAAAACGACTTGGTTGAGGGTTAATGCTAAGCCTGGAAGGGGGTGACACAATGGTTGGAAGTTCTAGCGCTAGATCTGCGCAGAGCTTCTCTGGGACAGTGCTTTCTTTATCCGGATCAGCCAAAAATTTAGTGATTGAGTGAGGTAAATCCTTACAAATTCTTCTACCAGTGTTTCTCTCTGTAACTGAATTACCCTAGGGTTATTCAGAAATGTATTCAGGCATTGCTACTGCATAATAATAAAACCCTTAGCTCTACTGCACTGGTTTTCCTGCATTGGGTTTTTCTGGGGACTTAGTCCAAAATAAAGGTGTCAGATGTGTGAATGATATCCTTGTTCAATTTCCTTGTTTCAGAATCATAATTATTGTAGTGTAGGCTTCTTAAGTTATTGCTTAAGTATTTCATGAATGTATTCAGAAAATAATTGTGTAAAGTAAATTACATAATAGATGAAGTAATTCAAATGGTTGCAGTAGGATTGTAATATTCCCAATTAGCGGTAGCTAATTGGAAATATTAATTTGGACCAATTTTTCCTTATTATAGTCGGAGCATGAATAAAGTGGGTGAATATTAATAAACTCACTTAGGATAAAGTATTTCCCTAAGTCCACATCGTATTTAAGGAAGTGGGGCCCAGTGGCCAAGTGGACAGCGCAGGGAGAGGAGGACGCAGACCACGTGGGCAGCGTGGGGCCTACCTCATGCAGTTGAGAGGGACAGCGTGGGCCAAGGAGCACGTAGGAGATGGTGGGGCCTAGGGTGAGAGAGGCCCATCGTTATAAAAGGGAGGAGAGCCTCCTCATTTGATCATTCATGTTTATGCATATTGACCTTGTCATTTCGACTTGGAGCACGCTGGCTATTTAGCTTGTCTGCAGTGTTGTTCAGTACACTGGGTGTCTCCATTCGGAGATCCCACCCTCAGCCCCGGGAGACTTCGGGTGCTTGCTCGGGTGAGGTATTCTACCATCATTTTGCAGGAGGATTTGTGGTTGCCTTCGTTGTGGAGCAGAGCATCTAGGGACTGTGCAGTCTTGAGAGGGAGGACGCAGTTCATCTTAGGGGAGCTCCAGATTGGTGCCATTTTGGAGGATTCAGGCTGGAGGATTGAGCAAGGGGTCAGCCCTTGCCTATTGGAGACATTTGACAGAGAGGGAGGCCATATTTTGGAGGATAGCATTCAGCACCAGCATGGCCCTTGCGAGGATAGCGTAGATCCTCAAGGGAGGCATTTTCAGGGGTCGACCATTTCAGAAACGCTCTCTGGGCTTTTTTGGGTATTGTGAGTAGAGGCCGATTCCAGAGTATCAGCGTTTTCCGAATAGGGGAGCAGCCCCAAATACTCATTTTGGTTCCAGCAGTTGCAGCAGCACGACAGTATTTCAGCAGTTGGAGTTACAGCAGAGAGCAGCTATTTCCTTTGACATTCTGAGAGTATTCCTACACTGGCCTGGTGCAAGTCGAGGTGCCATCATTCTGATCACCTCTTGTACTTATTTCTATTTCTCAGTATAATAAAATGGCTTCGCATTCTCTCTATTTCATGTGTATCTGCTTCATGATTTGTTGTATGCTTTGTATCACTGTCTATTTCCCCTTCAGGATATTACAAGGATTCATTAGATCTATTTAGATCTAGGAATTTTCACATAGCGCAGTCACGAATGGGTGGCAAGTTTTTGTCCAAAGTATTTTGGGTAGGGATATGCTTCCTAGTTGGGACCAAATGTGGGAAGCACTTCAGGAGGACGAGCTGAGGAGAGATCTAGTCAAGTGCAAGCTTGACGACAGCAGTGAAAGCGGATCTAAGAATTCAGAGGAGGAGGAGAATGCAACCCTCGCATTGAAGAGACAACAAGGACAACAGAGACAGAAGAGAGATGTCTCGAAGGTGAAGTGTTTCACATGTGGCGAGTTGGGCCACTTTGCATCACAGTGTCCTTTGAAGAAAAAGGACAAGGATAAAAAACACGATCCTAAAGTTGCAGCCTCAAAGATCGATCAAGATGAGTTTTCCATGAATGCCCACGCATCTCCAGGAGAGAAATAGGGCAACATAGAACTGTAGTTCTCCTGGAACTTTAGTTGGGCAGGATCCTTGAGGAGTCCACCTCTTGGATCACAACCTTACTACGGGTGCCCATAATCAGCAGTAGCCTAGGAGTGATGGAGATGACAGTGCAGTAGGTTGCAACGCCTACTTCTGGAGTAGAGCAGAGCATAGCAGTAGCAGCGAGGTGCACAGCAGTGCAGAGTAGCAGCAACGCAGTGCATCAAAGGGGCAACGCAGTAGTTATCAACAGTCAGAGTCTTTAGCACCAAGGTGCATCCACTAAACACTTGTTCAATTTTTGGGTGATTTCGGTTGCTTCTCTCAGCAGCTGATTTGCACTGCAGATGTAGTGTTAGCAATGGCACTGCTAGCAGCATAGCATGCAACACTTGAGAGGGAGCTATAGTATAGATGCAGTAGTGGCAGTGGCAGTGTCATGGGCAACAGCACAATTGTAGCAGAAACGCAGTGGCTGATGGACAGCTTTTCAGACTTCAGCAGCATAGAGGATGCTCTAGGGTGAGAGCAGTATGCAGCAGGCATGTTGTTAGAGCACTTTCCTCGCTAAGAGGGAATGTTGATTTTTGGGAGCATCGGAAGTGCTCTAAGTCTAAAATTTTTTGGAGAGGCTTAAGCATTGGTATTCCAAAGAATCTAGAAACCGTTTGTGAAAATTCCACCCGGATTATGTTTTATTGTAAAAAATATATATTTTAATGGGGACCGTAAGTCTAACTTAGGGAAATTAAATAATTAAAGGGTATTAATAAAACAAGTGAGAATGATCTAGAAAAAGCAAAGATTAAGTCATGTTATAATCTTAGTCGTTAATTAGAGATCTAATCTCCATCGTTGATTTCTCAACGAGAAGAACATAAAGGAATGATTGAGGGTCATTCGGAAAGACAAACTGAGTGAATCGAATGATCGAATTCCTCTGATGGATCAAGTGCTCGGACAAAGATCAGATCTAAGTGATTCTAGTTGCAGTGAGGGGCAGAGAGTTATTGGTTGGGGGATCTTCTCTGGGACCAAGAATACATAGCAGAGAGGCAGCAGAGGAAGCAGTGCAGCCTCCAGAGGGTGTGACGTAGGCCCATGTAGAGACTGCACAATGCTTTCGATAGACAGTCCGAGATTTGCTGGAGATCGGGGTTTCTAAGCCGGGAGGGCTAAAACTCGACTTTTCGGGAGGCAGATCGATTCAAAGAGGAGGTGACGCAGTCCACCGCAGTCCCCACGCAAGCCTATGCATCTACTGCGCCGAGACAACACAGAGGGAGCTTGGGTTTCGTCAGTTCAGATTTGGATCAGCCAAGACTTGCAGTGTGAGGTAAAACTCACTATATTTTTGTCTGTCGTGACTTCTCTGTATTGGATAGCTAGCAAGGCATCCAGAGATTGTATTCAGAAACTTTGCTTAATAATATCAAATCCTCAGATCTGCTGCACCGGTTTTCCCACATTGGGTTTTTACGGGGACCTAGTCCAAAATAAAGGTGTCCTATGTGTGATTTACTTCTTGCTCAGTTTCCTTCTTTCAGAATCATAAAGTATTAAGTGTAGGCTGCTTCAGTAATTTACTTCAATAATTCATGAAGAAATATGAATTAATTTTGTAATGTAATTTACATAATAGGAGAAGTAAATTCAGTTAGTTGCAATAGGATTCCTAAGATTGTCAAATCTAGGAATTTTCATAGAGGATTGACCAGATAAGCTGCAACATGGTTTCGTTGGAGTTCTGTTGGTTACTCAAGAGAGTGACTCTGCCTCAGATAACGACATTCCCATTCATGGTCTCGATGACTTCATGCAATAGATGGATGTATAGGACCAATCATTGAGATTGAGTCCTTGATGTTGATTTTATTTTCAGTGCTCATTATCCATTTTTACTTTTCAGTTTTAACTTTTGAGTTGTGACAATAGATATCGATGACCTCACACTAATTGTTCACTCTTCACTCTTAATTATTTTTGAGTTTGAAACTTTGAGTTATATAAATTTAGTGTTCAAACTTTAGTATATAGTAATATACTAGTATGTTTTGCTTTCAGTTTAGATTCTACAATGATGAATGATGAATTTAATTTTTAAATCAATGTAGATTGTAGAATGATGAATGATATGGATCAATGTATCTGATTATTTCATTATTGAATTTTTTTATTGAATCTCATAGTATGGATGAATAACGAGTATGTCATATGAACGATGTATGTATCAAAATGAATGATGAGGATGGATCAATGTATGTCATTATTTAATTCAATTATGAATTTAAATTTTATGTGTTGATCAAATTTCAATTTTCAATGTATTGGTATTCATATTACTATTAGTCTATTTAATATTTATGCTTTCATTGTTAAACAATGAATATGAAATTGAATTATATATATAATTTGAAATTATATACCACGACGTCCCCCGCACCCTCGAAATGTCCCTAAAATTTGAGGGTACTCCCACACGTCCCCCCTATGTGTCTCCCCGCACCCTCGAAATTTCCCAAAAATTTGAGGGTACTCCCACACATCCCCCCTCTGCGTCTCCCCGCACCCGCGTTTTCCTGCACGGAGTCTTGGTCTTCACATGAAAGTGTCACCACTGCTCTTCATGTCACCCAAACACTTTCTCCAAGGTCACCCCATGAGAGCTTCAATCAAGGTCTCCAAGAATGTCTTCAAGCCAACTTCTGAAAGGTGTTCTTCTGTCCCAAAACACTCTCCAAGATAAAGGCTTCTAGATGGCAATTCTTCAATTTCTCCGAGGATATTCTTAACAATATTTAACAAGGATCCTTGATCTGCTTCCAAAGTATCTCCACAGTCACCAGACTATCACAGGTCAATAAACTCAAACCCAAGCTTCAATCCATGAGCAATGATACTTCACACAGGTCTAAGTCACTGCAACATAACACGAGGTGAATTCACCATAGGTAACTGTCCAAGCTCTTATCCCATCACAGGTTTGAGGCACTGTGCCAAAAAGTGAGTAGATCTGAGCATAAACTAGGCATCCCCCACAGCAATGTTCACTGGTCTGAGTTGGTATAAATCTGCAATCCTGTTACATTATCACAGTCAAATGACAGTCCACTGTTGACCCTTCAATTCCGAGTTCTGTGGTAAGTTTTGTACCTCCGGCAAATGAGTTATGAGGTATATCTTTCCCAGGTGACTGCAATATCTATAATCTGAGTTTTATAATAGACTGTCCCCTCACTAATTCCAAGCACCGAGCTACCAAGGAGATACTTGTCCACAGTTTAACGCATGAGCTTCCAAGCTAACACAGGTTACATTGCACAGGTGACTTCATAGTCTGAGGCGTAATGCAGTAGTTTTATTGCCAATCCAACCCCTTTCAACGATCAATTAGACCGATCCTGAGGTGAGTTGGATCTTCCACAGTTTACAGTGTATGGAATCACAGTTGTTACCACTGCAGATGTACCCACAGGAAAAAAAGGGTTTGAACTATTCTTCACACCACAGGTCCGCAGTGTTGGACTGTACGTGTTAAGAGCACAAATCCGAGTTTACAGTTCTCTGTTTCGAGCTACAAAACAGAGCCTGAAACTAGGCCTCTGAAATCTGCAATTCCACAGGACCGAGTTCAGGACTGAGGAAACAGTCTGAGATTCACAGTTTATCTCTAGTCTGGGCTTCAAAAAATCTGTAATGTAGTCTGAGGTCTGTTGCTGAGCTTCTTGATGTATAGTCCAAATTCTGTAGCGAGACCAAAAGTCTGTCCAAGATCCGAGTATATACCCAATCACTGGTCCAAGCTACAGAGATGACCCAATCACTGGATTAACCCAAATGTTGTCTTCTCGGCCTTTAGATCACTTCTGTGCCTCCTCTTCATCCTTCTTATAGGAGATTTTCACCGAATTACAACCTCAATATTTTATCCAAATTTGTTGGACTTGTTTATATAGTTGTTTGTGCATGGTGAATAGACACGTCCTTAAGAAGAGTTTACTTGTCTGAGGAAGGGTCGACATATGCGTCATATATGTTTTTGAATTTTCCTATGGTTGTTTATACTTTGACAGATTTTCACTTCAGTGTAATGGTATTTACAAAGTCTGCCACTTGCCTTCCTTAGATGGATGCTCCTTTTTCTTTATTATTACTTTCTTCTTTTTCCTATAAATTGCCTTTCTGTATTTTAAAAGGCATCTTATAATCCCCTAGTGATAGAATAACATTTTTTAATGCATTTGCAGTTAGAGCTAAGGGTATTAGGAGTTTGTGTAAGGAGATTTATTATGTATTAGAGTTAGGGCATCATCTAGGGCTCCTAGGGTTAACGAAGATCAAGTCATCTTTTAATCTGAGCCATTGATTAAAGATATAATCTGGGTTGTTGATTCATCAGCAAGAAGACTATAAGAGAAGGCTTGAGGGTCATTTGGAAATCAAGCCGGGCACATTCTCAATACCCGAAGGAAATCGATTCTGAATTAAGAGAATTCGATTTCAATGGGCGAGTTTGTAGAGGCAGGGTTAAAGAGACAAAAGGAAGAGGGAGAAGAAAGCAGAGACAGAAGGAAGAGGGAGAAGTTAGCAGAGACAGAAGGAAGAGGTAGAAGTCAGCAGAGACAGAGGACGAAGGGGAGGCAGTGCTGAGCACCAACACTAGCCCTCCACGCAGACTTAGCAGTCCAAGCAGGGACTGCGGAAAGAGGCTACGCAGACACACGCAGTCCAAGCAGGGACTGCGGAGAGAGGCTATGCAGGCTGACGCAGAGGGTGGAGGAGGTCATCCCGTGTGTCAGGAATTCTTCTGGAGTGTCCAGAAACTTCACATCAGGTGTATGCTATTTAATTCTGATCGTGGGGAATTCTGTAAACAATCTTTTCACTGTTGAAGATAAATACAAACCCTCATATGTTGTACTCGTTTTCCCACATTGGGTTTTTTCGGGGACAATTGTCCAAAAATAATTGTGTTCACATGGTTGTTTCTATTGTGTTATATGTGTTATTTCTGTTATTCTGCTTTTGATTAGAGTGAAGTACTGCAACTATGTTTATTTCAAAATTTACTGAAGCATTTGTAAATAACTTATCAAATAATTAGGCGAAATAAATCAATCACTGCAGTAATAATTTTCAGA
Source organism: Pinus albicaulis (assembly GCA_034641835.2). NCBI lineage: Eukaryota > Viridiplantae > Streptophyta > Pinopsida > Pinales > Pinaceae > Pinus > Pinus albicaulis. Next base: position 514,465,082 of record CM076583.1, read on the forward strand.
TTGAAAATTTCACATGGTATCAAAGCAAAAGGCTAAAGACAAAAAGGGAGGATCGACTATGGATTAAAGATCTGACATTCAGAAGGGCCCACGCAGTCAAAAGAGCTCACGCAGTCCTCCAGAGAAATTAGAAAAACAGAGAGAACATGACATGTCCGTGTTGGCATCCAGACTAGAGAAGGATTTCGCTTGTGTGTTAAGCACGACACCTCCAAGTGTTTGGTATATTGACAGTGGAGCATTTGCTCATATGACGGGAGTTCGAGAATGTTTTTCGAGCTACCAAGAAGAGCAGATGAATTTTCAGATTACAATGGGAAACAAGGCCAAGTGTACCCCCACTGGAAGAGGTACCATAATATTTCAGACAGAAGCTGGCAACAACATTCGGGCCGCAAGCGTTTTGCATGTACCTAGTTTGGGGATGATTTTTCTCTCGGTGTCTCAGCTCCAGAACAAGGGTTATGACTTATACTTTATTGGAAATAAAGTTTATGTCAAACAGCCTAGCTGGAAAAAGAAGGCACAAATTGGAGTAAGGAGCCATAAACTATATAAGCTCCAACTTGAATACCCAATGACTCTAATCGGCAATACAGACGAAAGGGATCAAAATGAATTATGGCAATGAAGGATGGGGCATTTACATCATGGAGCCTTGAAGATTCTCAAGAAGACTGACATAGGAGCTCCAGAACTCAGCACAAGGAGAGATGAGGTCTGCAGGGGGTGCGTACTAGGGAAGTATGCCAAGGCAGCATTTCCAAGAAGCAGCAGCAGGGCCAAGAGTGTATTGGAGTTGACACACTCTGATATTTACAGTCCAATGTCCACGACTGCTCTCAATGGTGCAAAATATTTTTCTACCTTGATTGATGACCATTCCAAGAAGACTTGGATCTACTTTCTCAAAAACAAAGATGAAGTCTTAGAGCATTTCAAAGAATTCAAGGTGCTGGTAGAAAATTCAACCGCAAATAAGATCAAGAACCTGCGGTCAGATAATGGTGGAGAGTATATCGATAAAAACTTCACCAGTTTCTGCGCAAAGAAAGGCATCAAGAGAGAATGGACAGCTCAATACAATCTAGAGCATAATGGAGTTACAGAAAGGAAGAGCAGGACCATTGTAGAAGCTGCAAGGGCAATGTTATATGACAAAGACACGCCCAAATTTTTGTGGGCAAAAGCCTACAATATAGCTGTGTATGTGCAGAACAGGGTACCCCATAGAACTTTGGGGAAGGTAACTCCTAAGAGTGTGTTCAGGGGCATCGAGCGTGAGGTGAGCCATATCAGGATATTTGGTACTATGGTGTATTGCCACGTACCAAATGAGAAGAGGAAGAAGTTGTATCAGACTGCGGAAAAGGGTTATCTTGTAGGATATAGTGAAAATGCGAAGGCATGTCGCATCTATATTCCAAAAAACAGGAAGATCGTAGTGAGGCGGGACGTGAAATTCGTGGAGGAGAGAGCCTTCAGAAGATCCCGGGAAATGGATACAGATACGTAGATTGAGGAGGATCCACTAGTGCAGCCTCAATGGCCTATAGAAGATGGGTCAAATGCCTCTCCACGGCACAAGGATTCTGAGGAGAGTTCCTCCGAAGAAGAGCAGGCAAGAGAGCAGGTAAGACCACCCACCACCAGTGGAAGACCGAGCAGAGAACTCCAACAAATTCTGAAGGATGCAGAGGAATTTGTTGGAGCCCCTAGAGACGGGAAGAGGGTAAGGAGGCAACCTGACAGATACCAAGCACTGGTCGCTCAGGTCGGAGAACATTCTAGCTTTCGGGAGGCAGCTCAGCATTAGGTGTGGGTAGATGCCATGGTGGAGGGGTACAGCTCCATCATGACAAACGATGTATGGGAACTAGTCCCTAGACCACAAGACGGATCAGTTGTAGGATCCAGGTGGATCTACAAGATCAAGTATGCTGCAGACGGCAGCATAGAGAATTTCAAGGCCAAATTTGTGGCCAAGGGGTACACATACAAAGAAGGGATCGAATATGAAGAAACCTTCGCCCCTGTAGCTCGGTACACTTCAATCAGATTCGTCATCTCTCTAGCAGCACAAATGGGATGGGAGATTCACCAGATGGATGCCAAGACAACGTTCTTGAATGGAGTGATAGAAGAGGAAGTGTACATAGAATAGCCAGAGGGCTTCGAGACACATGAGCAGAAGACTCATGTTTGCAGGCTTAAGAAAGCCTTGTACAGTCTAAAACAAGCCCCAGAGTATGGTATGGGTGAATTGATAGCTATTTGCAAAGGATGGGATTCGTCAAGAGTGACACAAATCCCAATCTCTACTACTTAGGAGTAGGGGATGAGTCGTTAATCCCGATATTATATGTAGATGATCTTTTTCTTATTGGATCATCTGAGCTCATCAAGGACTGCAAGGAAAATCTGGCTACCGAATTCGGCATGAAGGATCTGGGGCAGATGCACTATTTTCTTGGTTTGGAGGTCTGGCAGCCGAAGGGAGAAATCTTCCTTGGCCAAGGAAGATACACTACAGAGATCCTGAAGAGGTTTCAGATGGAAGACTGTAGACCCATGGCTATGCCAATGATTACAAACTGGAAGAAGATAGACACAACAGAGGATGATGAGGCCGATCCCACCTTGTATAGGCTACTCATTGGATCATTGATGTATCTGGTCAACACTAGACCAGACATCTATTATGTAGTGAATACCCTCAGTCAGTTCATGGTGGAACCAAGGAGGGCTCACTGGGCAGCAGCCAAACATGTTCTCAGATACTTGAAGGGCACAGTCAAGTATGGGTTGAACTTTGAAGTACACCAAGGGCAATGAGGTCCAGTTGAGTTGGTTTACAGATGCAGATTGGGCTGGAAGCACAGTGGATCAGAAAAGTACCAGTGGGTATTGTTTCAGTCTCAGATCAGGAATGACTTCTTGGTGCAGTAGGAAACAAAAGTCCGTTGCACTGAGCTCAGCCGAGGTAGAGTATATGGCAACAAACACAGCTTCGTGGGAGGCCATATGGCTTTGTATATTGCTCTTGAACTTACTCAAGAAGAGGATGGAACCGACCGGAATTATGTGTGATAATCAAAGTTGCATCAAGCTTTCTGAGAATCCTGTGTTTCATGACCAGTCGAAACACATTGACATTCGGTGCCACTTCATCAGAGACTATGTTCACTGGGGAGCCGTGAAGTTGAGGTACACTCCTACAAGAGAACATGTGGCAGATATCCTCACCAAGGCTCTGAGTAAGATTAAGTTTACTTACTTCAGAGAAGAGATGGGGATGGTCGAGAACCCTTTCCTCTAAAGGAATGGGTGGCTTACTGAGACAGAGGGAGCTACAATACGGATGAGGCAGTGGCAGAGACATTGTCACGACAGTAGTATAGAGGGCAATAGCGCAGAGTTGAGAGGCAGCAGCTGAGACATCCACAGCGCAGCAAATGCTTTAAAATCAAAGCAGTACAGTTGGTACCTTGCTTGAACACTTTCCTCACTAAGAGGGAGTGCAGATTTTTACAGCATCGGAAAGTGTTCTGGGTCTCAAATTTTGAGGAGAGGCTTGGACAGCAGTATTCCAGAAAACCCAAAAATCGTTTGTGGAAATTCCACTCAGATTTTTCTTTATTAAAATAATTAATTATTTTAATGTGATCCCCAAGTTTAAACTTGGGGAAATTAAATAATTAAAGGGTATTAATAAAGCAAAGTGTGAATCTTCTAGAAAACAAAGATCAAGTCATCTTTTAATCTGAGCCATTGATTAAAGATATAATCTAGGTCGTTGATTCATCAACAAGAAGACTATAAGAGAAGGCTTGAGGGTCATTTGGAGATCAAGTCGAGCACATTCTCAGTACCCAAAGGAAATCAACTCTGAAGTAAGAGAATTCGATTTCAGTGAGTGAGTCTATAGAGGAAGGGTTGCAGAGACAGAAGGAGGAGGGAGAAGTCAGCAGTGACAAAGAAGAAGAAGGCAGAGGACGAAGGGGAGGCAGTGCTGAGCAGCGGCGCTAGCCCTCCACGCAGACTTACGCAGTCTAGGTAGGGACTGCGAAGAGAGGTTATGCAGACTGACACAGAGGGTGCAGGTGGTCATCCCGTGTGTTGGGAATTCTTCCGGAGTGTCTGGAAAATTCACATCAAGTGTATGCTATTTAATTTCGATCGTCAGGAATTCTGTAAACAATATTTTCACTGTTGAAGATAAATACAAACCCTAATCTATTGCACTGGTTTTCCCACATTGGGTTTTTCCAGGGACAATTGTCCAAAAATAACTGTGTTCATGTGATTGTTTCTATTGTGCTATATGTGTTATTTCTGTTCTTCTGCTTTTGAATAGAGTGAAGTACTGCAGTTGTGTTTATTTCAAAATTTACTGAAGCATCTGTAAATAACTTATCAAATAAGTAGGCGAAATAAAGCAATCACTACAGTAATAATTTTCAAATTGAAAATTTCACATCCCCTGCTACCGCTATACCACCCTGTAATGTCCTGTGCCCTATCTATGTCAAGGCACCCGTCACTCCCTGCATGTACTCCATGTGATGTAAGACACTCCTACTCCACAACACAATCAAACACACTATGGTACACCACCATGCACCTCCATATGCATCGATAGGCCACTGCTCAACGCTAGATGCTCCCACACACCTGTAGATTTGATGGCTCCCACACACCCGTAGATTTGATGGCCTAGAGTTGTGTCTCTACGTGTCGGGCCACCCTCAATTGGTATCATCGCCTCCACCGTCACATAACTACACCTGCAAATGAATGGATCTTCACTTCAAATCTTCTCTGAGGAATCCAAAAAGTGAATCTCCTTATGTGTCAGTAGTGTTGCCACCACTGCCCTGCTCCTCTGCGACCGTTATGCCCCAGACAAAGGTGAAGAGTCCCCAACTCCATACAAGGCACCGTCTGGTGGCCTGCCAATGCCAACTCCTCCAACAAACTCCTGCCATAGTATGTTAATCACCCCGTGATCTTGTGTACAAACGTCGTACCAAGGCAATCCAAGAAGTCTGCCCATAAACAGGTTGGCCACTGGTGCTGACCAAAACTCTCCTAGGGAATCTGTGTTGATTTTTGGGTAGCATCGGATGTGCTCTAGCTCGGAAACTTTATGGAGGGCTAGAGCCTAGAACACATGAGATCTCCAAGACGCAGAAATTGCTTGGAGAAATTCCACCCGGAGCTTAAGTTATTCAAATAATTATTTATTTTAATGGGGACCCTAAGTCTAAACTTAGGGAAATTAAATAATTAAAGTGAATTAATTTAATATGTGGGTGAGAATGCTCTAAGTGACAAAGATCAAGTATTTTCTAATCTTAGCCGTCGATTAGAGATTAGATCACGGTCATTGATTCATCAACTGGAAAAGTATAAAGGAAGGCTTGAGGGTCAGTTGGAGAATACACACAGTGAATCTAAGAGATCGAATTCTTCTGACAGGGCAGTGCTCGGACGAAGATCATATTTGAGTGATTCAGTGCAGCAGTGAGGGGCAGATGCAGTAATTGGTCGGAGGACCAAGAGTACATAGCAAAGCAAGGGCAACAGAAGCAGCAGAGGGACCAGGGTAGCCACCTGAAGAGGTGACACAGACCCCAGAGAGGGTGGCGCAAGTCCACGCAAGGATCACACAGGGGCTGCGTAGTGGCTTCGAGAGATAGTCCAGATTTAGCTAGAGACTGGGGTTTCTGAGCCGGGAAGGCTTAAACTCAGTTTCTGAGAGGTAGATCAACGCAGAGAAGGGGTGACGCAGTCCTCAGCTAGACCCATGCAGACCTACGCATCTACTGCGCAGAGACCACCTAGAGGCTGTTGGGGCTTCACCAATTTCTAATCTGAATCAGCCGAGACTTTCAGTGTGAGGTAAAACTCACGATTTATTTTTGTATGTCAAGGTTTTTCTCTGTTGGGTGAGCCAGATTTTGGCACCCTAGATGTACTTAGAATACTATTGCTTAATAATATAAACCCTCAGATCTACTGCATTGGTTTTCCCGCATTGGTTTTTTCCAAGGACATTTGTTCGAAAAATATGTGTCCTTTGTCTGAATGTATCACTTATTTTTCAGTACTTGATCTATATAATTGTGTAGGTTGTAGTGTATTTGCATTAGTATTTTTAATGAAGATTCAGAAAAATAACATGTAATTTAAATAAGACAAGTAGGTAATGCAAATTAAATTTACTGCAGTAGAATTTTTGGTTTAGATTCAAAAAATTTCACATGGTAATAAAGCTATTGCAGATCGGGTAGAGCTAAAGCCATCAGCGAAAGGATGAAGGAAATTTGCCGCAGGAAGGCAGTTGTCTCGAGTGATAGCGCTGAACCAGAAAGACGTAGAGGAAGGGTGATGTAGTCACCAGAGGGGCTCACGCAGAGCCTGGGCCAGCCAGCTAGGGTGACGTTGTAGCTGCGCAGAGGCAGCGCAGTGCTTGTTGGGCCAACGCAGAGGTTTTGATCCATCGTTTTTCCGGTTGCTGAGGCTTGAAGAGCAGTTCGATTTTCATCAAGAGTTGTTGGTGGGGCATTGATTCTGTTGGTGCAGAACAGTGTCTAGTGGGGCAGTGGAAAAGTACAAGGAAACAATTCCTCAGAAGACTTCTTGCCAACAAGTCTAGATCCAGCGTTGATCAACAGCAAAGAGTGGTCAGAGAGGATTGATTTGACAACAGTTGGCGAAAGATTTTTGTCAAGGAAATCAATATTATGGAGAACATGTTCCTTAGAGGGTTTCTAGTGCCAAAGAAACCAAGATCCAAGTTTTGTTGGGGCAGCAGCAAAAGAGGGAAAAGAGAACCAGTTCGATATGTTCTTGTTGAGCAGAGATGGACGCACATGGATTGAGGGATCAGGACAGGTTGGATGGAGCATCAAACTTTGTCATCTGGAAGGCCAGGATCTTGTCAGTTTTGGATGATCATTGCATCAAGGATCATGTCTTGCATGGAGTTGTTGTCCCTATTGATGTTGATTCTCTCAAGAAGTATGAAGAGGCTCAAGCGAAGGAAAAACGCATGATCATGGATGGAGTTAAGGATCATGTGATCCCACATATTGCCAAGAAGAACACGGCAAGAGAAATGTGGACTTCCTTGACCACTATGTACCAAGGAACCTCCGTCCAGAGGAGGATGTTTCTTGAGAATCAGCTGAGACTGTTTCAGATGCAGAAGGGAGAAGATCAACCCCTTCCTTATCAAATTACGAGCGATGCGAGATCAACTGGCTTCCGTAAGGGCTACACCAATTGATGGACTTATGGTAAGAACTACCCTGAATGTAGTCACAGAAGACTGGGAAACCCTTGTCCAAGGTATTTTGGGCAGGGCTACTCTTCCAAACTAGGAGGAGATGTAGGCAGCTCTTTACAAGAAGAGATCAAAAGGTTGACTGAGGCGGGAAGCAGCAGTACGGGGATCAAGATCAAAGAGGAAGATGCGGCTCTCGCATCTAAGTGACAGCATGGGTAGCAGAGAAGAAAGAAGAAGGATCTCTCAAAGGTCAAATGCTTCAGGTGTCGAGAATTGGGACATTTCGCCACACAATGCCCTCAGAAGAAGAAGGGCAAAGAAGATTCTGATTCGAAGGCTGCTGCAGGGAAGGATGATGATGGGGACGATGATGATTGTGCCATCAGTGCTCATGTGCCTCGAGAGAAGAGGTGGGGCGGCATTGATCTGCAGTTCTTTCAACTGCAGTGAAAGGGCAGAATCCTTGAAGTGCCCAAACTCTTGGATCACATACGGCTACGGGAGCCCTTAATGACAGTAGCAAAATGACGGGAGTCAGTGCGAGAGATGATGGAGCGACAATGGTAGAACTAGAACGCTAAAGTCTGAAGCAAGCGTAGAATAGAGGCAACAACGTAGAGCAGAGCAACAATAGTGCAGAGCATCAAAGGGTCAGCGCAGAATTAGCAGCAGAGGGAGCTTCACCATCGAGATGCATCCAGACTGACTTGTATTTCAAGTTTTTGGGTGGATTTTCAGTTGCTTAACTCTCAGCAACTGAGTTGCAGTGCAGCAGTTAGCGGTGGTAGGGCTAAGGGCACCATGATGTAGCATTTGAGAGGGAGCTGCAATATAGATGAGGCAATGAAAAGTGGTAGTGTCATGGGCAGCAGTACGAAAGGAAACAACGCAGTGGATGAGGGGCAGGAGTCGAGCATCAGCAGTGCAGAGGATCGATGTCGTGGATCAAGGTCATGCTTCTGGTATTGAAGTATTGCTAGAGCACATTCCTCAATAAGAGGGAGTGTTGATTTTTGGGTAGCATCGAATGTGCTCTTGCTCCGAAACTTTGAGGAGGGGCTGGAACACATGAGATCTCCAAGACACAGAAATCGTTTGGAGAAATTCCACCCGAAGCTTAAGTTATTCAAATAATTAATTATTTTGATGGGGACCCTAAGTCTAAACTTAGGGAAATTAAATAATTAAAGTGAATTAATTTAACACGTGGGTGAGAATGTTCTAAGTGACGAAGATTGAGTCTTTTCCAATCTTAGCCATCGATTAGAGATTAGATCACAGTCATTGATTCATCAACAGGAAAAGTATAAAAGAAGGCTTGAGGGTCAGTTTGAGAATACACACAATGAATCTAAGAAATTGAATTCTTATGACGGAGCAGTGCTCGTACGAAGAGCAGATCTGAGTGATTCAGTGCAGCACTGAGGGGCAGATGCAGTAATTGGTCGGAAGACCAAGAGTACATAGCAGAGAAAGGGCAGCAAAAGCAGCAAAGGGACCACCACAGCCACTAGGAGAGTTGATGCAGACCCCAGAGAGGGTGACGCAGGCCCACGTAGGCCTCACGCAGGGGCTGTGCAGTTTCTCTGAGAGATAGTCTAGATTTAGCTGGAGACTGGTGTTTCTGAGCCGAGAGGGTTGAAACTCAGTTTCTGAGAGGCAAATCAGCACAGAGAAGGGGTGACGCAATCCTCAGCTAGACCCATGTAGGCCTACATATCTACTGCACAGAGACCACCTAGAGGTTGTTGGGGATTCACCAGTTTCTGATCTGGATCAGCCGAGATTTGCAGTGAGGTAAAACTCACAATTTATTTATGTCTGACGAGGTTTTTCTCTATTGGGCGAGCCGAATTTTGGCACCCTAGATGTACTCAGAGTACTGTTGCTTAATAATATAAACCCTCAGATCTGCTGCATTGGTTTTCCTGCATTGGGGTTTTAAGGGGACATTTGTCCAAAAATATGTTTCCTTTGTTTGAATGTGTCACTTATTTTTCAGTACGTGATCTGTATAATTGTGTAGGTTCCAGTGTATTTGCATTAGTATTTTTACTACAAATTCAGAAAAATAATTTGTATTTTAAATAAGACGAGTAGGTAATGCAAATCAGATTTACAGCAGTAGGATTTATGGTTTAGATTCAGAAATTTTCACAATGTGCACACTCAGCTGCTAGGTCAACTGTACCGTCCAGGTCGTAGTCAACCGGCATACCTAGGAAGTGATAGGTAGTCCCACCCGGATCCCAACGCCAATCTGGGCTTTTGGTATCCCCATTGGCTGGAAGCTCCTGCTGAGCTACACCCGGGTACACCACCATATCCATAGCCCACTCCATAGGGTATCAACTCAAAATCATTCGTCATCCAACACCAAGAGAGGGATTGAATGCACGAACTCTCGCACATAGAACCCCGACATGCGAATGTTGCACCTTGTGCAACTCCGATCGTCTCATCCCGCTATCTAGGTCAACACATGAGATTTGACTAGGTAGCTCCGTCTCCCTCCTCCAAAGGGCAAAGGTGACCCAGTAGTGTTGCTAACCTAGTCATCCCCCCTGGTATGTCTAGACAACTCCGCCTCTCTCAATCCAATGCATAAGGGTGGGCTGATAATGTTGTAGATCCTGTCAACGCACCTCTAAATCGAACTGTGTTGGAATCCCAACGTGTGATTTCTATGTTTCCTCGCATCAATGGCTAGCCCAAAGGATGGTTGCACATCCTCCTCCATCATGGGCTCAACATGAGCCTCCAACTGCTCCTCCATAAACAACCCAACATGCAAGACATGCTCATCAGTCAGTTGTATGTGGTTGTTGTTCTGAAGCTTTGTCATTGACCGGAATGCCTAATCAATGGATGTGTGCTCAACTGCCTCCTCTAATCTGTCTACTGGGGCTACCAAAGGAAACTCCAACTGGGGTGACTCATGTGTCACCCTAGGTGTATTCTCGTGCTCCTCCTGCGTGCCATTAGCCTCATGCTCAAACAGCTGGAACATATCTAGATGTACTCCCTCCTCCATGGGTATGTTGTCTCTCATCTTGTCACTACCTTCACCTCCCATCTTCATCTCTGCAGTATTAATACTAGTGTTTCGTTCAGCAATCATGCTCCTCTTGTTTTCTTCATCGGCAAGTCGACAGCTACTGTTTCTTCTTGTTTCCCTTGCTTACAACCACTCTTCGAGCTACTCCACCAGTCTCTCAAGGCTCCTAGTAACATTTTCAAATTTCTCCTGCTAAGACACTTTTGGGCACAAGTTCAATCTGCAGAATAATGTGGGACTAGTGTTTTAGCCTTTCGAATTCTAGTCCACAATAGCCTTGAGCATTTGCGTGATTTAGACCTGGAGCTGGTCAAAATCATGCTCTGATACCATTGTAATATTCCTAATGGAAATAGACAATGTTAAACAAAGAAAACATAGAAAGAAGACATAAAAAAAATTACAGCACATTTAACAACGAGAAATCTCCATGAACTGCATGATCTAAGCCATTTTATTGATAAATACGAGGGTAGAATGCGGTGTTGGAAAGAGTGCACCTAGGCTTGCACAAGGCATGCTAGCGAAGCCCAAATGGAAGATATGAAATCCCGCTCTGATTTGTTGCTACTCTCTCCTGGCACTGCGTTGAACTACCCAGAAAAGACGTTGTTGGCTGCAAAGAAATGTTGCTAGGGCCTCCTCGGATGCTCAAAAAATTCTGGGAAATTAACCCCGGACGCTCCACCAATAACCCACAAAAACCCACGAAGGAATTGGCCAAATGTTGACCTCGGAATTTCTGCCCACTTTTCCCTAATTTTCCCCTAGCTCCTCTAGCTGCTAGCTGAGTTGGGATCCCTGTTTGACCCCTCAAATCTGCCCAGAAAATTCTTCCAAATTAATTTTGGCCTCTCAATAAACCCAGAAAAACCCAGAAAGGGTTTGTCTTAGTTATGAAGCTCCAAAACTGACCTCCAAATGTTTGGCCCTCCTCCACAAGCAGAAGATGTAACCTGTAGCAAATGTTGTGTTTGTTGCTCCACCAAAATGCTGGAAATCCCCCACAAAACTTCTCCGGACTCCACCTCAAGTTTCAACCCCTAACTCCCTTCACTCAACCTCCAAGTGTGCCTCCTCCAAGAACTACGAAGTCCCAGCACTGCTGCTGCTACTAGACCTCTCCACAAACTCGCACTCCCTGCTGCTGGTGCGAACTGGTATAGGTAAGACTCCCTCCTTGCGCTGGCACTCGAAGTCCACCAAATCAAGGGTTAATATTTCTGCTCGGAAACACTCGTGTGCTAAACACCACTTGCAGACTTGGCTTCAGCTCAAGCATGCTATGAAAAAGACAATTTTCTCGAATGATCATGAATGCCCCAAGTGAGTGCCTCTTGCTCTTTTTGTCAAAGAGTCTCCAAAATGCCCATGTGGGCCCAGCGCGACTTTCCCCCACTAACTTTGCTCCGATGAGAACATATTCCACATGTGGGTCGTAATTCTCCATGGGGTGGCCCCCATGCTCCACTAGAGCCGCAATATTTCCCTTCCTTCCTAATGTTTTGGCCCCCACTTAATCCCAAAATTCATATGGGACCCCTAAACTCACCTTCTCTTAAGTGAAAACATGAAAGAAGACAAAATTGGGCAAGATTGATATTTCCCTTAACAATATTGTCAAGTGGGAATATCACATAGTTTCAGTGTTGAAACAATACACCCTAGCTAGTTTTGGAGCAGAATCAATCAGATTTCATCAACGAGCTTCATTGTTGATGGAGGAGAGCACAATGGCAGTGATGGAGTAAGTTTTCACGGTGTTATTTATTGATTTTAATTCCTAACCATGAGTATTCTATATTCTCTATACAGGCCAAGTTTCCAAACCACATTTGAGGACCGAGTTCTGTCATACATCAGTGAAATGAGTTGGTGAAAGAAGGGGCCGAGTCTGAGTTTATTTGGGGGGTCGAATCTCTGCTGCGTACTGGGCATAGGACCGAGCTCATACTGTGCTTGCTGGGCCAAGTGTTGCTGGCCACGGGACTGGGTTTGTCCACAGTGAAAAGGGGCGAAGTTTGTCACCCAAGAAAAGTCGAGTCACATCCTTGTATGCTGGACGAGTTTGTTGGAGTGGATCACAGTTCAATGACTGAGATTTATCAACAAAATATGCCGAGTTTATATCTGTATTATTGATATACGAATGTGTGGTTCTGAGCTATTTTTATTGGTGAAAAGTGCTCATTTTGGTCATTGTACAGCGCATATCAGTGGTGTGTCTCTTGTTGAGTCTAGTAAAAATGTTATATTGCTATCTGGAAGAGTTTTAGGAAATTTATTTAGCACCGTGTTGATTCATTTGAAATTAAATTGAAGAAAAGTGCAACTACAGCCAATGCTATGCAAACTGTTTGATAAATTGACACAGTGAAAAACTCAAACAAAACTAAGAAAATTCACTGAAAAGTATAAGGTATTCCAAGGGGGTATCTTACAGGTTTGTTGGGGACAATTCAACAAGTTTTGTCTTGTCCTTTCATCTCTTACATGACTGGGGCATCCTCTAATTACGCAAATTATAAGTTGTCCACATATTAAGGGGAGAAATTGTTACACCTTTTAGTCAAATGTGGCTATCAAAAATGCATTCATTAGCATTGTAAGGATGTTACTAGTAACTACTTGATTTAGACTAACCTTATAATTTGCTATATAGTATACAAATGTGTAAACTATTTCCACCCTAGTACAGCAAATTACACAAAGGATCTCTATAGCTATATTTATCTCTAAGAAAAAGACCTTTTCCCAATTATATTTCATTTATTCTTGACATAGTTTACAAATTTTATGATAAACAAATATAGATTGCAAATGAAAAAAGCAATCAGAGGCGCACACAGAAATCAAAGCTTTACCTCATTGGAACCAAATAAAGTTGCTATTGAAGGCTTCAAGAAACGTGTACTTGGAGGATCTTTTGGCAAGGAAAATGTAACAATGCAGCAAACACCTAACTGGATTGCCACCCCAACATTTTATTGGTGTGAAGAAAAATTAAAATAGCTAGTTTGAAGCATATATAAATAGTAAATACCTCATTCCAAAAGCACTATTTTATTTTTGAGTATTTTCCTAGGGACCAAAATTCCAACCATGATAGCCCTACAGGTTTAGAACTTAGAAATACTTCTAACACAAAAAAGGAAGAGATGAGAGTTTTTGCTCACCGAAGTCACAGTACAAAGAAAATATATTGCATAAGACACCTTCCAGGTAGCTAACAATTGGCCTGCAGAAAAAAAATTCAATATTAGACAGTTTAACAGCTAAATTATGCCAACAAGTTTCAGGTGAAGTTTCCACAAAACTCTTGAAAGGCACTAATCTAAAATAATATTGTACAAAAACAAAGAACAAGAAAGAAAACAATGAACCCAAGTAAGACGAATTCAAAGAGAAAATCCAAATTGTAAAAATGAATAAAAATGAATAAGAAAAACAATAAACAATAATTTATTTTTTCTTGAAAAAAAGTTTCCTGCAGTAACACCAACAATACATAATACTACAAACCAGCTTACAACCATGCAAAGGACCATTGAAATGACTTGTTACCTATCCGAATAGCGAGATCGCTTAGGTCCTTGCTAGATATGCATATCGCAACAAAATATAGCAGGCATTGGACAGTGAAACCCTACAAGATATAAACTAAACAACGGGACAACAATGGGGTAGAGGCTCAATGTCACCTCAGCGAAAACCCCCTGCTCTTTACAGATTTTCACCAATGGGAGGAGTCTCAGTAAAGGAGGAATCACTTACAATAGATATGTTAATGATAAGGTACAAAGTGACTCCACTAGAGCCCATTCAAGAGAGAGGCACAATATGTTGAGATTTTGTGTATTGGGGTAGCATCGGATGTGCTCTAGCTCCCAAAATTTGTGAAGGGACTAGACTACACCTGATCTACAAGACCCAGAAAGGGATTTGGAAAATTTCATCTGGTTTGGGAGATATTTAATTAATTAATTAATTTAATGTATTTCCTAAGTCTAAACTTAGGAAAATTAAATAATTAAAGTTAATTAAATTAAACATGTGATGAAATTGTCTTAAGTCACACGGATCAAGCTTTCCTTTAATCTTAGCCATTGATTCAAGATCTGATCATGGTCGTTCGTTTCCCAACGAGAAAAGTATAAAGGAAAGGCTTGGTACTAAAGATACACAGAGACAGAGCACTGAAGCTAAGATGAGATTCTAAGGCGTGGTTTGCTAAGAATTCTCAGAAGTGTTTCAGCTGCAGAGAGAGGAGTTTAGGCAAAGGGGATGGTCTGATCCCAGTGCCTCGAATCAGCAAGAGGCAGAGAGCAGCTTCTGCGCAGAGAAGCAGGAGCAGGAGCAGTAGAGAGGGCAGCAGCTATGCAGCGCAGGGGCAGCTTCAGCTACACAATCCCTTTTGGGGCAATGCTGGTCAGTTGGGGATCCAGCTAGGTTACGCAAAGACCCTCAAGGGCAATGTAGGGTCTATGTCACCCATTCTAGGGTTACGCAGCCCTCTCTAGGCCAGTGCAAAGGGACGTGGAGGGTGCAGAGGCTGACGCAGGGGCTTTAGGGCCAGCGTTGGGGTTTCTGGGGCCAAGATCTGGCTGAATCCTATAAATCTCGTTTGAGGGTGTGGATCAGTAAATATTTTGGCTTCAGAACAACAGGGTAGCTACAGATCTATATTTTTTCTACCGGGTTTTCCAGATCTGGAACCCAGATTTGTTGTATTCAGAAAACTCTTAATAATAAAACCCTTCAGTAGCCATAAGACCGGTTTTCCCGCATTGGGTTTTTCCGGGGATTATTGTCCAGAAAATCCTTGTGTCACTTTGTCTATGTGTGCATATACTTTTCTGTTTTAGATCTGAATCGGTGAAATTCTGTTATGTGTTTGCTTTGATGTTAATCTGAAGTTTCAACATTAATAACTTAATTAATTAGGAGAAGCATAACTAGATCTAACAGTATATTTTTGCATAAGTAACATTCAGAAATTTTCACACAATAATGGTTCAAGGCTTCAAAGAAGAAAATCGCTCTCAAAGAAAATCCCTAGAAAACAAGGATCAAGACCTAGGGTTTTCGAGGTTTTTGACAATAATAGGTGTTCCAAGGTCAAGGCCAGAGGAAAAGGGTTTCTTACGATGATAATCATGTTGAAAAATGTCACTAGCTTCGGTCTTCATAATTGTATTTGAGTAAAAATAAAATGTACTTAAGAAAAAGAATGAAAAGAAAAAAAAAATTATTATTATTATGACTTATTAAAGTATGGGTTTCATGCTTCGGTCATCATGTTTTAGGTCAAAGTCCCCATTGAGGACTTCTACGATTTATTCCAAGTCATTATAGTCATTGTACATTTAAAGAGACCCTTCTTGGGCTTTTGAATCATGTAAAAAGAATCATGTAAAGAGACCCTCAGCGGTTGCACCGGTTTCCTGAGTTGGGTTTTTTCGGGGACATTGCTCCAAAAATAACAGCGTTATTTGTGTGTGCGCATCTAATTTTCCAGTGCTATTTTCTTCCGCAATATTTTTTATTTGTGAAGGTTCTAGTGTATGGGTTTCGATATTTACCGTAGAACACAGTGAATAATTTGTTCAGTTAATTAACAAATAGAAGAAACTTAATCAGTTGCTGCCTAAGTCACAGGACACGTCCTCCAGGGCCCCGTGTCCCGTATTTTACGTGTTGGACACGAAATACGACCTAAAACGTGTCCAATACGTTTTTTTTCATGTCCTCCGAAACCGAATACGTGTCCTCCGTTTTAGCATTCGTGTCCTCCGTTTTAGCATTAGTGTCCTCCGTTTGAGGACGTCCCATGTACAGTTTGATGGCATGCCTTGATCCCTCAGTGCAACATGACTAATCTCATTTACAGTCTCTTGCTATACTGCCAGAAATGGTCAACATCATTGATAGGCTATAGCATTATTTTGGACTCTATTCCACAGTCCCAACTCCCAATCCATTACACACCATTATCATTAGGTTTTTTGCTAAACACTACCTGCTGCTTTTGGGTTCTATAATTCTATTTAGGGCACCCATAAAACCATTACTATGTATATCTGAGCCTACCTTTTATTTTGGTAATTCTCTCATTCTGCAGTTTAAGTGTTAACTTATTTTAGCTTATGCCTTACTTTTAGCGTTTAGCTTTTAGGAGTTGCTCAGGCACTCTTACAATTTTTTACTATTAATTATACATCTCGTTCCCATTGACCTACCGTTTTGCTCATTTATGGATGTTAATAAAATTATTTTATCTATATTTTCTCTGGAATAGTTTTTTAAAGGGACAACTTCTAATAAAAATGGATCCTAAGACATTGAAATTTGCTTTCAGACTTCAGCACTATCCTTACTACCTATTTAATCGAGAATGATTATCTCTTCATCATGTTGACAATGGACTTGTGTGGGAAGTATAGCTAGTTCTTCTACTTCGTGGGCTTAGGAGGATCTGTCACAAGTCCTAATTGTTGTTCAAGGGAGGATAAGTAAAACTTGTCAGTCAGAAGTCAAGAGGTAAAAGTTCATGAAATCACATAACTTTCATAGAAAACACCTACTCTGTCATTGTTATGCCACAGAATCCTTACACAATTACACTTACCATGCTTTTAGACACAGTTTACAGGATTATGGCCAAAACAAGAGAATGGAACAAAAGAATAAACAAACCAACTAGTACACATAGCAGCCCTGAGTCAAAATGATTTCACTGGGATCCCATTTAGAATTCATGTTTGGGTTTATCAATTATATCAAAATGAACAAGGCTTTGCCCTCTTTACATGTCTAAATGCTATGCCAACTCTAATGTCTAAGCTGAGGTGCTCTATAGAAAACATGGTGTATGATTGCTAGCAATATTGCTTGTCCCTAGCAAGAGGATCATTTCTTTACCTTGCTGCATTAGCTTCATAAGACACTTTCACATCTATGTTGGATACTTATGCAACCTCTCCTAGCTTCAACAGAAGCAGTGATCCGAATCCTTGATGAAGTTCCATTTTAATGACTCATGAGTCATGAGTCATTGACTTATTGACTAATGACCATGGTTTTAATGACTATTTAGTATTTAGTATTTCTTATGTGCTTGTAGCCTTGAAGTTGTAAGTTGTAACTTGTAACTTGTAAGTTGTATAATTGTAATTTACTAATGAGAGGGAATTTTGAATTTCAAAATTAAAATTTCAAGAAAGTATAATTGTGTATATATATATATATATATTTTTTTTTAAATATAAATAAAACGTATCCTTCGTGTCCTGTTTTCGAGGTCACGGTGTCTCATGTCGAATACTCGTATTTACGTGTCCTCCGTGTCTCGTGTCCTCGTGTCATGCGACTTAGGTTGCTGCAATAGGATTCCAATTTGTGGAATTTTCACATGGTATCAGAGCGCAGGAGAAGCAAGAAGAGCTCAGCTGCAGATGGAAAGAGCGAGCTTCGAAGCACTATGTGAGCAGCTACTCGAAACCCCAAGAGGTTGCGCAATCCATTGTCTAGGAGGGCATATTTTTCAGGAAAATTTATTTCTCTGAGTGAGTCGATAGAGAATTAATTTTCCAGATCGAAGATTGCCAGAGGCAGAGGGAGCAGCAGCATTTTTCTTACAGAGCAGATCTTCAGCTGGGACGCAGTTATTCTGCAGCAGTTTGCTAGAGAAGAATAGCGTCAGAAGGGAAGAAGAGCACACACTGAGGGAATTCTTTCCTCAGGGAATTTCTAACCTAGAAAATCGATTTCTCACTGCAGAGAAGCAGTAGTTGTGAGCAGATTACCTGCCCCAACAGGGAGTGAATAAATCCTATCATCAGCTGCGTAGAGGAGAAGAGGAAGAGTTCGACATTTCTGGCGAGATGGCTTCGGCAGGGTTGAGAGATCAAGATCGGTTGGATGGTTCAGCTAACTATGTGATTTGGAAGGCCAAGATTTCCTGCCATCTAGATGAATATGATCTCAAGACCTATATCAATTCAATGGTAGTTGTACCCACAGACCCAAATCAGCTTAAGGCCTACAAAAAGGAGAGATGGTGAAGGCAAAGAGACTGATTCTCGATGGAGTTCGAGATCACGTGGTGTCACACATAGCTGTCAAGGATATTTCCAAGCAGATGTGGGATGCTCTTGCCATGTTGTACCAAGGGTCTTCCGAGCAGCAGAAGATGTAGTTGGAGGAGAAGTTGAGGTGTACCACAATGTAGAAAGGGGAGTGTATAGACACCTTCCTTACTAGACTTTAGGAAGTCTGGGATCAGCTGTCTGCAGTCGGGTCAGCACCCCAACCTACAAAATTTGTACGGTTTGCCCTGAATGGCATTTCCGAGGAGTGGCAAGTATTCGTCTAGAGTATCGTGGGCAGAGAAAACTTGCCAAATTGGGATAGAATGTGGGCAGATCTACAGCACAAGGAGATGAGGCGAGACTTGGTGAAGAGCACCATCAATGGCAGCAGCAACAGTGAGATGAAAGAAGTAAAGGAGGAGGAGAACACAACCCTTGCATCAAAGGGGTTGTTGGAGCAACGAAGAAGGAAGGAGGGCATATCTAAGGTCAAGTGCTTCACATGTGGTGAACTTGGTCACTACAGCACTCAGTGTCCTCTCAGAAAGAAGGACAAAGAGGAGAAGTAGGATCAACAGGTTGCATCCACGAAGATTGATAGGTTGTCCTCCAGACTAGAGGAAGAGTTTTCCATGATCACTAATATACCTCCAAGAGTGAGGTGGGGTGATTTGGTTTTGTAGCCATAGAGAGCTACAGATAGGCAGGATCCTTGACGAGTCCACCTCTTGGATCAATACCTTGCTATGGGAGCCCATAGCCGCAGTAGCAGGATGGACCAGTGGCAGTTGGTGCAGTCAAGTGCCAGAGTGACAGATGCAGTAGCTAGTAGCAGTCAGAGACTAAGGAGCGCAAAGCAGAGTTGGCAGCACTGCAGTTGGCACAGTGCAGAGTCAACAACAGCGCAGAGGCTTCAGTGACAGCGCAGAGACTAGTAGCAGTCGGGAATCAGGTGACAAATGCATCACACTGAACACAGTTGATTCAGTTTGATGGATAGTTCTCAGTTGTAGCAGCAGCAGATGAGAGACAGTTGTAGATGTTGCAGTAGCAGCGACAACAGAGTTGTAGTGCAGATGCAATAGTTGGCAGCAATTCAACAGGGTCAGCAACAACATAGATGCAGCGCATATAAGAGTTGCGCAGTAGTTGGTGGGGGCTTAATACTTCATGCTTGTGCAGATTTTTGGAAGGAAATCACTGACCACTCCAGAGGTAATTTCCAAGGCAATTCTACAGCAGATTCAGGAGAACTAAGTGCCAAATCTACCAGTTGAAGTGTGGGGGACGCAGTTTCTTCCAGGAAGGGCATAACAACAAAAATTGGGTAATTCTGGGAGGTCGGAACTAGCCCAATTCCTTTCTAGGTTTTGTCGGTCAGAGGTCAAGGAGTCTGCTCCTAATTTTGCAGAATTTTTGGAGGAGTTTTGGTGCCCCAAGAAACCAGAATTAGTTGGCAGCCAATTAGGAGAACTAAGCTTAAATTTTAGGTCCCGGGTGGTCGGTAAAATTTGCCCAAACCCTTTCTAGGTTTCTCTGGGTTTTTGATGGAGAGCTCGAGATTAATTTGGCACAATTTTCTGAGCACTTTTTTGGGGCTCAAATACGGGTTTCTTTTAGGCAGCAGTTGCAAAATTTTCAAGGCCAGTGCAGAACATTGAGAAGAAGCCTTTCCTATGCATCTGGGCAGCAGAGGGCATGGATTCGATGGCTGCACTTTGGAGAGTTTTGCCACATTACCACCCATATTATGTCCATCGGTATGTCACCTTTCTGTGCTCTGTATGGTTATGATGCTTTGTCTTTTGATGACATAGTTTTTGGAGACAATCAGGCCCCAAAGGCCAAAGATTGCATCCTAGAGAGCCAAGACATTTTGAGGCTCTCAAGGACAACTTGTTGACAGCTCAGAATCAGCAAAAGAGTATACTGATAAACACCGGGTTAAGAGACATTTTGCGGGGGGGGGACTTGGTGTACCTGCGACTGTAGCCATATGGGCAGTCGACACTGAAACAAAAGGGGGTCGAGAAGCTACAACCACGTTTTTATGGGCCATACAGCGTGATTAGAAGGGTTGGAAAGGTAGCCTATGAGTTGGAGCTACCACTAGGGAGCAAGATCCACAACATTTTCCATGTTTCATGCCTCAAGAGGGTGTTGGGACAACAAGTTACAATAGTTGTGGAGTTTCCTCCGCTTGATGATAAGGGGCATCTGGTTTTGGAACCGAAGGCCATTCTGGAGACTAGGGAGAGGAAGTTCAAGAGCAGAACAATCAGAGAATATTTGGTGCATTGGAAGATCCTGGCTAATGAGGATGCCACTTGGGAGGGCGAGCACATACTTGAGCATCTAGCGCTGAAGTTGCTTGGGGACAAGCAACATTTGGAAGGGGAGGACTGTAATGTCCCTTCCTAGATTATTTTGGAACAGGTTTAATTTCCACAATTTTGAGAACAAATTTGGAGGCTATGGGACCCACTCAATTTTGCTAAAGGACTTAGAAGATAAGAGGAGTACGTCTTATTTTGCTAGTGGAATGTTGGGGCCACCCACATAAGGAAAAATGCACTTCACTTAGCCAATGGTTCGAAATGCTTAGGAGGGAAATCGAATGGCTTGGTGGAGAGGCCCACGTGGGAAGGAAGGTCCACGAAATTATAAAAGGAGGAAGCTCAACTTCATTTGCATTTTTTTGCACATTGAACTCAACTTAGTTGCTCAAACAACTTAGTCAGGTCACTTGTTGTTTAGCACGAGTTTTACAAGCAGAGAACTCAGCCTTTCTTCAGGGGACTTCGAGTGCCACCCAAGAGAGCTTTTGTTACACATATCCGAAGGAGATCAGCAGGGGAATTTCCAACACTTACACTCAGATTTTCCCAGCTAATGCGATTCCAGGGGGACGCAGAGGGACTCACACGTGAGTCATTTCAGTGCTCTTCCGAGGAGCAATTGCCTACGGAATTTAGGAGAAGGAAGCTTAGAGGTTTTGCAGGATTTTTGAGGAGTTTGGGGGCAAGAGGAGACAGCCACATTCTGGAGTGAATTTGCAGATCCTAGGCCAGCACAGAAGTGTCTCACTGGGCACACGTGGGAATTGGAGGCTTGCTTGCTGAGGCTTAATCTTGCCAGGAGAAATAAGGGGAAATTTTGTGGAGGTGATTGCAGCCTTTTGGGAGTGTTTTGGGTGGAGTTTTCTGATGTACGGACAAACAACACACTTCAATAGCCAGAGGAGGACGTAGGGCCTTTGGGGGCTGAATTTTGGGGGTCAAAACAAGGCCAAACCCTTTCTGGGTTTTGCTTGAGGAGCTTGGGATTAATTTCGTGGAATTTTCTGAGCACCGAAGGTGGGGTTTCCAGCAATATCTTTGCAGGAGACAGTGTAGTTTTGCTCAGGCAACGCAGAGCATTATTGGGACAATTGATGGCATCATTTGGGCTTATCATTTCTTCACCTGGGCTTTGCTCCACTTCCCATTAAGGCAAGCCCAGGTTCATTCCTTCCACATACTTGTACTCTTGCTCTTCTTATATAAATAAAATGGTTCGACTACTACCATATTTCTTGTTTTTAATGGGTGTGCACTAAAGTTTAAATTTTTGTGTGGTTGAATTTGTTGTTTGTGTTGTATATCACTGTTTTTCCTAGTTTGGAACATTACACCTTCTTTCTAAGAGGACACCGAGTACTATAGTGGCCAAACTCGCCTCACTTGAAGCACTTGACCTCAAATATGTCCTTCTTCTTCTTTCTCTACCCCCCCTGTTGAAGATTGTAACTAGGTTCGGTATTCATAAATTATACTTGAGTTAAAATATAATGCACTTGTCAAAAGAATAAAGAAAAAGAATTTATATTATTATTAAATGACTTATTAAAGCATCGGTTTCATGCTTGAGTCATTTTATTTAAGGTCAAAGTCCCCATTCTGTACTTCTAGGAGTTTATACAGTCGTTACAGATTTAAATTGACTCTTCTTGGACTTTTGAATCATGTAAAAATGTTTAATATTGAGTCAAAAATGAATTATGAACCTCCACACCAAGTCGGCCTTAATGTGATCAAGTTGGCCTTAACTCAAGGAATTCAAGCTCACCTCAAGCCTATATATACTAGAGGATCGAAGTCATTTGAAGAACACACTCTCTCACACAGAAATTCGATATCTACTGCTACATTGTAAAAAGCGTGAAGTCAAGGAAGGAGCCAAAAGGATTGTGAGTTTGGACAAGCTGAAGGAGTGAGGAAAATCGAAATTTTGGTGTCTCTCTCTCTGACACACGTGCCCTACATTGGAAGATCAAAGTTCCTCATTGTTTTGTTGCTGCCAGTTATTGCTAGTTGTTGCATGTTGTTGTTGCCAAGAGAAGAATAGGTCGAAGTTGTTTTTGTTGGATGTTTGTGCCATGAGAAGTTGTATTGGGTCAAAATCAAACTCCCTGAAGAAAGATCGAAGTCTTTTCTCCAAAATCGAAGTCTCAGAAGCAAGGTCGAAGTTTCTAGGTCGAAGGAAGTGTTGCATAGTGTTGCTACTACTGCTGCTACTGCCAGGTCGAAAGTAGGATCAAGAAGAAGGTTGACTTTATTGATTTTTGTGTAAGCTTGGGAGGTACTCCAAGCCCTAGTGTTTGAGGGTTGGAGGTCAAAACGCCACAAATGGGCTTGTGGGCTCGAGATCCAAGCTTGGGGGTTTTGCACCCATCGTGATTTGGGCAAAAACCGTGATGCGAAATCGACATGTGATGGATGAGGATGATAGTGTTCAGCGAGACGATTCCAACGCAACGAGAATCATTTGATTCTGAGTTGTCGTTTAAGAGAAATGAATTTTGAAGTTGACAAGTAATTATTGTTTTTCAAATCATGTAAGCTTGACGTAAAATTCGTCCAATAGATGTGTCTCTTCATCTATTCGTTGGAGCCCCTTTATTGGCTATAAATAAAGGATGATTTGATGTGTTATAGGCATCCAAGTGTGGCAATACATCTCCAATATTAGCTCTAAAATTGGAGGAGTCTTAGCCGTAGGCAGAGGAGGTTAAAGACAGCGTGAAGGAGGCCAAGGATAACGTGGGAAATTTTGTAATGGAGGCCGAGCTGTTGTAGGTTACAGCAAGCTGTTTTGAGGCATGTTTAAGGGTTGTTTTTAGATCAGATTGCTGGTTGTGTGGGGCGAGGAGACAAGGAGCTGACGTTGTTGTTTTGAAGGTAGTTTGGTGGTGTCTAAGGGAGGACCGCAGCTATAGCTAACTGCTGGGCCAGGCCGCAGGCAATAGACAGCAGTTAGAGTCCCTTTAAGGGTTTTGTCTCTGTGGACAGGCATAGAAAAGGGCAACATGGAGGAAGAGGTGTCTTGCCTTGGGAGACCGCAGCCTTAGGAGGCTTGTTGTGCTGATTGTGTGGAGGGTAAGGATTGAAGGTTGATGCCCTAACCAGAATTGCAAGAGCAGCATACAAGCGTGGTGAACAATAGTGTTTTGGAGAGGTGTATTCGGTCAAGTGTTGACTACATTTGGACTGTGTTAAGGCAGCCTGTGGAAGTCAATGAGGAGAGGGCAGATCTCATGGTTAGATGCCCTAAACTAGTGATAGTTTCCATAGTGATTGGGCAGAAAACTTGGTGTGAGAATTTGTCAAGTATTGGGTCAAAATGTTAACTATTGCATGGATCAGTTTGATGGGCACCTTGAGGAGGCCTTAGGAGTTGTTTGGAGAAACCCACATGGATTGTTGGAAGTGTTGATTTTTGTAGCATCGGCAAGTGCTCTAAGCCCCAAATTTGGTGGAGAGGCTTAGACACAGGGATTCCAAAGAACCTAGAAACTCGATTAATGTTTTATTAAAATAATTAATTATTTTAATGGAGACCCTTAGTATAAACTTAGGGGAACTAAATAATTAAAGGACATTAATAAAATAGAGTGAGAATAATCTAGAAAAGGCAGAGATCAAGTATAATCTTAGCCATTGATTAGAGATCTAATCTCGACCATTGATTTCTCAACGAGAAGATTATAAAGGAAGGCTTGAGTCATTTAGAAAGACACAGAGTGAATCATGAAATCAAATTCTTCTAACGAAGCAGTGCTCGAACGAAGATCAGATACAAGTGATTCAGTGCAGTGAGGGGCAGAGTAGCTTCCGGAGAGAGACTTTCTTAGCTGAAGAATCATTAGCAGAGAGAGGCAGGAAGACGTCCATCAGAGCCAGCGCAGATACAGTCAGGATGACACAGAGGCTACGCAGAGCCAATCAAGGTTGCGCAGAGGTTCAGAGGGTTTCCAAGATTCAGCTGTCAGATCATATCCAGAAGACGGAAGACGGCGTGTGAGATCGGGAGGCTCAGATTTTTTATTTCAGGAGTCAGATCGATCCATTGCTGGGGTGACGCATTCCTTAGAGGAGGTGAAGCAAAGGCTGCGCAGAGACCTCCGGAGCCTGTCTTTCCAACGTCTGAATCAGCTGGATTTTCCAGTGATTTTGTGAGGTAAAAGTCACAATTTCTTTCTGCCAGTATTTCTCTCTGTAACTAAATAACCCTTGGAGGTATTTAGCGATGTATTTAGACACAACTATTGTTTATTAATACAAACCCTCAAATCTGTTGCACCGGTTTTCTTGCATTGGGTTTTTCCAGGGACTTAGTCCAAAAATAATTGTCCAGTGTGTGATTGATATCTTGCTCAGTTTTCGTATTTCAGAATCATAGTTATTCAGTGTAGGCTGCTCAGTAGTTATATCAATAATTCAGATCTGAATTAATTATGTAATTGTAATTTACTTAAATAGGATTCCTTGGATTGTCAAATCTAATAGTTTTCACATGGTATCAAAGCATTTGATGTGAAACAAGAAGAGCAGATCTGAATCTGAGGTTAAGGTCGAATTGTTACAACAGCAGCAGATCGAATCCGCAGAGCGATTGCGTAGATCTAGCCAAGAGGGCTGAAATCTTAAGGTTGTCTCTCTCTGACTGAGTGGACAAAGAGGTAGGACTTCCGGTTCGATATTTTGCTGAGGCAGAGGCAGTTGCACAAAGCCTTCACGTAGAGCCAAAGGGACACAGTTTTGTGCAGGTAGTTGTCGGAGCAGAGAAGCGTCAGAAGAAAGAAAAAGCACATAGTGGGGAATTCTTCCTCAGTGAGTTCCTAACCAAGGAATTCAGCATTTTTCCAGGATCTGAGCAGCAAATCAGGGCAGTAGATCTAAGAGCTACAGAAAGGTGCGTAAGCCTACCTAGACTGCGCAGAGGGGGAGAAAGAGGAAGCAGTTCGACAGTGTTCGGATGAGATGGCAGCTCATGGTCTTAGAGATCAGGACCAGTTGGAGGGCTCCTCCAACTATGTAATTTGGAAGGAAAGGATTCAGTTCCTTCTAGATGAATTTGATCTCAAGACGTTCGTAACGAATGTGGTTGTTGTACCTATAGATCCGGAAGTACAAGTCCGATATGGCAAACTGCAAGAGGCTAATCCTTGATGGTGTGAAGGATCAAAGAGTCTCACATTTAGCTGCCAAGAACACCGTTAGGGAAATGTGGGTAGCTATGCCTTTGTTGTACGAAGGATCTTCCGAGCAGCAGAAGATGTACTTGGAGCAAAAGCTCTGTATGATCCAGATGCAGAAGGGGGAGCGCATTGTTTCGTTCCTTACGAGGCTTTAGCAGATTCGAGAGTAGTTGGCAGTCATGGGATCCACCCCAACTATAGAAACTATGGTGAGTCTGGCCCTTAATGAAGTCACGGAGGAAGTACAAGTCCAATATGGCAAACTGCAAGAGGCTAATCCTTGATGGTGTCAAGGATCAAATAGTCTCACATTTAGCTACCAAGAACACCGTCAAGGAAATGTGGGTAGCTATGCCTTTGTTGTACGAAGGATCTTCCGAGCAGCAGAAGATGTACTTGGAGCAGAAGCTCTGTATGATCCAGATGCAGAAGGGGGAGTGCATTGTTTCGTTCCTTACGAGACTTCAGCAGATTCGAAAGCAGTTGGCAGTCGTGGGATCCACCCCAACTATAGAAACTATGGTGAGTCTGGCCCTTAATGAAGTCACAGAGGAGTGGCAAGTTTTTGTCCAAAGTATTTTGGGAAGGACTACGCTTCCTAGTTGGGAGCAGATATGGGCAGCACTTTAGAAGGAAGAGCTAAGGAGAGATCTTGTCAAGTGCAAGCTTGACAGCAGCAGCAGTAGTGGATCGAAGACTTTGGAGGAGGAGAATGCAGCCCTCGTATCGAAAGGGCAGCAAGGGCAACAGAGACAAAAGAGATATGTCTCAAAGGTGAAATGCTTCAGATGTGGTGAGATGGGCCACTTTGCATCACAGTGTCCTTAGAAGAAAAAGGAAAAAGATGCGAAGCATGATCCGAGATTTGCAGTTGCAAAGATCGACCAGGATGAGTTTTCTATGAGTGACCATGCTTCTCTTGGTAAGAAATGGGATGACATAGAACTGTAATTCATCTTGAACTTCAGTTGGGTCATGGATCATTAACTTGCTACGGGAGCCCATAATCTGCAGTAGCAGGATGGAGGAGTTTCAGCAAGAGCCGAGGAGTGATGGAGACGACAGTGTAGTGGGTAACAACGCTGAGCAGACGCAGCAGCAGTGTAGCAGTAGCAGCGCAGTGCCCAGGAGTGTACCGCAGTTCAGATCAGTGATGCGCGGTGCAAAGCAGTAGCAGCGCAGTGCATCAGAGGGATAGCGCAGTAGTTACCAGCAGTCAGAGTCTTCAGCACCAAGGTGCATTCACTAAACACTTGTTCAGTTTTGGGTGAGTTCAATTGTTTCTCTCAGCAGTTGAGTTGCAATGTAGATGCAGTGTTAGCAGTGGCAGTGGTAGCAACATAGCAGATGCATCACTTGAGAGGGAGTTGTAGTACAAATGCAGCAGTGGAAGAGGTAGGACTTTCCAGTTCGTGATTTGTCAACAGCAGAGGGAGCAGTGCAGCAACTGATTCAGTGTGGAGCAGTTTTTTGTCGGACGCATTTTTTTGTTGCTGGTGCAAAAATCCTCAGAAGAAGGAAGAAGAAAACATTAATTCGAGGGAATTTCTTCCTCAATGAGTTCTGAGCCAAGGAATTCTATTTCTCATTTGCAGAGCAACAGTAGCAAGGAGCAGATCTACTAACTCCAACCGGGAGTGCGTAGGCCAGCGTAGCAACTACACGAGGAGAGAGGGAGCAATTCGACTTTTGTTGGCAGAGATGGCAGCTAACGTGCTGAGAGATCAAGATCGGTTGGAGGGTGCCTCTAACTGTGTAATCTGGCTGGAAAGGATCAAGTGTCTGCTAGATGAGCATGATCTCAAAGCCTTCATCAATGGTGTGGTAGTTGTCCTCGTGGATGCAAATCTGTTGAAAGCCTACAATAAGGATATGGCGAAAGCCAAGCGTTTGTTCCTCGACGAAGTGAGGGATCATGTAGTATGTCACATCGCTGGAAAAAGGACTGCCAAAGAGATGTCGGATGCCTTGGAGACGTTGTATCAAGGATCTTCCGAGTAGCAGAAGATGTTCTTGCAGGAGAAGATGCGATCTACAAGGATGCAGAAGGGAGAACACATTGATTTGCTCCTTGCAAAGCTTCAGGAAACCCGAGATCAGTTGGCAGTTGTAGGATCAGCGCCTCAAGGGACTGAGATGGTAAGACTAGCCCTGAATTCAGTCTCAGATGAATGGCAAGTCTTTGTCCAAAGCATCTTGGGAAGAGAAAGGTTGCTTGATTGGGAATCGATGTGGGCCAATCTTCAACAGGAAGAGATGAGGCGAGATATGTTCAAGTGCAAACTTGATGGCAGCAGCAGCAGTAGGACGAAGCCCAAGAAGGAGGAAGAGAATGTAGCCCTTGCATCTAAGCTGCAGTAGGAGCAGTAGAGGCGAAAAAAGGACGTCTCAAAGATCAAGTGTTTCCGGTGTGGTGAGATGGGTCACTACACTACGCAGTGTCCTCTCAAGAAGAAGGAAAACGACAAGAAACATGATCTGCAAGTTGCAATTGCTACGATCGAGGAGGAGGAGTTCGCCATGATTGCCCACATATCTCCAAGGGAAATTGGGCTGATCTAGAACTGTAGTTCAAAAGAGTTGCAATTACACAGGATCCTTGAGGAGTCCACCTCTTGGATCAATACCTTGCTACAGGAGC
This sequence comes from Pinus albicaulis, assembly GCA_034641835.2. Taxonomy (NCBI): domain Eukaryota; kingdom Viridiplantae; phylum Streptophyta; class Pinopsida; order Pinales; family Pinaceae; genus Pinus; species Pinus albicaulis. The sequence goes on from CM076583.1 coordinate 514,493,684, forward strand.
CCATACCAGAAGTAGCAAGATGGACAAGTTTCAGTTGGTGCAGAGGAGTGTTGGAGTGACAGCACAGTGGCTAGAGAGCGCCAGAGACTGTGCAGCGCAGAGCAGAGTTGGAAGCACAGTACAAAGTCAGTAGCAGCACAGAGGCTTCAGAAGGTCGGCGCAAAGACTAGCAGTCAAATCATCAATATCAGATGCCTCATGTTGAACAGTTAGTTCAGTATTTTGGATGGATCAGCGTAGCCACCAAGAGAGGTGACGCAGTCCCTAGAGGGATTGACGCAGACCCACGTAAGGCTCACGCAGGGGCAGCGCAGAGCATTTGAGGGATAGTCCAGAATCAGCTAGAGATCGGGGTTTCTACGCTGGCAAGGTTGAAACTCGATTTCTGGAGAGGCAGATCAGCGCAGAGGAAGGGTGGCGCAGTCCATCAGCCAGACCCACGTAGGCTTACGCAGTGGAAGCGTAGAGATTGTGCCCAGGCAGCTGGGTTTTCACAAGCGTCTGATCTGGATCTGTCGGGACTCACAGAGTGAGGTAAAACTCACGATTTATATTTGCTTGCCGAGGTTATCTCTATTGGGTAAGCCGAATTATGGCACCCTAGATGTACTCAGAATACTGTTGCTTAATAATATAAACCCTCAAAATTGTTGCACCGGTATTCCCGCATTAGGTTTTTCCGGGGACATTTGTCCAAAAAAATTGTGTCCTTTGTCTATGTGCTTTGCTTAATTTTTCAGAACTTGATCTGTATAATTGTATAGGCTACAGTGTATTTACATTGATGTTTCCCTGAATTATTAAGAAAATAACTTGTTAATTAAAGAAAAACAAGTAGGAGAAGTAAATCAAATTTAATGCAATAGGGTTTCTGGTTTAGATTCAGAAATTTTCACATGGTATCAAAGTTGTTGCAGATCAAGTAGAGTTGAAGCCATCAGCAAAGAGACAAAGAGAAAATTTTGCTGTAGGAAGGCATTTGTCCCAAGTGATGGCGCAGATCCAAGAAGAGGCAAGGAAGGGTGACACAGTCACCAAAGGGGCTCACGCAGAGCCTGCATAAGCCAACTAGGGTGGCGTTGTAGCTACACAAAGGCAGTGCAGTGTTTTTCGGGCCAATGCAGAGGTTTTGAGCCTTCGTCTTTCCGGTTGTCGTGGTTGGAGGAGCAGTTCGTTTTTCTTCAGGAGTTGTTGGCGAGGCATCATTGTTTATGTTCGTGCAAAACAGTGTCTAGTGGGGCTATGGCAAAGTAGGGGGACACAGTCCCTCAAAAGACTTCTTGCCAAGAAGTCTAGATCCAGTGCTGATTAGTAGCAAAGAGTGATCGGAGAGGACTGATTCGACATCAGTTGGCAGAAGGATTTCCATGAAGGAAATCGAGTCTCAGGGGGAGCTTATTCCTTAAAGGGTTTCTAGTGCCACAGAAACCCAGATCCAAGTTTTGCTAGGGCTATAGCAGAAGAGGGAGAAGAGAACTAGTTCAACATTTTTTTAGTATAGATGGTTGCACATGGACTGAGGGACCAGGACGGGTTGGATGGACTCTGGAGCATCCAACTTTGTAATCTGGAAGGCCAAGATCTTGTCAGTTTTGGATGACCATCGCATCAAGGATCGTGTCTTGCATGCAGTTGTTGTTCCTATTGATGCTAATCCACTCAAGAAGTACGAGGAGACTCAAGCGAAGGCAAAACACTTGATCATGGACAGAGTCAAGGATCATGTGATCCCACATATTGTCAAGAAGAACACAACTAGGGAAATGTGGACGTCCTTGACCTCGATGTACCAAGGAACCTTTGTCCAACAGAGGATGTTGCTTGAGAATCAGCTGAAACTGTTTCAAATGCAGAAGGGTGAGGAGATCGACACGTTTCTTATCAGATTGCGAGCGATCTGAGATCATATGGCTTCCATAGGGGCTACACCAAATGATGGACTTATAGTCAGGACTTCCCCGAATGCAGTCATGGAAGACTGTGAAACCTTTGTCCAAGGTATTTTGGGCAGTGCAACTCTTCCAAACTTGGAGAATATGTGGGCAGCTCTTCAACAAGAAGAGATCATAAGGATGACCAAGGCGGGAAGCAACAATATAGGGATCAAGATCAAGGAGGAGGAAGGGGAAGATGCGGCTCTCGCATCTAAGGGATAGCATGGGAAGCAGAGAAGGAAGAAGAAGAACCTCTCGAAGCTCAGATGCTTCAGGTGTGGTCAATTGGGACATTTCGCCACACAATGCCCTTAGAAGAAGGGCAAAGAAGATTGTGATTCAAAGGTTGTTCTAGCAAAGGACGATGATGGGGATGATGACGATGTGGCCATGAGTACTCATGTGCCTCGGGAGAAGAGGTGGGCGACATTGATCTTTAGCTCTTTCAAACTGCAGTGAAAAGGGGAAGGATCCTTGAGGTGCCCAAACTCTTGGATCACATACGAGCTACAGGAGCCCTTAATGGCAGTGGTGGGATGACTGGAATCAGTTGGTGAGACGGATGATGGAGAAACATTGGCAGAGCTAGAATGCTGAAGACTGGAGCAGCGCACAGCAGAGGCAACAGCAGCATAGAGGTTGATGGAATTCAACAATGCAGAGGCAGTGCTTACGCAGTGCAAAGCAGTAGCAGCGCAGAGGCACCAAAGGGACAACGCAAATTAGCAACAGAGGGTGCTTCAGTATCGAGGTGCACCCAGACTGACTTGTATGTCAAGATTTTTTGGGTGATGTTTTCAGTTGCTTACTTCTCAGCAACTGAGTTGCAGTGCAGCAGTTAGCAGTAGCAGTGCTATGGGCAACATTTTGAGAGGGAGCTACAGTACAGATGAGGCAGTGTCAGTGGCAGTGACATGGGCAGCAGTACAGATAGCAGCAGCACAATGGATGAGGGGCAGCAACACAGTGGATGAGGGGCAGCAGCCGAGCATCAGCAGCGCAGAGGACCGATGCCAAGGATTAGAGTAATGCTTCGGGTGAGAAGTGTTGCTAAAGCACATTCCTTGCTAAGAGGGAGTGTGCATTTTTTGGGTAGCATTGGATGTGCTCTAGCTCTGAACTTTGTGGAGGGGCTAGAACACATGAGATCTCCAAGATCCAGAAATCGTTTGGAGAAATTCCACCTGGAGCTTAAGTTATTAAAATAATTAATTATTTTAATAGGGACCCTAAGCGTAAACTTAGGGAAATTAAATAAATAAAGTGAATTAATTAAAACATGTGGGCTAGAATGTTCTAGGTGACGCGGATCAAGTCTTTTCTAATCTTAGTCTTCGATTAGAGATTAGAGCACGGTCAATGATTCTTCAACAGGAAAAGCATTAAAGGAAGGCTTGGGATTGTGAAAATTTCTGAATCTTACACTTTATGCAAAAATCTTTACTGTTAATCTGGTTATGCTCCTCCTACTTAGATAAGTTATTAACTAAATAAATTCAAATTAAAATCGAAGCAAAAAATATAACATATATTCACCAATTCATATCTAGAACAAGTACATGCACACATAGACAAAGTGACACATATTTTCTGGATAAATAGTCCCAAAAAAAACCCAATGCAGGAAAACCAGTCTTCTGGCTGCTGGAGGGTTTTATTATTAAGAATTTTTTGAATACAACAAATCTAGGTTCCAGATCTGGAAAACCTGACAGAGAAATAATAGATCTATAGCTCACTGGTTGTTCTAAAGCCAAAATAATGACTAATCCACACCCTCAAACGGGATTTACAAGATTCAGCCAAAATTAGGGCCTAGAAACCCCAACGTTGTCCATGAAGCCTCTGCGTCCCTCAACGCTACTCCAAAAAGGGTTGCGTTACCCTGGACTGGGTGATGCAGTCCTTACGCTGCCCCTTAGGGTCTCTGTGTAACTCTGAGGGCTTCCAGCTGAAAATCACGTTGTCCTTGAGGGATTGCATAGCACAGTTGCTGCCCTCTCTGCTACTGCTCTCTTGCTTCTCTGCGTTGCCTCTCTGAGTTGATCTCTGCCTTTTGCTAATTCTAGACCCTGGGATCAAATCATCCCCTTGGCCTAAATTCCCCTCTCTGCAGCTGAAACACTTTTGAGAATTCTTAGCAAACCCGCCCTAAATTCTCAGCTTAGCCTCAATGCTCTGCTTTTGTGTGTCTTTACAAATGACCCCAAGCCTTTCCTTTATACTTTTCTCGTTGGGAAACCAACAGCCATGATCAGATCTTGAATCAATGGCTAAGATTAAACGAAAGCTTGATCCGTGTGACTTAAGACAATTTTATCACATGTTTAATTAAATTCACTTTAATTATTTAAGTTCCCTAAGTTTTAACTTAGGAAATACATTAAAATAATTAATTAATTTAACATCCCCTAAACCAGATGAAATTTTCCAAGGGTGTGCTCTAGCAATACATCACACTATGCATTACAAGACTTTGGGTACTGGTTCTGTGCTGCTAATGCTTGGCCTATTGCCACTCAACTCTGCACTGCTGCTACTATTCTGTATTGTTGCCCATGACTCTACCACTGCCACTGCCACTGCAACCTTTGTACTACAGCTCCCTCTCAATATGTTGCATCTGTGCTGCTCATAGCACTACCACTGCTGATCTGCTGCATTGCAACTTCAGTTGTTGAGAGAAACAACTGAATCTCCTGCCCAATCTTTGACAGACGAGTCAGATGGGCTACATCCTCATCACTAATGCTCCATAGGCTACAGATCTGTGTTGGCATCTGAAGGATGATCCACAGCTACAGCTATGCACTGCGTAAGCAAACTCCCTCTGCACTACTGAAGTCAAATCAGCCCCTTGTGCTGAAATCTCACGTTGCTGCGACACTGCGTTGTCCCTCTGAAGCCTTCTGCATTGTTGCAGCTCTACACTGCGTAAGCAGCTCTGCTCTGCGCTACTTAAGTCACATCAGCCTCTGCGCTGCTCCTCCCAGTCTTCAAATATGCCTCTGCTTCATCTGTGATCTATGCACCCACTGCTCCAATTGTCCCACTACTGTCTTAAGGTTGTTGTAGCTCGCATGTGATCCAAGAGATGAGCTGCTCAAGGATCTCGCCCTAGGACTCTGTAGCTCCTCTACATATCCATGTCACCCCACCTTCGTGGTTAATGAGCGCTCATCGTGGTTAATGAGCGCTCATCGCTGCATCATCTTCTGACCCATCATCTGCCACAGCAGCCTTGGAAGATGAAGCTTCCTTGTCCTTTCTCTTCTGAGGACAATTGTTGGCAAAATGTCCCATTTCACCATACTGGAAGCACTTGATCTTTGACAGATCCTTTTTTTTCTTCTTTTCCTGCTGCCTCTTTGATGCCAAGGCTGCATCTTCTTCATCTTCCTTCTTCACTTTGCTTGATCCCGTGTTGTGTTGCTTCTTGGTGAATCTGCGGACTTCTTCTTGACGCAGAATTGCCCACAAGTTGTCCCAATCTGGGAGGTCTACTTTGCCCAGGATACTTTGGACAAAGGTTTCTCACTCATCTATGGCTGCATTGAGAACAGTCCTGACCATCACATCGTCTTCCACTTTGACACCCGTTGCAATCAACTGATCTCTGATCGACTGCAATCTGAAGAGGAAAGCCTCCATGTCTTCTCCCTTGGTCATCATGAATGACCTCATCTGTGTCTCCAACAACATCTTCCTTTGGACAGATTTTCCCTCATATAGGGAGATTAAGGCCTTCCACATCTCATTAGTTGTCTTCTTCTCAAGTAAGTGTGGTACAATATGGTCCTTAATTCCATCCATGATCAGCCACTTGGCATGCCCAGGAGCTTCCTTATGCTTCCGTAGGAGATCTGAATCGGTTGGTGTGGCTAGCGTTTGCTCTGCATGGTCTCTAAGATTATATGCCTCAACGACTATTAGGATCCATGCCTTCCAAACTGAAAAGTTGGAGAGGCCATCCAATCTGTCCTGATCACACGCAGTCCATGAGGAGCCATCTGCTCAGAAATGTGTCGGAACTTCCCTTTCTCTTTGCTAGAGAACTGGATCTAAGGCCCTTGGCGAAACAGGCACGTTCTGCTCCCTTTGACAACTGATTTCCCTCTTTGGAAATCTGCGAAATCAACAATGATTCAACTCTCTTTGATCCTCTGATCAATCTGCAAGTTTCTTTGGCTAGAAACTCTCTAGGACGTTGATCTCCTCCCGCTCTTTGTCACTTGTGCTTAGGCTAAAAATCTGAAAACTTCAGAAATTTAACCCCACCAGCGCCTTTTGAATTTCTGCAGCTAATCTTCAGTCTTTTCTGGATCTGACAAATTCAGATCTGCATCACACTGGCAGGCTTCAGAACAACCCAGCGTTGTTTCTGAGCTGCCTCTGCGCAGTAATTGCGTGGGTTTGCTAGGAGACAGCGTTAGACTGCGTCACCCTTCCCTCTGCGTGAATTTGCCTTTGAAAACTACGTTGTCCCTTCAAATTTGTGTTTCTGCTGCTTTTCCAGCTGATTTTTGCAGTTAGAACTTTCAGTCGCTCGCTGGTGACCCTCCTAGATCTGCAATTGCTCTGATACCATGTGAAAATTTTTGAATCTTACGCTTTATGCAGAAATCTTTATTGTTAATCTGGTTATGCTCCTCCTACTTAGATAAGTTATTAACTGAATAAATTCAGATTAAAATCGAAGCAAAACACATAACAGATCTTCACCAATTCAGATCTAGAACAAGTACATGCACACATAGATAAAGTGACAGATATTTTCTGGACAAATAGTCCCCGGAAAAACCCAATGCGAGAAAACCGGTCTTCTGGCTACTGGAGGGTTTTATTATTAGGAATTTTCTGAATACAACAAATCTGGGTTCCAGATCTGGAAAACCCGACAGATAAATAATAGATCTACAGCTCACTGGTTGTTCTAAAGCCAAAATAATGACTAATCCACACCATCAAACGGGATTTACAAGACTCAGCCAAAATTAGGGCCTAGAAACCCCAGCGCTGTCCTTGAAGACTTTGCGTCCTTCAGCGCTGCTCCAGAAAAGGCTGTGTTACCTCAGACTGGGTGACGCAGTCCTTACGCTGCCCCTTAGGGTCTTTGTGTAACCCCTGAGGGCTTCCAGCTGCAAATCACGTTGTCCTTGAGGGATTGCGTAGCATGTTGCTGCCCTCTCTGTTGCTGCTCTCCTACTTCTCTGCGCTACCTCTCTGAGTTGTTCTTTGCCTCTTGCTGATTCTAGACCCCGGGATCAGATCATCCCCTTGGCCTAAATTCCCCTCTCTGCAGTTGAAACACTTCTGAGGATTCTTAGCAAACCTACCCCAGAATCTCAGCTTAGCTTCAGTGCTCTACCTCTGTGTGTCTTTACAAATGACCCCATGCCTTTCCTTCATAATTTTCTCGTTGGGAAACCAACGACCATGATCAGATCTTGAATCAATGGCTAAGATTAAAAGAAAGCTTGATCTATGTGACTTAATACAATTTCATCACATGTTTAATTAAATTCACTTTAATTATTTAAGTTCCCTAAGTTTTAACTTAGGAAATACATTTAAATAATTAATTAATTTAATATCCTCTAAACCAGATGAAATTTCGCAAATCTTTTTCTGGGTCTTGTAGATCAAGTGTACTCTAGTCCTTCCTCAAACTTTGGGAGCTAGAGCACAACTGATGCTACCCCAAATACACGAAATCTCAATAGGGGTTAGTTGGCGAATACACACAGTGAATCTAAGAGATCGAATTCTTCTGACGGAGCAGTGCTCAGACGAAGATCAGATCTGAGTGATTCAGAGAAGCAGTGAGGGACAGATGCAATAATTGGTCAGAGAACCATGAGTACATTGCAGAGCAATGGCAACAGAGATGTAGAGGAAGCAGCGTCGCCACCAAGAGAAGTGACGCAATCCCTAGAGGGGCTGACGCAAGACCAAGCAGGGCTCACACAAGGGCAGCGCAAACCATCTGAGGGACAGTCCAGAATCAGCTAGAGATCGGGGTTTCTAGGCCGACAGGGCAGAAACTCGATTTCTGGAGAGGCAGTTCAACGCAGAGGAAGGGTGGCACAGTCCATTAGCCAAACCCACGCAGGCTTACGCAGTGGCAGCATAGAGACTACGCACAGGCAGTTGAGGTTTCACAAGTGTCTGATCCGGATCTGCCGGGACTTGTAGAGTGAGGTAAAACTCACAGTTTATATTTGCTTGCTGAGGTTATCTTTGCTAGGTGAGCCAAATTATGGCACCCTAGATGTACTCAGAATGTTGCTACTTAATAATATAAACCCTCAAAACTGTTGCACTGGTTTTCCCGCATTGGGTTTTTCCGAGGACATTTGTCCGAAAAATTTGTGTCCTTTGTTTGTGTGCTTTACTTATTTTTTCAACACTTGACCTATATAATTTTGTAGGCTGCAATGTATTTACTTTGATGTTTTCCTAAATTATTCAGAAAATATCCACAGTCTTCATGGTCATCTAATAGGGCATCCTCATTGTATACCACTATGTTGTCCTCAAGAAAACCCGATATGTCTTAACTGAGTTCGCTGAATTCTGTTGGAAGGCCATCATTCCGATGAATAGGAGCACTTTCTTGCAATAGGCCTTCTTGAGAAGGTAGAACAACATCAGTATCAATCTGTTCTTTCGCTTCTTCATGAGAAAACACTTCAGTACATAAATCAACAGTAGAACAAATAGGAATAATCCCTTCATTACATAAAAATTTGGAGGTTGGTTGCATGCTTAGAATCTGATTGATTTCTTCTTCAGTTAAAGGAGGAGGGAGTCTTTGTTTTCTTTGGATTGAACAGCAATTGTTTTCTTTCCCTCGTGAGGACTGATCATAAGGTTGAATGTCTTTTTTAGCCTCAAAAAAAAGAGCAAATGAATTATCATTTGTCCTCACAGAGAGATCTTGTGGATCTTCTTTCATTTCCTGATTGCTTTCATTCTCAACTAACTTCTCTTGGTTGTCATGACAGTTAACTTGAGCATGAAATTCATGAATTGCTTCTAAAAGATCCTCGGGATGCCAATTTCCTAAATCTTCATCAATATTTACAAGGTATTGAATGAGATCCTCGGCTTGATCACAACAATTTTCAACAAATGATAAAGATGGAGAATATTCTTTATAATGCTCATAAAACACCTTGTGGAAATCTTTTAAAGAAAACAAACTACCAGGATTCAAACCTTCATACCATTCCCTCGCTTTCCCTTCTAATGTTGCCATGAACATCTTCATGCGACAATCCTCATGCCATTCGACCTTCAACTTCCATGAGTGTATATGAAATTTAACGAGATGTAACAAAGCATCATCAACATTCTCATCTTGAAAAATAGGAAGGTTTCTTTGCCAATTTACCTAAGGCATTTTATGTGGGAATCCAGAAATGTAATCTCTGTTCATTGGAGCATAACTGCGTTGTATTCTTGGATCCATCTTGTCAATCAGTCAGAGAGTGGGGTCACTATATATTCACAACCAATCTGGATTCTTCTACCGTTGCAGTCTTTAGGTCAACTGAAAACTGTGGAGTCGCCAGGTGGATGATTTCAACTTCTTGTGTCCAGCTATTGTCCACCATCAACAACCAGATAACAATCTTGGAACATACTTGAATCATACAATATTTTGACTAGGGTTTCTGAATTCTGATGAAATATTAAACTTTTCCAATGACTCAGTTCCCCAATATGGTCGCCATTATGTTAGCTCTCCATAATTTGTAAGATTGGCAAGAACAAACGACAGAGGACAACATCAAACCACTTTGGAGTCCAGGACTTAGCCTTCTTAGACTCAGAGAGGACTCTCTCTGTTTTTATGATTTAGCTTGATAATTATAAATGCTGATATTAGGCTAGTTATAGAAATTATGAGGGTTGTTTGTTTTGATTGATTGAGTGGTTGGACAGACAGAGCTGTGAAACTTAATCCATTGAGCTATGGAGTCATAAAAGGCTGAATTGTGCATCAACTTTTTCAATAGGCATTCACAGGGCAAGCTACCTATGCAGACTGGATCTTACTGTTGAGATTTCGTGTATTTGGGGTAGCATCAGTTGTGCTCTAGGTCCCAAATTTTGAGGAAGGACTAGAGTTCAACTGATCTACAAGACCCAGAAATGGATTTGGGAAATTTCCTCTGGTTTAGGAGATATTAAATTAATTAATTATTTTAATGTATTTCCTAAGTTAAAACTTAGGAAAATAAAATAATTAAAGTGAATTTAATTAAACATGTGATGAAATTGTCTTAAGTCACACGGATCAAGTTTTCTTTTAATCTTAGCCATTGATTAAAGATTTAATCTTGGCCATTGATTTGTCAACGAGAAAAGCATAAAGAAAAGGCTTAGGGTCATTTGTAAGATACACAGAGGCAGAGCACTGAAGCTAAGCTAAGATTCTAGGGCGGAGTTGCTAAGAATTCTCAAGTGTTTCAATTGTAGAGAGGGGAATAAAGACCAAGGGGATGATCTAAGCCCGGGGACTAGAATACACAAGAAGCAGAGAAGTGATCAGGAAAGACAGCGCAGAGGAAGGCAGCAGCAGTAGACGGCAGAAGCGGCAGCAAGGACAACGTGATTTTCAGGAAACCCTTCAGGGGTTACGCAAAGACCCTTAGGGGTAGCGTAGTGATTGTGTCACCCAGTCTGGGGTAACACAGTCCCTTCCACTGACAGCGCTAAGCATTTGGAGGCCTTCAGAGGCTGATGCAGTGTCTTTCAGAGGCAAATCTAGGGTTTCTAGGCATAGATCTCGCTGAGTTTTGTAAATCTAGATTGAGGGTGTGGATCAGTCAGTATTGTTGGTCTTAGATCAGCCAGGTGTTGCAGATCTAGAGTTTTCTCTGTAGCGTTTTCCAGATCTGGAACCCAGAGTTGTGTATTCAGAAATATTCTTAATAATAGAGCCCTCCAGTAGCCAGAAACCAATTTTCCCACATTGGGTTTTTCCGAGGACAGCTTGTCCAGAAATAACTGTGTCCCTTTGTCTATGTGTCCATGTGCTTATTCTAGATCTGAATTGGTAGAGATCTGTTATGTGTTATGCTTTGATGTTAACTTGAATTTATTCAGTTGATAACTTGTATAAGTAGGAGAAGCTTAACCGGATTAACAGAAATAATTTTTGCATAAGAATTAAGATTCAGAAATTTCTACATGGTATCAGAGCGATTGCAGATCTAGAAGGATCACCAACTGAAGGATCTGAAGGATCTAGCTGCAGAAAGCAGCTGGAAAGGCAGCAGAAAAGCAGATCTGAAGGGATAGCGCAATTTTCAGGAGGAGATTCACGCAGAGAGAAGGGTGACGTTGTCCAGCGTTGTGTCATAGCAAGCCCATGCAATTACTGCACAGAGGCAGCTCAGAAACAGCGCTGGTTAGGTCTGAAGCCAACCAGTGTGATTCAGATCTGAATCTGTCAGATCCAGAAAAATTCTGCAGAAAAGTTGCAGAAATTCAGAAGAGCTGGTGGGGTTAAACTTCTGAAATTTTTAGATTTTTAGCCTTAGCACAAGTGACAAAGTTTGGAAAGAGATCAGCTTCTCAGAGAGTTTCTTGACAAAGGAAACTTGCAGTTTGGTCAGAGGATCAAAGAAGAAGCTGAATCATAGTTGATTTTGTAGATTTCCAAGAAGGGAAATCAAGTGTCAGAGGGAGCAGAGGGTTCCCAGTTCGAAAAGGACCCTAGATCTCTAGCATAGAGAAGAGGAGCTACGACATATTCTGAGCAGATGGCTCCTCATGGACTGTGTGATCAAGATAGGCTAGAGGGCCTCTCAAACTTTTCGGTGTGGAAAGCAAGGATCCTGATCAAGAAGAGGAAGAAGAAGGATCTTTCTAAGATCAAGTGCTTCCAGTGTGGCGAAATGGGACATTTTGCCAACCATTGTCCAGAAAAGAAGAAGGACAAGGAAGCATTTTCTTCCAAAGCAGCGATGGCAGATGATGGGTCGGAAGATGATGTAGCCATGAGTACTCATGAACCACGGAAGTGGGGTGACATGGGCATGTAGAGGAGCTACATGAAAGTAAGGCAGGATCCTTGAGCAGCTCCTCTTTTGGATCACAAGCGAGCTACGACGGCCTTAAGATAGTAGCGAGACAAGTGGAGCAGTGGGTGCATAGATCACAGATGAGGCATAAGCAGAGGCAGATCTGGAGGCTGGGAGGAGCAGCACAAAGCATAGCAGCAGCAGCGTAAAAGCAGTAGCAGTGCAGGTGTTGATGTGACTTCAGCAACGCAGTGCAGTACTGCTTACGCAATGCAAAGAGCTTCAGAGGGATAGCGCAGTGCAGCAGCAGCGTGATAGATTTCAGCACAAGGAGCTGATGTGACTTCAGTAGTGCAGAGGGAGTCTGATTACGCAGGCAGAGTTGTAGTTGTGCATCGTTCTTTAAATGCCAGCACAGATCTGTAACCTATGGAGCTTCAGTGATGAGGATGCAGCCCATCTGACTTTTCTGTCAAAGATTGCGCAGGAGATTCAGTTGTTTCTCCCAACAACTGAAGTTGCAGTGCAGCAGATCAGTAGTGGCAATGCTATGAGTAGCACAGATGCAGCATATTGAGAGGGAACTGCAGTACAGTGGTTGCAGTGGCAGTGGCAGAGTCATGGGCAGCAGTACAGAATGGCAGCAGCAATGCAGAGTTGAGTGGCAAGAGGCCAAGCTTCAGCAGCAAAGAATCAGTGCCCAAAATCATGTAATGCATAAGTGTGATGTATTGCTAGAGCACACCCTTGATGCTAAGAGGGAGTGCTGAGATTTTGTGTATTTGGAGTAGCATCAGTTGTGCTCTAGGTCCCAAATTTTGAGGAAGGACTAGAGTTCATCTGATCTACAAGACCCGGAAATGGATTTTGGAAATTTCATCTGGTTTAGGAGATATTAAATTAATTAATTATATTAATGTATTTCGTAAATTAAAACTTAGGAAAATAAAATAATTAAAGTGAATTTAATTAAAGATGTGATGAAATTGTCTTAAGTCACACGAATCAAGCTCTCTTTTAATCTTAGCCATTTATTAAAGATTTAATCTTGGCTGTTGATTTGTCAACGAGAAAAGTATAAAAGAAAGACTTGGGGTCATTTGTAAGACACACAGAGGCAGAGCACTGAAGCTAAGCTGAGATTCTAGGGCGGGGTTGCTAAGAATTCTCAAGTGTTTCAGTTGCAGAGAGGGGAATTTAGACCAAGGGGATGATTTGATCTCGGGGTCTAGTCTACGAAAGCGAGAGAGATTAGGAAAGACGGCGCAGAGAGGAAGGTAAGCGGCCCGGCCGGCAACGACGTGACGACCGCGCCCGGGGGTGTTACGTAGAGACCCTTAGGGGCAGCGTAGTGACTGCGTCACCCAGTCTGGGGTAACGCATTCCCTTCCAGTGATAGCGCTAAGCATTTGGAGGCCATCCAAGGCTGACGCAGTGTCTTTCAGAGGCAGATCTGGGGTTTCTAGGCCTAGATCTGGCTGAGTTCTGTAAATCCTGTTTGAGGGTGTGGATCAGTCAGTATTGTTGGTCTTAGATCAGCCAGGTGTTGCAAATCTAGAGTTTTCTCTGTAGGGTTTTCCAGATCTAGAACCCTAGGTTGTGTATTCAGAAATATTTTGAATAATAGAACCCTCCAACAGCCAGAAACCGGTTTTCCCACATTGGGTTTTTCCGGGGACAGTTTGTCCAAAAATAACTGTGTCACTTTGTCTATGTGTGCATGTGTTTATTCTAGATCTAAATTGGTAGAGATCTGTTATGTGTTTTACTTTGATGTTAACTTGAATTTATTCAGTTGATAACTTGTATAAGTAGGAGAAGCTTAACCAGATTAACAGAAATAATTTATGCATAAGAATTAAGATTCAGAAATTTCTACACTTACTAGCACTGTGAATATGAGATGAAAGAAAGCAGTGAGTTCAGTAATAGCTAAAGAGCAATTAAGAATTATTTAACTATACTTCATAGGAAAAAATTAAGATAACAAAAACAAACATAATTAAGGTGCTTTCTAAGCAAATTTTAAACTAAATCTTTTGTTTTGAAATCAGAGAAACTGATGCACAACATGAAAAGACAGAGGAAAACATTAACACAGAGAAAAGAACATCACCATTAACATAGCTCATGAATCCTGTGAACAGTCTCTTTATTATTGATGCCCAGCCCAAAACAGTTACAGTGCTCTAATACAATGATATTTTACAACACAGAGTCTAACAAGGTTCCAACCTCCAACCCTTAATAATGAAAATTCGAGCAGTATTTAGCTAAAACTTGAGTCGGTTGCCCTAATCTACTTAGGTCAAACTTCATTTATTACAAAACAGCTGAAATTTAACAAGCATGGCTATGCAAGGCTTGAGCAAAAGATCTTTGATAACATATTTCCTGTAAAATTAATTTTGAGCAGCTCTTTATGGATCTAAACGCTTTGATGGCTCTGACATATGGTCCTACTTTTCAAAAGATAGGCGTTGGGTAATTAAGTCTAGTGCAGCGCTGGCTACTTTCATTTATTGATGCTGGTTCTGATGTGCTTTGTTGCCCCTTTAGTCTCTGTTGTTAAATCTCTGCATGAATGCCCGACTTGACCTTTACCTTCTTTTTCCTTGTGATGTTCAGCCTCACCCTGCTTTTTACCCCTTGTCGGGTCCGGCCCGAGTCTTTCTGCCACGCGTAGCCTATTTCCTCATAAATGGCGCACAGACCTTATATGCCTGGTTGTGGAGGGATGGTGGTTCGCAGACGTGGCGCAGCAGCAGTGGTAGTGGTCAAATGAATATAGCGGCAGTTTGGAAGCTAGTGAAAACAACTTTTCGAAGGGGGTCTTAGGTAGTAAGCGGTAATATAGAAGGGAGATACAAAATAGCGGAAGGGCGACACGTAGCAGGGAGGGGGTAAGCAATACCACCCATTTTGGACCCCCCCGCCCCCCACATGGTTAAAGTTCGAAAGCTAAGGGGGCTACGAAATGCATAAGGACCGTCAGATGAGGAGGGGTTGAGTGGAGATGGAGGAAAGATGGAGGGCGATGAAGAGAAGGAAATGATATGGAGCAATGGAACAAGAACGATAGTGAAGGAATGGCGTACTAGCGGTGAGCGAAGTATTATGGTGGGGCAAAATGCATCATAATCACAAATCTTTACCATGAAGCAGTAGAGGTAAACTCTAAAATGTGCGATGTGCGAAGCGCGAGGAGGAAGGAGGTGACGTGGAGGGAAAGTGGGACCGGACTGCATCGCAAATCGCAAACTTTAAGTTTTAGTTTATAAGCGCAGAGGTAAAATCTTAAATCCACGAAGTGCGATATGCAACGCGTTGAATGCTGGAGAGAGCGAAAAGGCGAAGGGTAAGGAAAATGCGGAGTATGAAGGTTCGCATACAGGTTCGACAATGTATAAAGGTTAGATAGATCCCACCCAATCGCATCGCGGAGGCGAATGGTAAACGAAAACAATGATATGCAATGGAAAAAGGTAAAGTAGCAATATAAAGTGGAAAGGCGGAAAGGTAAGGTTTTAACGAAAGGAAAATGAAATGAAAAGAAGTGTGGTGGGTGAATGGGTGATTTAATCTCAGTCGTTGATCGATTAGATCCAACAGTCCTCACTTCTCCCTTGCCTCTCTGTTGCCTTTGTTTCCTTTGATTCTTGCTTTGGAAAAGATTTTGAATATTGACATCTATGTACAGTATGAAAAATTTGCAAAGAAGAAGTACATAGTCACCTTGTGATACTGTAAAATACGGGAATCTAACAGTGGCTCCAGCTGGGGATGATAGCTCCTTCAGGAGGTGTCAAGAACACCGTAGACTAGTGACCTACTCTATTTGGTTGATCCCACTCTGCAACCTGATCTGCGACAATCTCTGTGGCTGAAAACCTTTAAGCTGAAATCAACACTCTCTGCAATCTGTAGTCTAGGACACACTTGAACTGAAAACTAGAAAACAACTAAAACTAGAAATATGCTCAGAGTCTTGAGCTTATTCGCACACCTACTTACCCTAATCTATCATGGAGATGATGTATACACTAAGTGAACTCCTTTCTCCAATGCAACCAATCAAGTAAATGACTACATGATTGATTTCTGTTCACTTTTTGAGTAGGCTGAAAAAACAAAAGGGCCATTCCCATCTTACTTGCCATTGAACAGTAGGGCTCAAACTTTTTCTTAAACTCTGCAACACACCATTCATGGCATAGCATACTCCTTCTATAGATGATTCCAAGAAACCAGCAAAAGGATCTTGGAACAATACCTGGCCTTGAGGGTTTAAATAACAAACTTCATCTAGGGCTGCTCCTTGTTCCGCTTTGTCATGCTCAAGATCCTTCTGAAAAAGAATATCCACACAGTCTTCATGGTCATCTGATAGGGCATCCTCATTGTATACCACTATGCTATCCTCAAGCAAACCTGATATGTCTTGACTGAGTTGGCTGAATTTTGTTGGAAGCCCATCATTCTGATGAATAGGAGCACTTTCTGGCAATAGGGCTTCTTGAGAAGGTAGAACAGCATCAGTATCAATCTGTTCTTTCATTTCTTCATGAGAAAACACTTCAGTACATAAATCAGCAGTAGAGCAAATAGGAATAATCCCTTCATTATATAAAAAATTAGAGGTTGGTTGCATGCTTAGAATCTGATTGATTTCTTCTTCAATTAAAGGATGAGGGAGTCTTTGTTTTCTTTGGCTTGAACAGCAATTGTTTTCTTTCCCTTTTGAGGATTGATCACGAGGCTAAATGTCTTCTTTAGCCTCACAAAAAACAGCAGATGAATTATCATTTGTCCCCACAGAGAGATCTTGTGGATCTTCTTTCATTTCATGAGGCAGTAGAGTAAACTCTAAAATGTGCAATGTGTGAAGCGCGGGGAGGAAGGAGGTGACGTGGAGGGAAAGTGGGACCGGAATGCATAACAAATCGCAAACTTTGAGTTTTAGTTTATAAGTGTAGAGGTAAACTCTTAAATCCGCAAAGTGCGATATGCGACGCGTTGAATGTTGGAGAGAGCAAAAAGGCGAAGGGTAAGGAAAATGCGAAGTATGAAGGTTTGCATATGGGTTCGGCAATGTATAAAGGTCGGATAGGTCCCACCCAATCGCATCAGGGAATCAAGGAGGCGAATGGTAAACGAAAACAATGATATGCGATGGAAAAAGGTAAAGTAGCAATATAAAGCGGAAAGGTAAGGTTTTAACGAAAGGGAAATGAAATGAAAGGAAGTGTGGTGGGTGAATGGGTGATTTAATCTCAGTCGTCAATCGATTAGATCCAACGGTCCTCACAGCTCCCTTGCCTCTCTGCTGCCTTTGTTTCCTTTGATTCTTGCTTTGGAAAAGATTTTGAATATTGACATCTATGTACAATATGAAAAAATTGCAAAGAAGAAGTACATATTCACCTTGTGATACTGTAAAATACAGGAGTCTAACAGCTTCGAGAATCGTCAAATTCTAAGTTGCAAAAGTGGAGAAATGAATTTTTGAAGTTGACAAGTAATTATTGGTTTTCAAGCCATGTAAACTTGAAGTAAAATTTGACCAATAGATATGTCGCTTCATCAATTCGTGATCCCCTTTGTTGTGTATAAATAAAGGGTGATTTGATGTTGTTTAAGCATCCATTTGTGCAACGTTCTCTCTAGTTAAGGACTCGGTGGAGGAAGAGGTAGCTTGTTGAGGAGAAGGAAGATATTGTGTACCCTAGCCGTAGCAACAAAAGGAGGAATAGCGTAGGGTATACTTGTTGTTTCAGGGGTCTGTTTGAGGGTTGAATTGCCATGGTGAAGGTCGAAGGTGACAGCAGTTAGGCCGAGACCTTGAAGGGTAATACGTTGTTGTTTAGTGATAGTTTGGGCACTATTTTGTGGAGGCAAATTGCTACAGGTGGTGTTGTCCTAGGCCGCAGGCCATAGCACACAGCTAGGGCTTGAGTAAGGGTTGTCAAGGGTTGACAATGCCCTAAGGAGGCAGCGTGGCAAGGAAGGAGGCATGCTAAGGTGTGCCATGGACCTTAAAGGGCTTCTTTGTTGACTGTTGGGTGGATTTGGGGCTACAGCACGTGCCCTAACCAGGACTGCCACAAAAAGCAAAGTATAAACACATGTGCAGCAGTGTTTTGGAGGAGCGTTGGGTCAAGGAGTGACCAGTTTGGATCATTTGTTTATGCATCCTGTGGGAACCAATTTGGAGGCTTGTTTGAGTGACCATAAGCCTTCATCGGTGAAAATTTCGCAGTGTAGTATTGGGCATCATTGATCTGGTGGAGGGAAACGTTTTGATAGCCCAAAGTAACCCTAGACAAGCTATCTTGAAGTGACAAAGAGGAGTTGAAGGTTGGGTGAATATTGGTGCCAAAGTGTAGCATCTTGATGGACAAAGGTGGCTACTAGCCTGGTAGTTTGGAGCTCGAGAATTAGGCCTACCCAGAGAGCAGATTGGATCAGCCCGTGTACACTCTACAGAAGTGACTTGCAATAGTGTTAGGTGGTAGCCCTCTTGGAGTCTCGATGTGTTGTGTCCTTGATGGACTAAGGCACAACTAGTGAGCAATACAAAAGCGAAGGACTTGCAGGACGAGATACAACATTGAGTTTGTCATTGTATCTTGTATACCATAGACTGTTGTATTACTCGGATTTTGGTTTAATATAACGAAGATTGGTGATCGTACATTATTGTACAATTTTGTTTAAAACTGTATATATTTGTGCATGTGTGATATACTGCTTTATATTTCCGTTGTGAAAAGTAGTTCATGGTTGAGCTTCTTGGTTTGGTAGCGTCAGCGATTCTAAGACTCTAACCTAAACCCAAGGTCATGCAAATTCAACATGGTAACAAAGGGTGTCTGAGCTACTTTGAAAGTCAGTGAATCAAAGTTGTGCGCAACGAAGTACAGCGTGAAAGGGACTTGGTCACATTGTAAGTGAAGGGTCCACTACAATGTCGAAGTTGCAAGCAGGTCTCTGGTATGAGGACATGTTGGAGAGATTGTCCAACTATACTCCTTGGAAGGACAGGATCAAGTTGGTCCTGCAAGTCAACAGGATCTGGGATTTTGCCGAGAAAGAGATCAAGAAGCCAACCGACCCTAAGGAGTTGGATATATGGGGAGATTTGGGTATGAAGGCGAGATTGATCATCCTTAATGGTGTGAAGCATTCCTTAATATCTCATTTTTCCGGGAAGAACAATGCACATGAGACGTGGATGGCTCTTCAGAATTTGTTCCAGAATAAGAACTGTGAAAATTTCTGAATATTACTTATGCATAAACCCTACTGTTAAATCTGGTTATACTTCTCCTACTTAAACAAGTTATTAATCTGAAATATTTCAGCATTAACATCAAAGTAAACACATTAACAATCTACATAGATACAAATCTAAACTGAATACACGCACAATGACAAAGTGACACACAGGATTTTCTGGACAATTCTCCCCGAAAAAACCTAATGCGGGAAAACCAGTCTTCTGGCTGCTCGAGGGTTTATATTAGTAAGTAGATTCTAAGTACAGCAAAATCAAGCACCTTACTGGTTAACCCAACAAAGAAATACAAAATTTGCAGCAATACCTCTGTTCTGGAGACAAAAAAATTGAACTGATTCACAACCTCAAACGGGATTTACAGAACTTAGCCCTTTTCCGTCTTCAGAAACCCCAGCGCTACTCTAAAGCCCTCTGCGTCAACTCTGCTAGGCTCTAGTTGCCCCTGCGCTGCTCAGGAAGGGCCTGCGTCACCCCAGACTGGGTTAGGCTATGATTCAACTATGATTCAACTTCTTCTTTGATCCTCTGATCAAACTGCAAGTTTCCTTTGGCAAGAAACTCTCTGAGAAGCTTATCTCCTCCCAATATTTGTCACTTGTGCTAAGGCTAAAAATCTGAAAACTTCAGAAATTTAATCCCACCAGCTCTTCTGAATTTCTGCAATCTTTTTCTGGATCTGACAAATTCAGATCTGAATCACACTAGCTAGCTTCAGACCCAACCAGCGTTGTTTCTAAGCTACCTCTGCGCAGTAATTGTGTGGGCTTGATAGGACACAGCGCTGGACAGTATCACCTTTCCCTCTGCATGAATCTGCTTCAGAAAAATGTGTTACCCATTTAGATCTGCCTCTCCGCTACTTTTCTAGCTGCTTTCTGCAGCTAGATCCTTCAGATTCTTCGGCTGGTGACCCTTCTAGATCTGCAATTGCTCCGATACCATGTAGAAATTTCTAAATCTTAACACATGCAGAAATCATTACTGTTAATACGGTTAAGCTCCTCCTACTTATATAAGTTATCAACTAAATAATTTCAAGTTAACATCGAAGCAAAACACATAACAGATCTCTACCCATTCAAATCTAGAATAAGCACATGCACACATTAACAAAGTGACACAGTTATTTCTGGACAAACTGTCCCCGGAAAAGCCCAATGTGGGAAAACCGGTCTCTGGCTACTGGAGGGTTCTATTATTAAGAATATTTTTTAATACACAAATCTGGGTTCCAGATCTGGAAAACCTGACAGAGAAAACTCTAGATCTACAGCTCCTAGCTGATCTAGGGTCAAAAATACTGACTGATCCACACCCTCAAACGGGATTTACAGAACTCAGCCAGATCTAGGCCTACAAACCCCAGCGCTGCCCCTGGAAGGCTCTGCGTCAGCCTTTGAAGCCCCTGTAAGCCTCTGCATCAGCCTTGGATGGCCTCCAAACCCTCAGCGCTACTCCTGGAAGGGACTGCGTTACCCTAGAATGGGTGACACAGTCATTGCGCTGCCCTTGAAGGGTCTCTGCGCAACCCCTGCAGGGTTTCCTGAAAATTGCGCTATCCCTGCTGCTGCTGCTGTCTTCCTTTGCGCTACCCTTGAGCTGATCTCTTCTCTGCCTCTTGTGTATTCTAGACCCCGGGATTAGATCATCCCCTTGGTCTAAATTCCCCCCTCCGCAACTGAAACACTTGTGAGTATTCTTAGCAACCCCGCCCTAGAATCTTAGCTTAGCTTCAGTGCTCTACCTCTATGTGTCTTTACAAATGACCCCAAGCCTTTTCTTTATACTTTTATCGTTGACAAATCAACGGCCATGATCAAATCTTGAATCAATGGGTAAGATTAAAAGAAAGCTTGATCCGTGTGACTTAAGACAATTTCATCACATGTTTAATTAAATTCACTTTAATTATTTTATTTTCCTAAGTTTTAACTTAGGAAATACATTAAAATAATTAATTAATTTAATATCTCCTAAACCAGATGAAATTTACCAAATCCATTTCTGGGTCTTGTAGATCAGGTGAACTCTAGTCCTTCCTCAAAATTTGGGACCTAGAGCACAACTGATGCTACCCCAAATACACAAAATCTCAACAACATAGAGTGGGCGGTGAAGCTGAGGATTTTGGAGGCAGGTGTCTCAGGTCAGCCTGTGCACCCGAATGTGCAGACTATTCTAGATCATTACTCCACGGTTTTAGGGACATTCCACCGGGACAGCCACCGGACAGGGGCTTTGAGCACACCATTGAACTAGAGCAGAGCATCCAGGCAGTGATTACCACTCCCTACAGGCACACCAAAGCCTATAGGGATGAGATTGAGGGAGCCATACATGAGCTCTTGGCATTGGGACACACCAGGCCCAGCACGACTCCATTTGCTTCTTCAGTGGTTCTAGTGAAGAAGAAGGACGACACACTGCGGATATGCATAGACTATAGGGCGTTGAACAAGAAGACCATGAAGAACCGCTACCCTATCCCCAAGATTGATGAGTTCATGGATGAGTTGAGGGGAGCGAAATTCTTCTCCAAGATCGATCTGAGGTCGAGGTACGACCAAATCAAGGTGAGGGACCAGGATGTCCCCAAGACTGCATTTTGCTGTCACTATGGCCATTTCGAGTTTTTGGTGATGCCCTACGGGCTAACCAACGCTACAGCCACATTTCAGTCTTGCATGAACCATATCTTCTGTGGTCAGTTGAGGAAGTTCGTGCTGGTATTTTTCGATGACATTCTCATCTACAACCGCACATGGGAAGAACATTTGCAGCACATTGAGGCTGTGTTGCGTATCTTGGAGGAGCAGCATTTTTATGCCAAGTTGTCCAAGTGCGAGTTTGGGCTAACAGAGATGCTCTATTTAGGGCATATCATCGGAGTGGACGAAGTGAGAGTCCACGAGGAGAAGATCTGCGCCATCCTGGATTGGCCGGAACCGAAGAATGTGATGGAATTCCGGGGGTTTGTGGGCATATGCACCTACTAC
Source organism: Pinus albicaulis (assembly GCA_034641835.2). Taxonomy (NCBI): domain Eukaryota; kingdom Viridiplantae; phylum Streptophyta; class Pinopsida; order Pinales; family Pinaceae; genus Pinus; species Pinus albicaulis. The sequence continues at coordinate 514,515,951 of CM076583.1, forward strand.
CGGAAATTCGTCAAAGGATTTTCACAACTTGCATCACCCCTCACAGATCTCACCAAGAAGGGGGCTTTCAACTGGACAGATGTTGCACAGAGGGCATTTGACAGGCTCAAGGAGGTGATGAGCAGTTGCCCGGTGTTGGCATTGCCCGATTTCACGCAGCACTTTGTGCTGGAATGTGATACTTCATGAGAGGGGGTAGACACAGTGTTGATGCAAGGGGGTCATCCCATAGCTTTCGAGAGCTGGAAACTACTACCACATGAGAGGTTCTACCCCATATACGACAAAGAGATGTTGGCCATCATGCATGCATTGGCCAAATTCAGACATTACCTTGTGGGGAACAGGTTCCAAGTGAGGACTGACCACAATAATCTTCGCTTCTTCCTTGAACAAAAGCAGTTACAGGAGAGACAACAAAAATGGGCCAACAAGATCCAACCTTATGACTTTGACATCGAGTATGTCCAGGGAAAGAACATGGTGGCAAATGCATTATCATGGAGACCGGCAGCATTGTCCTTGATGAGTATTGACGCAGACTGGAGGGCTCAACTTTATTGAAGTACTCCAAGGACTGTTTTGCATGTGAAATATTAGATGGGCATGTGACAGATGACCAGTACTAGGTGATGGATGAGGTCATCTATTATCATGATCGGATCTTCTTGACAGGCAACTCCCACCTCAGGGAGAAGATTTTGCATGTAGCCCATGACTCACCACTTTCAAGCCATCACGGATTCACAACATCAGGGAGAGGTTCTCATGGAAGGGCCTCAAGGAGGACGTACTCCAACATGTTCAGGAGTGCGTAGTTTGTCTGTGAAACAAAGGAGAGTTGAACCACCCAGCAAGTTTGCTATAGTCGCTTCCCATTCCGGAGGGGAAATGGGAAAGCATCTCCATGGATTTCATCACCGGATTTCCCATGGTGCAAGGCAAGGATTGCATCTTCGTAGTGGTTGATCGACTGACGAAGTATGCTCATTTCTTCGCCATCTCAGCTCGGTACACTGCTTTGCAGGTGGCTAAGTAATTTTTCCAGGATGTTTTCAGACTCCATAGTCTTCCAAAGACCATAGTCAGTGACAGGACCAGTCGGTTCTATTGATCAGTGGTTGTCATTAATGTCAACCCAAGCAGCACCAAGGGCTACCCCGATCTTGCATGGGAATTTTGACTTCACAACTTACTCTATTCCGAGTCAAGGATATTTTTGATTATTTCTACTTTTCGAGAAGTTTCCGTTGATATATGGCACGCCACGTAATTATTCACGGTTTGAGAGATATTCGTGTTTGAAGTTAGTGACCCCAGTTAGTGGGCTAAAACTCCATGGGGTTGTGCCATGACACTAATCATTGGTTGTAGTCATTGAATAGTCAATAATTAATAATTTTTTAAGCTCCTAAAATCCCTCCAACGTTCACTTGTTGAAGACCCTCTCAACCTATGCATTTATATAAATTGTGACCCTCATATCCTCCTCATGTAAGGATTTCGCTATTTTAAAGAGGTCATCGTGGCATTTTCACTATATCTTTTTTCCTGCGAAGCTTCAAATGCTGAAAAAAAAAACCCATTTGAGCCGCAATCCTGATGAAGCTCATGTCCAAATTTCAAATATTGGTTCGCTATATTTTCGGAGATGTGGTCTGAGGAATTTAGGGTTTTTACAGGCTCCTAAATTTCATGTCAAACAAGTGACCTTGGGAAAATCGTCACAACTTTCTCTCTGAGAATTTGATTCAAATTTCATAAGAAGTGACAGAAAGAGGACGGGTTGTAGTTTGTTGGGTATCGTTTTCAGGACCAAAGGTTCAAACAGTAACACGTGGCACTTCGTACAAGTTTGCTCTACTGAACCAGTCTATAATCGGGTCCTCGTAGGAGATGGGGCATAACTATTTCTTGAAGAATCCAATATTGATCAGACCTACGGGGTTGGAAAGAGGACTCGGAAGGCTACAACAGGATATAATTTCAGATTTTTGGGGTTCTGAAACTACATAGATACAGCAGACTCAATATCAAGCTTCTAGAAGGCAAGAAAAATATGCATTCAAGGATCACTGCAGTAAGGACAACACATCAACAGTCAAGGGTAAGTTTGCTACAACAAGGTATGTATGATTAGTGTTTGAATTTTAATTTGAATATCATCTCTGACATGTGTTTTTGCAGGACAGTGTAAGTATTTTGTATGTATGTTTGATTGGATTTTTTTCATAAATGTTGAATGTATTTAAATTTGAATTTTGAATATTTTTCCGACATATGGTTTGCAAGACAGTGTAACTATTTTGTTTGTATATTGGTTTGGGTCTTGTTCATTAATGCATGTGCAGGAAGGAGGACAAAATAGGACAACTCAGACACATACTAGAAGGACAATGCAACGCCAAAGTACTATTACTTGAAGCAAGCACAACAATACCTCAGCAGCTGCTAGTGTTCAAAGAAGCAATGTCAAGTCAAGTATCAAGTTGCGTCAAAAGTCAGTATTGTAAAAATCATCATTGTAAAATTGTAAAAAAGTCATTATTGTAAAAGAGTCAATCTGCCTAGAGTTGGAGACGCATTGTTGGGAGGTATAAGTGTCATTTTTGGATAATTTTATGGTTGGGTTGCAGGTCATAGTGTGATTGGGCGATTGGTCTAGTTCAAGAAAATCAATGTGAATCATATTGTATTGTGGATCATTTTCATTGGTACAGGAGTCCACACTCTTGTCTTATTTCTGATCATTATAGGGTGGCAAGGAGGTGCTAGGTTGGTGCATTAAGTCACATACAAGTTGGAGCCTATGAACAATTTAGGGTGGTAGGTCGGTCTAGGATGTCGAGGCATCCATTCAGTTGACTACTACTGAAGAAACCAAGGCGTTGGGGCATCCTTCCAATGGGAGTTGTAGAAGATGTTTTTCTAGAATTCTATGAAGTTGTACCTTTCATTTCAGTTGGGGCAGAAGATTGAAGAATTTAATAGAAAAGCATTCAGTGGTTTTTGACTTGGAGGGGGTTTTCCACCTAAAATTCGTATGTGCATTGTGTTCTATTGTTTACTGTTCTTAATGGATAAACATCAAGAATAATTGAAGATTAACTAATGCTCTGAAAAGATTTAAAAGTGCTAATTGATAAGAAATACTAATTCACCGTCCCCCCCCCCCCAACTCTGTATTTCCAACAATTGGTATCAGAGCTTGGTTCCTTCTATAGTAGTCTAACAACTGGAAGGAGATCATGGAGTATACTAAGAATAGAATTCCTTTGTTCAATGGAAATAAATACACACTTTGGAGTGGAAGAATGCAGGTTCATTTACTGGCACAAGGATATGAAGTATCGGAAATCGTTGAAAAAAGGCCTTACAGTGACCCAGGATGAACAAGGTAAGAAAAATATGGTATATGATGCAAAGGCTAAAGATCTCATTATTAGTGGGCTTATCGAATCTGTCTATCTTAAGGTACTAAGTTGCAAAATTGCTATAGAAGTATGGGGCAAGCTTGAGAATATATATGCAGGTGACTCAAATGTGAAAGCAAAGCTTTAAATTTACAGGGCAAAATTTGAACAACTCAAAATGAAGAAAGATGAAAATATTGATGCATACTTACAGCGTGTTGATGAAATATCAAATGCATTGGAAGATTTGGGAGAACCTGTCGACACGAAAATTATTGTCTGAAAGATCCTTAGAACCTTGCCGGCAAGATTCAACCCAAAGGTATCTGTCTTGGAATATTGTTCGAATCTAATCAATCTCAGCAAAGATGAATTGCATGGAGTGCTTACGGCATATGAAATGAGGATTGAAGAAGAGGACGACACATCTCACCTAGAAACAGCACTCGCAGCATCCAAGAAAACTAGTAAGGCCAAGCATACTCCGAAAGCGAAAACTTGTAGTTGTAAGGAAGAAGATGAAGAAGAATGTTCAGATAAAGAATTTGCCTACTTCTCGCAAAAAATGAGAACAGTTACAGGGAAATTCAAAGGTAAACTTCCATTGAGTGTCGGGTGGAGGTGCAGCAGAGAGGGCAGATACAAGAATGAATTCATTTCTTTTATCAACAACATTTGATTCCTCATACCTAGAATTTCTCAACCTTTTGAAAGGTTGACCATTTCCGCCGGAGGGAGCCTTCCTCTTCCCCTTGAACCTCTTGTTCCTTTGATTGCCATTCCTCCAGTTGTTGTTGTTCTCATCGTCACCGGGAGAATCCTTCTTGAAAAGGCATTCTCTAGCATAGTGACCTGGCTTGTGACAAGTGTAACACTTGCCCTTCTTTCCTTGGGCCCTTGCTCTTCCTTTGTCCCTTGGACCACCAAAGTTCTTCTTCTTAGTATGAGCAGCGAAGGAATCATTTCCTTCATTTTCATATTCCTTCATCCTTGTCTCTTCTTGTACGCATCTCGATAGTACTTAGTCAAAATCAGGTATCACATTGTTATTGAGAATGATAGTGTTGAATACATGCCATTTGGATGAGTGACCTCCAAGTGCGGTGAGAACCATCTCTCAATCAGCTATTGTCTCCCCAATAGCGAGCAGATTATTCCTGATCTCGGTCAGCTTCAGAAAATATGATTGAACAGACTCGTCCCTACCTTTCTTCAGATTCTTCAATTGGTTCTTGAAGAATAGGACTTGATTCGCATTGTTGGCCTTGAACATGTTGACCAACTTATCATACATCTCCTTGGATGTACCCAGCTCAGAGATGTAGGCAACTAGACTCTTATGAATTAAGTCCCTGATCATCAACTGTGCTTTGTTTTCTCCCTTCTTGTACTTTGTTTTGGCAGCAGCAGTTGCAGTGGATGGAGGCTCTTGAATTTTACCCTGCACATAGTCCATGACATCTTGGTCTTCCAACATAAGATCCAATGTCATCTTCCAGGCATGGAAGTCATCCTTCCCAGTCAATTTGTCATCAGCCTTAATGCCATTGTAGTTAGAGGAACCCATGCTCTTCTTCGGTGATTGCTACAAACTAGGGCTTTGTCTTCACCTCAAGTCTGATACCATGTAAATTTTGGTAGATGTTCTATGCTTGATGCAACTTTACTTTTTATCCCAATATCAGTCAATAATCACATAAACAATAAAGTAAAATGTTGATAGAACATACCAGTTGATCGACAGAAGACAAGCCAAAATATATGTGTGTTGGTGCGTTATGGCGGTCAGCAGGATGCTTCAACCAGCAAAGTCTCAATAATGTCAGCGAACCAGAAGTGTCACACAACCCTCTAGGACAGCCAAAATAGTCAACCCAAAAGTCAACCAAAATTCAACGCTGTCAGTCAATGGTCAACGCAAACAGCAGCAGCAACTAGGTCAACGAAGCCAAGTCAAAGTCAACGTCCAGCCTTGAGAATAGTGCCAAAAAATGCGGATTTGGAAAATCAAAAGTTTGGGAGAGTTTCAGGTCTGTTTGACCTTGCATTGACCAAAGTCAACGCTGATCAACGCTACTGCAGAAAGCCTAGGCCGAAAACAGAAAATGTTGCTTGCTGAAATTTTTCCACGTGTGAAGAGAAGAGCCTCCAAGGTGATCGAACCAATCATATGAGGAGAGAGAAATGTGTGTGGATGAGATGAGTGAAAATGTCCTCCAACGTTGACCAATCTATATCCATCAGTAAGTGTGTATGACACAACTGCTGGGGCACAAAACCTTCAGGCCGACCTGCACATATTTTGAATAGATTCAAAATAAATGTTCTGTTCATCGGATCAAGATGATCTTTAGATCAATCTTGCACCTCTCCGAAAGAGGAGTCCAATAAAAATATTGGCATCTTCAACTGAGCATCCCAACATGGAGTTTGGACCTAGTTGTCCAAAATTAACAGATCTAGCCCTGAAATTTTGTGGAGGGGCTAAGACACACAAGACCTCCAAACCTAGAAAGCGTTTGGAGAAATTTCATCTGGTGTTGAAGTTATTCTAATAATTAATTTTTTTAATGAGGACCCTAAGTCTAACTTAGGGAATTAGAAAAATTGAAGTGAATTAATTTAACACGTGATGAAATGTTCTCAATGATGTGTATTAAGCAGTCTTTTAATCTGAGCCGTCGATTAGAGATTAGATCACGGTCGTTGGTTTTCCAACAAGAAAAGTATAAAGAAAAGGCTTGGGGTCAGTTGGAGATACACACACACAAGCAGAGCACTGAACCTAAGTCGAATTTATGGGGTGGGGTTTGCTGAGAAATTCGAAACGAGTTTGCAGTGCAGTGAGAGGCAGAGATCAGCAAGGGATGATCTGATCCAAGGCTGAGAATACAACAAGCAGAGGGGTAGTGAGTACCAATCAACGCAGAGCCAGCCAGGAGGATGCAGTTCAGCCAGCACCACGCAGAGGACTGAGGACTGCGCAGAGGGTTACGCAGACCCAGCTAGCGCAACGCAGGGGCAGCGCAGCACCAACAGAGGTGACATTGACCCAGTAGGGGCAACGCGACACCAGTCAAGGTGACATAGTGGGGACGTTGGCCAGTGAGGGCTGATGCAGAGGTTGCAGAGGCAGCGCTGAGGGTTCCAGTGGGCCAGAAGGGGCTCGTGATCTGTAAATCTTGTTTGAGGGTGTGATACAGCCATATCTTCTGTCTGCGAGAGAAACGTACAAACTGTCATGTAACTTCTCTGTAGGGCCAACCATTTCTGGTGCACGAAATGTTGTATTCAGATTCTGCATAATAATAAAACCCTCTAGAGTTATTGAATCAGTTTTCCCGTATTGGGTTTTCCAGGGACATTTGATCGTGTGTAATCTTGTCACATGTGTGTATTGTTCAATAAATGATCTGTAGATGTGTACGTTGCAGTTAGTGTCTACTTTAATGTTTTTCTGAATACTTCAGTAAAATAACTTGTTAATGTTAATTAATCAAGTAGGTGAAGTAGATCTAGATACTGCAGTAGGGTTTATGTTTTGAAACTTTCACACTTCTATGGACCATACAGGGTGATCAGGCGTGTTGGGGAGGTAGCATATGAGCTGGAGCTGTCGGTCAGGTACAGGATCCACAACATTTTTCATGTCTCGTTCTTGAAGAAGGCTTCGGGACAGGAGGTGAGAACCACTATGGAGCTTCCGCCTACTGATGATGAGGAGCACTTAGTGCTACAGCCAGAGGCCATCTTCGACACCCGGGAGAGGCATTTGAGGAGCAGGACCATGAAAGAATATCAGATCATATGGAGAAACCTTCCAGATGAGGATGCCACTTGGGAGGGGGAGAAAATCCTGCAGCATCCATCTTTGCAGTTGCTTGATGACAAGCAACATTTTAGTAGGGAGGACAGTAATATTCCCAATTAGCAGTCAGCTAATTGGAATATTAATTTTTTCAATTTTTCCTTTTTCTAATGTCAGCATAAAAGTAAAGTGGGTAAAGGTGACCCACAAATAAATCTCATGACTAAATTACTTTCCTAAAGTCACCAAGGAAAACATTAGAGTTGGAGTGGGACCCGTGGGGCTAGAAACGGCAAGGGGACAGCAAGGGGACAGCAGCTGCGTAGTGGTTGGCAGGGAGAGGTGGTAGCTTAGTCCAGTGGGGCCCAAGGGAACGTTGGGGGCTCAGCTAGGTAAAAGAAGATGAGAGCAGCTCATTCCTCATTCATTCAGTCATCAACTAATTTTCTATCTACTAAACCAGAAGCACGATTGAGTTGTTTAGTCGAGTCTGCAAGTGTTGTTTAGCATAGAGATATCTGAGCAGAGATCTCAACCTCATCCTCGGGGGACTTCGAGTGCCTGCTCAGGAGAGGAGTTTCAGTCAGTTTTGGAGAGAGGTATCACAGGTTCACTTCAGGATTACGCATTCCCTTCCAAGATAGCGCAGTTAACCAGGGAATTACGTAGTCCAGCAGTGGAGCAAGTTCGGGGAAGGAGGAAGATAGATATATCTCAGCCAGGAGTTTTGTGAGGGGGTTAGCCCTTCCTTAGCAAAGCTCTTGAGCAGTTTCCAGCAGTTCAGTCAGTTGCCCAATGTGCCCAGCAGATTTGCATACCCAGCCCAAGGGAGTGAATTTCCGGGGCCAGCTTTTCAAAAAATCCTCCACGGTTTTTTCTGGGTTTGTTGAGGGGAGTTCGGTGTTCAAATCCCGAAATTTTTTGAGCAGTAGAACAGCCCCAATACGTAGTCCATTTCCAGCCAGCAGCAGCATTTTCCAGACAGGGCAACATAGAGGAGGAGCCACGCAGAGCAGCAAGAAACTAAGATTTATGAGCAGGGATTGAGGGATTATTTCAGCCTGCCTTGGACAGGCCAAGGTGCCATCTTCCTAAGCACCATCTTGTACCTTTACTATTCAACAAATTTAATAAAATGGCTCAGCAGTTTTGGCTCAATTCATGGTGGGTTTTATGTGTTTATGTTTGCTATAGATTTATTCTTTGTATGCTTTGTATTATTGTTTGTTCCCAATTTGGGATATAAAACCTTAAAAGCCTTGTTTGTTGATTGTTAGCTGCATTTAGGGCTGCAGCACGTGCCCTAACAAGGACTATCACAAACAACGAAGTTCAAACACATGTCTAGCAGTGTTTTGGAGGAGCGTTGGGTCGAGGAGTGACCAATTTGGATAAGTTGTTTATGCAGCTTATGGGAGCCAATTTGGAGGCTTGTTTGAGTGACCATAAGCCTTCATCAGTGCAGATTCCACAATGTAGTATTGGGCATCATTGGTCGGGTGGAGGGCAGCGTGTTGGTAGCCCAATGTAGCCCTAGAAGAGCTATCTTGAAGTGACGAGGAGGAGCTGAAGCTTGGGTGAAGATTGGTGCCAAAGTGCAGCACCTTGATGGACAAAGGTGGCTGCTAACCTGGCAATTTGGAGCTCAGGAAATAGGCCTACCCAGAGAGCAAATTAGATCAGCCATGTACACTCTACAGAAGTGACTTGCAGTGTGTTAGGTGGCAGCCCTCCTCGAGTCTCGATGTGTTGTGACCTTGATGGACTAAGGCACAACTAGTGAACAGTACGGAAGCGAAGGACTGACAGGACGAGATACGACATCGAGTTTGTCATTATATCTTGTATACCATAGACTGTTGTAATATTCATATTTCGGTTTAATATAACGAAGATTGGTGATTTTACATTATTGTACAATTTTGTTTAAAACTGCATATTTATGCATGTGTGATTTACTGCTTTATATTTCCTATGTGCAAAGTAGTTCATGGTTGAGATTCTTGGTTTGGTAGCGTCAGTAATTCTAAGACTCTAACCTAAACCCAAGGTCATGTAAATTCAACACTGAGAAGCATGAGCGGTCATGTGGGTATGTTGGCAGCAGCTTGGATATGTATCCATGTGAGATGGAGGAGTATAATGAGCAGCAGATTGTCTAGCTATGTTGCAGGAAACGTGGGTCCCAACCCCGTTTCACCCAAAAAACGAAACGGAAACGCGTTTCTGCGTACCGTACAACCTGGAAACGTGTTTCCTGTCGTACTGGTACGTTTCCCATACAAGAAACGTTGCCAGTACGGCCAGAAACGCGTTTCCAGATCGTACAGCCGCGTTTCCTTCCACTTAAAGCAACTTAAGTTGTGTTTTTTTTTTGGGGGTTTGCATGCGTTCTAATATTTTTTTAATTGTTTACTTTGTCTTTTGGATGCTTCTAGATGGATATCTAAACTTATAAAACGATAATTCACCTCATTCTCTCATCGCACGAATATGATTTCACATAACATTTCTTAAATATCCTAAAATCGGGTTTCCCCGTTTCCAAAATTCGAGGAGGTCGCGTTTCATATCATTTCCCGTTTCGGAAACTCGTTTCTGTTTCCCCATTTCGTGCAACTTAGTTGTCTAGAGAACAGACTTCCCAGATGAGGGACTAATCACTCAGCATGGAGAGCACATAGAGGAGCACGGATTAGTTGAGGATGATGAGCCTCTTGGGGAGAGCCAGTGGAGGATCATATTGAGCTCGTGATGGAGGAGGATGAGCAGCCACCCTTAGGGTCAGCCATTGATGAGGAGCAGATAGATGCATAGACAGCTAGCAGGGTGGCAACATTTACAGCACCTGTCCTCAGGAGGTGCAGGAGTCTGGCATGACAACTTTGAAGGAGATTGGTGGGCTGGAGGAGCATGGAGTTTCCTATCAGGGGAGGGAGACGATGGTGCATCGATCTTTGGGTCTATCCATTGATGAGGTGCAAACAAATGTAGTGGCAGTTAGCAAAGATACAACATTTTCAGGCAACAGCCCTCTCCAGGGGTACATAGATAGGGCTTGCAGCACAACTTTCCCACTTTTGTCCATTATAAGGAGAGGGGAAGGATTTCTTGGACAAATTTTGATGGTTGACTGGGCAGAGCATCAGGAGTTGAGCATGGACTAGTATCAGCCTAGTAGACTTATTCCTTGCACAAGTGTCCCTACATTAGATTGGCGGGAGATCATGAGTTGGTATCCTATTGATGGAGTATCATTTTTAGTCAGGAGCATTGCACTGCAGGTGCCCTTAGACGTGAGGGATACTATATGCTCCAGTTGGCAGTAGGGTGTAGGTTGGTCGCTCATCAGTATTTCAGCATAACACCAGCATGGTGAGATTGACCTTGGTCTATGCCAAGGGCTAGATTGGAGAGAGGTGATGAGTTGGTACGTGGTTCATGGAGCAGCATTCATAGCCGTAGCTATAGCACAGCAGGAGCCATGGATCCTTGATGCTTGTCCTTGGTGGCATTGGGATCCAGGAGGATCTGTTGATGGCAAGACGAGTCAGAGTTTAGTCTGGGATCCGGGAATTGAGGGATCCGTTCTTGGTTGGATGGCACAGAGATATGGTATCACCCAGTGGTTTGAATAGGACCTAGGTATTGATTCTCAATTGCACAGGATTGCAATATTTGTCGACAGATATGGATAGATTGAAGGAAATAAATCTTGGGACGAAAGATTTGTGATGTTCCTTTTTCTGGTGTTCCATATAGATGGACTTTCAGGGTTGGAGGCAGACAGGTTACAGGTGCAAGTTTACTTCATCGACGAGCCCAGGGGATTTTGGAGATGTTTCATGGGGGTTTTGAGGAGTTTTTATGAGGTCCGATGGCATTTGCTTGGTATGATCCATCCTCCACACAGTTTGCCTTTCGTTCTGTTGCATTCTAACAACTTTTGAAAAACTGAGTTATTAATGGGCCTAACTCAATTAATTACACCTAAGGTGGCATTTCAGGAGGAATGCTTGGTAGGACACCTTAGTGTAATAGCTCATTGGAACCAGAATGAGAAGATCTACAGGATAGGATGGCTAGAAGCGACTTTCAGTGACCTGAAGAGGCATGGTGGCAAATTTACCATTTTCCACATTAAAAAATATTTTAATTAAAGGAAATGTGCTCAATGATTAAAATAATAATAAAATAGGAGCTTCTAGAGGGGTTTATCAGATCTATAAAAAGAGGAGGAGGAGGCCATTAGAGGACATCTTAGATTTGGTATTTCTTCTTGGATGAGAGGTTGAGAACTCAGTTCTCCACTTCAGCAGTAGCCCCAGGACAGAAACCCTCGGGTGGTTCAGTGAGATTGGGCAAGTACCCATCTCCCCTTGGTGAATTCATCCAGAATTCACAGGAGATCTTAGCAGTGGCAGTTCAGTTCAATTTTAGTGGAGGGCCCATGCAGCATTGGAGAAGATCCTTGAGGCGAGTGCTATCTCAGCTATCTCAGCTATTTTGTTATTTCAGCGTGTAAAACCCCAGTTTATATATTATAATAAAAGCTGAAAATATTCCTGCTCATTGTATGATTGAATTGCATGCATTCTCTTGTTTTATTTTACCTGGAAATCTTCTGTTAAAAGAAAGGTGATTTTACGATGAAATTTTGGTTGAGTTAAATTTCTGCACATTTAGAAAAATATCTCGTTTGGGATATTACATATATAGTCAGTACAAACACTAATAAATGATTCATAAGAAACAAATCAGATAACAAAAGCCTGATTAATAATTAAATCAATACCAAAAAAGATGTTGGTGTCCCATATCACAAGCTTGTATAAACAAAGAAGAATACATACTCAACTCAGAAGCTAGCAGAAAAGAGAAAAGTGACAATGCTGTCGTGATACTTGTCTGCAAGGTAAACATAAATGGACAGAGAATAACTAAGAATTATTTTACCAAAAAAAAGTTGCGGGCTACAAATAAAGTCAAAAGTCATGTCCAGTCAAATGCATAAACTAGGTGAATACTTGGGGGGTTCATCTTCTCACTCAGTTGACAGCTATTATGAAACAACATGAACGCTTGTAATCCAAACCTGATTTCAAAAACTAGATATTGATATTGCTTTGGAAAAATGAGCTTTAGAAAATATTATTCATTTAGCTATACAAATAGAAGCTACAAATAGTTATTTAAGGTGGAGTAGCGACAATCTAATAGCAAGAGAAAAAAACTTAATAGAATCATGCCTAAAAAATACATATATGATTGAAAATGAAGGAGATACAATGTCGATCGCAATCTGTTACGATTTCGAAATCATGTTATTTAAAAATAAAATAAAATTCATGAACAAAGATCTTGGGTAACGAGTAACAATAGCAGATCTTAAGCCACTTGCAAGTGTCCTGTTGATGAAAAAAGTTTGACTTTCATTGGCCATACGTGGGGACAAAGTGCAACTCTAACTGGAAACAGCATGAGTTCCCAAAATGTGCCCAGTATTACCCAAAAGTTGCCTGAACAAACAGGGTCACTGCATCATCTCATCATCACAGTCCCTCTGCTTCCCAGAATTTTTGGAACGATCACTGTAGACCAAATTTCCCTCTGAGATTTTAATACCTTCCCCTCAAATAATTCCTCTCAATAGTCTAAATTTTATCTGTTACCAGAAATCAACCAACACTGTTGCAAGGCTTCCTGGATATATGGAGACTTGGAGAATTGTGTGGGTATGGGTGCATAGTACATAGTACATATATGGGTGCATAGTACATATTACATACTATAAGAGTCTCTCTCGTCCACAAAATCCATCGCATTCTCTCCAGAATTTTGCTACACTTTTTTATAGATTCTCTTTGCTTCAAGTGAGTTTCAAAACATTTACGTGATGGTACTGCACATGAGGCATTCATGGTTTCACAGATGACATGCAATAAGTACACTGTTCCCAAAGGTGTTGCTGAGCAGAATTCAGAGCAAACCATCCAGCATGAGACCATGTTTGTGCTCATCTCTTATATAACTCGATTCTGAGACTTGGAATTTGGTTATGTAAGAGACAATCAAAAAATCATCTCACGCTATTGATCTGGAATAAAAAAATGAATAGCAATCTAACCAGCCAATATGAGTAAGACAGCTGCAATTGATTTAGGAAACTTCTTTTTATAGCACCTTAAAGACTGGCTAGATACTAGTGCTGAGACTTACTAGACAAAAACATGCATGCATAAAGCTTGAAGAATTACACATAGTTTGGCATTTCTCAGAGATGAGGACAATGTCAACAAGTCATACTGTGGTTAGTCAAAGGTTATGTGTTCCAGGAGTATGATAAATAGGTTGTAATAAAGCACAAAAGAGCTGCCATAGTACTTGAATAAGAACAGCTAAACCAGGGAAAACGATTGATAATTTCTAACTGGATAAGAAGTTTACTAGATTGAACCTTATCTGAATGTAACCTTGAAAGGAGGAAAGATTACAGGACAGCTGAGATAGAAAGCAGTTGCAGATTTTAGACAGGTGACATGGGAATGGATGATCCAATGTTAGTAACTACTGAATAATTATTAAATAGCTTCTAAGATGTACAATAGTTGAAATTTATCCAAGATGGAACATCAAAAGCTAAGGTAGAAAGCAAGCAATATAGTGTTGCTATGTTTTCTCAGGAGCAATAACAACAGAATATTAAGTAAGTAAATAACAAGTTACAAAGCAGTACAGTATTGCATTCAATTTCAGTTGCTAAGAGTCTCAGAGAGAGCTCAAGTCCTTAGGTGGAGACTTACACAAAAGCCAACATGTGCAAACTTAAGGGAGCTTGTGAATGTGAAAATTCCTGAATCTACTTAACAGAAGTTTCTTCTGCAGAAATCTGGTTTACTTCTCCTACTTGTGTTTTTAATTATACAAGTTATTCTCAGAAATATTCAGAAAATAGCAAAGTAAACACATTGCAGATCTACACATACATACAAATCAAGCACTGAAGAATAAAGCACACATGACAAAGGACACAATATTTTTTGGACAATGTCCCCGGAAAAACCCAATACGAGAAAACCGGTGCAGTAGCTCTTAGATGGTTTTATTATTATGCAGAATGTCTGAATACAATCAAGGGCACCAGTAGTGGTTTTCCCAACAGAAAAAACACGACAGATGTACCTCTATCACTCAAAGACAGAAAACATGGCTGATTCAGCTGAGGCTTCACAACTTCTAGATCTGCTGAATACGAGCCCTTTTTGGCCCACTGGAACCCCAGCATTGCCTCTCCCCGCACTGCGTCAACTCTGCGTCCCTACTTGAGCCTCTGCACAACACAGGTTGTTCCTGTGTCACCCCTCTAGGCTCAGCGCTGCCTCTGCGTCACCCTGAAGGGCCTACGTCAACCTCTTCGTTGCCTCTGCGTGAGCTTAGCTGGGTTGCGCCCCTCCTATTGTGTCTTTGTGTTGCCTGGTACGGATCTGCCTCTCTACCTATGTATTCTCAGCCTTGGATCGGAATAATCCCTCGCCGATCTACCGCTCAGCAGTGTTGAGATTTTGGGATAGCATCAGGTGTGCTCTAGCTCTGAAACTTTGTGGAGGGGCTAAGACACACGAGATCTCCAAGACCCAGAAAGCGTTTGGAGAAATTTCATCCAGTGTAATAGTTATTCAAATGATTAATTTTTTTAATGGGGGCCTTAAATCTAACTTAGGATAATTTTAAAAAATTAAAGTGAATTAAATTACACGTGTTGAAATGTTCTAAGTGACGTGGATCAAGCTTTCTTTTAATCTCAGCCATTGATAAGAGATTATATCACAGTCGTTGATTTGCCAACGACAAAAGTATAAAGGAAGGGCTTGGGGTCAGTTGGAGAACACACACACACATTGCGGAGCACTGAAGCTAAGTCGAATTTCTGGGACTAGGTTTGCTAAGAAATTCGAAGCAAGTTTGCAGTGCAGTGAGGGGCAGAGATCGGCAAGGGATGATCAGATCTAAGGCCAAGAATACAACAGCAGAGAGGTAGCTTGTACCAGGCAGCGCAAAGGCCAGCCAGAGGGATGCAGTCCAGCCAGCACCAAGCACAAGATTGCGCAGAGGCTGCGTAAGCGCAGTCAGGGTGACGCAGGCCCAGCCAGGGCAGCGCAGGGGCAGCAAAGACCCAGCCAGGGTGACGCAGGCCCAGCCAGGGCAGCGCAGCACCAATTAGGGTGACGCAGTGGATACGCAGGCTAGTAGGGGCTGACACAAAGGCTGCAGAGGCAACGTTGAGGGTTCCAGTGGGCTAGAAAGGGCTCGAATTCGTAATTCCCCGGTGAGGGTTAGATCAGCCATATTTTCTGTCTCCGAGTGAAAGGTACATGTAAAATTGTGCAGATGTTTTATGCTTGATGCAACTTTACTTTTCACTACAGCAATCACATAAACAATCAAGTAAAATGTTGATAGAACATACCAGTGGATCTATAGAAGACAAACCAGAAACAAAAAAATGTGGTGGTGCGTTACGGCGGTCAACAGGATGCTTCAACCAACAAAGTCTCCTTAGTCAGCTAGCCCAGCATGTGTCACAAGAACCCTCAAAACAGCCACACGGTCAACTCAAAGTCAACCCCAGAAAAGTCAACGCAAAACAACCGCAAGCAGCAGCAACACCACCAGCACCAGCAGCAACAACAACAACAGCAACAACAGCAGAATTCTCTTCGTCCTTCTTTCCCACGTGTGAACCGAAAACTGCCTCCAAGGAGCTCGAACCAATCAGAAGAGGAGAGATGATGTGTGAGGATGAGATGAGTGAAATGTCCTCCAACGTTGACTCTTTATATCAATCACTGAGGGTGTGTGACACATTTGCTGGGGGTGTAAAACCTTAAGGCCGACCTGCACATATTTTGAAAGTATTAAAAATAATTCAAAATAAATGTTCTGCTCTTCGGATCAAGATGATCTTTAGATCAATCTTGCACCTCTCCGAAAGAGGAACCCAATAAAAATATTGGTGTCTTCATCTGAGCATCACAACATGGAGTTTGGACCTAGTTGTCCAATTTTAACACTCCCTCTCAACTAGGGAGAAATCCATCCACCTGTGCAATCAAACATCGTGCGTCATCCCGTCGTAACTTGCTTTGTTGGCCTCTTTATTTCAGAACAAAAGTGGGTCAATCACAAAGACATCATTCCCAGCTGACAGATTCAGCCCAGAGGTCCGAAACCTCTATAGGACTCACAAAGAGTCTCATACCAACCCGAAGTTGGTTTACCTGACCCGAAGTCAGTTGGAGGTCTGAAACCTCACTAGGGCTCAAGAGAGTCATATACTAACCCAAAGTTAGTTTCACTGACCCGAAGTCAGTTGGAGGTCCGAAACCTCACTTGGACTCAAGAGAGTCATATACTAACCCGAAGCTAGTTTCACTGGATCGAAGTCAGTTGGAGGTTCGAAACCTCTCTAGACTTGATCCCAGATCAAGTGGTTGGACCGTGCCATCCTAGATAGAGAGTACGGCAATCTCTGATGTCCATCAGTGTTTGCTACTAGTCTCTAGCTTTTCCCACCTCATTGGCCAAATGAGAGGTACTTCCCATGAGTCTGGAACTCAATGGGTAGGATGCAGACGGGGCACAGATCATGAGAGGCGAATCAACTCAATCATCATAACAGTGGGGCAAAAGCACCACAAGGTTTGGCAAGCCTAGCCCCGTGTGTGCTTATAGCTCCAAGGAACTATCCCCAAGGCCCCCTCAGAGCTACCAAAGCTCACCGTCCAACAGGACCCTCAGAATAGGGTCGTTACACGATTCCAAGATTCTCACAGAAGGTTAGGAACATGACCTTCCCCAAGGGAATTGTGAGAATATTTGCGACCTGCTCATCAATTCCTATATGATCGAGCCTTACAGCGCTTCACTGTACCATATCCCGGATAAAGTGGTACCAACCATCAACATGCTTGGATCGTTCGTGGAACACGCGATTCTATGACAAACGAATCCCCCTCAGGTTATCACCAAGGATAACGGTGGCATCTAGCACATGCTCGAACAGCTCACTGAAGAGCTTTCACAACCAAGTGACTTCACAACAGGCCATACATGTTATAATGTATTCGGCCTCAGTGGTGCTCAAGGCTACCGACTTCAGTTTCCTGCCCGAAGCAGATCTATGCGTGAAGCAGCATCCAGATGTGCTCTTGCAATCCACCACACTGCTAGCCCAATCGGCATCAGTATATCCATGGAGTGTCATACTCCCAGCAGTGTATCTTAGTACATGGTCTAACGTGCCCCAGAGATATCTCAACAGTTTCTTGGCACCAACCCAGTGAATGTTATGATCAACCATGTGTTGACTCAAAGTGTTCACTGCACAACATACGTCCAGACGGGTGTTCACTAAGAACATCAGGGCCCCTACGAGTTGACGATACTCAGTAGGATATGCTAACATAGGCCCAACACCACTGCCACTCAACTTCTTAAAGTTGAGCTCCATTGGTGTCGACACAGACTTGCAGTCCACCATACCAAATTCTTCCAGAAGCTTCACAATGTATTTTCCTTGAGAAAGGAAAATCTCGCCAGGTCTCTGCGAGACCTCCAAGCCTAGGAAATAGTGCATTAGTCATAGGTCCATCATCTCGAACTCAGCAGCAATCTCCCTCTTGAATGAGAGGATCAGCACCTGTCAGGGAGAGGTCACCCACGTAGAGCACCAGAATGAGAGGCTTCTCCCTGACAACTTTGAAGTAAAGGTTTGGGTCAGCATTACTACGAGTGAAGCCCAGCTTCATCAGGTAGCTATCTATCCTCTCGTACCAAGCTCTGGGTGCTTGCTTTAGCCCATAGAGGGCTTTCTTCAACCTACAGACATGGGTGTCCCGATCCTGGACTTCGAACCCCAGAGGTTGCTCCACATATACCTCTTCCTTTATCGCACCATGCAAAAATGCGATCTTCACATCCGTCTGATGGAGACTCCATCCTTGCATAGCAGCAAGGGCTATGATAGATCGAATGGTGGTATATCGAGCCACAGGTGCAAATATGTCATCATAGTCTATGCCTTCCTTTTGAGAGAAGCCACGGGCAATGAACCTTGCCTTGAACTTTTCAGCACTTCCATCAGATCCATGCTTGATCTTGTAGAGCCATTTCGAGGTGACAACTGCTTTGTCCTTCGGTCTTGGAACCACATCCCAGACATCATTCTTCATTATGGACTCATACTCTTCGTGCATAGCATCCTTCTAGACTTGATGCTTTACGGCTTCCTTAAAAGATCCAGGCTTGGATTGTACAATAGTACTCATGGCTACTAGATACCCTTGGTATCTACTCAGCTTCTTGTTTTCACAGAATGTCTCCCTTTGGGGCCGTATGTCCCTCAGCATCCTCAAGAGTGTCCCTGAGCCATGATGGTCTCTTCCCCAGTGAAGGAGGTGGATCATTCGGGTCCATCGGTCCTTCAACATCGGGCATCGTCTCATCCTTTGGTTCTTCATGATTTTGAGGCCTTACTTCATGATCTTCCTCAGATCTCGAAAGATTGACTACTTTCCTCAGGGAAGCATCTTCGTCAAAAGTGACATCATGGCATATTTCCACTTCCCTTTGACCAGCCACATAGACTCTATAGGCCTTCGAAGTTTCGTTGTAGCCCACAAACATTCCTTCCTTTCCAGAAGCATCCAGCTTGCTCCTTTTCTCTTTCGGCACATGAAAATAAACAGGACATCCAAAAACTCTAAAATGTTAGACGTCAGGTTTCTTATCAGAGAAAACCTCTTCGGGAGTTTTGGAGTCCAGAGCGGAATGTGGGCATCAATTTTGTATGTACACAGCAGTGTTCGCAACTACTCCCCACAAAAACTTCGGTAGACCCTGGTCACATAGCATTGCACAGGCAGCTTCCACAATGGTCCTGTTCTTTCATTCAACAACGCCATTCTGCTCAGGAGTATAGTCAGTGGTGGTCTCCCTCTTAATGCTAGCTTCTTTGCAAAAGTTCTTGAACTCGTCCATCTCATATTCAGTGCCATTATCGTTTTGTCGGATACCATCTCATGTCATTGCTCCCAGTGGACTTCCTCCAACTTGGTAGAGTGTATCAATTCTAGACCAAACATGATAGCTTCCTTGAAGCTCTTCTTCCACATGCGCACCTTTCCATCCATTAATGCCACATTGAAACCTTTGTCTTCCATGGCCGATATAGACACAAGTTTCTTCTTCAAATTTGGTACATAGAGTACATCCTACAAGCAGAGGACTTGACCTTGAGACAAGTGGAGAATGTTATGAACCTAATTCATAACTAAAGTAATAAATACAGTCATCAATAGAATAAATAGAAATAAATGTAATTACTAGCTAATCAATTAAGATTAGGTTAAATAATCATTAGGTTAATGAAAAGGCATGTCTAAAAGACATGCCCATTCGTGAAAAGGTCCCTGCATGGGTATAAAAGCGGGACCTCATTGTAATCATTCAATCATCTCATATATCATATTAATAAAATATTTATTATTATAAATACCTTTTGTGTATTTTTATAATTAAAGCTATTTCTGCTATCAAAGTCAACAAGCATACAAGTCTTACTGCTACAGTATTCAAATCTACGAATTCCGCTACTACAGTGGTATCGGAGCCATATTGAGGACAAGTTGAAGCAATGGCACATAACATTGTTTTACAAGCCTACGAACGTAGTTTACAAGCCTATGGACATAAACTACCACACTATGTGTCATTACGTGAAGATCCCAAGAGAATTGAGCAGATTAGGAAAATTCAACAAAAGCTGCAACAAGTAGAGAATTCTTGGGCAGAAGTCACAAACGGTTTTAAAAAAAATGCTGCAGATCTTACAAAAATTTCTGCAGATCTTAAAAAAATTTCTCATAATAGAAAAGAAAATCATGAGAAACAGAAAGATGAAAAATGTTGTAATAATGAGAAGACAGCTAGTTATGCTAAAGGGAAATCAAGTAAAACGTCCATGGAAAAGTCAACTAAATATATCCCCCCACCAATGCGTAATAAAAGTAAAGAAGAAGGGAAATGTTGGAAATGTGGAGACAAATATTTCACAGCACATAAATGTGTCTTTTACACAAAAAATATCATAGCCAGCAACAGTAAAAAAACACAAAAAGATGATGTTGATGCAGATAAAAATAAACTGGAAGAAGGCTATGTTGAGAATCAAGAGAAAAATTACAATATAGATTATAACGGTCATGTACGATACAGTTTAAAAAATGTTGCAACAATTGATATTGAAAATCTGGGGCTTCCCCACATTGATGAAGAGCAGAATGGCAATATAGATTATGAGAGTTATGTAGGGTGCAGTTCAGATAATGCTGAAACAGTTAATGCTCTTGAAGGCAGTTATGGAACTGGACCATCCAACATTCGTCCACTTCCAAGAACCGTTAGTGATACCGATAAAGTAAACATTGACAGTACCCAGAACAGCAAAAGAATTGTCATGGCGCTACAGAGTGGGTTAAAGAGTGAGCTGACATGGGCCTTAAATACTCTTACAGTGCTGTCCTTCAAAGAAAAGGAGGATGTTCGAAAAGACCCTGAATATGAAATAACAAGCCCAAATGATCCACTTTCTTGCATCAGGTCAGTATCTAATACTTTAACTTCAGAGGACACAGGAGATGGTACTAAAAGTAGGGGTTCTAATTGGTGGTATGATGAAGAGGGATTGTTCAACCTTGATGAAAAGGGCTGAGTAGAGAGACAGCAATGTGTTGTTGCTGCTTCAAATGTTATACGCAATTTTTCCTTTATGCCAGATAATGAGACAGCAATGGCTCAACATCGGCATTGCCTTGAGACAATTGTTCAGTGCATGGCAGACCATGATATTGAGGACGAGGAACTTGTTACAAATGCAATCGAGACAATTGTCAACCTGGCACCCTTTGTGAATTTGCGAATCTTCAGTTCGTCAAAGGCATCACATGCTCCCATAACTGAGAAGAGGGTCGTTGAGGCAATCGTGGGTATGCTAGAGTCACCTGTTAAAGCTTGGCACTGTGCTGCTACAGAGTTGGTTGGAAGACTGATTGTCAATCCAGATAATGAACCATTTGTTCTTCCTTTTGCACCTCAGGTGTATAAGCGCTTAGTTGATCTACTGAGTTTTCCTGGAGCAGATGCACAGGCAGCAGCTATAGCCACCCTTTACAATCTTGCAGAGGTCAATATGGACTATCGATTGAGGCTTGCTAATGAACGCTGGGCAATAGGGAGACTTCTAAAGATAATTCAATCACCTCATCCTCTATCAGAAGTATGCCAGAAAGCTACATTGACGATAGAAAGTCTGGCATGTGAGCCTCTAAACAAAGCTCCTCCTCCTCCTCCTCCTCCTGGGTCATCTTCCATGTATTTGATGCCTCAAAATCATGAATTCGAAGCACAGATGGCCCACCTCAGGACGAAACGTGCGCCAAACCCCAACTCCAGTGGATGGATTCTGCCAATACTCTCGAATACTGGCACTGGGCGGTGTCAATCATGCCAGATACTGCGCAGGATTATTCATACAAATGGTGTGGAAAATTCAAAATTGGAAATTCATGGAGTCAAGGGTAAACCCGCACATGCTGTTACCGAATGTCGGTTCTGTGTTGATGATGGGAGCCAAGGTAGCCTGCCCTATGAAATAATTGACGTTTCCAATTGTGTAGGAGATATTTACATGTGCCAGCGAGACAACGAATTTTCATGGAAGGCAGATAGGATATGGGAACTTTCACAAGAGAATAATGAATGGCCTTGGGAATATATTAACCCCAATTTGCCGCCCCCCAAAAGCTTGAATTTCGATACCTCTGATAGAGCGCTACCATCATATATTGAGATAAACGAAGTATTTTATATGGATGTTGTTTTTAAGTGTCTATACCAAAGACAGTTCCTTCCCTATCAATTTCTGAACCCTATTCCAACGATCCCACAATGTGCTTCATATATTTTCTTGATTCCGGATGCCGATGGTCATGGACGCGCTGGAAGCGAAAGCCGTCCCATCATGTATGGAGAGCTTTATTGCTTGAAGTTCATTTTGCGGTAAATGACTGCTACCGCTACTGCTCCTCCGACGGCAGAATTCTATTCCGGCCCAACTCTAGCTCGATATACAGAGGCGGCCCATTGAACTAGATGAATTCATTTTCCGTGCCCTTTGAAGCCGTAATCCAGAGTCGGGTTTCATGCATTTTCCTTATACAATCTTTCGCGGAACCAATGCCACGAAACAATGAAAAGCCACGAAGAGGACACAACGTTAGGAATCTATTAGTTATAAATTAATAAACTAAGAAGTTTTAATAATTAAGTTCTTTATAAATTTATTAAAGTTACTTTATTAAAAAAAAAAAAAAAATTATAAAGTTACTTAATGATGCAAAACAAAATTATTATAATATATATATATATATATATAAAAGGGAAGGAAGAAAAGAAAAAAAAAAAAAACAAAGAACAATTTTACGTTCAAGATGACAAGGGCAAGATGAAGGAAATTGTCGAAACGTTAAGCTTCGAGGACAAAGCTTTTCAAAGGAGGAGGCAATGTTATGAACCTAATTCATAACTAAAGTAATAAATATAGTCATTAATAGAATAAATACAAATAAATGTAATTACTAGCTAATCAATTAGGATTAGGTTAAATAATCATTAGGTTAATGAAAAGGCATGTCTAAAAGACATGCCCATTCGTGAAAAGGTACCTGCATGGGTATAAAAGCGGGACCTCATTGTAATCATTCAATCATCTCATATATCATATTAATAAAATATTTATTATTATAAATACCTTTTGTGTATTTTTATAATTAAAGCTATTTCTGCTATCAAAGTCAACAAGCATACAAGTCTTACTGCTACAGTATTCAAATCTACGAATTCCGCTGTTACAAGTCAGTCCCTATCCCTTTCACGGGAGATGTAGCATTATCTCCAAGGACAATTTTCAGATTAGTGTCCTTCTCAACCATATCAGAGAGTGCTTCGTTGAACCCAGTGATGTGCCTTGAGGCACCACTATCTATCAACCAGACATCCATAGTGTCGGGTGGAGATGCAACGAAGAGGGCAGATACAAGAATGTATTCATTTCTTTTATCAACAACATTTGATTCCTCATACCTTTGGTTGTTGTTTTTGTCATCACCATCGTGAGAAACCTTCTTGAAAAGACATTCTCTAGCATAGTGACCAGTCCTATGACAAGTGAAACACTTGCCCTTCTTTCCTTGGGCCCCTGCTTTTCCTTTGTCCTTTGGACCACCAAAGTTCTTCTTCCTAGAATGAGCAGCATAGGCAGCATTTCCTTCATTTCCATACTCCTTCATTCTAGTCTCTTCTTGAACACATCTCGATAGTACTTCATCAAAGTCAGGTATCACATTATTATTTAGAATGGTAGTGTTGAACACATGCCATTCGGATGGGAGCCCTCCAAGTGCGGTGAGTACCATCTCTCGATCAACTATTGTCTCCCCAATAGCCAGCAGATTGTTCCTGATCTCGGTCAGCTTCAGAAAGTATGATTGGACAAACTCATACCTGCCTTTCTTCAGATTCTTCAATTGATTCTTGAAAAATAGTACTTGATTTGCATTGTTGGCCTTGAACATGAGGAACAACTTATCACACATCTCTTTGGATGTGCCCAACTCAGAGATGTAGGCCACCAAACTCTTATGAATGGATTCCCTGATCATCAACTTTGCTTTGATCTCCCCCTTCTTGTACTTTGTTTTGGCGACAGCAGCAGTAGCAGTGGACGGAGGTTCTTGGATTTTACCCTGCACATAGTCCATGACATCTTGGTCTTCCAATTTAAGATCCAGTATCATCTTCCAAGCATGGAAGTCATCCTTCCCAGTCAATTTGTCATCCTCCTTGAAGCCATAGTTTGTGGAACCCATTTCCTTCTTCGGTGATTGCTACAAATAGGGCTTGTCTTCACCTCAGCTCTGATACCATGTAAAATTGTCTAGATGTTATATGCTTGATGCAACTTTACTTTTCACTATAGCAATCACATAAACAATCAAGTAAAATGTCGATAGAACATACCAGTGGATCTATAAAAGACAAACCAGAAACAAAAAAATGTGGTGGTGCGTTACGGTGGTCAACGAGATGCTTCAACCAACAAAGTCTCCTTGGTCAGCCAACCCAGCATCTGTCACAACAACCCTCAAAACAGTCACACAATCAACTCAAAGTCAACCCCAGAAAAGTCAACGCAAAACAGCAACAAGCAGCAACAACACCAGCACTAGCAGCAACAACACCAGCAACACCAGCAGAATTCTCTTCGTCCTTCTTCCCCACGTGTGAACCGAAAACTGCCTCCAAGGAGCTCGAACCAATCAGAAGAGGAGAGATGATGTGTGAGGATGAGATGAGTGAAATGTCCTCCAACGTTGACTCTATTTAAATCAATCACTGAGGGTGTGTGACACATTTGCTGGGGGTGTAAAACCTTAAGGCCGACCTGCACATTTTAAAAGTATTAAAAATAAATTCAAAATAAATGTTCTGCTCATCGGATCAAGATGATCTTTAGATCAATCTTGCACCTCTCCGAAAGAGGAACCCAATAAAAATATTGGTGTCTTCATCTGAGCATCACAAAATGGAGTTTGGACCTAGTTGTCCAATTTTAACAGTCCATCTGTCGTGCAATTTATCTGTATGGCAGACCGTTTCTGGTGCCCATATCATTGTATTCAGATTCTGCATAATAATAAAACCCTCTAGAGTTGTTGCACCGGTTTTCCCACATTGGGTTTTTTCGGGGACATATGCCCAAAACATCTGTGTAATTTTGTCACATGTGCGTGTTGTTCAGTAATTGACCTGTAAATGTGTAGGTCGCAGTTTGTATTTGCTTTGATGTTTTTCTAAATAATTTAGATTAATAACTTATAAATTAATCATATAAGTAGGAGAAGTAGATCAAGATACTGCAGTAGGTTTTTTGTTTTGAAACTTTCACATGGTATCAAAGCATTGCAGATCAAGTTGATCCACCAGCAAAGCGACTGAATATAATTGATGCAGGAAGAGCAGTTGAAGCAGTAGAGATCCAGAAGATGGCAGAGCAGCACCAAGAGGGGCACAAAGTCGTCTGAGTGACGTAGATGCAAAGCAGAGCCTTCCAGAGTTACGTAGGGGCAGTCTGCACTGCGCAGAGTCTGCGCTGAGCCAGTCTGCTCACACAGAGGCTGACACAGCACCAAGAGGGTGACGCAGTCCGTGTGGAGAATTGCTGTGCAGTTTGCCAAAGTCTGGAAGTGCAACTTCTGATCTTCAAAAGTTGTTGGTGTGGCACAGGTTCTGTCGGTGCAGAACAGTGCCTAGCAAAGGTGACAAAAGTGAGAGGAGAACAGTCGCTCAGCAGATTTGTGCCAAACAAATCTGAGATTCGATCAGGAGGGTGATCATAGAAGACTGATTCAGGGGATTTGGCGGAGGATTTCTGAGAGGGGAATCAATTGTCAGAGGGAGCAGCTGCTCTAGAGGGTTTCTATCGCCAAGAAACCCAGATCCAATCTCTTGTTGAGTGTTGCAACAGGAAGAGGGAGAGGAGTACCTGTTTCGACATATTTGAGCTAGATGGCCCCGTAAGGACTGCGTGATCAGGATAGGTTGGACGGTGTGTCCAACTTCGCGATTTGGAAGGCCAAAATACTATCAG
Source organism: Pinus albicaulis (assembly GCA_034641835.2). NCBI lineage: Eukaryota > Viridiplantae > Streptophyta > Pinopsida > Pinales > Pinaceae > Pinus > Pinus albicaulis. Next base: position 514,541,938 of record CM076583.1, read on the forward strand.
TCCTCGAGGAGTACGGAATCAGGGAACACGCAGAAAACGTCGTAGTTTTGCCGACCAATGCAAATGCTCTGCAGAAGTTTAACGAGAATCAGGTGCGAACAAAGCGTTTGATCATGGATGGGGTGAAGGATCACTTGGTCCCACACATTTCCGAGAAGACGGCAAATGAGGTGTGGACAACTTTGACCACAATGTATCAAGGGAGCTTCGTCCAACATAAGATGCTTCTGGAGAACCAAATAAGGATGTTCCAGATGGACAAAGGGGAAGAGATCAATCCATTCCTCTCTAGATTGCAGATTATCTGGGATCAGCTGATTTCCGTGGGGACAACTCCAGATGAAGCACTCTTAGTAAGGACAGCCCTGAATGTTGTCACTGATGAGTGTGACACCTTTGTCCAAAGCATTTTGGGCAGAGCACAACTCCCCAATAGGGGTGACATGTGGGCCATCCTTCGATAGGAGGAGATCCGGTAGATGACCAAGAGTGTAATATCCCCAAATGGGATATTTTACTGAATTTGCAGAAATCACACTAACCCAACATATTACCATAAAATTTCTGAATTAATAAACAGAAGATTGCCATGTAAAATAAAACACATAAGCACTGCAATCTATCAACACATCAAATAGGAAGAATCTCAGCATTTTTATTATAGATAATAACTGGGGTTACAAATAAATCTGACCCAAAATAGCTGAGATGGAAAACTGGCCACCAAGATAAATAGTTGCACTGCGCTGGCCTCCAAAACTGACTGCTACACTCTCCCTTCGGCAACAACTACCACTGAATCCACTGAAGCACTTGTTGAAGAACTAAATGACCCTCACTCCACTATCCCTGAAGCTCTGCGAAACTTCTGAATGAAGTCTCCTCCAAGAGAGTTGGGTTTCCATCCAACACTCACAAATCACCCGAGGGTTTCCATCCTGGGGCTATGGCTGAAGTAGAGAACCACGTCTCAAACCTCTCATACAAGAAACTGATATGATCCAAATATATCCCTCAATGGCCTCCTCCCTTTCTTTTATAGATCTCTTGGAGCCTTCTAGAGCATTATTTTATTATTATTTTATTCATGGTACACTTTTCGCTCTTATTAAAATATTCCCTTTTAATGCAGAAAAAAGTAAATCGGCTACCATGTCTCCTCTGGTCACTGAAACTCATTCCCAACCATCCCATCATGTAGGTATCCTTGTCCCGGTTCCAATGAGCTATTACACTAAGGTGTTCCATCATGTATTCCTCCTAGAATGCCACCTTGAGTGTAATCAGCTGAGTTAAGCCCACAAATAACTCAAATTTCCGAAAGTTGTTGAAATGCACCGGAACGAAAGCCAAATTGCTCGGATGATAGAATATATCAAGCGAATGCCACTGGACACCATGGAAACTCCTCAAAACTCCTCCAAAAAGCCCCTGAGCCCGCTGATAGCACCAATCTGTACCTGTGACCTGTCTGCTCCTAACTCTGGAAGTCCAACCTAACCCTGTCGTAGGTGACACCAAAAAAGAAAATATTATACACCTTTCGCCCCAAGATTGCTTGCCCTCAAGCAATCCAAATATGTGGGCCACTCTGTTGGCCCGACGCAACTGAGATCCAATGCCCGGATCCCATACAAACCTCCTGGTGCTACTATGTGCCTCTGTCAAGCCACCCGGAATAGACCCCTCAATGCCGGGATCCCAAACTGATCTCTCACTGTACCTGTCATCAAACAGTCCTCCCGGATCCCTAAGCCACAATGGCCAATCATCTCCCAAGTCCCACGACTCGGACTGCGCACTGCCTCTGGCTATAACTGATGCTTTAAGAGGTGAAGATCACCTCTCCTGCTACGCTGTATCTATGACGATGTAATTTGCCCCACCAACTGTGTACCAACTCATCACATCTGTCCAATCCAACCCCAGACTAAATCCAATGCTAATCCTGCTCTCCTGAAACCGGGATGGGATGCTGAAGAAATGTCGATATGTGCCCCACTGCCAACTGGAATCTGTATCATCTGTCATGTCTAAGGGCCCTTGCTCCGCTGTGCTCCCTACGAAGAATATCGTACCATCAAGAGGGTACCAACTCATGATCTCCCACCAATCCATCTGGGAAGAAGAATCCAATGTAGCAACAACTGCATATGGAACACACTTGGAGTGTTGTCGCCAGCCCGTAATCAACTCACACTGCTCTACCCTGTCTGCCAACGAAAGCTGCCTATAGAAGAAAGCCCCTCTCCCTATAATGGGCCAAAGTGGGCAAGATATGTTGCAAGCCTCATCGATGTACTCCTGGAGAGTGCTACTCACTGAAAGTACTGCAGCTCTGTCGACTGCATGTACATCTATCTGCACCTCATCAATGTGTTGGCACAAAGATGGATGCTCCACCATCTCCAACAGCTCCTCCCACTCCTGATCAGGAATATCATGCTCTTGCTGTCTACCAGCCCCCTGCTGAGCCATCCCATCAACCTCCAACACCTCCAGAGGATATGGATCTGCAACTACTGTCACCGTACTCGATGTCTGTGCATCTGACTGCTCCACCTCAATGGTTGACCCCAAGGTTAGCCGCATATCCATCATAGACTCAATGTGAGCGCCCATCTGGCTCTCCCCCAAAGGTATATCATGCATGATGTGCATAGTATCCTCCTCTGCTGACTCATGCTCCATCATATGCTGCTCCGGCTGAATCGTCACAGGTGACTCATCACCCTGAGTATCTCTCGTAGAGTCCCCTAACTACTTACCCTGCACACTGGAATACAACTCTGGCCTACTGTCACCATCTCCGCATGACTGCTCTCGCTCCCCAGAAACATCCTCAGTTGATCCCATGGACTCATCTGAAGAAGAGTCCTCATCCTTGTATACCAAAGGAACGTCTACCTGCTCTACCTCTGCCACCTCATCGGCATCTCTCAAACATGAGTGATCAGGCCCCCAAGGTTCTTTGCAAATGAAGCAAAGTTCCTTCCTCCTCAACTCATTTTTGTTGCCTGATCCACCAAACTGGAGCAGCTCCTCCCTGGTCAACTATCTCCTGAAAAGCTCAATGTTCTGGTCAACTAGCCCTTGGGCTAGCTCATAAGCAGCGGGGTGAGACCAACTGCTCTCTCCTCCAAATGCTCAACAACCTAGTCTGCAGCTCCTAGCAAATGGCATCACGGTCTCCCATACATGACGACAGGATGGACTGCATGTGAGCTATGGCTATGTCAGAATGATGTCTCCTAATGTTGAAGAAGCATTGGAACATCTGCAGAATCAAGCCATCACACTCAAGATCGATCATTACCTCATAAGTCTCGATCATGGCCATGGCTTCTAAGACCTTAAGCTTTCTCCCAAATGTAGAGCCTGCACAGTTGTATAAATCCCGAAAGGTTTCTACTATCGGTCTGAAAATTCTTTTAATAATATCATCATTGTAGGGAGGGAAGGGTGCTGTTATCCTCAAAATATCACTGAAACAAGAGGCAGCTATAAGCTTGACTCTCTCACTTGGATGTTCCAAGAATCTAGCTTGTACCAATGCAAGCATAGATGGCTCCAAAGCCCAATTTAAACTCCAATTAGATTGATCTACCTTTGAAAGGCAGGCTTCCAGTTTCTCTAACATGGGAAAGTCATTTTTTGATCTTCCACTCTTTAAGTCCATCCCAAGTGCATAAAGCCAATTTCCCACTTCTTCCTCCTTTTGTAAATTCCTCGGATGCCTTTGTTGGAGCAAATTATGTACCTTCTTGGACAAGGCTCTGCTGTTCTATTTTGTTTTCTGGTCTTTTGATGCATGGTGGTTCAAAGAACCAACTTTTACATTGTTTAATCTTTTTGGTCTTTGGTTTAGATCGCAACCCACTGAGGCACTGCTATGTTGATTTAGGAGTTGTTTTAAAAACTTCATTGTTTCAACGACATATATGGAAGTAACAGTGGTTTAGTTGGACTTGCCCAAGGCAAGCTACAAGCACCAGGTGATGAGTGCAAGCAAATCCAACCGCTCCAATAGCAAGCTCCTCCAAAAACTACGCTGTTGCTCTAAGACTACACTGTTTCTTGACTTCAGCCTCTGGTTTACCCAGTGAAAACTACTCAGAAAATTCTAGGAATTTGGAAAGGTGATCCTTGCCCAAAACCCAGAAAAACCCAGAAAAGGTTTCCTCTAATTCCAACCTTCAAAATCTGACCCTTTGTAGTTTGGCCCTCTTCCAATTTCGTTTTCTGGCACTGCAGCTACTACTGTCAATCATTGCTCTCCAAATCCAAACCAACCTCCTCAAATGGCTCTCCTATCAATCTCCCAACACCCCAGCTCTAAAATCCCACCAATGCAGCTCCCACAAATGAGCCTCCTCCAATGATTGCGTATGCCCTTCTAACCAAAATAGCTGCAACCGAAAATGGCAAATATGCAAGCTGAGCCAAGATCGAGGCTCTGATACCACTGTAATATCCCGAAAGGGATATTTTAACTAAAAATGCAAAAAAATAACTAAACTCCACATTATGCCATAAAATCACTATTCACTCAATAGAAGATTGCCATGTAAAATAAATACGCATAAAACACTGCAATCCATTAACAAATAGAACAGGAAGAATCACAGCATTTTATTATAAGTAATCACTGGGGTTACATATAAATTTGACCAAAAATAGTTGAGATGGAAAACTGGCCAACAAAATGAGTTGTTGCACTGCGCTGGCCTCAAAACTAAACTATTGCACTCTCCCTCCGACAACAATGGTCACTGAACCCACTAAAGATAATGAAGCACAAGTTGAAGACCTGAATGACCCTCACTCCACTATCCCTGAAGCTCTGCGAAACTTCTGAATGAAGCCTCCTCAACGAGAATTGGGTTTCCGTCCAACACTCACAAATCACCCAAGGGTTTCCGTCCTGGGGCTGTGGCTGAAGTAGAGAACCACGTCTCAAACCTCTCATACAAGAAAATGATATGATCCAAAGATATCCTTCAATGGCCTCCTCCCTTTCTTTTATAGATCTCTTGGAGCCTTCTAGAGCATTATTTTATTATTATTTTATTCGTGGTGCACTTTTTCCTCTTATAAAAATATTCCTTCTTAATGCAGAAAAGAGTAAACCAGCTACCATGTCTCCTCTGGTCACTGAAACTCATTCCCAACTGTCCCATCATGTAGGTATCCCCGTCCCGGTTCCAATGAGTTATTACACTAAGGTGTTCCATCATGTATTCCTCTTGGAATGCCACCTTGAGCGTAATCAGCTGAGTTAAGCCCACAAATAACTCAAATTTCCGAAATTTGTTGGAATGCACCAGAACGAAAGTCAAACTGCTTGGATGATGGAATATATCAAGCGAATGCCACCAGACACCATGGAAACTCCTCAAAACTCCTCCAAAAAGCCCCTGAGCCCACTGATAGCACCAATCTGTACCTGTGACCTATCTGCTCCTAACTCTGGAAGTCCAACCTAACCCTGTCGTAGGTGACACCAAAAAAGTGAATATTACAAAGAGGGAATTTAGCACTGGAAGTAGCAAACTGAAGAAGGAGGAGGAAGAGGATGTAACCCTTGCATCAAAGGAAAGACAACAACAAGGGAAGAAGAAGAGGGACCTACCAAAGGTTTGGTGCTTTAAATGTGGCGAACTTGGACACTTCGCCAGCACTTGTCCTAAGAGGAAGGAAAAGGAATCTTCTGATTCCAAGGCAGCAACAGCTAGAGGGGACAGTGGTAGTGAGGATGATGTGGCTATGAGCGCTCATGCACCTCTAGAGAACAGGTGGGGCAACATTGATCTATAGAGTAGCTACAGATGGTTGGCAGGATCCTTGAGGTGCCCAGACTCTTGGATCACATACGAGCTACGGGAGCCTTGAGACAGTAGTAGGATGACTAGAGCAGTGGGTGCAGAAGATCACAGTGAAGCAGAGGCAGAGTTGGGACACTGAGGTCTGGAGCAGTGTAGAGGAGAGGCAGGAGCAGCGTGGAAGCAGTAGCGCAGAGGCAGTGCTTGTTGAAAAGTGTAACTAGGTCGGTCTTCATGTTGACTATGTAATTGTGTATTTATGTAAAGAAGAAGACAAAGATAATAAAATCTATTTTTGTAATGCTTGCCTTATGGGTTTCATGAGCAAGGAATTTTTATTATAGGTCGAAGACTTCTTCTTGATGTCTTTTAGGAATTTGTCATCTTGTCATAAACGTATAATTTAGAGTCATGTATTTGAAGGATTGTTACACTTGTAAAGGTCAAAAAGTATGCCTCAAGACGTTGTCATCATGCTCTGGAAATTGTTGGAAGAATTCGGCTTGAAGACGTGGCAGAATACCCCTTGAAAGGTCGGCTCAAATAGGTTACAATAGTTCACTGACAAGTCGGCTAATTACAGGGATGAACAACTATAAATACCCCAGTGAATTGCGCAGAAATTACAGCAGAACAGTTCGTATGTCTTTGAGATTTTCGGATCAGTCTAAGGTGAAAAAGTGCGTGGTATAGCCTGCGGAGAAAGACTATTACAGCGAAGTGTTAAGGGTTAAATACAGTTCAGTGATGCTTTGATATCACAGTGTGAAGTTCAGATTTGAATATGATGCGAAGAAGGTTGACATTACAGTGAAGATAAGGGCTTTCACATTTGGTCATGGGCCTGTCTCAAGGACTATAAGATAGAGCGAAGAAGGGACTAGAACCTAGGGCTGAAGACAAGATAGACCGAGGGCTATCTCATCAAAGGAAGAACCTGTGATACAGTTGGAAGGAGAACAGTCGTATCAAAGGGATCACTACAGCCATAAGGTAAGGCTACACATAAGTCTTGATCTATATCTTAGAAGTATATACTACAGCAAGGAAGGAGTCTCTAGAGTGTTGAAGGATAGATCGATAATAAGGAGGCCAAGGATAGTTTAACTATGAACTGAGTTTTCCTAGTACTGGTGTAGAGCAATGCAGAAGGAAGGATCAGCAAGAAGAAGACAAGAAGAGCAGTGACAGGGTCTTGGAGGCATACTAAAGTCAAGGGTCTAGGTCATGGTAATGGTACTTGTCAATTGAAGATCTATAAGAAGAATTACTTGCGGGTTTTTCTGTCCAAGAGGGAGAGGTTTTGGCCCTCACTTGAAGAGCCTAAAACTTGTGTCTCTTGTGTTTTGATAATTGACTTAATGAAAGACATAATAAGCTAATAAAGAGAAGATCTAAGTAAGAGAAATAAGCTCACAAGTAATTATCAAGAAGAGAATTCGAGATAAACACCAACCCTCTAAATTCTCAACAATGCTTACGCAGTGTAGTGCAGGACAGCGCAGAGTAGCAGCAGAGGGTGCTTCAGTGATGAGATGCAACCCAACTGACTCGTCTGTCAGTAATTGGGTGGAGGTCCTTCAGTTGCTTACTTCTCAGCGACTGAGTAGCAGTGCAGCAATCAATAGTGGCAGTGCTATGGGCAACATGATGCAGCAATTTGAGAGGGAGCTGCAGTACAGATGTGGCAGTGTCAGTGATAGTGACATGGGCAGCAGTACAGTGGCAGCAGCACAGTGGATGGAGGGCAGCAAACCAAGCATCAGCAGCGCAGAGACTGATGTCGAGATCAGGCAATACTTCAATGTGGATGTATTGCTAGAGCACACTCTTCGCTAAGAGGGAGTGTTGAAATCTTGGGTAGCATTGGGGGTTCTCTAGCTCCGAAACTTTGTGGAGGGGCTAAGACACACGAGATCTCCAAGATCCAGAAGCGTTTGGAGAAATTTCATCCAGTGTAATAGTTATTCAAATAATTAAATTTTTTAATGGGGACCCTAAGTCTGACTTAGGGAAATTAAAAAAAATTAAAGTGAATTAAATTACACATGTGATGAAATGTTCTAAGTGACGTGGATCAAGCTTTCTTTTAATTCAATCGTTGATAAGAGATTAGATCACAGTTGTTGGTTTGCTAACAAGAAAAGTATAAAGGAAGAGCTTGGGGTCAGTTGGAGAACACACTCACACACATTGCAGAGCACTGAAGCTAAGTCGAATTTCTGGGGCGGGGTTTGCTAAGAAATTCAAATCGAGTTTGCGATGCAGCGAGGAGCAGAGATCGGCAAGGGTTGATCTGATCTGAGGCCGAGAATACAACAGCAAAGAGGCAGCTTGTACCAGGAAACACAGAGGTCAGCTAGAGGGACGCAGTCCAGCCAGCACCAAGCAAAAGACTGCGCAAAGGCTGCGTAAGCCCAATCAGGGTGACGCAAGCCTAGCCAGGGCAACGCAGGTGCAGCGGAAACCCAGCCAGGGTGACGAAGGCCCAGCCACGGCAGCGCAGCACAAGTTAGGGTGACGCAGTGGGTACATTGGCCAGTAGGGGCTGACGCAGAGGCTGCAGAGGCAGCGCTAAGGGTTCCAGTGGGCTAGAAAGGGCTCAAATTCGTAATTCCCCGATGGTTGGAGCCGGGAGGGGGGGGACGTTTCCTGCAACATTGGTCCGACCCATAACACTGATACTCCACAAAGTATTCTCCGTAGTGAGCCACCTCCGGCTCTTGTGGCCCTCATGCTCCTGCACTCGAAGCCAGGAATGTGGGCATGGTAGAGCACGGTGGAGTGCGTGGCACCACCTGTTGTGCAATGTTAGGCTCGGGTGGGTGATGGGAGGTGTCGGATCCCTCTCCGATCTACAATTCCCTTGGAATTTCCCGCTGCTTGTTATCTCTGACAAACTTCTGCCCCATCTCCTTTATCCTCTTCATGAGCTCCTGCATCAACTGTAGGAGGCTAGCAAACTCCTTTCCATCGTCTCTTTCCTCTGCCACTGGTGCTTTTCCCTTCTCCTCTTCCTCCGAAACGTTGTCTACTTGATCTAGCGTGATTTCAAGCCTCCTTTCCTTGCTTTTGTACCGCTACCTTCGGTATGTGATGTTCTACCTATCATCCGATTTCGTAGACTGTGCGCTCCACAGGCTGAGCCAAGTCTATGAGCTCTGATACCACTTTAATATCCCAAATTGGGAACAAACAGTAATATAAAGCGTACAAAGACTAAAACTACAGCAAACAAAAATTAGCCATTAAAAACACCATGATAGAGCCAAAAACATCTGAGCCATTTTATTAAATCTCTGACGGGAAAAGGTACAAGCAGGTGCTTAGAAAGATGGCACCTTGGCCTGCACAAGGCAAGCTGAAATAACCCCTCAACCCTGCTCAGAAATCTCTGCTATACTACTGCTCTGCGTGGCTCCTCCTCTACATTGTCTTGGTTGAAACTACTGTTGTTGGCTGAAAAGGGACTGCGTGTTAAGGCTCCTCTGCATTTGTAGAAATTTCTGAATCCGTACACTTTATGCAGAAATTATTACTGTTAATCTGGTTAAGGTCCTCCTACTTAGACAAGTTATTAACTGAATAAATTCAAGTTGAAATCGAAGCAAAACACATAACAGATCTCTACCAATCCAGATCTAGAACAAGTTCATGCACACATAGACAAAGTGACACAATTATTTCTAGACAAATAGTCCCCGAAAAAACCCAATGCGGGAAAACTGGTCTCTGGCTGCTAGAGGGTTTTACTATTAAGAATATTTTCGAATACACAAATCTGGGCTCCAGGTCTGGAAAACCCGACAGAGAATAAACTAGATCTACATCTCACTCGCTGATCTAGGGCCAAAATAATGACTGATCCACACCCTCAAATGGGATTTACAGAACTCAGCCAAGATTAGGGCCTAGAAACCCCAACGCTACCCCTGAAAGCCTCTGCGTCAGCCTTTAAAGCACATCCAACCCTCAGCACTGCTCTAGAAGAGACTGCATTACCCCAGACTAGGTGACGCAGTCACTACACTGCCCCTTAGGGTCTCTGCGTAACCCTCTGAGGGTTTCCTGCTGAAAATCACGCTGTCCTTAAAGGGACTGCGTTGTCCCTACTGCTGTTGCTGCTCTCTTCTTCTGCGTTGTCCTTGAGTTGATCTCTGCCTCTTGTGTATTCTAGACCCTGGGATCAGATCATCCCCTTGGCCTAAATTCCCCTCTCTGTAGTTGAAACACCTCTGAGTATTCTTACCAAACCCTGCTCTAGAATCTCAGCTTAGCTTCAGTGCTCTGCCTCTGTATTTCTTTACGAATGACCCCAAGCCTTTCCTTTATACTTTTCTCATTGGAAAACCAACGACCATGATCAGATCTTGAGTCAATGGCTAAGATTAAAAGAAAGCTCGATCCGTGTGACTTAAAACAATTTCATCACATGTTTAATTAAATTCACTTTAATTATTTAAGTTTCCTAAGTTTTAACTTAGGAAATACATTAAAATAATTAATTAATTTAATATCTCCTAAACTAGATGAAATTTCTCAAATCAATTTTTGGGTCTTATAGATCAAGTGTACTCTAGTCCCTCCATAAAGTTTGGGAGCTAGAGCACAACTGATGCTACCCCAAATACACAAAATCTCAACACTCCCTCTTAGCATCAAGGGTGTGCTCTAGCAATACATCACACTATGCATTACATGAATTTGAGTTCTGGTTATGTGTTGTTGAAGCTTGGCCTGCTACCACTCAACTCTGCACTGTTGCTGCCATTCTGTATTGCTGCCCATGACTCTGCCACTGCCACCGCAACCACTGTACTGCAGCTCCCTCTCAATATGCTGCATCTATGCTGCTCATAGCACTGCCACTGTTGATCTGCTGCACTACAACTTCAGTTGTTTGAGAGAAACAATTGAATCTCCTGCCCAATCTTTGACAAACAAGTCTGATGGGTTGCATCCTCATCACTAAAGCTCCATAGGCTACAGATTTGTGTTGGCATCTAAAAAAAGATGCACAACTACAGCTCTTCCTGCGTAATCAGACTCCCTCTGAACTACTGAAGTCACACCAGCCCCTTGTGCTGAAATCTATCACGCTACTGCTGCACTGCGTTGTTCCTCTGAAGCCTTCTACGTTGCTACAGCTCTGCACTGCGTAAGCAACTCTGCTTTGTGCTGCTACTTCTTCTACGTTGTTGCTGCCTTGCTCTGCGCTGCTCCTTCCAGTCTTCAAATCTGCCTCTGCTTACTTCATCTGTGATCTATGCACCCACTACTCCTCTTGTCCCGTTACTGTCTTAAGGCTGTTGTAGCTCGCATGTGATCCAAGAGATGAGCTGCTTAAGGATCCCACCTTCTTCTATGTAGCTCCTCTATATGTCCATGTCACCCCACCTCCCTAGTTCATGAGCACTCATTGCTGCATCATCTCCTGACCCTTCATCTGCCACAGCTGCTTTGGAAGAAGATGCTTCCTTGTCCCTTTTCTTCTCAGGACAATTGCTGGCAAAATGTCCCATTTCACCACACTAGAAGCACTTGATCTTTGAAAGATCCTTTTTCTTCTTTGGCTTCTGCTTTGATGCCAAGGTTGCATCTTCCTCATCTTTCTTCTTCACTTTGCTCAATCTAGGGCTTTGTTGCCTCTTGGTGAATCTGCGAAGTTCTTCTTGATGCAAAATTGACCACAAGTTGTCCCAATCTGGGAGGTCTACTCTGCCCAAGATACTTTTGACAAAGGTTTCCCACTCATCACAGTATCATCCACTGTTGCACCAGTTGCAGTCAGTTGATCTCTGATTGACTGCAATCTGAAGAGGAAATGCTCCATGTCTTCTCCCTTGGCCATCATGAATGACCTCATCTGAGTCTCCAACAGCATTTTTCTTTGGATAGGCTTTCCCTCATATAGGGAAGTCAAGACCTTCCACATCTCATTAGCTGTCTTCTTCTCAGCTACGTGTGGTACAATACAGTGTGGAAAAAGTCGGCAAAAAGTCCCGAATTTTTCCCTGAGCCGACTTTATCGGCCGACTTTTTCATCCCTGAAAAAGTCGCGATTTTATCCTCGAAGTCCCGACTTTTTGTCGACTTTTTCCAAAAAATCGTGAGTGAGGTAATTTCTTTAATAATTTTTAAACTTTTTTTTGAAAAAATCGGAATTTTTTCCAAAAAATTGGGATTTTTTTCCAATAAGTCGGGATTTTTTCAAAATATGAATATTTTTGTATTTTTTTAGTTTTGCTGACTTTTTCAAAAAACTCCCGACTTTGTCGAGTTTTTCAACTTTTGGACCCTTGCCGATTTAATCCCGACTTCGACTTTTTCCACATTGGTACAATATAGTCCTTGATACCATCCATAATCAGCTGCTTGGCATGACCAGCAGCCTCCTTATGCTTCCAAAGGAGATCTGGATCTGTCGATGTGGCCAAAGTTTGCTCTGCATGGTCTCTTGGATTGTATGCCTCAAGGACTATCAGGATCCTTGCCTTCCAAACTGGAAAGTTTGAGAGGTCATCCAACCTATCCTGATCACACAATCCATGAGGAGCCATCTTCTCAGAATTTGTTGGAACATCCTTTTCTCTTTGCTACAGAAATGGATCTAAGGCCCTTGGTGAAACGAGCACCTTCTGCTCCCTCTAACAGTTGATTTCCCTCCTTGGAAATCTACCAAATCAACTATGATTCAGCTTCTTCTTTGATCCTTTGATCAAACTACAAGTTTCCTGTGGCTAGAAAACTCTTTGAGAAGTTGATCTCCTCTCGCTCTTTGTCACTTGTGCTAAGGCTAAAAATCTGAAAACTTCAGAATTTTAACCCCACCAGCTCTTCTGAATTTCTGCAGCGTTTCTGCAGTCTTTTCTGGATCTGACAGATTCAGATCTGAATCACACTAGCTGGCTTCAGACTAATCCAGCGTTGTTTCTGAGTTTCCTCTGTGCAGTAATTGCGTGGGCTTGCTAGGAGACAATGCTAGACAGTGTCACCCTTCCCTCTGCGTGGATCTGCCTCTGAAAACTGCGTTGTCCCTTCAGATCTACATTTTTGCTGCTTTTTGCAACCAGAACCTTCAATCTCTCCTGCTGGTGACCCTCCTAGATCTGCAATTGCTCTGATACCATGTAGAAATTTCTGAATCCTTACACTTTATGGGGAAATTATTACTGTTAATTTGGTTAAACTCCGCCTACTTAGACAAGTTATTAACTGAATAAATTCAAGTTAAAATCGAAGCAAAAAACATAACAGATCTCTACCAATCCAGATCTAGAACAATTTCATGCACACATAGACAAAGTGACAGTTATTTCTAGACAAATAGTCCCCGGAAAAACCCAATGCGGGAAAACCGGTCACTGGCTGCTGGAGGGTTTTATTAATAAGAATATTTCTGATCACACAAATCTGGGCTCCAGATCTGGAAAACCCGACAGAGAATACACTAGATCTACAGCTCATTGGTTGATCTAGGGCCAAAATAATGATTGATCCACACCCTCAAATGGGATTTACAAAACTCAGCCAAGATTAGGGCCTAGAAACCCCAGCGCTACCCCGAAAGCCTCTACGTCAGCCTCTGAAGCACCTCCAACCCTCGGCGCTACTCTGAAAGAGACTGCGTTACCCCAGACTAGGTGACGCGGTCACTACGCTGCCCCTTAGGGTCTCCGTGTAACACTCTAAAGGTTTCCTGCTGAAAATCACGCTGTCCTTGGAGGGACTGCGCTGTCCTTGCTGCTATTGCTGCTCTCTTCTTTTGCGCTGATCTCTGCCTCTTGTGTATTCTAGACCCTGGGATCAGATCATCCCCTTGGCCTAAATTCCCCTCTCTACAGCTAAAACACTTCTGAGTATTCTTAGCAAACCCTGCCCTAGAATCTCAGCTTAGCTTCAATGCTCTACCTCTGTGTGCCTTTACAAATGACCCCAAGCCTTTCCTTTATACTTTTCTCCTTGGAAAACCAACAGCCATGATCAGATCTTGAATCAATGGCTAAGATTAAAAGAAAGCTTGATCCGTGTGACTTAAGACAATTTCATCACATGTTTAATTAAATTCTCTTTAATTATTTAAGTTCCCTAAGTTTTAACTTAGGAAATACATTAAAATAATTGATTAATTTAATATCTCCTAAACCAGATGAAATTTCCCAAATCAATTTATGGGTCTTGTAGATCAAGTGTTCTCTAGTCCCTCCACAAAGTTTGGGAGCTAGAGCACAACTGATGCTACCCAAAATACACAAAATCTCAACAGCATTCAGGGCAGTCCTTACCATGAGACCGTCATCAGGAGTTTCCCCCATTGCAACCAGTTGATCTCCAATACCCTTCAATCTAACGAGGAAAGGATCGATCTCCTCTCCCTTGTGCATCTCAAACAGTCGCATCTGATTCTCCAGAAGCATCTTCCTCTAGATGGAGCTACCTTGATATAGCGTTTCTAGTGCCTGCCGCATTTCATTTGTTGTCTTCTTCTCAGCAATATATGAGACCACGTGATCCTTCAGCCCATACATGACCAAGCACTTAGCCCGTGCCTGATTTTCCTCATACTTCTCTAGAGGATCAGCATCGACCGGAAAGGCCACAACCTTCTCGGCATGGTCTTTGATACGATACTCGTCAAGGACTAACAGGATCCTGGCTTTCCAGATGACAAAGTTAGACATACCGTCCAACCTGTCCTGATCTCTCAATCTGTGTGAGGCCATCTCTGCTCACAAATGTTGAAGCGAAAAGCTCTTCTCTCTTCTATTGTTGCTACTCTCGACAAGAGACCGGATCTAGGTTTCTTGGCGATAGAAACCCTCTAGAGACTAGGCTCCCCCCAACTAGTGATTTCCCTCTGGGAAATCCTCCACCAACTCTGTCGAATCAGCCCTCTACACTCACTTCATCAATCGAATCTCAGATTTCTTGGTTAGAAAATTTGTTGAGGAACTGTTTCCCCTTACTGTGTCAACCCTGTTAGACATTGTTCTGCATCAGCAGAAACAATGCCGCACCAGCAACTTTGAAGATAAAACTGCACTTCCAGCCACGGCAACCGACACAGCGTCACTCCCTCTCGGACTGCGTCACCCTCTTGGGCCTGTGTCAGCCTCTGCTTCAACTCTATGTGAGCTTGACAAGCTCTGTGCTTCTGGGCCTACGTCAGCCTCTGCGTGAGCAGACAGGCTCTGTGTCACCGCTGCAGAGTCTATGATGTCCCTCTAGTGCTGCGTTGCCTTTTTCTAGATCTGTGCAACTTCAGTCACCTTCCTGTAGCAAAATAATTCATCACTTCGCTGATGGATTTAGCTCCTCCTGATCTGCAATAGCTCTGATACCATGTCAAAATTCTTGAATCTAATTAACAAAAATTTCTACTGCAGAAATTTGGTTTACTTGTCCTACTTGTGTTTTTAACTATACAAGTTATTCTCAAAAATATTCAAAAAATAGCAAAGTAAACACACTACAAATCTACACATACATACAGATCAAGTACTGAAGAATAAAGAACACATGACAAACGACACAATATTTTTTGGACAATGTCCCCGGAAAAAACCCAATTCAGGAAAACCGGTGTAGCAACTCTTAGAGGGTTTTATTATTATGCAGAATGTCTGAATACAATCAAGGGCACCAGTAGTGGTTTGCCCAACAGAGAAATCATGGCAGATGTATCTCTATCATTCGGAGACTTTAAATATGGTTGATTCAGCTAAGGCTTCACACCTTCTGGATCTGCTGAATACAAGCCCTTTCTGGCCCACTAGAACCTCAGGGCTGCCTCTCCCTAGTTTAAATTTTTGCAAGAGAATTCATTTTAAAAATTTTAAATCTAAGTTTACAGGTTAAAATTAAGTTGTTGGGCAAAAGGAAAATTCGTTTTGTGCACCGGTGTGCCTGCGTTTTCCGCCTGCAGTTGCTCCTCTTCTCTGCAAATCTACCTCTTTTCCTGCAATCTCCATCGTTGCCTTTGCATTTTTCCTTACAACATCCCCCAGCTCTGTCCTAGCTCCATTTTTCTTTCTCAAATTTGCAATCACTCACACAGCCTTTCCCGAAGCCCGCACTTCTCTTTATTTTTGCACGTCCTTTTCTTTTGTTGCACACCACCTTTCTCCCTCCGCGGCCTTTTACCTGTGTGTTACCCTTTTCTCTTGGCTGCTTTAACCTGCCTCCCCCATCCCTGCCGTCTCCTTCCTTTTATCGAGCCACCTTTTGCGTCCTTCCTCTTCCGTCCATCTCCCTCAGCCGCTTCCAAACTGCCCTTGCCTGCTTGCCCTGCTCGCTTTTCTTTGTCGTTGCGTCCATTATACTCCAGCACGTATTTACCACGTGAGTTCCCTTCTACCCTCGCTGCCATTCTCTGCCCTTGCGTTCTCCCTTGTCAGCGGCTTCCTCTCGATTTCCCTCTTCAACCTGCACCCTAAACCTACGCACAACAACCATCAAACAATTCACTTTGTTTCTTTTTTTAAACTTCTCATAAGGTTTAGACCTACGCATAACATTTCATTTAATTTTTTTATTTTATTTTTGTATTGTGTAAAGTGAGGGTTAGGCATAGCATTTCATTGCTTTTATTTTTTTTTAAATTGTATACAGTTTGTTCCTCAATTTTTGATTAACATAACATTTCAATTTTCAAAAGTTTTAGTTTAGCATTATAAATTTTAATTTCCCTTTTTAGCATTTGTAATAGCAATTCATTTTTATTTAAATTGTATAAAGTTTAGGTTCTCATTTTTTTATTTTAGTTTTAAATTAACTTTTAATTTTTGCAAAAAAGAAACTTTAAAAACACAAAAAAGTGTTTAAAATTTTTAGGTTCTAGCTTTTCAAGAATCAAAACTTAAAAAATATTTTGTTTTCTTTAGCCTTTGTGAAAACTTCACAAAATTTTAAATTTTCAAATTTTTGGTTGTCTCATAAATATTTCTTTTGAGGATCGTCATTGAGGCATAAAGGTCTTAAGCATCAAGGAAAATTTTCTTAGTCAAAGGGAGATTTAATTTTTTAAACATCTCTAAAGTTTGACTATAGAGAATTTTTTAAAATTTTCAGTACTCAAATGTTTTAGAAAATCATCTAAATTTGGAAGTTCTAAGCATTTTAATTCCTTGCTCTTTCATGGTATCATTTTTCATAATTTAAAGTGCTTAAATTTTGCATTGGGTTTTGAGTTATTTCATGCTTAATATCTATTGAGATCATTCGTCGATTATTTCACTACAGCGATGGTTTAAATTTACTTAAATTAACATTGCATGATAAACATTGAGAATTTTTTCAAGTAATTGTTACATGTTTCCTATTTACTGAATTCAATGTCTTTAATGCATTATCTTGAAGCCGATATTAAAGAGTTGTGAAGATATTGTTGTTCTCTTTGAGCTGTAATTGCATTGGAATAATAAGCTTTTGATTTGATTTGGAATTATATTGTGATATTTTTTTGGATACATTGTCGAAAATCTTATCTTTCAGTTTGGTGAAGTGAATAGTGAAGTGAATATCCATTTGAACAACTAAAAGACTGTGGTGTATATCTCATAGATAATTGTGGCATAAGTGTTTTCTGTCCTTAAATCTAGCTTCATCTCTCTCCATTCTCTAATCATCTCGTGCATTTGCATTTGAAGTTAGATCTACATTGTTAAAATTTACTTCCAAGCATAAGCTTGGTCAATAGAGAGATAGGTACTCATCTGTCTTTACTTGAGAAGCCTGGTTCTAATAGCACTTAAAACGGTGACCTTGCAGTCGTCAAAGCCACAGCTCTCTACAGCGTCGGAGGTGTTAGTACCTCTCAGTTCTGCCAGTCACCAGTGATCAAATATGCTCTTACAAGGTTTTTTGTTAGGGTCTTAGGTCAAATTTTTAGGGTTTTAGTTGGTCTTCAAATAAAAATTTGGTCATTGGTTAGTGTGTCTAGGTGTGTTACTACTCCTTTCAAAAGTCATATTTTGGTCATTACCATCATTCATTTTGATGAATCACCACTGAAATGTCTCCATTACCATCTATGTCACATCACCATGGTCATCTTTCAGCTTATTGCATGTAGTGTCACCATTAGGTTTTAGGGTCAAAATCATAAAAAGTCATTTCACCATTGAATTCAGCATTGAAGGAGTGGTAATTTTGAAAAATATTCAATAAAGGTTTTAAAAGTGTAATTTTATTTCAATCATGATGTAATATATTTCACAAGGTTCTAAAGCTACAGTTTTAAATCAAAATGTAAAGAGAACACATGGTGGGGTCACTACACCATTATGAAGAGAATTTGATTTCCAAAAGCTACAAAGGACCATACAAGCATTTCTTTCACTCATTCCATTGGTATTATGACTAACTCACCAGCAAAGACTATCTTAGCACAGCAAGCATCGAAGGACACTCTCAAAAGGTGATTGGACCCTCTCCAGGCAACCACACTACGTTTTCAGCCAACCATGCTACGTTTTCACTTCTAGAGGCAAAAAATTCATCTTCAAGGGTTTTCAGTGGCAATTGAAGGTTCCATAAGCCTGTTGACAAGTAAGTTGAAGCTCTTGCCACCTCCTATCAGCATTTATTTCATCGTTTCAATGGTGAAACCCTCCCACAGTCCCCACGCTACGTTTTTTGTGGGTGAGCTCCAAAGTTTGAGTTGCAAGCAAAATACCTAATTTACTACATATTCTACCCTTCCCCACACCCAAATATATTTCCCACGGCCCTCTCACCCTCATTTCCCTAACCCCTACACCTAACCCTAGCTCCTACACTGCGTTTTGGGCAGTTCTAGGGTTAGGACTGTGTTTTAATTCCCTACACTCTGTTTCTCATTCTCCACCTCCCTAAGCTTCCTAATACACCTATCTACCTCCCAAAATTTTCCTAACCACATATCTTCTCCCTAATCCCTTCATCCCCTCACCTACTTCCCCTTTCTTTCACTAGGTTTTTGCTTTGCAATTGTAAACAATAGAGGGAGGAAAGAAACCATACAACAAAGGAGGACATGTGTCAAGGTTTGAACCACTTAACACTCAGGAGTTGATGTCTTCATCATTGGCCAAACAATGTTTTCAAAATGTAGGATGTTTAGGGTTTTGTGAGCAAATCCAACAAGTGGGATATCATGCCAAGTTAACAAGCTTGTTTGCCACAAACCTTAGGAGAGATAAGGTCACCATTGCAGCAGTGAGTTTTAAAATTTCAAATGAGGCCATAGCCACAGCTACAGGGATACCAAACAATGGAGAAAAGTGGTTCAAGAACTCAGACTTGGACGTTCAAAATTACAGAGCTTTCATTAAAAGTCATTATAAAGATGCCATCAAGAAAAAATTTCCTTTTGGACAGTTGCTTGACAAGTTTGCTCCATTGATGAAGGCCATAATGAGGTATTTCACATGTGAGGGTAGATTCTCAAGGTTGTACAAATATCATGTCAGAATGTTAATGCATTTCACAGGTGTAAAAACTCTCAACCTACCCTACTATCTCTACAAAAGCTTGGCTAAAATGGCAGAGAAAGTGCAGCATAAAGAGAGTGATCACCAAGCTAGTCTTTTCCACCATGGCCTCATCAAAATCATTGTCTTACACCAGCGTACACAGATGAAAATCTCTTGGGAGACATTCATTTAGTCCACTGTCTTTTTGCCCCATACTAGTCAGCTCACTAGCCAAAGTACACCATCAGCACCATCCAAGCCAAGGGAGGTTGGCTCATCTAGCATAATTTCAGTCAAGAGGACACCTTGGGCTGAGGTGATACAAACTTATGTCAGAGGTAAGAAGCTTGTGTTTGCTCCAAACATTGTTGAAAGGGCCAAGCCTACATCAGCTGAACATGGATCATCATCACACCATGAAGCACCTTTGCAAGATGAGGAGCCATTCCATCTTAACACTGACATGGCAGACTTGGAGGTGAATGAAGAGAACAAGACACTGGAACAGATCATCATGGAGAATGATGTTGAGATCAGAGAACTTAAGGAGAGCTTGTCAAAGGCCAACTTTTTGGTATCATTCTTGCAGCAAGAGAATATGCAATTAATCGTAAATCAACTACTCTTGAATAAGCCTAAGGTTGATTTGAACAAAGAAGATGTAAAGGGTAAGACAGTGGTTGAGATTTAGGATTCAGATGATCAGGAAGAGCAGGTTAGAACAACAAGACCTAGAACAAGAGGCCTCAAGAGGGCACTTGAGCAACAGAAAGAAGCATCTCCACCTAGAACTCAAATGACAGTTGATGAGCTCATCTTGGTAGAAATTGAAAAAGATAAGGTAGGATGGCCAGATAGAGTGAATTTCCACATGGAAATGCTT
Source organism: Pinus albicaulis (assembly GCA_034641835.2). Taxonomy (NCBI): domain Eukaryota; kingdom Viridiplantae; phylum Streptophyta; class Pinopsida; order Pinales; family Pinaceae; genus Pinus; species Pinus albicaulis. Next base: position 514,562,097 of record CM076583.1, read on the forward strand.
CTTAAGAAGGCAAATAGGAACAACAACCTGCAAAGACACATGGTTACACATTATTATACAAGGAACAAGGTCTCCCAAGTTAGAATCAAGCAGTTGAAGAAAAGGTTGAAAGAAACCCTAATGAGGCAAAAAGAGAAGGATAGGCTTGATATGTTAGTTGAGGCCTCTCTCATGACCTAACACATCCTTATTTCACTTCAAGGAGCAAGTTTGGAATAATTTTGAGAAAATTTGGAAAAAAAATGACAAATTTAGAATTTTTGGGAATTTTGGGAATTTTGCACAGTTTTTGGTCCAAAAGGGTAGTGAGCCTCACACTGCATTTTTTTTGGGGCATCCAAATGACAAACCTTTTGCATTTTTGGATTGCTTTTGACTTGTACATCAACTTCAGCTATTGGGAGAGCCATTTCATCACATTCTAGTGGGTGGAAAGGTCAAAAAATCACCTTTCTGCCTGTTTTTTCAAAGCCACACTGTGCTTTTGGAGTAGTTGTGGGATAATTTAGTTTTAGAGGTCTTGGAGCAGTCATTTTCAGTGTTGGAGGGTTTTATGGTGTAGAAGACAGGCAGAGCTTTCTCCAGCATCTTTCAAATCCGGATTTGGAGCATGGAAACTCCTCCAAAAGCCTCTTACACCTGGCACGTTGTGTTTTCTCCTGGCATGCTACACTTTCCTGTCAATTCACTGCGCTTTTGCCTAGAAGCCTATTTTCTCAGTTTTGTCAATCAAACTTAGTTTCTCTTGATGTAATTACTCATTTCTGATGTTGTTATGATGTAATCAATGGTAAATATGCTTCTTAAAGTGAAAATTAGGTAGATTCATGCTTGTAAATGCTTTTCAAGGTCAAATGTATCAGTAATTCTATTTTGAAGAGAGTTTGTTAACCTCCCTAGTCATTAGGTTTTTGTTGAGGAATTCATGTAAACTAATCCTACACTAGGATTCGACCCCTGAGAGAGGGGAAATGGTTTTTGGTCTATATGTATGTGTTTTTCATAGAGAAAAAAGGTTGGACATCGAAGGGTGGAACTCTTGTAGCTTGTACTTCATCTTTTATACAGGAAATCAAAGGACGGGTCGCAACTATTATTTAGGAATTCTCGTGTTGTGAGTTTGTGATGTTGTTTTCTCTCTGTTATAGTTTTATATGAATGATATACATGTCTCCTTTCCATATCTTCCTTCTTCAGTGATTTTCCTAAGAGGTTTATAAGCATAATTCTTTTCATGAAAGCTTTGTTTTGTTGGGAATGTCATTTTGTGTAATTTTCCTTCTTGATTAATGAATTCACGGTGCACATGCTCATTAAAATCTTCTTTCACTTTCAAACCCTACACTACACCGACAAACTCCTAAGCCCATCACAAAAACATAGCTATGTTGCTCCTCCATATCTCTTGCAGCTGTGACCTTTTGATACTTTGACCTAGTTACCTAATTTTCATCCCTGATCTAGTAGAAAAACCCTAAATCTTTCAAAGCCCTAGAGATGAGCTATCTAGCCTAAAATCCACTCTTGCACCAGCCAAATCCTTGGTTGTGTTTTTCATAGAGAGAGCCCTCTCTGGTTTGGTCGGGCTAGCTACCAAACTAAAAGCTTGGTTTGAGGTTACCTCCGTCGATATCCTTTCAACCTTGGGACATTGTGGAGGCTAACAGAAGGCACCAGGTATGTTAGATTTTCAGGAGAGGTATTGTTAATGACACCCTAGTGTGCTTCACCTTAACGTCTCTCTACTACTTCCTACGGGATCAGGCTCAATACAGTAAGGGTTGAAGGGTTTGAACTTAGATAGGCATTTAACTAACAAGACTCCTTGCATCCCACATTAGTCTTAGGATCTGCATTTCACATAGGATAGTTGTTCATTCTAGCAACAGTTGTCTATCAATTACTTGGTCTTAATTTCATAACGAGATAGTTGACTCCATAAGGCACTGGTATCAAACATTTAATCTAATCAAATATGTTAAATCTTGTTAGATCTAAAACAAGTACTTGATCGCTTGACTGTGTCTCACAAACTGGTAGGTTTTCAACTAGTTCTCTTTCATTCCATAGGGTCTACCCCCCTTAATCTGTTATAAGGAGGCAGCTTAAACAAAGAGATTGGGGATCAGGGTGGCAGCTCCCGATCTGAGCCGTTGTCACAATGCCTAGACATTCTGTGCAACAATAGGTGGAATTTAGGATGGCTTGGCAATATCAATTTTTATGTTCTTTCACTAATTTTACAAGTAAAGCCCTAAAACAAGTTTACTTGATGCTCAACTAGGTCAAAGGTCAGTTTCTCTAAAACATAATAAAATGGCAAAAATAACCCACACATGTGGGAATAAATAATCTCCACTATGATGTTATCCTCCAAGAATGGTCAATAATGCATCAGCTAATGCATTGGTCCAAGAGTACTCCTCACTCCCAGAAATCCTCAAAATGTATGCATACATCTCCAAAAGGCACCTCCACCATGATGTCCTCCAAAAAGACACCTGTAACACCCTTCCAAGGCATGTAGGAGTGATGTGGCAGCATCTAGGGAAAACGTTGGCATCAAGGAAGAATGTGGTAGCCCTCTCAAGTCCAATGTTCCAAGAATTGTACCCCCTAGTTCAAGAGGTGGAATCGCGTCTCGAATGGATCTATCGGCGATCCTCGGGCATAACCATGGTTATGACCCTTTTTCGCGGTTCCTAGGCTTTTGGAACCGTGACAATACGAAACCGCGGTTTTGTAGGACCAAACTGCAGTTCCGACATGGTTCCAAAAACTGCTCACATGCTTTTGTGGGACTTTTTTTTTTGAATTTTCATATTGTTATGTGAGGAACTATGCTTCCCAAACACTCCCAAGGTGCCCCCTTGATGCTCCCTCTAGATGCTCCCTAATGGTAATGTTAAATTCTTATGAAAGATAAAGGACAAGATTTCAGGATCAATGGCATTGTAGCATTTCACTATATTATATCACGTATGAGTGTATGTGATTGGCATTTAATCAAGAGCACCAAGCCCTATATGTACCCCAATGTTGGAGATGGTGTTGATTTTCAAACTCCTTTGTCATGGCCTTAGCAAAAATGTACCCTTCACTCAAGCCAAAATCATTGATCAGGCATGTTATGCTTTCTCTACCATATTATAAGGCTTGGATTAGGCTATTTAATCAAAATTGGGCAATGTTGACTAATATCCCTAGAGAATCCAAATACAGGGAAAGGCTAGACAAGAGGAGAGGAATCTAGATTCTAGATGGTTGATGCTCGAATAATTAATCATTGATGTATAATGGATGCCATGTCTATCTTGATTTATGTACAAATATGCATGTTTTCATATCTTCTACAACTAATTTGGTATTTTGGATGTTTTTTTTTTTCTAATATAAATGCAAAAAAAACATATATATATATATATATTAGACGCTTCTAGGACACTTTGCTTCAGACATTTTTTGGAAAATGACGCTTTTGACACTTCGCTTCCAAAAAATGTCCTCACTTCATGCAACATTTCTCAAGTCAACTCAATGACAACCATCCTCATCTACGCTCTGGAAGAAGGCATCGTCCATCAAACAAGGTCCAATCCATCCTAGGGGCATCCTAAATCCATCTAGGCACATCGTCAAATAGTCCAATGCCCAAGCTCTCAAGCTTAGCATTTCATCATCTAGAGGTGCATCAAGAGGTGTAGAATCATGTAGAAGTCACTCAAGGCCCAACGCTCATCTCCAAAGGGGAACATTGTGACCACAAGATCATATATGCTCTCAAAACAAGGAAAAGTACCTCGTGGAAGGCGCTAGAAAGGAGTCAAGTTGTCCCTCAAGGGATCCTTGCTGTATGTGTGATACCACTTGAACAAACCCCTCAAGATCAAGTGAGATCAACATCATTAGGGATATAAAATCATTAAAGCATCATAATCGACCCTCTCTAATGCTAAGGGCACAAAAATACTTCACACAAAACTCACCTTCAAATGTCTAACTAGCTCAAGACTTGTAAACAAGTTACCTCACTTACGTTATGGATAATTAGGTCAACAACACTATTCGGAGTTTCTAGCCCCAAGGGGAGTGACATATCCTAGGTAGACCCATCAATCCATAGGTGTGTGATAAGGTCGTCATGGAGTGGGAAAGACTTCAAGGAAGATGCCACATCCATGAAACTAACTAATGGGAGTCCAACATTTCTAAGCGTAATGATGTAAGGAGGGAGCAATCATGGTGGCATGAGCTACCCCTTACCTTGGCTTGCTTTTTTCACCCTTCTAGTGTGTCTTTTACTTTAATGATTTATCTTTCTTTGGTGCATAGCTTACGATCCCAAGTTTACTTTTTGTTTTTCCAACACCACCTAAATATGTAGCAGTTTCTCACTCATTGGGGTTGGGACTGTTACCCACCAAAAGTGGGTAATGCACAGGAGAAATTTTCTCTCCTCATTTGATATCCAGCCAACCAACAACCCCACGTCGCACAATGATCAGTACATAACACTATGCCAAATCTCTCCACCTATTGTTTTGATCATATCTCTCTCCCATCTAGCATTTCTTCTCAAATGAAGTTGATCATATGTCGGCAAGTACTTTAACCATTCTTGCAATCATGTGCTTTCATTTAATCTTACGGGCATATTAATATGGATTGCGGGGAAAACTAGATGATTGACCTATCTTGATTGTATTCTTGTTCCCACACTTCACTTGGGAAGTTAGTCTTTGACTCTAGTCCAGTGGGACCTCCTCTAAGACCTTATGATTTAGGAAGGACACTACTACGTTGAATTTCCGTGATCTTGGATCTAGGATAGAATCTTAAAATCTCTGACGCTACCAAACCAAGAATCTCAACGATACTACTTTGCACAGCGGAATATAAACAACAGTAAATCAAATATGCACAGAATATAGACAACTTTTTACAATTTTCAACCTAACTTCGTTATATTAACAACATATAATACAACAGTCTAGCGCTCTCGTACCAGGAATAATGGCCCTCATCCATCCACTAGTACAAGATACAAAACAAGATACTCTGACCATCTAGCTGTAGCATTCTCTCACAGCTCCTCTCGGTCATACCTTGTACCTTCCCGATCCTTCGACTCTCGATCTGCAGCTCCTGCCTCTATCAATGCTCCAAGTCCATCTGGCCACTAAACCTCGACTGTCAATCTGCTCTCTAGTTGTACCTTCGTCCATCAAGGGAACAACACATCAAGACTCATATCGAATTGTTCATAGCTCCACTTGTGAACAACTCTCAATCTGCCCACTGTTGCTCCTCAGCTACTCAAGGACTTCAGCCCACTATGGTCTTCCTGCACTACATTGATGAAGGCCAGCAGAGGACACGGAGGGTTTCCATCTATGACTGCAAGATTTCCATCTCCTACAATGAACACGGGCTAGGAGGACTTCCCATCATCTGTTGTAGAAGTTCTTCTCCACACACAAGTCTCGGGCTCCACAAACTGCTCCTGGCTTATCAGACCCTTGAGCTCCAACAACTGCCACTCTAGCAACTACCTTTGTCCATCAGGTGTTGCACATCGGGCTACAACTTGTACACTATCACATTGTCCTCCAGCAGACCATAAGTGCCCAATCCACATTCACACTTGGTCCACTCTCACGCTGCCCCCCAATAGTCCATGAGTGTCAAAGTCCATGCCGTAGCATCTGCACCTAGTTAGAGCATCCTCACACCTAGGAGACCCTTACACATGGCTGCCAACAATCTTCTCCAATCTGCCCTTTGCTTCTGTTGTTGCTACCAGTGATCTTCATGCTACAGCTTGTTCAGATTTGGGTGAACTTACTCATTCACTTGATCTCTCATTGTACTTTGTATCTCTGCTAAACAATTGATTTCTAATAGAAAAAGAATCTGGTTGGGTTTTCCCCTTGTGAGTTTTCCCCTCGTGGGTTTTTCCCTTGTCATTGGTGTGTCTACTTGTGTTCTTGGTTTTCTTCTATTTTTCATATGGTTTATATGGTGTATGTTTTATCTACAATTGCTTAATTAATATTGCAGAAGAAAGAAGTTTTGGAATAAATAATTGTTGTAGCATAGAACGTCAAAATTTCAACAGACTTAGGCATTAATAAAGTCAGTAAGACTTTAGCTTATTTGATGTTTTTAATGTCTTATTTCACTTTACTCCATATTTCATTCTATGCCACATTCATAAAATGGACTGACTTGACTCCATTGCAACCCATATAAGAAAGCTTTTGATTTCTCACTATTCACTCAATATAAAGAACTTTTTCAATTTTTCTTAGTTTCTTTATGTGCTTAGTGTCCATAATATTCCTTCTATCTTCTTACTCACGGTGGCATTTGTCAAAGAATCTACCCATAGAAAATGGACAATGAATAAAGGTGGATGTAGTGTGATAAATTGAAAAATGGACACAATCAAGAATGGACTAACATAGTTTAATAATTCTGCAGCACTCTCAAGGTTGTTCTAATATTGGAAATCTCTTCTATTACTAAACCGGAAGTACAAGATTCCTAGAACAAATTAAAACAAATGCAACAGTAATGTATTAGTTCAAATAAAAAGAGTGAGGATCATTTCAATAACACAATATTGAATATTGATAGGTATCAATAGAAATCTTGTAAATATGGTAGACTCTTATTGGAACACAAAATAGCGTGTTAGAAATAGGAACTAGGAGTCGAAGTATAAACATATCCAAGTCTTAGTCTAGGAATTATGGAGCAAGAAGTTATACCGTTAATATATCATCTTCAACATGATAAAATGCTATGGCCTGGTCGATTAACATCTTAAACAACACATTTTTTTTCAGATAAGTTGCTTAAATTACTTTCATTTCACGCAGATCCTTCACTTAGCTGAAATCATATACAGATGGAAAACAAAGGAATGCTATCATCTTATATAAAACTGCACTATTCCTCACAATGTGTCTGATGCCTTCTTTATCAGCTGAACCTAAGGTAGTAATGAAGGCGTTTCTTTAGATCTGTCCAACTCATTTCTATAAGCTAGATCAATGGTTTACAATGTATCCTGTCAGAAGGATATGAAGCCCAGTGAATAACTCAACATGCTAAATATTGATAGCATCAAGCCACATAGCAATGAGTGTCATATGCACTCATGTGCATTTCTCTATACAGCAACAGAATCAAAACTTACATCTATATCTCTCTTTAATTGAGGAATTTTGCTATAGGAAAACCTACCAGCATTTGATAATCGCGTTCTGGTGCAAGTAGAAATATGTAAGAGGAGAATACAATCCTTGATGCCATCCCCAATCCATAAGTCACCTGCATAATAAAGCAGTCCTAAGTACAAGTGTGGGTCTATGTACTATTATTGTTACTAACATTTCATTATTCTCAATGTTTACTGATGTGCAATTGCACAATCTTGGTGAGCACTAGTAAAAAAGTAGTATTATAGAAAGGTGCTTGTATGCAATTAGTAATGACATCAAGTAAAACTGCTTATCAAGTTGAAATGGTTCTTGCAAAAAATTACTTATTAAAGATAAAGCTACCATGGAAATTGAAATAAAGACCATTATCCTTTGGTACAAATGTATCATTCAGGCAAAGAGATTATATTAATGATAAGACAGCTTGAGAATGAAGCAGCTTTCCTCGAACTTAGCAGGCATAGCTTATAAAAGAATATAAAACCTCCTATTGAAAAAATTGGCACATTTTTGTTCTAGGACACTTCTTTCCTGCCCATTTTTAACTAAATCTTGTGCCCAAAACTTATAGTATCAAATGTGCATCAGATAACCCTTGGAGGACTAAAGAATGTTGGAAAAAGCTGGATGCATGTAGATTGACATCCCAGGATCACTACATGTAAGAACAAAATGACATTAACAAACCAAATTTTTTAGACTCAACATGCTCAAACTCAAACTCCACTAAGATGAATACTCGGCCTTCTACTCAATTCAAGGACCAGTTTGGTTCCAAATCAGCTGAGTCAATGCATGACTTGGCTGGTTCGGCACCAAATCAATCCAACTTGGCTGAGTCCATGCCTACTTGGTCCAGTTGGTCCAGAACCCCATTGTTACTCATTTTTTAGAACGAAGTCAAATTTTTAAAAAGGTAGTACCAGTTACCCACCAAAAAGCGGGTAACCCATGCAAGAAAAAATTTCTCCTCTTTGGATAGCCAACCAGCAATCAACCCTATATGTTCAATACATAACAAGATGTATAACAAGAAAGTATAGCTTGATTTCCAATGCAACCATAAAATCATTTGACCAGTAGAGAGAAACTCCTGCATGCAACTATTTGGAAAGACCCACAAGGGATATAATATATGCAGCAAGAAACGAACTGGAAACCTGTACTTACTACTATAAACCATGTGTGTCATTGCAACTGCTGCTATATTGGAGACCCCTGCTAAAAATGAATCCATCCAATCAGCAATCGGATCATGAAACATATGAGGAATGTCTAGCTAATCCAAAAGATCAAGCTGTTGTTGTTTAAAATCTGTTATGTCAATAAAATTGGGTTGCTCTTGTCCTCCTTGCAACAACTCATTAACTGCATATGTTTCATTACATTGAAGGGCAGCAAAACCTTCTTTAAGTTGTTGATTACTTTCTTCGACAACAAACTCGTTAGAGGCACTTAAACCAGCAGAACTAAATGGCAGCCATATATCAGGTTCCAAAGGAAGAACATCATGCTCATCAGATTCTTCATCCTGAGTACTAGGAAGAATTGGATCTGTATGAATCTGATCTGGATCCATACCTTTTTCAAACTCTTGATAAACTTTTTCCATAACACTGCTAGAAGAATCTACCTTATCATTCTGAACATAACGCTGGAATTCTTCGCAGCAGTTATCAAGCAACAACTCAGATGAATATAGTCCTTTACAATAATGATGAAACATTTCATGAAATTCCCTTAAAGAAGAAATAGTACCAGCAGGTAAGGACCGGAACCATTTGTGCGCATCTCCATCAAGGGAAAACACATGAAGAAACACATCCAGCAAGTGCATAAGCTCATGAAATGCAATCAGGTACTTAGCGGGATGTTCATCTCAATCTCCTCGAAACCTTAAAAGACGATGTTTCCATTCATCTATAGAAGGCACCGGATTAGGAAAACCATGAATTGCCGAAAAATTTAAAGGAGCAAACCTTTGAGCTAAGATGGCAGCAAAGGCTTTCGACATTCTGAAACTATGGAGCCGCCACTGGATTCTTTGTCATGGAGTCGCCTGGTGAAATATCACAATCTTCTTCAAGTAGCCAATTCTTGTTCACCATCAAAAATTGATCATCAACAATAAAACAAAAGACTCGGGAGAATACTTCGTTTCAAGACCTTCGTCTCTCGGTAGACGCACCAAAAGATGTTAGCGCTGGAATCAGCACTTGGATTGTGACAAGTGCTTGACCAAACACATCTTAAGCTCAAGGGTTTTTCTTAATTTGATTGAGTTTTTGGAAAGTGGTTGAAACTTACACACACTAAAAGAGGTTTTGAGCAAATAAGAATCTCTCACACATATGAGGGCACTAGTGCATGATGTGGTAGCAAGGTTGAGCTTGTAGATTGATGGTTAGAAGAATGGAAGGTAAACAGTGGATATGTAAAACAGAAGCCCACTGCTAAGAGAAATGGGTGACACAAATTCCAGATCTGAAATGTATAGTGAAAGAATGTTTTTAAAAGACTTACAAAAATCTCACTCTACATTTAAGAATCTCATTACAAGGAATGTTTCTGACTAACATGACTTCATGAATCAGGAATGCTTGATGAATCAAGACTGACAAAAACACATTAACATGCATGCCAGATCAAAAGACTTATAAAAACATGAAACATGATTTAATTCCACATGAAGGAATGCTTATGCGCAATCTTCAATTCATCTTGAATCAGGAAAGCTTGGAACAAGACTTACAAAAACAGATCCATATGTCTTGGAGGTTCACAAGACTAATAAAAACATAAGAAAGAACTTTTATGATAAATCTGGAAAGACAGATAAAGTATGTAAAAACAGAAGGGAAAACAATATGCACACCACACATTTTGTGAGTCCTCAAGAGTGCCTTTGGATATCTTATATGTTCCAAAATGTACAACACAGTATGCCATGAAATAGACAACCAACCAACCCCCGAAATGGTATTTACAAATGGTATATATAGGAAGAGAGGCACTAACTCCACCTCTTCTAAAAAGAAGGAAACATTACTCCTCATATTACATATGTGTCATAATGGATTAAAACCTCATCCCATAGAAAACCAATTGAAATAACAGGTGTAGAAGAAAGAAGAGAAGGGATTTGAGTTGAACTGCTGAGTGTGTTGACATGCTGCTCCTTTTTCTACTGATTTGTTTCTTTACATTTCTGGTTCTTAAATAACTATGTATTTTTATTAAATACAACCTCCAACAATTGTTGATATATGGAACATTTGGAAGTTCCAACCTTCCCCATGCTTTGCTAATACCGATGGTGATGGTGGTGGGCGTGAGTCTGTTATAAGCTTGAACGGTTACCCCGGATAGTCATTGAATGGACTAATTGTTTATTGGCTACGCGTCGCGATGAATGTGGAGGGGAGTGCACGGGAATAGAACGGTAAGCAGGAGGCGTGGTAGTAGGGGAAATGAAGAGCAGGAAATAATGGTGGGAAAGGAGGGTGGTTTTGACGGATTTCGGAGGGGGGTTGAGATGGTTTGTGGTATTGAAAGGGAGGGGTGCAAAATGATAATAGACTGACACGTCGACGTGCGGCCAGCGGGAGAAAACCACTTTTTCATATATCGCAATTGCAGACTAGTGGAGCGGAGTGAATGCATTATCGGGGGCAGAATTTGCGATGCGATATATCGCAATCGCAGACTTTAATCGCATCGGGTATCGCAATGGGTATTGCAATCGCAATCACAAGAGGCTATCGAAATCAAGTATCAGAGCACGCAACAAGACATGGTAACAAATAATCTGCGATCATGGTAACAAATAATCTGCGATCTGCGATTGCGATATGACGTGGCAGTAAGGCGGGTCCTACTAATATATCGTATCGCAGTTCGGAGCGGGAAACACATGTGATAAAGTAATTTTAAGATTATGATAGCGATAAGCAGTAAGGCGGAAAGGTTAATGGGTGCGGAGCTACGATACGATGTAGAGTTGCGATGCGATATATCGCATCGAGGATTTAGGAGCGGGCAACATAAGGCGGTAGTACTTTGAGATCTGCGATTACGAGATAGCGATAGCGATAAGTGATTGCGCGACAACAGTAAGGTGGGTCCTAGGAGCAAGTGTGTTAATTTTGGACAACTAGGTCCAAACTCCATGTTGTGATGCTCAGATGAAGATGCCAATATTTTTATTAGACTCCTCTTTCGGAGAGGTGCAAGATCGATCTAAAGATCATCTTAATCCGATGAGCAAAACATTTATTTTGGATTTATTCATAATATGTGCAGGTCAGCCTTAAGGTTTTGTGCCCCAGCATTTGTGTCACACACCCTCATTGATGGATATAAATTGGTCAACGTTGGAGGACATTTTCACTCATCTCATCCTCACACATTTCTCTCTCCTCATATGATTGGTTCGATGACCTTGGAGGCTCTTCTCTCCACACGTGGGAAAATTTCAGCAGCAGCTCATTTCTGTTTTCAGCCTAGGGTTTTTGTAGCAGCATTGACTTTGGTCAACGCAAGGTCAAACAGACTTGAAACTCTCTCAAAAGTTCGATTTTCCAAATCCACATTTTTTGGCACTATTCCCGAGGCTAGACGTTGAATTTGACTTGGCTGCGTTGACCTAGCTGCTGCTGCTATTTGCGTTGACCGTTGACTGACAACGTTGACTTTTGGGTTGACTTTTGAGTTGACCGTTTTGGCTGTCCTAGAGGGTTGTGTGACATTACTGGTTGGCTGACCATATTGAGACTTTGTTGGTTGAAGCATCCTGTTGATCGTCGTAACACACCAACACACTTATATATTTTTGGCCTGTCTTCTGTCAATCTACTGGTATGTTCTATCATCATTTTACTTTGTTGTTTATGTGATTGTTGACTGATATTGGGATAAAAAGTAAAGTTGCATCAAGCATAGAACATCTACAAAAATTTACATGGTATCAGAGCTGAAGTGAAGACAAAGCCCTAGTTTATAGCAATCACCAAAGAAGAGGATGGGTTCCTCAAACTACAATGGCTTTAAGGCTGATGACAAATTAACTGGGAATGATGACTTCCATGCTTAGAAGATGACATTGGATCTTAATTTGGACTATGTGTAATGTAAAATTCAAGAGCCTCCATCCATTGCAACTGTTGCTACCAAAACAAAGTACAAGAAGAGAGAAATCAAAGCAAAGCTGATGATCAAGGACTCATTTCATAAGAGTCGGGTTGCCTACATCTCTGAGTTGGGCCCATGCTAGAAAATCCTACTGAGTATCATCAACTCGTAGGGACCCTGATGTTCTTAGTGAACACCCGTCCGGACGTATGTTTTGCAGTGAACACTTTGAGTCAACACATGGTTGATCCTCATAACTTTCACTGGGTTGGTGCCAAGAAATTCTTGAAATATCTCTGGGGCACGATAGACCATGGGCTGAGATACACTGCCGGGAGCATGACACTCCATGGATATACTGATGTCGTTTGGGCTGGGAATGTGGTGGATCGCAAGAGCACATCTGGATGTTGCTTCACATGTAGGACTGCTTCGAGCAAGAAGCAGAAGTCGGTAGCCTTGAGCACCACTGAGGCCGAATACAGTGCAGCATGTATGACCTGTTGTGAAGTCACTTAGTTGCGAAAGCTCTTCAGTGAGTTGTTCGAGCATGTGCTAGATGCCACCGTTATCCTTTGTGATAACCAAAGGGGGATTCGTTTGTCAGAGAATCCTGTGTTCCACAATCGATCCAAGCATGTTGGTGGCTGGTACCACTTTATCCAGGATATGGTACAAGGAGGCGTCATAAGGCTCGATCATATAGGAACTGATGAGCAGGCCGCGGATATTCTCATAATGCCCTTGGGGAAGGTCATGTTCCTAAACTTCCGTGAGAATCTTGGTATCATGGAACGACCCTATGCTGAGGGTCCTGTTGAATAATGAGCTCTTGGAACTCTGGGGGCTTTGGGGATAGCTTCTCGAAGCTATAAGAAACCACAGGGCTAGGCTTGCCGAACCTTGTTGGTGTGCTTTTGCCCCACCGTTATGATGATTGAGTTGGTTCACCTCTCATGATCTATGCCCCATATGCATCCTACCCATTGAGTCCCGGGCTCATGGGAAGTACCTCTCATTTGGCCAATGAGGTGGGAAAAGCTAGAGACTAGTAGCAAAGACTGATGGACGCATCAGAGATTGTCGTACTCTCTATCTAGGATAGCACGGTCCAACCACTTGATCTGGGATCAAGTATATTGAGGTTTCGGACCTCCAACTGACTTCGGGTCAAGTAAACCAACTTCGGGTTGGTATGAGACTCTTTGTGAGTCCTATAGAGGTTTCGGACCTCTGGGCTGAATCTGTCAACCGGGAATGATGTCTTTGTGACTGACCCACTGTTGTTCTAAAATAAAGAAGCTAGCAAAGCAAGTTACAGCGGTATGACGCATGATGTTTGGATTGCACAGGTGGATGGAGTTCTCCCTAGTTGAAAGGGAGTGTTAATTTTGGACAACTAGGTCCAAACTCCATGTTGTGATGCTCAGATGAAGATGCCAATATTTTTATTGGACTCCTCTTTCGGAGAGGTGCAAGATCGATCTAAAGATCATCTTAATCTGATGAGCAGAACATTTATTTTGAATTTATTCAAAATATGTGCAGGTCAGCCTTAAGGTTTTGTGCCCCAGCAGTTGTGTCACACACCCTCATTGATGGATATAAATTGGTCAACGTTGGAGGACATTTTCACTCATCTCATCCTCACACATTTCTCTCTCCTCATCTAATTGGTTCGATGACCTTGGAGGCTCTTCTCTCCACATGTGGGAAAATTTTAGCAGCAGCTCATTTCTGTTTTCGGCCTAGGGTTTCTACAGTAGCGTTGACTTTGGTCAACGCAAGGTCAAATGGACCTAAAACTCTCCCAAAAGTTTGATTTTCCAAATCTGCATTTTTTGGCACTATTCCCGAGGATAGACGTTGACTTTGACTTGGCTGCGTTGACCTAGCTACTACTGTTGTTTGCGTTGACTGTTGACTAACAACATTGACTTTTGGGTTGACTTTTGAGTTGACCGTTTTGGCTATCCTAGAGGGTTGTGTGACATTGCTGGTTGGCTGACCATATTGAGACTTTGCTGGTTGAAGCATCCTACTGATCGCCGTAACGTACCAACACACTTATATATTTTTGGCTTGTCTTCTGTTGATCTACTGGTATGTTCTATCAGCATTATACTTTGTTGTTTATGTGATTGTTGACTGATATTGGGATAAAAAGTAAAGTTGCATCGAGCATAGAACATCTACAAAAATTTACAAAGTGTGATTGTGCGATAGCGATAAGTTATATAGCATCGAGGGTTTAGGAGCGGATGTGAATGCATAGAGAATTTGCGATTTGCGATGAAGTAGATCCCATTAATGGTTTTAAAGCGGAAAAGCCATAAATAATATTAATGTAATAAAGCAGCCCAAAGCGTAACAAAGGAGTTTTGAAGTGTTTAAACGCTACAGGAGTGGAACAAAGGAACCTGACGGTAAGATAGCAAAGCATAACATCATTGAATTTGGAGGGTTTAAAGTGGATTTAAATGGAATTTCAGCGCTGAACTTTGGATTTTGTTTAAAAATGATAAAAACTTTGACACATTTTAACCCTCCAAGGCCTTCGAGCATAAGTTAGGAGACAAGAGAGGATCAAAGACACAACTAATAATGATGACTAGAGTTTGAAAAATTGTTGTGCTAACACCACCTTTATGCCATGCTACTTTCCTTCGAACCATCTCCCAAGGAACTTACATCCTTTCACATGATTGGCAGCCCTGCATAAATTCATCCAGATAAACATATACATATGAACTTTTAAATCAAAAGTTACCTCAATGATGATCTTTCACCATGACATCTTCCTATAGGCATCGACATCCTCTATTCAAATTGACACCTCTCCTAAAGAAATGTCTTTTCAAGGGTCTTCTACTTTACCAGACATCTATCAAAGTCTACATATCCTCCCAGGAGATCTCCTAGTCACATCTTCTTGGCTTCCGGATGATAACCGCCTCTTGACATAATTACACTTCGTGATCTCTTCATTTCTTTCATCTTCATTCCCAGGAACTTCCAATTTCCAATTCCTTGATTGTATACAACCACGTCATATTCCATATGAGGACATATTATGTTTATTTCATCTGATAATTACATCTTGTGTAATGGAAGAGATCCTCCTTTCTCTTATCATACTTCTAAAGATAGAAGTCCATTACCTGCAACCATATGACATGACTTCACAACATTCAGTGTTAGCATATACATATATATACCTCATACCTTTTCCTTTTGAGTCATCCTGTAGCAATTTTACTAGAATGAAGAACTTCATTTCGTTGACCTGCTTCATCAATATGTCATCACATCCTAATCCCACAATTTTGTAGCATAGAGTTCTCGATGAAACCTTTATGCTTTCTTTCTAATCAGTGAATCCATAGAGAACTCCATTAGAAAATGTCAGCACCTGTTTCCATGATGATCCTTGATCTTGATGACTGCCTTCCATCAATGTTGTTTATCAGTGAGGTTTTCCAGGAGCTGTTTCACCAAGATCTCCTACCATGTTTCTATCATGATGCTACTAATATACATTGCTTCCTATCATACTATTTTACAACCAAAAAAAATCACTTAAAGAGGAAGATGATCTCAATCATAATAGAGATCTCTTGCTTCTTCTTTCTTAGATTTCTTTCTATCAGGTTCTTCCCTTTCGTCTGTGAAATGGGCTTCTTTCTTTTTCCTCTTGTCCTTTCCAGATTTAGGACAATCTAATTTATAATGCCCAATTTCATTACATCCAAAGCATCGTACTTTGTCCATATTTCTTCTTTTATTCTGAGGACCAAATTTTTCGAATCTTCCTTCTTCTTAGATATGGCTGCAAAGGCTTGATTCCCTTCACTTGATCCTGTATCAGCTTTGGCTTTCAATCTTGTTTCCTCTATTTTGCATAGAGGCCATAGATCGTGGAATGGTGTTGCTTTTTTCTTCCCGTATAAGCTTAAAGTGAAGTTTCCCCATTCTTCCTGTAGGGCATTCAGCACCATTGTAGTCATTTCATTATCAGACATTACTTCTCCCAATTCCTGCAGTTGGTCTCTTATTTCAGAAATCCTCATTAAGTATGAAGTGATTCCTTCCTCTCTTGATAATTTCATTTTGTATAGTTCTTGTCTCAGAGAGATTGCTTCTCTTGCAGTACTCACAAAGAATAGTTCCACCAGTTTCTCATATATTTCTTTTGCAAATTTCAATTTTGATACATAGGGTATGAGTGAGTCCTTCAATGGATTCCATGAGTATCCTCAAGGCTCTGATTTCTCCTTTCATGTACTTGGCATGAACCGGAGCATCTTCTTTTGAGGGTTGAATTGTAGATCCTTTGATGTATTCCATAACATTGTCTTCAATTAGATTCAAATATGTCCTCTTCTTCCATGCACTAAAGTTTGATGACCCAACCAATTTGTTGCTCTCTTTACAATAAGTCATCTTGACAGATTTAAATAAGGTCATAGATATTTACTTGAGTAGAGTGACTTGCAGCTTCCTTGATGATGATGAAGATAAAGTCAGGAGCTTCTTCTTAGACTGAATTCTCCAATGTAGATGTTCTTGGATCCTTGATGATAAAGGATGTCTCCAAAAGATGATGTCTCTTCCAGCAATGTCTTGAATATAAACCTTTGATGGCAAAGATTATTTTCTTGATGAGTTGATCCTTTGAATGAGATTGAAGATCTCTCTTAAAATAGCTTGAGAATCTTCCTTGCAAATTGATTTGACTTTTCAACGCAAACTTTGACCTTGGCTTTGATTCTTGCTTCCTTGAGTGCCTCCTTGCTAAGTAGCCCCTGTCTTTTAGCACCTTATCTCTCATACCATGTTGAGAATTTCGAGGGGAAGTGATTAATTCAAATTCTCTTCTTGATAATTACTTGTGAGCTTACTTGATTTACTTATGTCTTCTCTTCTTAGCTTATTTAGTCTTTCATCAAGTCAATTAGAAAAATACAAGAGACACAAATTTAGGCTCTTCGAGCCAAGGCAAAACCTCTCCCTCTTGGAGAGGAAAACCCACGAGAGATTCTTCTTATAGAGTTTCAAATGACAAGTACCATGACCAAGACTCAGACCCTTGACCTATGTATGCCTCCAAGACCAGGTCACTGCTGCTTTGTCAACCTTCAACGTTGATCCTTCTTTTCTGCACCAACCTGCATTGTCCTACACCAACACTAGAGAACTCGGTCTCTAAGTTTATCTTCAAACACTCCTTGCTTATTCAGTTATTGGAGACAAGATCATTCGAGATCTTATCTTTCACTTCGCATATCCTTGAATCTTTATTTACTAGAGATATATTACTTTCTTTTATGAACTGTGATTAGGAAGGTAAATCACATATTTACCTTCCTCCTTTTCTCGCACTGCAATTCACAGTTTACATGTCATAACACTTAGACTGCTTATCAACCTTATTATAATACAGAATATCGTCTGAATGCGTCTTCTCTTCAGACTAGACACAGTGCATACAATGCATATGGCACAGACTTTATTATGCTTCTGATTGCAAGTGTATTCATCACAGGTTTGACCACACTCTTGTTTGCAGCTTCTTCACACTGACCCGCATTCACTGCTTTAGAAAAATACGCAAAACGGATCCGCACCTTATACTTGAACACTACCTTTAACTCCCATTTATACCAGACTTTATCACGCTGTGAATATCTTAGAGGTATCTGCAATACTTACTTCAGAGCTATCTGAATTTCTTGTGTACAAATGAACTGCAGATTAGTCAATATATAGTGCAATGCCCAAATTTAGGCCGACCCTTCAAGTTGTCTTGTAGGCCAACTTCACCATTGTTTATTAAGTCGACATGGAGGGCACATCTTCCAGCGATTAAAAGTAAACATGAGGGTTGTCTAGAGACATTCCTTCACAGCTTCATGACAAGGTCTTGAAGGTATATTTTGATGACTAGACTCTTCATATACATGACTCTTAATTTACCTTTATAACCAGAAGACAAACCCTAATAGACATCAAGAAGAAGTCTATTGACCTATAATAAAAATCTTGCTCATGAAACCCATGAAGCAAGCATAACAAAATACATTTTATTATCTTTGTCTTCTTCTTTACATAATTACATAGTTAATATGAAGACCGATCCTAGTTACACTTTTCAACACATCCTGATCTACATCAGGACGTGGGAGGAGCACCTGCAGCACTTAGAGATAGTGTTGTGTATTCTGGAGGAGCAACAGTTCTATGCCAAATTGTACAAGTGTGAATTTGAGTTGACAGAGATACTTTACTTGGGACACATTATTGGCATAGATGGGGTCAAGGTGTGTGAGGAGAAGATCAGGACCATTCGAGATTGGTCGGTGCCTACAGATGCAATAGTGTTGAGGAGATTTTTGGGACTTGCACTTATTACGGGAAGTTCGTTAAGGGCTTCTCACGCAGCACCCCTCACATATTTGACCAAGAAATGGGCTTTTGCATGGACAGATCGAGCTCAGGCAGTTTTTAATCACCTCAAGGAGGTGATGAGTAGTTGCCCGATATTGCCACTTATGAATTTCATGCAATCTTTCACCTTGGAGTGTGATGCATCGGGTGAGGGGATCAGAGCAGTCTTGTCCCAAGAGGGTCACCCCATTGCATTCAAGAGCAGAATGCTCTTACCACATGAGAGGTCGTATTCCATATACGATAAGGAGATGTTGGCCATAATACATGCATTGGCCAAGTTCAGACAATATTTGGTGGGTAACCGATTTAGGGTGAAGACAAATCATAACAGTCTTCGTCACTTCATGGGGCAGCAGGGCCTTAATGACAGGCAGCAGAGATGGGTCAGCAAGGTGCAGGCCTATGATTTTGATATTGACTATGTGCAGAGAAACCACAATGTGGTCGTCGATGCGCTATCTAGGAGACCTATAGAGCTTTCACTCATGAGCATTAGCCATGACTGGAGGGCACAATTATTAGTTGAGTACTCTGAGGATCGTCGGGCATGTGAGGTCTTGGAGGGCATTCATGCAAATGAGCGCTATCGAGTGATGGCTGAGGTTATCTACTACAAGGGGCGCATATTTTTGGTTCAGGGCTCGCGATTGAGGTAGCGGATACTTCATGCAGCTCATGGTTATCCATTGTCGGGGCATCAGGGCTTTAGGAAGACATACATGGCTGTGAGAGAGTGCTTCACTTGGAAAGGCCTCAAGGGAGGTGTGTTGAGATATGTACAGGAGGGTGAGGCCTGTCAGAGGAACAAGGGAGAGTTGACTCATCCAGCAGGATTGTTGCAGCCTCTTCCCATTCCTGAGGGAAAATGGGAGAGTATCTCCATCGACTTTATCACAGGACTTCGCACGGTGCAAGAGAAGAATGGTATTTATGGGGTGGCTGATTGGCTGATCAAATATGCATATTTCTTTGTTATTCCGACCTGGTACTCAGCTTCTCAGGTAGCAGAGTTGTTCATTAGGGAGGTTTTCCACTTGTACGGACTCCCTGAGAGTATAGTCAGTGATAGAGACAGCAAAATTATGGGGGGATTTTGGCAGGATATTTTCAGGCTAGTGGGCACAAAGCTCAGCCCGAGCACTAGTTACCATCCATAAACAAACAGCTAGACAGAGAGGGTGAACAAGTGGCTTGAGGGTTATCTTAGGAACTATGTGACCAGGCAGCAAAAGGTGTGGATTCATTGGTTTCACTTGGGAGAGTACTGCTACAACACCACACATCATATGTCCATCGGTATGACTCCTTTCCGTGCTCTATATGGTTATGATGCTTTGTCCTTTGCTGACATTGGTTTTGGAGACAATCGGGCCCCAAAGGCCAAAGATTGGATCCAAGAGAGCCAAGACATCCTCAAGGCTCTTAAGGATAATTTGCTAACAGCTCAGGAGCAGCAAAAGTTATATGCTGATAGGCAATAGGTTGAGAGGCATTTTGAGGAGGGGACTTGGTGTTCATACGCTTGCAGGCATACCGACAGTCCACTTGGAAATAAAAGGGGGTCAAGAAGCTGCAACCACGGTTTTATGGACCCTACAAGGTGATTAGGAGGGTTGGAAAGGTAGCTTATGAGTTGGAGTTGCCACCAAGTAGCAAGATCCACATTATTTTTCACGTTTCATGCCTCAAGGGGGTGATGGGGCAGCAGGTTACAGCAGTTGTGGAGTTGCCTCTGCTTGATGATGAAGAGCATCTAGTTTTGGAACCGAAGGCCATTCTAGAGACTAGAGAGAGGAAGCTCAGGAGCAGAACAATCAAAGAATATTTGGTGCATTGGAAGAGCTTGTCGGATGAGGATGCCACCTGGGAGAGTGAACACATGCTAGAGCATCCAGCATTGAAGTTGCTTGGGGACAAGCAACATTTGGGAGGGGAGGACTGTAATGTCCCTTCCTAAATTATTTTGGTACAGGATTTATTTCTATGCTTTGGGGTCCAATTTTGGTAAAGTCGGGGTCGATTTTATTTTCATTAGAAGACTTGGGAGCTAGAAGTTAGTTAAATTTATGTTTTGTTATTTTGTTGGTGATATATGGGGACCACCCACACATGAATTACACACTCCCTAAGTAATTGATTCAAAAAGTATGAGTGGGAACAGCGTGGGCTTGGTGAGGGACCCACGATGGAGGAAAAAGGCAGGAAAAAGGCTTCACGAAGGTTATAAAAGGAAGGAAGCTCACTTCATTTGGCATTCTTGGCTTATCGATTTTATCTCAGTTGCTCGAGTTGCTTAGCTGGGTCACTTGTTGTTTAGCACAAGTTTTCCAAGCGGAGAACTCGCCCATTCTTTGGGGACTTTGAGTACCACCCTAGATTGGTTCGTCCATTTTCATCAGAGGGAGTTTCATCAAGTTATCTTCAGCATTTCCATTTAGTTTGCCCCAGCAATGTGTATTTCTGTAGGATGCAGTAGTGTTTCTAGTGTGACTATTGCAACTCTATTCCGGGAGTCTATTGCGGGGATAATTTTGGACGAGAAGGCACAGTAGTTTGCTAAGCTATTGGGTGAGTTTGGAGGCTGGAAGTCATAGCGTTTTTTAGGAGCCATTTTGTAGTCACTGGGGCCAATGCAGAGCAGATTAGTTGGGCACACGTGGGAGGCAGTATCTCTGTCATTTGGGTTGATGTTTGCCGGGAGAAATAAAGGAAGTGCTGGAGCAGTTGTTTGCTACATTTTTGGATAATTCTAGAGTATTTTGCTGGTGATATTGCAGACTGCGTGCTTCAGCAGTGGCTAGGGAGCATAGGGCCTGTTGGAGGTCAATTTTGGAGGGTCCTGATCAGGCCAAACCATTTCTGGGTTTTGGTTGGGATAGCTTGAGGAGTCCAGGAGTAATTTTGGAGAACTTTTGGAGCACCAAAGGTGGGATTTTCAGTCATTTCTTTGCAACAGCTAATGAAGAATTGTTGGGACAACACAGAGCCTTAGTTGGGCAGTTTCTGGTTTATCATTCTCTTACCTAGGTTTTGCTCTCCTTGCCAAAAAGGCAATCCCGGGTGCATTTCTTCTATATATTTGTACTCTTGCCCATTTCTATAATAAAATGGCTCAGCTGCTTCCATGAAATTGATTGTTCTGGGTATTTATTGCATTGTGTAAAATTTCTATGGTGCAAAATTTATTATTTTCTTGCATAGCATTGTTTTTCCTATTTTGGAACATTACACTTTGCTTCGGTGGACTTCGAGTGCCACCCCAAGGATGGATTTCCATCTTGTGCTAGTTCAGTTCAGCAGTAGGGAGGCCACACCATAGCAAAGAGAAAGCTACAGCAGCGCAGAGGTTGCGCAGTCATTGAGGGAGTCACTCCGGGAGGTTGAGGAGTGAGGGGAGTTTTTGGAGAAAACTTGGAGGGAAGGCTTGGGAAGCATTCTAACATGGATTGTAGGCATTTTGGTGGCATTCAGCAGCAGATTCTTAAGGAGGACCGAATTGCCCAACAACAGAGCCATCCAAGCCCAAGAGGGACAATTTCCGAGGTCAAGCTTTGGCCAAACCTTCCACGGGTTATTTTGGGTTTATTGAGTAGAGGTCTGGATTAATTTCCCAAAAATTTTTGAGCAGCGTAGCAGGCGCTAGTAGCAGATCATTCCAAGCAGCAGCAACATTTCTGGGCATTTCCAACACAGAGCTATAGCCACGCAAAGCATAGAGGCAGAGTGTGTCCGACATTACATTTTTGGGCTTTTCTAGCTTGCCTTGAGCAACCCCAGGTGCATTCCTTCCAACACCTATTTTGTACACCTCTTCATATTAATAAAATGGCTCAGCAGCACAGTTTTTTATGGTTAAATGGTCTCCTGATGTGTGTGTTTATTTCTATGGATTTTTATTTCTATGTGTGCTTGTTATTTACTGAAAATTTTCCTTAGGGATATTACATAAACCTTATTCCCAAAATTTAATGCTCTAGAGAGGGTCGAGGCCAGCAAAACGAATCTCAAGTGAAAAAACCCAAGAGAAAACCTTTCACCAATGCCTCTCGTCAGATCTTCAAGATACCACAAGGCCGAAAGACAATTTCAGAGCTTCACAAGATATTCGTTGAGTTCATTCCTTAGGAGGGCTAATTGAATGCTCTTAAATAGTTTTCTCTTTGATCGAATGGGTGCCTCCAATAGGTGATCCAACTTAACATTTGGAGGGATATTTGAATTTTAAGTGATTCAAATTTTGGCACCAAAATAAAATTCAATTTAAATTTGGCTTGGAGCCAAAATCTTTAGCTCGAATTAATGTATAGAAATTTGATAAATATTGCTTCAAGAAACATCAACCTTAATTAATGTACTAGAACTTCCATGGAAATTCTTCTAGGTCCACGAACTAATGATATTGTGCCACGTCATCTCTCTTTGGAGTTTTCGCCCACAAGTTGTGGCTTCAATTTCAAATTATCATCTCTCAAACTGTGAGGGCTCTCATGGCATGCCATGTACCACCAAAATCGGGTCAGTGAGAAGAATCCAACTAAGATGATCCGGACTCGAAAAGCTATGACTTGCCATGTCATTTTGGTCAACAAAAGCGAGGCATCTTCTGGTGCTGCTTGGGTTGAAATCAATGACAACCACATTTCAACACTATGCTTAGGGTTTTGAAAGAAAATCATAGGGTGAATTCGTAAAGAAGAATAAAAGTGGATGATATCTCGCCTTGGAGGTTGAGTTGAAGATATTCTTGCCCCTGGATATTCTTGGTTGAGCTATGGTTTGATGATTTACCTAGATAGGGCTTCTTGGATAGTTCAAGTTTTTGTACTAACCTTGAGAGAAGGCTATAATTGTACTCATACTTCATCTTGAATTTAAATATAAAGTTTCCAGCTATCCACATCTTGTGTCATTTTCAAATTTGAATTTCAGCTATATATGTTCTTTATGTTTTGCTACTTACAACTATTTATATCTTGCTAATTAGACATAAGTAAAAGGGCAACTTGTTAAATGATTTAACATTCAAAGAAGAATATAAGGATCTTATTTTACTGCTGTTATACTGCTCTAAAGTGCATTTTCAGATTGGATTATTAGCTGACAAGTTGCCCTAGAAGGGGCTGAAGCTTATTCTTTTGTTTGGTATCTTTTCTCCTTTAATTTCTGGGGAGTTTGGGGGTGTTTAACGTGAATTATTGTTATCATTCCATTGTTGTTTTACACTCTAATTTACAGCTTCCTAAAGGTTGAACGTTCTAGGACTAAAATCTGGGAAACGCTTCTAGGAAGAAGCTGAAATTTCAATTTTTGCATTGATAGCCCAACAGCATCAAATTTCCACAAGAATAACTATTTACTTCATATTACCATAATTGGAAAAATATTAGATATCTAATCAAAAATAACATCCTGATAAATTGACTTCAATCGAAAGTGTATTTTTCTAACTTAAATATCTAAAGTACCAGATATGACCATTAAAGATATACTTTATCACAAGTGTTCCAAAGAGTGTTGGGATTGTCTACGAGGTTTTTGACAATATAACCTGCGCTGAAAATTTTCTCAAAAAGCCACCCTTTTGGGGGATTGTTATTTGGTTGGCTCCTCCTCACTTTCGAGGAGTGTGGCATTGTATTAAAACCATTGGTATGTATGTAATTTAGAAGAAGAGATGCAATACTATATTCAATGGGTCTGAGTTCTCTATTGTTTTGTTTCGAGGACATCTTTTTGATGTGTTTGTTAACCAGTTTAGTATCAAAGGCACTCTCATTGGGACAGCTGCAGGAGATTATGATCCCCAAGGATCAATCCATTCTAAAACTATTTTTACAATCCTTTAGATAGAAATGTGTCATTTCTTCCTTCTGATTTATCATTGTATTATGTTTCTTGTATATTGATATAAGATAAATTTTCAAAAAAACAAAAACATTTTTTTTTTTTTTGAAAATACATATACCGCCACAATTACTGCTGCACCCACAATTCCAAAATCTTTTCCCAAGCTGCACCCACAACTACACCCTTTTCGCCTACTTTACTCAATACACATACATGCACCATGTAACATGCTTCAAATCATCACTTGAAAGTTGACACTGACTATATCCATGAAATTAGCATAGACCTCATTTTCTCATCCTTCCTGGTTCCACACATTCTTAGCAATCTATCTCCATCGTGCTTCTTGGCACTTGATTTCTTGTTTTAAGAGAAATATGCTCTCCAAAACATAGAAGCCGTTTGTCTATTAAGGACAATGAATACAGGCTAATGCATTGAGAAACAACAACACTCACTGAGTATGCTATGACATATAGCCTGCATTGGGAAACAACAACACTTACTGGGTATGCTACGACATAAAACGAAAACCAAAGTTTCCAGTATGCTTCAAAGGCAGGTGGACTCTGACGATGGAAAGTAAAATATGGGAAGTGAAAAGTACAAAATATGCACAGGAAAAAGAAGCAATCATATTCAGTTCAAGAGAGGAACATATTCAATTATTTGCTAGTGATTACCTGCATTATTTGCATCTCAATAAGTGACTTCCCAAACCAAGCCATTATGTATGCTAGAAATGTTGCAAATGTACCTGCATAACAGCTATTAAATTTAGAAGTGAACAAAGCTAAGTTATGTAATTCACAGGCAAGCAAAGAAGTTATCTGCAATTCCAAGCTATTTCTTATCATCACACATCTAGCAACTGTGCATTGTGTTATGTTCTTTTTTAGAACTCCAGTTGATCTGAAAACTGAGGACAAGTCCTTTGTTTCTTTGTAATGTCCCTTCCTAGAATAATTTTTCCTTAAGTTTATTTCCACAATTTTGGCATTTTTGTTGACTATGGGACCCAAAAACATTTGGAGTAAGACTTAGGAGAAAGGGAGGCCAAAAATCTTTTTTCTAGTGGAACATGGGGGCCACACTCACTTGTAAAATGCACTTGCTTAGGAAGAAATTTGAATTGCCAAGGAAGGGGGTCGAAAAGCTTGTTGGAGGGACCCACATGGGAAGGTAGCTCAAAAATTATAAATAGAAGAAGCTCAGCAACTTTTGAGGTCTTTTGTCAATCATACTTTCTCTTGTTGCTCGAGCTGCTTAGCCGGGTCACAGTGCTGTTCAGCACAGAGTTTTCCAAGGGGAGATTTCACCCTTCTTTCGGTGGACTACGAGTGCCACCCTAGGGAGGTAAGACTGTGCCAAGTTTGAGGGGAGATTTGGGGGATTCAGAGATAAACGTACAGCCTTTCTCTTAGCCAGTGCATATTCCAGGAGTAAGCAGGAGGGGACCACACATTACTCATTTCAGCTATCTTCTGGGAGGTGTTTTCCAAGAGAAATTTTGTATAGAGGCTCCAGGGGAAGATCAAGCTAATTGGAGGAGTTTTGGGGCAGAAGATTGTTGATCGAAGGCAACATGAATTTGTACATCTAGGGCCTGCGCATTAGTCTTTTTCTGGGCACACGTGGGAGTTTGAGGGAAGTGCTTGGGAGCTGGATTTTGCCAGGAGAATTAAGGAGAACTTTAGGGAGGTGAAACTCAGCCTTTTGGGAGTGATTGGAGGGACTTTTCAGGGAGTTTGCAGACAGGCCGTATTTTCCAGCCAGTTGAGGAGGACATGGTAATTGGGGTCGATTTTCTGGGGTTAGAACCAGACCAAACCCTTTCTGGGTTTTGGGGGGTTATTTGAGAGGAGCTTTGGGCTAAATTTGCAGAATTTTCTGAGCAACGTAGGTGGGCTTTTTAACAGTTCCTTTCCAGCAGGCAGTGCAATTTTTCTAGGGCAGCGCAAGGCTTCTTGCGAGCAATTTATTATTGTTGGAAAGTGTAACTAGGTTCGGTCTTCATATTGACTATGTAATTATGTATTTATGTAATGAAGAAGAAAAAAATAATAAAATGTATTTTGTTAAGCTTGCTTCATGGGTTTCATGAGCAAGGAATTTTATTATAGGTCAAAGACTTATTCTTGATGTCTTTTAGAGATTTGTCATCTTGTCATAAATGTATTAATTAGAGTCATGTATATGAAGTAGAGTCAATAAAGGTATGCCTCAAGACCTTGTCAATCAGCTCGTTAAATATGGCTCAAGAATGGTGCTAATTCTCCTGATCAGATCAGCATAACAAATGCTGCAATACCTCTCCAAGTTGGCTTATAAACAAACAGCAAGCCGGCTTACAAACAGTGCAGAAATGACACGTCTATTCATAGGACAGGTTGGCTTATTTATAGGTTCGGACTACTATATATACCCCAGTATACTGCCCAGAAAACAGAGACACAGAATTCGAATTGGTTTGAGATTTTCGGTCTGAATTGCAATAAGGAATTTGGATAAGGATCTATGATAAAATGTGAAGTTTCAGGATTGTCATAAAGTGCAAGTAAAGGAGGAAGTGTTGAGATTTTGAGTGTTGAGGTAGCATCGGGTGTGCTCTAGCCCTGAAACTTTGTGCAGGGGCTAAGACACACGAGACCTCAAAAACCCATAAAGCGTTTAGAGAAATTTCATCTAATGTGTGAGATACTAAAATAATTAATTTTTTTAATGAGGACCCTAAATCTAACTTAGGGAATTAGAAAAATTAAAGTGAATTAATTAAATACGTGATGAAATGTTATAAGTGACGTGGATCAAGTAGTCTTTTAAACTTGGCCGTCGATAAGAGATTAAATCACGGTCGGTGATGTGTCAATGAAAAAGTATAAGAGAAAGGCTTGGGGGTCAGTTGGAGACACACACGCAAAGGCAGAGCTGAGAGACTGAGCTGGAATTCTAGGGCTGGTTTGCTAAGAATTTCCAGAAGAGTTTCTGTGCAATGAGGGGTAGTATTGGCTAAGGGGATGATCTGATCCCGAAGCCAAGAGTCAGCAAGAGGCAAAAGAGCAGCAATCAGGAGCAACGCAAAGGAAGCTGAGGCTATGCAGTAGCTGCGCGGCGCAGAGGGTTTTAGCCGCTACTCAACTGCTACGCAGGCCCAAGAGGGGCAGTGCTGCAACTTCAGGAGGCCACAAGGGTTACACAGCGGCCATCCAGGGCAGCGTAAGGACCGCATCTCACAATGTGGAGTTACGCAGTCCCCTTCTGAGTAGCGCAGCGGCACACAGAGGCTTGCAACGCTGACGCAGGCAGCTTCAGAGCAACGTTAGGGTTTCTAGAGGCAATACAGGGCTGCGTTTTGTAAATCCCATTTGAGGGTGTGAATCAGTCAAGTCTTCGGTCTCCAAAACAGCAGGTATTGTTGCGGATCTATTTTTTCTCTGTCAAATTAGCCAGAAAGGTGCCCAGATTTACTGTACTCAAATTCTACTTAATAATAATAAACCCTCATATCTGTTGCCCCGATTTTCCGACATTGGGTTTTTCCAGGGACAATTGTTCGAAAAATCTGTGTCACTTTGTTGAATGAGCGTAATATTCAGTAAATGATCTATATGTGTGTAGGTTGTTAGTTGTGTTTACTTCGGTATTTTCTGAATATTTTCTGAATACCTTGTATAATTTAATCACAAGTATGAGAAGTAAATCAAGATATTGCAGTAGAATTTTTGTATTGTTGTATTCAGAAATTCTCACAAGAAGGACGAGACATGTTAGTGAAGAATTTGTACTGTGGGAAAATCTATAATAAATACAAAGAGCAGTATAAGGTTCAACACAGAGTATAGAAGATCATCTGCATGGAGAATTGGTCTTGCACATTCCAGTCAAGAACCTAAATAATACATAGCATTAAGGAAAGGGTTACCACAGTATGCAAGACTTGTGTGCAGCAAGGAATAAGCAGAGAAGGACTACAATAAGGATCTAGGACTTGTGTGCAGCAAGAAGATAGGTGCAGAACGGTGCAGAAAAAGAAGGATCAGCGTAAGGAGTCAAGGAATAAGCAGAGACAAGGTCTTGGAGGCATACAAGGGCCAAGGGTCTATGTCATGGTCATGGTACTTGTCAACTGAAAGTCTATAAGAAGAATTTATTGTGGGTTTTCCTCTCCAAGAGGGAGAGGTTTTGGCCCTGGATTGAAGAGCCAAAATTTGTGTCTCTTGTGTTTTGGTAATTGACTTCATGAAAGACATAATAAGCTAAGAAGAGAAGACATAAGTAAAAGAAGTAAGCTCACAAGTAATTATCAAGTAGAGAATTTGAATTAAACCTAGCCCTACTTAATTCTCAACATGGTATCAGAGCTAAGGCGCTGAAGACAAAGGGCTACTTGACAAGGAGACACTTAAGGATCAAAAGAAGCAAGAATCAAAGTCAAAGTCTACATTGAAAAGTCAAATCAGTTTGCAAGGAAGATTCTCAAGCCATCTCAAGAACACCTTCAATCTCATTCAAAGGATCCACTCATCAAGGAGATAATCTTTTCCATCCAAGATTTATGACATTGAAGACATTGTTGGAAGACACATCATCAAGAACCATCCAACATTATCCAACACCTTTGAAGACATCATCATTCTGAAGACATCCTTTATCATCAAGGATCCAAGGTCACCTACATTGGAGAATTCAATAGAAGGAGTTTATGTCATCATCTTCATCATCATCATCAAAGAAACTGATAGGAGGAAGTCACTCTACTTGAGTAAGTATTTATGACATTCATTTGTTGTTTCAAGAGCAAGTTGAGCCTAACATCATGAATGATATTTTTTCTCCTTGTAACTTTACTAACATTAATGGCTATCCTCACAATATCCCTGACAAGGCTATTGAAAGGTTGCCTTCTTTTCAAGGTAACAATGCTATTAGCGTTGCATCACATGTGAAGAACTTTAATGTTTGCATCTTTAAGTGGTGTAATGTTGCTAACTATGAGGATGTAAAGATGAGGCTTTTCGTTCTCTCTTTGGAAGAGGATGCTCTTGATTGGTTCACTGAGCAACCTGCTAACTCGTACGATTCTTTACAAGCGATTGTTAATGCTTTCATGGGAAGGTATGGAGAGAGAAGAGAGAATAGACATCTGATCAGTGCCATTAGCACCATAAAGAAGAATGAGAAAAAAGGAGCTTGCAACTTTGGGTGTAGCTCAAACTGAAGCCTTGAAAATGGAGACGGCCAGAAAGTAATCAAGAAAATCTGAGATTCTTGGTTTCACTAGACGGCCATCAAAATTAAATTATTCCAAAGGCAAGGCCAAGGAAGACACTACACATGATTCTATTCAGGAGTTTACTCAACTCATCAAGAGCATGGAAGCAAACCAGACTAAAGAAATGCAAGCCATGCAAAGTAGGTTGGTGGCCATGGAAAGATCGCAAGTGCAAAGATTCCAACCTAGGCCAAATAATGGATGGCAAAAGAATAAAGGCCCTCAACAAAATTATAGGCCTCCAAATCCATTGGAATCCACCAACATGGTCGATCAAATTCCCCCTTTTTGTAGGCCATGTAATGAGTTCCATGAAGAAGCCACATGCCCATATGTAAAGAGAATTATGGAAGGTAGTATGTTGGGAGATGTACATGTAGGAACTAGTGGTCAAATGAATATGTTCTCCATAGAAGATCAAATATACACCATTGAAAGTGATCAAGAGATTGACCATAGTCCTAATAATCTTGGGGTTGACAATATGATAGCAAATCTTGACAAAGTCACTAAGATTTTTGGGGAAAAGCTTACATCTGGACAAATTCTTGCTATGGCAAAACACAAAGTGATGACTTATCAGAGAAGGGATATTCAAGACCAGAATAATCACAGAAATTTTTCTCCTCCTACTTCAGAATTAAATTTTGACTTGGTCAATTGGGTGAATAATGCAAAGGTTTCTATCACAGTGACAGAGCTTTTAAAGATACCATATCAAAGGGCCAAGTTACTAAGTGCAATTGAAGTTACTCAAAGGGAAGAAAAGCCTAATAATGAAACAGAAGATGAAGAAATTGTATTGAAAAGTATGAACTTTTATGTGGGGAACGAAGATCATATGCCATTTTATGTTTCTTTGATAGTAAATGATCGTCTTTTACACAACTGCATGCTTGATTCATGGGCTTCATTTAATATTCAATTAGCTCGCTTCCTAAAATCTTCTATTTTTGCTTTATTTTGCTGCTTTAGATAGAAATAATAAATAAAGTGAGAAATAAGAGGGGTCACCTCACTTTAGTCACCTCACTTTATAATAAAGTGTTCTTTTTTCTAGTAGATTGACGTTGTAACTTAGAGAGGGGGCCTTGGGGGTCCACGTGGATATGATGGGGGAGGCATCAGGCTAACCCAAGGTAAACTGCGCAGATCCAGGGAGAGTTAAGTTTTGGAGGGAGTTTGATGTTATAAAAGGAGAGGCTCTCACCTCATTTGATCATTCATGATTTGATATTCTTATTGATAGCTGGACTCTTGTCTGCTTCAGCACGCCGGTTGTTTAGTCGGTCTGCAGCACTGTTTAGTGCACGAGTGTCTCCGGTCGCAGATCTCACCCTTAGCCTCGGGGGACTTCGAGTGCCGGCCCTGGTAAGGTTTTCTGGTTTCACCCTTAGCTTCGGGGGACTTCGAGTGCCCGCCCTAGTAAGGTTTGTTCTGAGTACACTTTTCAGTTCCAGTAGCAGAGCAGCAGCAGTTCCTGAAGCAAATCTGAGGAGGATAAGCCCTCTAGTGGCTGCGCAGTTCATTGAGGAGAGGACGCTGTCTCATCCAGAGAGAGGACGCAGTTTTATTCAGGAGGGTGAGGACGCTGTCCTAGGAAGGACGCAGTCCAGTTCTGGCAAGGGAGAACGCTGTCCAGTGAGGAGGAGGACGCTGTCAAGTCTGGAAGGGAGGATGC
This sequence comes from Pinus albicaulis, assembly GCA_034641835.2. Lineage (NCBI taxonomy): Eukaryota > Viridiplantae > Streptophyta > Pinopsida > Pinales > Pinaceae > Pinus > Pinus albicaulis. The sequence goes on from CM076583.1 coordinate 514,593,706, forward strand.
TGTCCATTTCTGAAGGGAAGGGTTGCAGATCTGAAGGCCTATTGTTAGATCCAATCTTGGAAAGGGTAGATCTGAGCAGCCACTTGCAGATCCAGTCTTGTATCTTGCAGATCTGGAGGTTTAGCCCTAGATCCATCTTGGGGAGTTGCAGATCTGAGGAAATATTGGCAGATCTAGTCCAAATCTGAAGGGTTAACATCAGATCCAGCCCCAGAGGCTGTAGATCTGAAGAGATATTGTCAGATCTAGCATAGATCTGAAGGTTTGGTGGCAGATCTGATAGGGGAGGACGCAGATCAGGAAGGGAAGGACGCAGATCTGGTTTGGAGGCTTCAGATCTGTCAGATCTGAGTGTTCAGGAGCAGATCCACTTGGTAGGACGTTGATCTGATGAGCAGACTTGGGAGAGGCAGGCTCAACAGCGTTTTCTAGCCTTCAGAGGCTGATCTATTTGTCTGGAGGATTTGGTGACTGGTGCTCTATCTGTTTATGCGCTGTCACTAGCAGAGACATCGTTTTTCATTGTGGAGGGTTTGCAGTTGGAGATCAGCAAATTTATCAGTCTTCAGCCCCAGTACCAGTGCAGTTCATCTTCAGCTTGCAGAGCAGCTAGGACGCTGTCCTTGTTGCAGCCATTTTCTGTTGAGAGGGTCTCCACTTGCCTAGGGCAAGGATAGGTGCACTTACTCTGATTTATTGTACTCCTCTCTATGTACTTTCTGATTAATAAAATGGCTCAGTTTCTGGTATTCCATGTGCTATGATTCAGTGATCTGGTTCAGTATTATATTTTCTATATCCGTATTGGTGTATTTCTGTTTATTACTGGTTATTCCCTTTTGGGGATATTACACTTCATCAAATGTCATGACCAAGAAAGTCATGGAGCAACTGAATTTAAGGGTATCTAGGCCCTATCACAACATATGTTCAATGGATTCTAAAAGAATTGAAGTGTGTGGGATAATTAAAGATTTACAGGTTTTCCTAGCTGCATACCCAGACATAATAATGACTATGGATATTGTTGTGATAGATGTTCCCGATTCATGGGGAATGCTCCTATCAAGAAAATGGGCATCAGATTTAGGTGGTAGCCTTCAAATGGACTTGTCATATGCCACCATTCCCATGCCAGATAATAACCTTGTCAGACTTGATCGGGAGTTAGAGAAAAGATATCATGTTGAGGATCCAAGGAAACCCAACAATGAGATTATCTATAGATCATGCCAGACAGGAAGTGATGTTGTGTTGACAAATTTTCTTCCCCCCTTAATAGAATAGATTCAAAACGAAGAGATTAAGCATAGCTCAAAAGTGGGGGTACTTCAAATCTTCCATCAGAGCATTTTCAAGACAGAGTTGTAGCATTGACAGTAATTGCATATCATCGCCATCGCAACTAACAAGGAAGAAAAAAATGGAAAAAAAAAAGGATATAAAAAATGAACCACCAGTTTTGAGCAGGATCAAGCCTCAACGCGTCAAAAGTCGAAAAAGGAAAAGGAAGAGGTTTGGTATATCTAATGGCCACAAACAGATTAACATTGGGGCAAGTCATAGTCCCAAGATAGTCAGAATTGGACAAGGCACATCAAAGAAAGATTCTCTGGATTTGCTTGTGAGTAGGCAGGTTCTCAAGATGGATTTCATCGAAGACATTTGATGCCATGGGGCATCCTGTATATCATATTCCTAACCCTATCCCTTGTAAATTTCGTTTACATAGTTTTATTTCATGAATAAATTGTTATTTATGCTCTTAGAATAAAATTTCCATTTCTGTACTTGATTTTATTCGATGATATTTTGAATGGATACTGCTAATATATATCTTTGGTTGGTGGATGCAGATTCCAGGTCCTTGCACACTATCACTTCATATCTAGCATGCATCTCCATATGGAGCCAAATGTTGACCACTGGAGTGGCACCTGATGATAATGAAAAGACACCATGCCCAAGGATGAACCAGAAGACATCTGTACCATCAGATATCATCAGTTCAACAGAGTTTTTGAACTCTACTTCTATTTCTCAACATCTTTCTCTGATGCACAAATTCCACGCCCTACAGGGAATTGTAATAAGTGATGCTAGTAATGATGAATTTGAGTCAGTATTGAGTCTGTAACAGGCCTAGGATGTGTTGGAAATACTGAGAGGGGGGGTGAATCAATATTCCTTTCAATTAGTATTATTATTAATCTTTTAGAGCATTAGTTAATCTTCAATTATTATCAGTGTTTGTACAATGATAGCAGTAAACAAAGGAACACAAATGCACACAGTTTTTAAGGTGGAAACCCCCTTCGGGACAAAAACCACTTGAATGTTTTTCTAATAATTCTTTAATATTCAACTCCAATTGAAAAGAAAGCTCCAACTTTCTAGAATCTAGAAAAGCACTCTTCTCCAGCTTCCACTGGATGGACGCTCCAACGCCCGAGATTCTTCAGTAGTCAACTGAACGGATGCCCCAACACCCAATGAGCTACAACTCACCCTAGCACCACCCTACCACCCTGAAGTTTTCACAGGCTTGAACCTATTGGTGACTTCATGCAGCAGCCTAGCACCACCCTACCACCCCATAGAAGAATAAAAGAAGAATGGACTCTCGTATTAGGGAAAATGGTCCACTTTACAATGATATAGAATGATGTAGAAGAAGAAGATACACTAGACCATAACCCCAACTATGACACAACCACCTAATGATGATCCTAGACCTCCCAACACTGCCTCTTCAATTCTTGGCATATAGACACTTGTACAATTTTTACAATGATGCTTTTACAATGACTCAGTACAATGATACCTTTACAATGACTGTATGCAGTGCTACCCACTTGAAGACTTCATGTGGTGATCTTCTTGTTGTTGTTCTGCACCTTGATTGTTGCTCTTATCATGCTACCCTTTCTCACTCTTCAAAACATTAAATCATGCATTGAGTCTTATCTTGATGAATATATAATACCTGCAAAAAGTCTTCAAGGAAATACCCATGACATGATAATAGCAAAACTTACCTCATCCTGCAGAGCATATCTCAGTGCTAAACAAAAAAACAAATTAGAATACAAAGAACCTAATGCAATTAAGAGATTGTAAATTTTCGTAGATGTTCTATGCTTGATGCAACTTTACTTTTATCTCCAATATCAAACAGCAATCACATAAATAAGAAAGTAAAATGCTAATAGAACATACCAATAGATCGATAAAAGACAAGCCAAAAATGCACTTAACTTGATCAGCAAAATATATGTGTTGTGGTGCGTTACGGCGGTCAACAGGATGCTTCAACCAGCAAAGTCTCAATACGGTCAACCAACCAGAAGTGTCACACAACCCTCTCGGACAACTATACCAGTCAACGAAAGTCAACGTTGTCCCAGTCAACAATTAACGCAAAACAGCAACAGCAAAAAGTCAACAGTGAACCTCGATTTTAGTGCCAAAAAATGCGAACTAGAGAAATCGGAATTTTGACCAAGTTTGTGGTCAGTTTGACCAAGCATTGACCAAAGTCAACGCTGGTCAAATCTGCGCTAAAACTCTGGGTTGAAACAGAAATCACTTTGCTGCAATTTTCCCACGTGTGGAGAAGAAACTCCAAGAGATGATCGAACAAATCAGATGCAGAGGGAGAATGTGTGATGAGTGATGGATGAAATGACCTCCAACGTTGACCTATATATATCCATCAATGAGGGTGTGTGACACATCTGCTGGGGCTTCAAGCATTCTGGCCGATCTTGCACATAAGTGGATTTAATTCAAAACAAATGTTCTGCTCATCGGATCAAGATGATCTTTAGATCAATCTTGCACCTCTCCAAAAGAGGAGTCCAATAAAAATATTGGCATCTTTATCTGAACATCACAACATGGAGCTTGGACCTAGTTGCCCAAAATTAACACTCCCTCTCAACTAGGGAGAACTCCATCCACCTGTGCCATCCAAACATTGTGCGTCATCCCGCCGTAACTTGCTTTGCTGGCTTCTTTATTTCAAAACAAAAGGGTGAGTCACAAAGACATCACTCTCGGCTGACAAATTCAGCCCAGAGGTCGAAACCTCTATAGGACTCAAAAGAGTCACATACTAACCCGAAGTTGGTTTACTTGACCCGAAGTCAGTTCGAGGTCCGAAACCTCACTAGACTTGATCCCAGATCAAGTGGTTGGACAAGTGCCATCCTAGACATAGAGTGTACGGCAATCTCCGATGCGTCCATCGATCTTTGCTACGGGTCTCTAGCTTTTCCCACCTCACTGGCCAAATGAGAGGGACTTCCCATCAGTCCGGGACTCAATGGGTAGGATGCATACGGGGCACAGATCACGAGAGTTGGGACAACTCAATATCATAACAGTGGGGCGGAAGAACACCAACAAGGTTCGGAAAGCCTAGCCCTGTGGTTGCTTATAGCTCCGAGAAGCTATCCCCAAAGCCCCCCAAAGCTCTCAGAGCTCATCGTCCAACAAGACCCTCAACATAGGGTCGTTCCACGATTCCAAGATTCTCACAGAAGGTTAAGAATTTGACCTTCCCCGAGGGCTTAGTGAGAATATCCGTAACCTGCTCATCAATTCCTATATGATCGAGCCTTACGGCGCCTCGTTGTACCATATCCCGGATAAAGTGGTACATGATATCAATATGCTTGGATCAATCGTGGAACACGGGATTCTCAGACAACCGAATCCCACTCTGGTTATCACAGAGTATCACAATGGTATCTAGCACATGCCCGAACAGCTCACTAAAGAGCTTTCGCAACCAACCTGCTTAACAACAGGCCATACTCGCTGCAATGTATTCGGCCTCAGCAGTGCTCAAAGCCACCGACTTTTGCTTCCTGCTCATCCATGATATCGAAGCAGAGCCAAGTGTGAAGCAGCATCACGATGTGCTCTGGCAATCCACCACATTGCCAGCCCAATCGGCATCAGTATATCCATGGAGTGTCACGCTCCCGCCAGTGTATCTCAGCCCATGGTTTATCGTGCCCCGAAGATATCTCAATAGATTCTTGGCACCAACCCAATGAATGTGATGAGGTTCAACCATATGTTGACTCAAAGTGTTCACTACAAAACATACGTCCGGACAAGTGTTCACTAAGAACATCAAAGCCCCTATGAGTTGACGATACTCAGTAGGATTTGCTAGCACGGGCCCAGCAGCGCTACCACTCAACTTCTTAAAGTTGAGCTCCATCAGTGTCGGCACGGACTTACAATCCACCATTCCAAATCTTTCCAGAAGCTTCACAATATATTTTCCTTGAGAAAGGAAAATCTCGCCAGGTCTCTGCTAGACCTCCAGGCCTAGGAGGTAATGCATCAGTCCTAGTTCCTTCACCTCAAACACAGCAGCGAGCTCCATCTTACATTGATGAATGAGAGGTTCAACACCTATCAGGAAGAGCTCATCCACATACAGCACCGGAATGAGAGGTTTTTCTCTATCAACCTTGAAGTAAAGGTTCGGATCAACATTACTACGAGTGAAGCCCAGCTTCATCAGGTAGCTATCTATCCTCTCGTACCAAGCTCTAGGTGCTTGCTTCAACCCATAAAGGGCTTTCTTCAACCTATAAACATGGGTGTCTCAATCCTGGACTTCGAACCCCACAGGTTGCTCCACATACACCTCTTCATTTATCGCACCATGCAGAAATGCGGTCTTCACATCCATCTAATGAAGATTCCATCCTTGCGTAGTAGCAAGAGCTATGATAGATCGGATGGTGGTATATCGAGCCACAGGTGCAAATATATTATCATAGTCTACGCCTTCCTTTTGAGAGAAGCCACGGGCAATGAATCTTGCCTTGAACTTTTCAGCACTACCATAAGATCCATGCTTGATCTTATAGAGCCATTTCGAGGTGACAATTGCTTTGTCCTCCGGTCTCGGAACCACATCCCAGATATCATTCTTCATAATGGACTCATATTCTTCGTGCATAACATCCTTCCAGATTTGATGTTTTACGGCTTCCTCAAAAGATCCAAGCTTAGATTGTACGATTGTACTCATGGTTGCTAGATACCCTTGGTATCTATTCGGCTTCATGCTTCCACAGAATGTCTCCCTTAGGGCCATATGTATCTCGGCATCCTCGAGAGTGTCCCTAAGCCATGATGGTTTTCTCTTCATTGAAGGAGGTGGACCAAGAGGGTCCATCGGTCCTTCGACATAGAGCATCGTCTCATCCTTCGGTTCTTCTTGATTTCCAGCCCTTACTTCATGATCTTCTTCAGAGTTCAGAAGATTGATTACTTTCCTGAGGGAAGCATCTTCGTCAAAGGTAACATCGTGGCATATATCCACTTCCCTTTGACCAGGCACATAGACTCTATAGGCCTTCGAAGTTTCGTTGTAGCCCACATTCTCTTCTTCCAAGAAACATCCAGCTTACTCCTCTTCTCCTTCGGTACATGAAAATAAACAGGACATCCAAAAACTCTGAAATGTGAGATGTCAGGTTTCTGACCAGAGAAAACCTCTTCGGGAATTTTGGAGTCCAGAGCATAATGTGGGCATCGGTTTTGTATGTACACAGCAGTGTTCGCAGCTTCCCCCCACGGAAACTTCGGAAGAACCTTATCACATAGCATGGCATGGGAAGCTTCCACAATGGTCCTGTTCTTTCTTTCAGCAACGCCATTTTGCTGAGGAGTATATACGGTTGTGGTCTCTCTCTTGATGCCAACTTCTCTGCAAAAGTTCTTGAACTCGTTCGTCTCATATTCAGTGCCATTATCGGTCCTCAATACCTTGATCTTCTTCCTTGTTGAATTTTCCACCAAGGCTTTAAAGGTACGGAACCACATGAAAGCTTCATCCTTCTTCTTCAAGAAGTATATCCAAGTTTTGCAAGAGAAGTCATCTATGAACATCATATAATAAGAACATCCTCCCAAGGATGTCACAGGCAGCATACCAGACAGATCAGAATGTACCAATTGCAAGACATCATATGTCTTTGTGACACTTGAGGGGAAAGGTCCCCTTGTATGTTTTTTTTCGGCACAGCCCTGACATACAAATTCATGATTATTTGTGAACTCGAGCATCCCTGTCACCACCTTCCTTGCTTCGAGAAGGGCTTTGTAGTGAAGGTGTCCAAACCTCCGATGCCATAGTTCAGTCTGTCGAATAGTATCACATGTCATCGCTCCCAGTGGACTTCCTCCAACCCGGTAGAGTGTATCAACTCTAAACCCAATCGTGATAGCTTCTTTGAAACTCTTCTTCTAGATGCGCACCTTCCCATCAATGAATGCGACATTGAAACCTTTGTCTTCCATGGCCGAAATAGACACAAGTTTCTTCTTCAAATCAGGTACATATAGTACATCTTGCAAGCGGAGGACTTGACCTTGAGACAAGTGCAGGGTCACAGTACCTGTCCCTTTCACGAGATATGTGGCATTATCTCCAAGGATAATTTTCAGATTAACATCCTTCTCAACCATATCAGAAAGTGCTTCCTTGAACCTAGTGATGTGCCTTGAGGCACCACTATCTATCAACCAAACATCCATAGTGTCAGGTGTAGATGCAGTAGAAAGGTCAGATACAAGAATGAATTCATTTGTTTTATCATCAACAACATTAGATTCCTCATACCTGGAATTTCTCGACCTTTTGATTGCTTGCCCATTTCCACCAGAGGGAGACTTCCTCTTTCCTTTGAACCTGTTGTTCCTTTGATTTCCATTCCTCCGGTTGTTGTTGTTGTCATCATCATCAGGAGAATCCTTCTTGAAAGGGCATTCTCTAACATAGTGGCCGGTCATGTGACATGTGTAACATTTACCTTTCTTTCCTTGGGCCCCTGCTCTTCCTTTGTTCCTCGGACCACCATTGTTCTTCTTCTTAGCACGAGAAGTGAAGGCAGCATTTCCTTCATTTTCATATTCCTTCATACTTATCTCTTCTTGTACGCATCTCAATAGTACTTCGTCAAAATCAGGTATCACATTGTTATTGAGAATGGTAGTATTTAATACATGCCATTCGAAGGAGAGACCTCCAAGTGCGGTGAGAACCATTTCTCGATTAGCTATTGTCTCCCCAATGGCCAGAAGATTATTTCTGATTTCGATCAACTTCAAAAAATATGATTGGACAGATTCATTCCTGCCTTTTTTTAGATTCTTCAGTTGGTTCTTGAAGAAAAGGACTTGATTTGCATTGTTGGCCTTGAACATGTTGACCAACTTATCATACATCTCCTTGGAGGTGCCCAGCTCAGAGATGTAGGCTACCTGACTCTTATGAATGGAATCCCGGATCATCAGCTTCACTTTAATTTCCCCCTTCTTATACTTTGACTTGGTGGCAGCAGGTGCAGTGGATGGAGGCTCTTGGATTTTACCCCGCACATAGTCCATGACATCTTGGTCTTCCAACATAAGATCCAATGTCATCTTCGAGGCATGGAAGTCTTCCTTCCTAGTCAATTTGTCATCAGCTTTAAAGCCCTTATAGTTTGAGGTACCCATGCTCTTCTTCGGTGATTGCTACAAACTTGGGCTTTGTCTTCACCTCAGCTCTGATTCCATGTAAATTTTCGTAGATGTTCTATGCTTGATGCAACTTTACTTTTATCTCCAATATCAAACAACAATCACATAAACAAGAAAGTAAAATGTTGATAGAACATACCAATAGATCGACAGAAGACAAGCCAAAAATGCACTTAACTTGATCAGCAAAATATGTGTTGTGGTGCGTTACGGCGGTCAACAGGATGCTTCAACCAGCAAAGTCTCAATACGGTCAGCCAACCAGAAGTGTCACACAACCCTCTCAGACAGCTATACCAGTCAACCTAAAGTCAACGAAAGTCAACGTTGTCCCAGTCAACGGTCAACGCAAAACAGCAGCAGCAAAAAGTCAACACAACCCGATCAAAGTCAACGGTCAACCTTGATTTCAGTGCTAAAAAATACAAACTAAAGAAATCAGACTTCTGACCAAGCGTTGACCAAAGTCAACACTGGTCAAATCTGCGCTGAAATCCTAGGTCGAAACAGAAATGACTTTGCTGCAATTTTCCCATGTGTGGAAAAGAAGAGATTCCAAGTGATGATTGAACCAATCAGATGCAGAGAGAGAATGTATGATGAGTGATGGATGAAATGACCTCCAACGTTGACCTATATGTATCCATCAGTGAGTGTGTGTGACACATCTGGTGGGGCTTCAAGCGTTCTGGCCGACCTTGCATATAATTGGATTTAATTCAAAATAAATGTTTTGCTCATCGGATCAAGATGATCTTTAGATCGATCTTGCACCTCTCCGAAAGAGGAGTCCAATAAAAATATTGGCATCTTCATCTGAGCATCACAACATGGAGTTTGGACCTAGTTGTCCAAAATTAAGAGAGATGAAGATGCATATACAGAATATACTTACCTGAAGCTTACCTCCGCTGCATCATATTGTTTTGCTTTGTTGCCCTAGAAAGTATGGTCCTTTGCAGCCCTTGACAGCACATGATCTAGCTTTTTCTTGCCTTCTAGGAGCTCGATATTGAAACTAATGTATCTCTCTTATTTCATGTTGAGATTTTGTGTATTTGGGGTAGCATCAGTTGTGCTCTAGCTTCGAAATTTTGTGGAAGGACTAGAGTACACTTGATCTACAAGACCTAGAAATGGATTTGAGAAATTTCAGTTGGTGTTCAAGTTATTGAAATAATTAATTATTTTTAATGTATTTCCTAAGTCTAACTTAGGAAAATAAAATAATTAAAGTGAATTAATTAACACGTGTTGAAATTGTCTTAAGTCACATGGATCAAGCAGCCTTTTAATCTTAGCCATTGATGGATGACTTCATCTCGGCCATAGAAGGGTTCAACGAAAAAGTATAAGAGAAAGGCTTGAGGGTCAGTGGAGGACACCCAATTTTGGGTAGAACTGAAGAATAGATCTGGAATTCTAGGGCGAGTTTGCTAAGAATTTCCGGAGGAATTTCTTGCAGTGAGGGGTAGTATTTGCCAAGGGAATGATCTAATTCTAGGGCCAAGAGGCAGCAAGAGGCAGAGGAGCAGCAACAAGGACAATGCGGAGGGGCTTCAAAGCCACGCAAAGCAACAGGGGCAGCGCAGAGGCAGCTAGGGTCACGCAGGGCTAACGCTGGCCTAGCAAAGGTAGGGTAGACCCTCCATGGGTGACACAGGCCCTCCTAGGGCCACGCAGAAGCTGACGCAGGCCCTCTAGGGCAATGCTGGGGCTTCAAAAGCAGCACTGAGGGTTTCTAGGGTCAGATCCGGGCTGAGTCTTGTAAATCCCGTTTGAGGGTGTGGATCAGTTAGATATTTGGCACTAGATCTTCAGGTTAGCTGCAGATTTGATATCTTTTATTCTCTGTCCAGTTTTCCAAGCTTGGAACCTAGATTTGTTGTACTCAGAACTACTTAATAATAAACCCTCATATCTATTGCACTAGTTTTCCCGCTTTGGGTTTTTCCGGGGACTTATGTCCAAAAATCCATGTGTCACTTTGTTGCATGAGTGTACTATTCAGTAAATGATCTGCATGTGTATGTTGTGGTTGTGTTTATTTTCGGTATTTTCTGAATCTAATTTCTGGAAATAACTTGTATTAATTAAATCAAGTAGGAGGAAATAAACCAATACACTGTAGTAGAATTTTCACACAGTATCAGAGCGATAGCAGATCAAGCTGAATCTCCAGCAATCAGCTGAAGAAATATTTTTTCTGTAGGGTGGCAGAAGAAGAAGCAGATCCGAAAAGGGCATCTTGACAGCAAGGGAAAGCAAATCCAGGAGACAACGCTAAAGCTGCAGAAGGCCTCTAGGCTTACATAGACCCTTTCCAGGGTAACATAAGGACTATGTCACCCAGTCTAGGGTTACGCAATCCAATTTTGAGTAGCGCTAGGATTGTGCTGGGCCAGCCAGGAAGACGCTGTCCAGTCAATTCTCCTTTTACAGAAGAATTTTTCCAAGATCCGGAAGCAGTGCTTCAGATCTTCAGCAGTGTTGGTGGGGTAGAGATTATGCAGGTGCAAAATTGTGCCTAGCTAAGGCAACAAAGGCGGGAGGAAGACAGTCATTCAGCAGATCTGAGCCAAACAGATCAAAGGTTCGATCAGGAGGATCGGAGGATACTGTCCGTTTGAGCTATGTCGGAAGATTTCCAAGAGGGAAGTCAGTTTTCAGCAGAAGCAGCTACTAGAGGGTTTCTAGTCACCCAGGAACCCAGATCCAGAGGGAGAAGTACTGTTTCTTTCAAATCTGAGCAAAGATGGCTCGATATGGACTGAGGGATCAAGATAGATTGGACGGCATGTCCAACTTTGTTATCTGGAAGGGCAGAATCCTCTCAAAGATCATGCAGAGAAAACACTTGTTGTACCAACCGATGTAGATCCACTCAAAAAGTATGAAGAAAATTAAGCACGGACGAAGCGTTTGATCATAGACGAAGTCAAGGACCACACGATTCCTCATACTGCTGGTAAGAATACAGCAAATGACATGTGGTCAACCTTGGAGACGATGTATCAAGCAGGCTCTGTGCAAAGAAGAATGCTTCTTGAGAATCAGATGCGGATGTTCCAAATGATGGAGGGTGAAGAGATAGATCCATTCCTCTTCAGACTTCAAGCTATCCGAGACTAGCTGATTGGCATGGGTGCTAATCCAGATGAAGGGCTCCTAGTGAGGACAGCCCTGAATGATATCTCTGAAGAATGGGAAACGTTTGTCCAGAGCATTCTAGGAAGGGCAACGTTACCATCATGGGCAGATATGTGGGCTATTCTCCACCAAGAGGATATCAAGAGGATCACCAAGAAGCAATCTATCAGTGGAGGAAGCAGATCAGCTAGAGTGAAGAAAGAAGAGAAAGAGGATGCAACCCTTGCATCAAGGGAAAAGAAGCAAGGGAAGAAGAAGGACCTCTCCAAGGTCCGGTGCTTTAACACTGGTGATCTTGGTCATTTCGCCAGCAATTGTCCTAAGAAGAAGGACAAAGGAGCTTCTAATTCCAAGGTTGCAATAAAAAATGACGATGGCTCTGATGATGATGCAGCCATGAGTGCTCATGCACCTCGAGAGAAGAGGTGGGGTGGCATGGATATATAGAGCATCCATATACAGTGTGGCGGGATCCTTGAGTCAGCCCTACTCTTGGATCACATACGAGCTATGGGAGCCTTAAGATGGTAACGGGATTAGTCGGGAGATGGTTGTAGATGACCACATTGAATAGCAAGAGGGAGCTAAAGAGCTGAAGAGTGAGCAACGTGACGCAAAGGCAACAATGCAGAGAGACTGATGGGACTTCAGCAGCGCAGAGAAGCTAGGCTCACGTAGTGCAGTGTTGCAGCATGACAGTGTCTCCAAGGAGACAACGTGATTCAGCATCCAGGGAGATTCAGTGGTGGAGGGCAACTTGACTTGTCTGTCAAACAGTTGGGCAAAGTCATTCAGTTGCTTACTTCTCAGCAACTGAGTTGCAGTGCAGCAAGTTAGCAGTGGCATTACTATAGGCAGCATGATGCGGCAATTTGAGAGGGAGTTGCAGTACAGATGTGGCAGTGTCAGTGGCAGTGGCATGGGCAGCAGTACAGAGAGCAGCAGTGCAGTAGATGGAGGGTAGCAGGCGAAGCATCAACAGCACAGATCCAGTACTCAATATCTTGTGATACATGGTGTGATGTATTGCTAGAGCACACTCTTGATGTTAAGAGGGAGTGTTGAGATTTTGTGTATTTGGGGTAGCATCAGTTCTGCTCTAGCTCCCAAATTTTGTGGAGGGACTAGAATACACTTGATCTACAAGACCCAGATATGGATTTGAGAAATTTCAGTTGGTATTCAACTTATTCAAATAATTAATTATTTTTAATGGATTTCCTAAGTCTAACTTAGGAAAATAAAATAATTAAAGTGAATTAATTAACACATGTGTTGAAATTGTCTTAAGTCACATGGATCAAGCAGTCTTTTAATCTCAGTCGTTGATGGATGATTTAATCTCGGTCATTGAAGGGTTCAACGAAAAAGTATAAGAGAAATGCTTGAGGGCTAGTTGAGAACACACAATTTTGGTAGAACTAAGGAATAGATCTGGAATTTTAGGGCGAGTTTGCTAAGAATTTCCGAAGGAATTTCTGGCAGTGGGGTAGTATTGGCCAAGGGAATGATCTGATTCCAGGGCCAAGAGCAGCAAGAGGCAGAGGAGCAGCAACAAGGATAGCGCAGAGGGGCTTCAGAGCCACGCAGAGTAGCAGGGGCAGCGCAGAGGCAGCTAGGGCCACGCAGGGCTGACATTGGCCTAGCAAAGGTAGCGCAGGGGCATCGTACACCCTCCAGGGGTGACGCAGGCCCTCCTAGGGCCACGCAAAGGCTGACGCAGGCCCTCTAAGGCAACGTTGGGACTTCAGGAGCAGCACTGACGGTTTCTAGGGTCAAATCCGAGTTTAGTCCTATAAATCCCGTTTGAGGATGTGGATCAGTCAGATATTTGGCACTAGACCTTCAGGTTAGTTGCAGATTTGATATATTTTATTCTCTGTCGGGTTTTCCAAGCTTGGAACCCAGATTTGCTGTACTCATAACCACTTAATAATAAAACCTCATATCTGCTACATCGATTTCCCACTTAGGGTTTTTCCGGGGACTTATGTCCAAAAATCCATGTATCACTTTGTTGCATGAGTGACTATTCAGTAAATGATTTGCATGTGTAGGTTGTAGTTGTGTTTATTTTCGGTATTTTCTAAATTTAATTTCTGGAAATAACTTGTATTAATTAAATCAAGTAGGAGGAAATAAACCAATACATTGCAGTAGAATTTTCACATTTCAGATCCCCAATATGTCATTTTCGGTCCTGTAGTAGCCCTCTGAGTCTTCTTTCCAGTGCCACAGGTCTAACCCAAGTTGGATTCTTCAAGACAAAGTTATGCCCAATCTCTCACAATGACCTAATTATGGACTAGTTCAGTAGAGCGAACTTGTACGGCGTGCCACGTGTCATTGTTTCCTCCTTCGACTCTGAAATTGAATACAGAAAACTACAATATGTGCACAATCCGCCATTTTTTACAAAATTCCAATCTGATGCTCAGAGAGAGAGTTATGACGATTTTCCCAAGGTCACCTATTTGAGATGAAGTTAAGGAGCCTACAAAAACCCTAACTTCCACAGATCATATCTCCGAAAATATTGTGAACCATGATCTGAAATTTTTACACAAACCTCCTCAGGATTTTGGCTTTGCGTGATAAATATTTCAGCTTCTGAACCTTCGTAGAAAAAAATTTATAGCAAAAATGCCACGATGACCTGTTTCAAGTAGCGAAATCCCTACATCAGGAGGATATGAGGATCACAATTTATATAAATGCTTAGGTTGAGAGGGTCTTCAACAAGTGAACGTGGGAGGGATTTTAGGAGCTTAAAAATTATTAATTATTGATTGTTCAATGACCACAACCAATGATTAGGGTCATGCCACAACCCCATGGGGTTTTAGCCCACTAACTGAGGTTACTAACTTCAAACATGAATATCTCTCAAACTGTGAAGAATTACGTAGCATGGCATATATCAACGGAAACATCTCGACAAGTAGAAACCATCGAAAATATCCTTGACTCGAAATATAGTAATTTGCTAGGTCAAAATTCCCATGCATGATCGGGGTAGCCCCTAGTGCTGCTTGGGTTGACATCAATGACAACCACTGATCAACAGGATGTTCGGACTCAATCAACAAGCAAGTACACCTTGAAGTGTTTTTACTTCGATAATCATTCCTTCTTTTTAGAGGCGAATAATTTTCTAGGTTTTTTCACTCATTGCATTACCCCAAAGCCAGGGTGACGGCTTAAAGGTTGGGCCCCTAACGCATTTTAGTGTCTAGAGTCAATGTATATTACCATACTAGATCACATAAAAAATTTCGTGGAATTTGGTTAGGTCTAGGTAATGATTTTTTATTTTTTTAGATTTCCTGCTGGTCAAAAATTGCAAAAAAAATTGTAATTGGATTGTAATAAATGTTGTCTAGAGAAATTGTATGGGGTACGAGTAATCAAAATTACACCTCTCACCCTCAACTTTCTACTATGACACACTTTGAGGGGTTAATAATGAGTTTTGGACCCTCAAAACCCATATTTCCTAAGTTTAATGGAAATTGTGGCATTTAATTAAGCTAGAATTAAATAAAATAGAGAGAAATAAATTATTCCATGTGACAAAATGACATGGAAATGACTTGGAAATTATTCTAAGTCAAGGAGTTGAGTCAACGGACATGTGGAGGATGACTGAGCACACTACATGATTAATTCATCATTTATTTATTTAAAATCGAATTTCCGAGAGATAAAGCGGCAGTTACACACAAGGAAAATCAAATTTATTAAAGGCAGTTGAGCATAAAAAGAATATTCTACAGAATCAGATGACTGAAGACTAAGTGGGGACCTCTTCTCATGAGCTATCTAGAGTGCAGCAACACTCAACACTTCACTTAGAGAATTTACGCTATTCCTTGAACTTTGACTGCACAGTCACTCAGAGGAAACACACAGTTCTGAGGGACCTACGCAGAAGATCACTGGGGTCATCTACAGGTACGGTTTTAGTTGGTTCAAGTTTGCAGTGGTGGACTTGGTGTAGCACGGGACTTCGTTTGGCTTATGGATGAGTTCACTAGATCATATGGGAATTCGATTTCCCTTGGTGTGCACAAAGAAATTTGATTTTTCTCTGGGTGTCTCAGTCTTCTCCATATGGAACTTGGCTTACCTTTACTTGGGATTTGCTCCAAGTTCACTTCTTACATGCATTCGTCCTTGGGAATTGCTCCCGAATCTCTACATAACAATGTTGTGGGTTATTGTATTGTATCATGTTATGAGCTATTGGGCTTGAGGAAACTCTGTCATTTTTGCATATCAATAAAATCAAGACTTTGGGGCTATTTAGCAGATGTTCTCTTGGCGTTATGAGGTGATTTATTTCCATACTATTGGTATTGTGTTTGAATTTGTTTACATGTTTGATCGGTATTAGTTTATATTTGCCATCTAGCTTGGATTGATACATGCAAGCTATCTTGCATGCATCATTGATTTAGAATAGTATTCTAGAAATAAGCTTGCCAAGTCATTTTCGGAGGAATGTTTGGTTTATCTCATTCATTATGATGCTCTAATCCTTTTGCAAACTGATATTAGTTCAAGTGTGTAGGGAAGATCTATTTGTATTGTGTGCAGAAAATCCATCTGGACGTGAGAGAAGTCTCACATAGACCAACTCACTCCTAGATTCTAAGCGATCCAAGACTCAACTCTGTTATCACTTTCCGCCTACACCTACCTACAGTTAGCGGGAGAAGCCTTTAACTCTACAAGGAGTCGTTGGTGGCAAGGAACTCAGAGAAGGGGTTGTCACACTAATCCTGAATCCCTCTGTTTAAGCTATCTCTTAGGTTAGCTATGGGGGGTGGTCCCTAAATGGAAAACTAAGTTAGAGATTTTCGAGTTTTTAGGAAAATTATTAGAGTGAAATTGGATTACTTTTAAAAATATATGAGCATTTATGAGCAACTTTGAAATAATGACAAACCATTTAACCAGTGCCTTTACAAATAACATGCTCAAAAGTAAAAGAAATGCTCAAAGAGATCAAAACACAGTAATTCTAAAATGGAAACAAAAAATTGTTAGCACAAGATATCAGAAATGCTCTCAATATAAACGAATTTATGAATCAAAACACATTAAGCTATCTTGTTCACAAGGAAACAATTAGTGATCTAAATATAAACCAAATGATAAAAAGACTTGAAAGTTAAACCAACATGTGTTTAGCTTTGCAACATGAAATAAGAGTACTTGAAAGGAAATGAGATTCATCAACCATCCATGAACATGATGAACATTAAACATGAAATGGAGCTTTCTAAAGTAGATAATGTCCAAGTACAAGAAAATTAAACTAAACTTGCTGCAAAAGAGATTACCATACTTGCATGAGAGGAAATGCTTCTTGAAAAAGGGAAATGATATTTCATGTGAGACTCTGAACCATCAAGAAAGAAAAATTCAAGAACTTGCAAGTAAGCTAAATGTGATGAAAGCTCTTGGTTTATTTTATTAATTAGTTCTAGAGCAATGTTACAATTCAACTCTTTAATCCTCAGACCTCACCCTTGCCCAAAGATATGGATCCCACAGTGAGGAGTCAATAGAGGAGTAGAGGGTCCCTAAAACGTCTATTCGACCAACTTATGTTGGAGGTAAAATTTTAGTGATTGCTCGAGGCATGTAAGTAAATTAATCAAACGATATCCCGGATGGGATATTTTAACTAAAAACGCAGAAAATTAACTGAACTTCACATTATGCCGTAAAACCAAGATTTATTCAACAAAAAATTGCCATGTAAAATTAAACACATAAAATACTGCAATCCAATACCATATAGAACAGGAAAAATCTCAGCTTTTATTATAAATAATAAGAGGGGTTTACATATAGATCTGACCCAGAAAGTGCTAAGATAGAAAACTGGCCAACAATATAATCTGTTGCACTGCTACACAGCGATGGCCTCCCAAAACTGAATTGCTGCACTCTCCCTCTGGTAACAGCTGTCACTGAACCCACTGAAGATGATGAAGCCCAAGTTGAAGATCTGAATGATCCTCACACCAATCTCTGAAGCTCTGTGAAACTTCTAAGTGAAGTCTCCTCAAGAGAGTTGGGTTTTCGTCCAACACTCACAAATCACCCGAGGGTTTCCGTCCTGGGGCTACAGATGAAGTAGAGAACCACATCTCAAACCTCTCATACAAGCAAATGATATGATCCCAAAGATATCTCCAATGGCCTCCTCCCTTTCTTTTATAGATCTCTTGGAGCCTTCTAGAGCATTATTTTATTATTATTTTATTCATGGGGCACTTTTCCCTTTTATTAAAATATTCCTTTTTAATGCAAAAAAGGGTAAATCGGTTACCACGCCTCCTCCGGTCACTGGAATCTGTGTCTAACTGTCCCACCATGTAGGTATCCTCGTCCCGGTTCCACTGAGCTATTACACTAAGGTGTTCCATCATGTATTCCTCCCGGAATGCCACCTTGAGTGTAATCAGCTGAGTTAAGCCCAGAAATAACTCAAATTTCCGAAAGTTATCGGAATGCACTGGAACGAAAGCCAAATCGCTCGGATGATGGAGTATATCAAGCGAATGCCTCCAAAAACCATGAAAACTCCTCAAAACTCCTCCAAAAAGCCCTTGAGCCCGCTGATAGCACCAATCTGTACCTGTGACCTGTCTGCCCCTAACTCTGTTAGACCAACCTAGCCCTGTCGTAGGTGATACCAAAAATGGGAATATTACAGACCTTCCGCCCCAAGATTGCTTTCCCTCAAGCAATCGAAATATGTGGGCCACTCTGTTGGCCCGCCGCATCTCAAACCCAATGCCTAGATCCCATACAAACCTTTAGGTGCTTCCATGCACCTGTGTCAAACCACTCGGAACAAACCCCTCAATGCCGGGATCCCAAACTGATCTCTCACTGTACCAATCAACAAACAATCCTCCCGAATCCCAATGCCACCATGGCCAATCATCGCCCAAGTCCCGCGGCTCAGGCTGTGCACTGCCTCTGGCTATAGTTGATGCTCTAAGAGGTGAAGACCACCAACAAGCATCAATGCTCCCGGGCTCCTGCTGTGCTGTACCTCTAACTGTATAAGCTGCTCCACCAACTGCATACCAACTCATCACCTCTCTCCAATCCAAGTCCTGACTCAATCCCATGCTGATCCTGCTCTCCTGAAATCGGGTTGGAGTGCTGAAGAAATGATGACCTGGGCCCTCCTGCCAACTGGAATCTGTAACATCTACTATGTCTAAGGGCCCCTGCTCCGCAGTGCTCCCTATGAAGAATACCGTACCATCAAGAGGGTACCAACTCATGACCTCCCGCCAGTCCATCCTGGAAGAAGAATCCAACGTAGCAACAACTGCATATGGAACATGTCTAGAGTGTTGCCGCTAGCCCGTAATCGACTCCCACTGCTCTGCCCTGTCTGCCAATGAAAGCTGCCTGTAGAAGGAAGCCCCTCTCTCTATAATGGGCCAAAGTGGGCAAGATATGCTGCAAGCCCCATCGATGTACTCCTGGAGAGTGCTACTCACTGAAAATACTGCAGCTCTGTTGACTGCGTGTACATCTATCTGCACCTCATCCCTGTGTCGACCCACAGATGGATGCTCCACCATCTCCAATAGCTCCTCCCACTCCTGATAAGGAATGTCATGCTCCTGTTGTCTACTAGCCCCCTGCAGAACAATCCCATCAACCTCCAACGCCTCCAGAGGATATGGATCTGCAACTGTTGCCACTGTACTCGATGTCAGTGCATCTGACTACTCCACCTCAATGGCTAACCCCAATGTTAGCTGCATATCCCTCATCGGCTCAATGTGGGCGCCCATCTGGCTCTCCCCCAAAGGAATATCATGCCTGATGTGAATAGTGTCCTCCTCTGCCGACTCGGGCTCCATCACATGCTGCTCTGGCTGAATCGTCACAAGTGACTCTTCACCCAGAGTATCTCCCGCAGAGTCCCGTGACTGCTCACCCTGCACACTGGAACACAGCTCCGGTCTACTGTCATCATCTCTGCATGACTGCTCTAGCTCCCCAAAAGCATCCTCAACTGATCCTATGGACTCATCTGAAGAAGAGTCCTCACTCTGGCATACGGAAGGAATGCCCTCCTGTCTTGTCTCCGCCACATCACCTGCATCACTCAAGCATGAATGATCAGGTCCCCAAGGTTCTTTGCAGATGAAGCAAAGTCCCTTCCTCCTCACCTCATTTCCACTGCCAGATCCACCAAATTGGAGCAACTCCTCCCTGGTCAACTGTCTCATGAATAGCCCAATATTCTGCTCAACCAGCCCTTGGGCTAGCTTATAAGCAACAGGTGAGACCAACTGCTCTCTCCTCCAAATGCTCAACAACCGGGTCTGCAACTCTCAGCCAATGGTCTCATGGTCTCTCATACATGACGACAAGATGGACTGTATGTGTGCTATGACAGTATCAGGATGATGTCTCCTAATGCTGAAGAAGCATTGGAACATCTGCATGATCAAGTCATCACACTGAAGGTCAAACATGATGACACAAGTCTTGAATGTGGCCATACTCCATAGAATCTCAAGCTTCTTCCCGAAGGTAGAGCCTGCGCTGTTGTCCAAATCCTGAAAATCCTCTACAATCAATCTCATAATCTTACTCATAACATCATCATTGTATGGAGCTATAGGTGCGGTCAACTTCATGATGTTACAAAGACAAGCTGCAACTGGAAGTGTGACCCCTTCACAAGGTTCCTTCAAGAATTTGGGTTGTATAAGAGCAAGCATAGTTGGTTTTAGAACCCAAATCAGTTTCTTCCCTTCTTCTTGGCTTATTTTGGACAGAAGTTCATTAAGTCCATAGAGTTTGGACAGAACTCTCCATGTCATCTTCATGTGTTTCAAATCTGTCCCAAGTGCAAGGATTTTGTGACCTATCCCCAATTCTTTCTGCAAATATTTTGGCTGTCCTTTTTGAAAGATGGAAAAAATTCCTCTTGAAAAGGGTCTGTTGTTTGGCTTTGTTTTCTGGTCTTCTGATGCATGGTGGTTTAAGGAACCAGCTTCTATTTTTATTTTCATCAATCTGTTTAGGAATCCCTCCATGATTCAACCAGTGAAAAGATCATTGTTTTTCGGAGTCTTCTATATTTCCCAGTGAAGTGTTTTAGCAAACAGATTGCTTGCACGATGTTGCACGTGCAATTCTGAGTTGTTTCAACTCAGTATCGCATTTCTGAGCTGTTAAATTTCTCAGTGAGATGAAAAACTGTTGTAGGTACCCTTTATAGATTCTATTTTCTGGGAAACGTTTTCAATGGATTACATGTACCAACAGACTCCAAGAATACTCCTTATGACAACTTTAGAAATCGAAATATAACCGATATATAACGATATAACCGATAACAGTGTTTTAAAATATGAGTGGACAGTAACGAGCAAAGTGTAGAACCTGATGTTTTAGCAGTCGTCATTAGCGGAAGATATATTCTGCAATATCAATCCGCCTGCCGTGCATAGACTGTGAGCTCAGTCTTCTATCTGGCAATTGACTTGACGTGCCTCCGTTGGTTTCTTGACTCCACGATTTTGCTGGTGTGGATCTGTTCCCAAGATAGATACATGTTGACAGCAACCACCATTTCAATTCGCACCGACAATTGCCTCATTCGAATAATGCTAATGCCATATGCAAACCTCGACGCAATTAATTTGAGGAGATTTCACTTCCAGAATTTCCACGAATTTGAAATAAATTTATGAGTTATTGTTGTAGGTGCGCTTGTCATAAATTTAATTTATTTACACAGTGAATGTAAATCAATTTCCAACAATTTATCATGAGACTGGTTACAGCACTGTGATCTTCTCAAATTGCCCTCAGCAGATGTAATGTATGCCCTCGACCCTCCTCAGCAAGAACACACAGGTATTTCGGCGACAGCATCCTTCGTAGCATGCACGACTCAATCCAATTTCATTTTATTATTGTACTCGCACACCACAGCCTAACCTTCGCATAATTCATCGACCGAGTCACGGAAATACCCGTTTGGCCAAGCTATGCTCGCTGGCCTTACCACTATTTTACATCAGCCTTAATGTGACGGTGGGCACGGAATTTAACAGTTCAACCCCAGGTCACTGTCCCGGCGAGAAATTCACGCAGTCAGCTCGACTCCTAGAACGACAGTTGTCAAGGTCACCGCAAACACGCCTTCGACTCACGACTGGTTTGGAATGCGCACTTGGCCTCTCATAAATATGAATTCAACCTGTAAACCTGTCAAATAATAGTGATTCCGGGTGTGCCGAAGAAATTGATCTCGGCTTCGGAAATGGATTCGGCTTAAGCTCATGGACATTCACATAATTTTTGGCTGCTTTGCTTAACACCACAGGTTCACGTTCACGCTCAGCTTTGATTCACTCGATCGCACTTGCGTCCCTCCAGTGCTTTAGCTTTAAAGTTTGCGGCTACAGGAAGTACTTTGGCAGCCGGAAAAGATGTGATTATGAAACTCTCCGCCGTAAAACATATAACAGGCCCCAAAATAATCCGCTTCCTTAACTTGGCATTCGACCCTCCATAAAGCAGAAACGCCACCACTAAAATCAGCTTGGCATTGACGTCCTCGACAATATTTCGCTGCATAACTGAGTCTTTGACAAGTAGACAGAATAATGGTTGCAAATTAACCCTTGAACAATCAATGACTGGAAAACTGGAACCCGCACGTTGAATTTGGCAATTCCAAAATCAACCCTTCGATACTTAAATTTGAAACGGAAAACCCGAATCCCGCAGGTTGAGCCAAGTTCGTGGCTCTGATACCACTATAATATCCCAGATGGGATATTTTAATTAAAAATGCAGAAAATTAACTAAACTTCACATTATGCCGTAAAACCAAGATTTATTCAACAGAAGATTGCCTTGTAAAATTAAACACATAAAATACTGCAATCCAATACCATATAGAACAGGAAGAATCTCAGCTTTTATTATAAATAATAAGAGGGGCTTACATATAGAACTGACCCAGA
Source organism: Pinus albicaulis (assembly GCA_034641835.2). Taxonomy (NCBI): domain Eukaryota; kingdom Viridiplantae; phylum Streptophyta; class Pinopsida; order Pinales; family Pinaceae; genus Pinus; species Pinus albicaulis. Next base: position 514,616,454 of record CM076583.1, read on the forward strand.
AAGTGCTGAGATAGAAAACTGGCCAACAATACAATCTGCTGCACTGCTACACAGCGATGGCCTCCCAAAACTGAACTGCTGCACTCTCCCTCCGGCAACAGCTGCCACTGAACCCACTGAAGATGATGAAGCCCAAGTTGAAGATCTGAATGATCCTCACACCAATCTCTGAAGCTCTGTGAAACTTCTAAGTGAAGTCTCCTCAAGAGAGTTGGGTTTTCGTCCAACACTCACAAATCACCCGAGGGTTTCCGTCCTGGGGCTATAGATGAAGTAGAGAACCACGTCTCAAACCTTTCATACAAGCAAATGATATGATCCCAAAGATATCTCCCAATGGCCTCCTCCCTTTCTTTTATAGATCTCTTGGAGCCTTCTAGAGAATTATTTTATTATTATTTTATTCATGGAACACTTTTCCCTTTTATTAAAATATTCCTTTTTAATGCAGAAAAGGGTAAATCAGTTACCACGCCTCCTCCGGTCACTGGAATCCGTGTCTAACTGTCCCACCATGTAGGCATCCTCATCCCGGTTCCAATGAGCTATTACACTAAGGTGTTCCATCATGTATTCCTCCGGGAATGCCACCTTGAGTGTAATCAGCTGAGTTAAGCCCAGAAATAACTCAAATTTCCGAAAGTTATCGAAATGCATCGGAACGAAAGCCAAACCGCTCAGATGATGGAGTATATCAAGCGAATGCCTCCGGAAACCATGAAAACTCCTCAAAACTCCTCCAAAAAGCCCCTGAGCCCGCTGATAGCACCAATCTGTACCTGTGACCTGTCTGCCCCTAACTCTGGAAGACCAACCTGGCCCTGTCGTAGGTGACACCAAAAATGGGAATATTACAGAAAATTAACTTTCAAACTTGAGATCTATTTGCATGTCATGAAGTAGAATGCTACTTTATGGATAAAATTTGCCCAAATACTTATTGCATGTAACATGTAATTAAAGGTGAAGCATAAGTGGTTTTGGAACAAAATTTATGACAAATTTAAAAGTGCATGCATGCAAAAATTTGAATTTGCTATGAAAGTAGAAAAACTAGAAATCTGTAGCAAATCAGATTAAGGTGCATGTAAAATGAGTGTAATGCATAATTGTGTTAATTCCTCAATTAAATGATGTGCATGCAAGTGAAAAATATCAAAGATCAAGCCACAAATTCTCTCCAAAAATGTGGAGATATAGGGATACCAATGGGTAAAACCCACGCTCCCAAAACCAAGAATTTTATTAGTTATTGCAATAAGGAGAAAACCAGTGAAGCACCACTCGTATAAGACCCGCGGGTACCCGTGGGTCTTCGCGGGTTATATAGCGAGCCGGGTCACTCGCATAGAACCCATGCTCTCTACCCTTACCTGCGAAAACTCGCATTAAACCCGCCTACTCGCATAAGACCCGCGGGTTTCTCATAGCACCCGTATCGAACCCCTATAAGACCCGTCCCACAACAAAAAACATTTTTTTTGGATTTTTCTCAATTTTTTTTATTTTTCTATTTTTTTTGGACATGAGGTGGAGGAAAAGGGAATTTGGAGGGAAGGAAATGTTTTATAAGCACCTCTCTCCCTTTCGGAGTAGCAGCACTAGCGAAGTGAGCAATGGCGGAGTAGCAGCACATAGTAATAGCACAGGCAGAGTCACAGCACAAGCGGAGTTTCAGCACAGGCAGAGTCACAGCACAGGCAGAGTTTCAGCACACTGTCCAAGTAGGCTTCATGATCTTTGTTTCATTGCTTTGCAACTAGCTGCTTGCATGTAATTTTTTTTTAATTTTATCTAATCAATTCAATTTTATTTTATTTTTGTTCACTTGCAATTTGCAAAAAAATTTGGCGTTGTAGCTGAGTTTCTCAGCCACACAACAGCCCTATGTGGCTGAGAAACTCAGCCACAAGGGCCTACGAGTTGCCTCCTCAGCGCACAAGCCCTGTGGCTGAGTTTCTCAGCCACAAAGGGTCGTTGTGTGGCTGAGAAACTCAGCCACAGGGCCTACGGTCTGCCTCCTGAGCCTGCAGGCCCTGTGGCTGAGTTTCTCAGCCACACAACGGCCCTGTGTGGTTGAGAAACTTAGCCACAGGGCCAAAAAAAATTGTAAATTAAAAAAAAAATCAATAACCAAAAAACCAAAAAAAAAATTAAAAATATGAATTAGATTTTAAAAAAAAAAAAAACTTCTTCCAGATTTCGTCACCATGCCACCAAAGGGGTATAGAAAGTCTCGTGATCCATCATGGGCACATGGTCAACGAATCATTGCCGGTAATGACCACCATGTAAAGTGCAATTATTGCAATGCCACAATGCATGCAAGAATAAGCAGGCTAAAATACCACCTAGCTAGAATTCCTGGGAATGGTGTGGGATGTTGTCAAAATTGCCCTGATGAAGTCACTACTGAAATGGCAGCTGCTTTGGAAGCCATTAAAGAAGAAACTTCTAAGAGGGCAAGAAGGAAGGATGAAATTGTTGGGATAGGTAGATCTTCATCTCAGAGTGAAACACAGATTGAAAGTCCAGGTATTGGTAACTCCTCTTCAAGTGTTGTAGCAAACAGGAGTATAACCTCTTCTTTCTTCACTCCTCGTACAACTCCAGGATCTCAACCAACCTTGGATAGTTTTAATGAAAAGAAGGGGAAGGAGGCAGATATGGCAGTGAGGAGGTTTTGGTACCATAACAATCTTTCATTCAACTATGCAAAGTCATATTTTTATCAGCCCATGGTGGATGCCATTGCAAGTGCTGGCCCTGGATACAAAGCCCCATCTTATAATGCACTTAGGGGGAAAGAGCTAGATGAGGAGTTGGAGTGTATCATGGAACAATTGGAGAGCATTAAAAGCTCATGGAAAATTACAAGTTGTACAATTATGTCTGATGGGTGGACAGATCAGAGGGGTAGAACAATAATAAATTTTGTTGTAGCTTGCCCTAAAGGAACCATGTTCCTAAAATCCATTGATGCATCTGCAAATGTAAAAGATGCACATTTGATTTTTACATTGTTGGCTGATGTGGTGGAGGAAGTTGGGGTTGCAAATGTTGTCCAAGTAATCACGGACAATGCAACAAATTATGTAGCAGTTGGAAGGTTTCTTTGTGCCAAATATCCCACGATTTTTTGGACTCCATGCGCTACCCATTGCATAGACTTCATACTCGAGGATATTAGGAAGTTGGAGTGGGTGCAGGATGTTGTGCAAGAATGCAAGCAAATTACCAAGTATATTTATAATCATGCTTGGGTGTTGAACCTTATGAGGGAATTCACACAGGGTGAGCTTAGTTGCCCAGCTGTCACACAGTTTGCTACAAACTTTCTTTCCCTCCAAAGCCTTTTGTATGAGTACCAAGCTTTGCGAAGAATGTTTTGTAGTCAACAATGGGTATTTTGGAAAGATAGCACAAAACCAAAAGCATTGTTTGTGAAAGTATCTGTCTTTGGTGATAGTTTGTGGGACAAAGTCACTGAGATTGTCAGCTTCACTAAGCCCCTTGTGAAAGTCTTGAGATTGATGGATGGAGAGAAACCTCCAATGGGATATATTTATGAGGGCATGGATAGGGCCAAAGAGGCCATCAAGACTTTCTATAAGCGAGATGAATCTAAATATCACCCTATATAGCAAAGTATTGATTCCAGGTGGGACAGACAACTACATTCACCATTGCATGCAGCAGGAGCATATCTCAATCCGAGCTTATTCTATAATGAGGGGTCTAACATTCAAAGAGATCCCGAGGTGATGAGAAGTGTCATGATATGCATTGAGAAGATGTTTCCGGATGTAGATATTCAAGACAAAATCAACCTACAACTAGATATGTACAAGGAAGCATCTGGCATGTTTGGATTCAGCTCAAGCCAACATCTCAAGGACAAGAAAATGCCTTGTAAGTGCAAATTTTTAGAACTTAGCTTGTAATTTTACTAGTTCTCTTTTATATGTTTGGCATTGCAAATTGATAATCTTTGTTGTTATTTTTTTACAGCTCATTGGTAGATAGATTGTGGCTCTGAGGCACCGCAATTACAAGAATTCGCCATCAGAGTTCTGAGTCAACCTTGTAGTGCTTCTTCTTGTGAGCGCAATTGGTCAGTGTTTGAGCACATCCACAACAAAAAGAGAAACAAGTTGGAGCATGAGAGGTTGGAGAAGTTGGTTTTCATCTACTACAACCTTCGAATGCTCACAAAACAAGTGCAAAGAAAGGATACAAATCCAATTTTATTGGATGCTATTGATTTAGAGTCTGATTGGGTTGTGGAGGAGGAGCCCCCTGATTTGAGTTGGCTTGATGAAGAGATTGAGGATCTCTCTAGTTTTCCATCTCAAATGGAGACTCCCAATACACCTGCCTCACAGTTGCTTCAGCCTTCCGATGCTACCATGAGCTCCACGAGGGCTTATTATAGGCGTGGTCGTCCATGAGTGATGAGACTCAAGATTGTTATGAGACAATCCTTTATCATTTATGACATATGTATTTGAATTTTGAACTTGCTGACATTTTCTATTTTAATTATGGAATCATGATTCCTTTTCTTATTCAGTATCTAAATGTTTTGCTTACAAAAATCGAATATGCTATGTTGTACTTTTATAGATATGAGATGATGTTATAAATTATTGCATATATTGTGGTTTTTATAACTTATAAGGACTGGAATTATCATTAGTTTCTTTTTTCTGCTTAAAATTTACCATATTTTAATTCTTTTTTGCATTTTGACGAGTCTTATACGAGTTTTATACGGGTTGTTCCCGAGTCTTATACGAGTCGACGAGTCAATGGTCAGACGAGTCGTGCAACATTGGAGAAAACTATGAAGTCTTCTCTAAAATCCAAAGAAAGTCTTCACAATGTTGGCTTGAGCCATAGATATTTCCTTGCTGAAAATTTCTGTAATTTGAGGTCCTCAAAAACCTAACAAAATGTAGATTTTTCGAGGAAGAAGAAGCAAGGCAAAGCCTCTTTGAGTTACATGGCCAAGAGAGAGAAATAGAGACCCCAAGGTCCTGCATGCAAACTTGTAAGTAGTTTTCTGAAAATGAAGCCTGCAAGTAGCTGCAAGACAACAAGTTAGAGAAAAACTACAACAACAAATGTTAGCTCAAGAAATCACAATGTAATATTACAAAAATAATCTACAAGAGGCTAGGCCAAAGAGTATGAGCAAGCTCTCATTTTTGACTAGTCATAGCTTGGCTCTTTGAAATAGCCAAATATTAAATAAATGAAGAACAATACTTGAAAAGTAAATTATTTTAAGTTTGATTTTTTTGATGCAAGAAATAAGAGTTTTGAGAAAATTAAAAGAACCTCTGCAAGACAATAAAATATAGATTAGACTTTGGAAATCAACACATGTGGGTTCTCCTTGAATATTTTCAAGAGTGGGTTGGTTCCTCCGACAACTTCCCCTCACACTTGAAAAGCTTAACCAAAAACGAATTCTTCTACACAATCTCACCACAACATATTAAATCCACATGAAATTAAATAAAAACAATGGTAAGAACTCCTATAGATATATTTGACATCAAATAGAAGATTTCTTAGCCTAAAGCGATCAAGTAACTCTTATGCTAATATGAGATAGCTGCATACTAACATAACTTGAAACAAGCATGAACAAAACAATATCATGAGGAAATAAATAGAAACATGACAACAAGTCAAGAATTTACCATATATGCGATGAAAAGAACACCATCACAAGTTACCCCAAAGACTTTTGTATTATATTGCAAGTACGTGTACAATCCAACAGCGCGTCCTCAAGCCCAATAGTTCGTATTACATGATACAATATGAGAGTCCATGGCTCCATTATATAGAAAGTTGGGAGCAAATCCCAATGAATAACCATATGCCAAGTGGTGAGAGGGAGGAAATCACAAGGCAAATTCGAATTTGATATGTGGAGCTCCATTGCCAAGTGTAAAAATCGGATTTTGGCAAGTGGACATCATTTTCTTCTTCCCTTATGTGCCAAATTCGAATTTTATGATGAAATGACAAGTGTATATGGTTGGTAACCCATGTGAGGCCGATTTTCCACAAAAATCTTCACCAAATATTCTCCCAAATCCTCTCAAATATGCACTAACTTCACAAATTCGAATTTCCAAGTAAGCAGCTCTCATTTAATGTCGAAAATTCAATTTTATTTGAGCACATGTATTTTCCTTGATTTTAGGAGTCCACATCAACTTGGGACTTCACTTTAACTCCTCCATAATTTTCCACTCATTTCCACCTCATTTAGCATGTGTGGATATTTATTTTTCTTCATTTATTTAATTTATGGCTTAATTAATTGCCAGATTTCCGACTAAACTTAGGAAAAGTGGGTTTTGAAGGTTCAAAACACATTTTTAACCCCTCAAAGTGTGTCATAGTAGTTGAGGGTGAGAAGTGTAATTTTATTACTCATACCCCATACAAATTTTCTAGACAACACTTATTACAATTCAATTACAATTTTTATTGCAATTTTTGACCTGCGAGAAATTTAAAAAATTAAAAAATCACTACCTAGACCTAACCAAATTCCACGAAATTTTTTGTGCGATCTAGTATGGTAATATACATTGACTCTAGACACTAGGACTCACCCAAGGCCTCACCATCAAGCCGTACTCCGGCTTTGGGGTAAAATTGGAGGAAAAAACTCAATTAATTATTAACTCTTGGTAGGGAGATAATAATTAACCAACTAAAAAAAACCTTTCAAAGTAATACTCACTTGTTGGCAAGGTCCCATACTACCTAGGCCTGCTACAAACTCAATACTGACTCAAAACTCATCATTACTAGCATCACTTATTACAATTCCCCGTAGGGCGTGGAATCTGGGTACAAGAGAAAGATGATGAAAAGTAGAAGTAGATCTTAAAAACTCTGTTGAACTGATGATATCTTATGGTACATGTGTCCTCTGGTTCATCCTTGGGCATGGAGTCTTCTCATTATCATCAGGTGCCACTTCAGTGGTCAACAAACCCCGAGCCTTTCATCAAAGAAAGACCAAGAGGGAGTTTTCTCATTCTCTAGCTATTTGATCATCTACTTCAAATTTTAAAATCTAAAAATTTCCCTTTGTAGAGCGTTTTAAAGTCATATTTGCTAATTCAAGAGCATTTTCTAGACTAGGCAAGAATGGGGGTTCACTCCCATTCCTTGGGCTAGTGTCTTTGTATATTAATTTGTACTTTAAATCTTGTTTATTTCGATCTAACGTTTGATTTTCTTTTGCAGCCCATAAGCTTGAACGTGAACAACGAGGAGCTTGAGGAAAAGATGACGAAAAACTATTGATCTTCCTTGCATGCAAAGGCTTCCATTACCTCAAAATCAAATTTTAGGGAGGTCGTAAACACCTTTAAGACAGCAGCAACATGATCTTTGTCGTGGGCCTTGGAGCCTTGTAAAATTTATGTTTCGAAGGTTTTCCCCATGAGTTTTTGTTGTCATCTTGGAGGAGAAGATCTAGCTTTTTCCAAGCTCTATCTTCGTAAAAGGACCTCCTTTTGGGTAGCCTTCTTAGAGGCTCTTTTCCTCATTTGTAATCGCTAATAAAATAACATTTTTTGCTTAAGGGAGCTTGGGATATTTTCCCCGTGGTATCCCCCCTTCCTTGGTTGAAGAGGAAAGAGCTTCTTGGGTGGATTGACTCATTTTCTGAATTTCATTTCATGTATGCTAAGAAATTAACAACTAATGCACTCTACATCCATCTAACTAAATTTTGGGTTTAATTAAACTTACATTCATGAGCCCCAAAAGCTACAAACTTGAGCAAATCTATTTTCATGTGTGAGCAATTCACATGGTTGGCAAGTTTCAATTAAGTTAATGTTATGTTTCACTATTTAATCCATGCATGTTATACATTTTGAGGAACCATTGAAGCACTTTTTAATGAGAACTTATTTCATTCCACTTGCCATTTAATGTTACAGAACACATAAGTCTAATTTTTCTTTCAAAGTTTGCAAGTAAACGCCATCTCATCTCTTGTGAAACATTGCATGTATCATTTAATTGAGATTTAATCAACATCAATTTCATACAAACACTCATTAAAACTTTACCTCCAACATAAGTTGGTTGTATAGACCTCTAGGGACCCTCTACTCCCCTATTGACTCCTCAATGTGAGATCCACATAATTTGGCCAAGGGTGAGGTCTGGGGATTGAAGAGTTGATTTGAAATATTTGCTGTAGAGATAGTTTAACTAAAATTAACCAAGAGCACTCTTCATCACATTTCTTTTTTACTTGTCTTTTGATGGTTGTTGATCTTATGCAAGTATTGTGATGCTTACTTTCCATATTCACAAAGTTTAATTTCATATTTAGCATCTAATTTTTTATTGTTTCTAACTATGACAAGATATGCTTTAATGTTGTGATTTGGCTATCCCATAATCAATTTTATTTTGCAAATATCTTGTGCTAACATCTTTTGTTTCCATTTCAGAATTATTGTGTTCTCATCTCTTTTGAACATTATTTTTACTTTTGATCACGTTATTTGTAAAGGCACTAGTTGAATGGTTTGTCATTATTATTTCAAAGTTGTTCATAAATGTTCATTAATCTTTAAAAAGTGAATTCAGTTTCACTCTAACAACTCTCCTAGAAAACTCACATCTTTAACTTAGTTTTTCTTTAGGGACCAACTCCCATAGCTAACCTAAGAGAAAGCTTAAACAGAGAGAGTTGAGAATAGGTGACAGCCCATTATCTGAATTCCTTGCCACCAACCACACCTTGTGGGGTTAAAGGCTTTTCTCACTAACTAGTAGGTAGGTGTAGGCGGCAAGGCGACAACAAGCCCAGTTGCAGGAATTGGGAGAAGTAATGTCTGATAGTGAGATGACTACACTGGTGTTGAATGCTCTACCAGAAAAATGGGGAAACTTCATTTCAAGGTTATATGGGAAGAAAGAAGCAACACCATTCCAGAATCTATGGTCTCTATGTAAAATAGAGGAAACAAGATTGAAAGCCAAAGTTGATACAGGATCAAATGAAGGGAATCAAGCCTTTGCTGTCATGTCCAGGAAGAAAAGAAGATTCAGTAAATTTGGTCCTCAAAATAAAAGGAGAAATATGGACAAGGTACGATGCTTTGGATGTAACACCGAGCAAACAACAATCAAGCATATATATTATGCCCGACTCACTCAACCAAGCGAATGAGGCCAAGCTCCATCATTCCATCCATCATATCTAGGGTTTGTTGTTCTTGGATAAGATATTCCTCCATAGGTTGTCTAACCGTAGTTTCCCTAATCAAGCTTTCGGATTTTCCCTCACCATATGAATAGTGAGTACCTACTGGGCCTACGCAAGCGCCTATAGACTTGGGCATTATAAAAGGGATTGTCCTAAATCTAGAGAGGAAAAGAGAAAAAAGGAAGAAGCTCATGTCACAAAAAAAAGGGAAGAACCTGATGCAAAGAAATATAAGAAAGAAGAAGCAAAAGATCTCTACTATGATTGAGATCATCTTCCTCTTTAAGTGATTTATGTCGGTTGTAAAATAGTATGTTAGGAAGCATTGTACATTAATGGTGTAATATTCCCAATTAGCAGACAACTAATTGGAATATTCATTTTTGAGTAATTTTTGTTTTTCTAAAGTTTAACAGGAAATAAAGGGGTGAGGGGAACCATGAATAAAACATTAGAATAAAATCATTTTTCTAAAGTCACAGGGCAGATTAATTAAAAGGTGAAGTGGGGCCCATGAGGCCAAGTGACAGCACAGGAGAGGAGGTACTTAGGAGAGCGTAGCCATCCATAGAGGGTGAATTTTCGGGGTCATCCTTTACGTAATTCCTTCGAGTGTTATTCTGGGTTTCCGGAGGAGAAGTCGGTGTCCAAGTTTCAGAATTTTCCGAGCAGCGGAGCAGCCCCATCTTGCAGTCCATTTCCAACCAGCAACAACATTTCCAACAAGACTACGTAGAAGAGGAGCAGCGCAGAGCAAAGATTGAGCAGAGATTCTGATAGAGGAGGGAGTGATCATTTCTGCCTACCTTGAACAGTCCAAGGTGTTATCATTCTAAGCACACTTTGTATATGTTCCTCATTTCAGAAATTTAATAAAATGGCTTAGTTGTTCTGGTTTATTTGCAGTGTTTTTTGTGTGCGTCTCTATTTGCTGTAGTTTTTGTTTATGTTGCTTTGTATTGTTGTCTATTTCCCATTTGGGATATTAGAGTGTTATCAGAGATCATAGACTTGGCTCAACCTGTGGAGCAATCAGTCTATGACACCCAAAGACAGAGAGTTCATCACTTACCGGAAGCAGAGGTACAGGGACAAAGAGCGTAGCTCGAAATCACACCTGCTGAGGAGGACAGCGTCAGTTGAGGAAGACAAAGGGAAGGCACCAATGGCAGATGAGATGGATGACGGGAAGGAGTTTCGCAATCTCCTCTTGAAATCTGTACAGGAACTTTCCAAGAATATATAGGAAATGGGGCAGAAGATTGTCGGAGAGAACAGACAGCATAAGATCCCAAGGGAGTTTCACAACGGAGAAGGGTCTAGTACTTCTCACAAAATTTTGGAGCAAAACATTGCCCAGCAAGAGGTGCTACGCACTCCCCCACGTTCCACCATGCCTACTTTCTTGACTTCAGGAGCAGGAACGGGAGGACCCCAAGAGCTAAAGGTGGCTCACTACAGGGAATATTTTGCAAAGTATCAGTCGTATGGGCGGGAATTCGAAGAGGCCCTCACCTTTAACGAGTTTTGTCGGTTGAAGAACAATAGCAGACCCCGCAACCAGAATAGAGGAGGAGGGTACACGCAAAGGAATGACTTGCAACGTACCGTGGGCAGATTTTTCTTCCCTACCTTTGATGGATTATCAAATTGTTCGGCTAAGGCTTGGGTGGTGAAGCTTGATATCTATTTTTAGCTGAACCAAATAGCGGAGGTGGAGGCTATCAAGGTGGTAGCGCTGCACCTTGAGGAGGAAGCACGCGACTGGTGGTTCCATGGGATGTCCACGCTGGGTCACGTACAGGTGACAGCGTATGCAGAGTTCACTCGGAGGTTAGTGGAGAGATTTGACCGGAAGGACCCTGAGGAACATTTCGTTGAGTTGACTAAGCTCAAGCAAACAGGAAGCCCGGAGACTTACATTTCCGATTTCCTGAAACTTTCAGTGATGGTGCCAGACTTGTCTGTGGCCAGGAGGGTGTATATGTTTGTTGACGGGTTGCTAGTCAGATCCACTAGGCGTACTACGCTGCAAGATGCAATAGGGAGGACTAGGGACTTACAGGATGCCCTACCATGGATGAGAGCTCCTTTCTCCCACAAACCAACATTCCAACAAAAGGGGAAAGACATGAGAGCTCCACCCTCGAGGGGGAACCAAGGCCGAGGGCCACTGGATGATGATACCCGGAGCGACTTGAGACGGAGGAAGTTATGCTTCACTTGCCAGGAGACATGGGCACCGGGTCATCGTTGTGTCGCTGGGAAGGCACACTACATTGAGGTCTTCTCTGACAGTGAGGGAGAAGAAGAGGCATATGAGGAGTTGGAGGGAGATGCCAGCGCGGGTGCACCAAGAGGAGATCACCCACCACCACCTCCCCCAGCAGCAGCAGCAGCAGCGTTTGCACCCACCAGAGGAGTCCTTGATTCTTTGCGGGGAGTTCCGAAGTATTTGACACTGAGAGTCCGAGGCACTGTCCAGGGGAAGCGTGTTTTAGTATTGGTGGACAGTGGGGCCACACATAACTTCATTGATGCCCAACTAGTACAGCGGAGAGGCATACCAACAGAAAGTTTTGATGGGTTCTTCGTATTGGTTCTAGGTGTCAAGACCATGCAGTGCATGCGGTATGTTCCAGCATTAGCAGTGACCATGGGGACATACACCATGATGGATCATTTCTTTGTGGTCGATATCCCAGATACCAATGTGGTATAGGGTGTGCAGTGGCTTATCACGCTTGGTAAGGTCACTACAAATTGGAAGACATTGGAGATGGAGTGGACCGATAAAAGAGTGGGAAGCACGTGATGATCAAAGGCATGCACACATACCCTCCCCAGACAGTCTCGACACACAGGATGGAGGTATATTTCCGAAAGGGAGATGTAGAGTGGGCAGTGGAGCTGCGTATTTCAGAGGCAAGAGCTGCAGGGCAGCCAGTGCATCCCGACGTATAGTCTATATTGGACTGTTACTCCACGGTTTTTGGGGACATACCACCAAGGCAGCCATCGGACAGGGGATTTGAGCTTTACCACCCCCTATAGGCACCCCAAAGCGTACAGGGATGAGATTGAATGGGCCATGCACATGCTCTTGGCGTTGGGACACATCAGGCCCAGTACTAGTCCCTTTGCTTCTTCAGTGGTCTTGGTGAAGAAGAAGAATGGCACATTGTGAATTTGAATCGATTACAAAGCGTTCAACAAGAAAACCATGAAGAACCGTTACCCCATCTCCAGGATTGATGAGTTGATGGATGAATTGAGGGAAGTGAAGTTCTTCTTGAAGATAGATCTGAGGTCGGGGTACCGTCAGATCAAGGTGAGGGACCAAGATGTCCCCAAGACTGCGTCCATATGCCACTATGGCCACTTCGAGTTCTTGGTGATGCCCTTTGGGCTGACCAATGCTCCGGCCACCTTCCAATCTTGTATGAACCACATTTTCCGTGATCAGCTGAGAAAGTTTGTGATGGTATTCTTCGATGACATTCTCATCTATAGCCACAAATGGGAGGAGCACTTGCAGCATATTGAGGCTGTACTGCATATTTTGGAGGAGAAACATTTCTATGCTAAGTTATTCGAATGCGAGTTTGGGCTTACAGAGATGCTCTGCTTGGGGCATATTATCGGAGTGGACGGGGTAAGAGTCCATGAGGAGAAGATCTGGGCCATCCGGGATTGGCCGGCATTGAAGAATGTGACAGAACTTCGGGGGTTTGTAGGCATCTGCACCTACTACCGAAAGTTTGTTGAGGGGTTTTCACAGCTTGCAGCACCCCTCACAAACGCCACCAAGAAGGGGGCTTTTGGATGGACTGACGCTGCGCAGAGGGCCTTTGACAGCCTCAAGGAGGTGATGAGAAGTTGTCCAGTGTTGGCATTGTCAGATTTCACGCATCCCTTTGTGCTGGAGTGTGTGCAATATCCCCAAATGGAATATTTTACTAATTTTTCGAAAACCACACTAACCCAACATTTTACCGTAAAATTACTGAACTAATAAACAGAAGATTTCCATGTAAAATAAAACACATAAGCACTGCAATCCATTAACACATCGAATAGGAACAATCTCAGCATTTTTATTATAAATAATAACTAGGGTTACAAATACATCCGACCCAAAAGAGCTGAGATGGAGAACTGGCCATCAATATGAACTGTTGCATTGCGCTGGCCTCCGAAACTGAACTGTTACACTGTCCCTCTGGCAACAACTACCACTGAATCCACTGAAGCACCCGTTGAGAATCTGAGTGATCCTCACTCCAATATCTTTGAAGCTCTGCGAAACTTTTGAATGAAGTCTCCTCAAAGAGAGTTGGGTTTCCGTCAAACACTCACAAATCACCTGAGGGTTTCCGTCCTGGGGCTACCAATAGAGTAGAGAACCACGTTCGCAAACCTCTCACACAAGAAAGTGATCTAATCCAAGATATCCCTAAATGGCCTCCTTTTCTTTTATAGATTTCTTGGATCCTTCTAGAGCCTTATTTTATTATTATTTTATTCATTGAGCACATTTCCTTTAATTAAAATATTCCTTTTAATGTAGGAAAATGGTCAGTTGGCCACCATGCCTCCTCAGGTCACTGGAAATCACCGCTAGCCATCCCATCCTGTAGATATTCCCGTCCCGGTTCCAACGAGCTATTACACTAAGGTTTTCTGCGAAGAATTCCTCCTGAAATGCCACCTTAGGCATAATTAACTGAGTTAGGCCTAGTAATAACTCAATTTTCCGAAAGTTGCCAGAATGCACCAGAACAAAAGGCAAATTGCTCGAATGATGGAACATATCAAGCGAATGCCACCGGATCTCATAGAAACTCCTCAAAACTCCTCCAAAAAGCCCCTGAGCCTGCTGATGACACCAACCTGTACCTGTGACCTGTCTGCTCCTAACTCTAGAAGTCCAACCTAACCCTGTCATAGGTGACACCAAAAAAAGGAATATTACAGTTTCATGATTCAGGAGAGGGGGTAGGAGCAGTTTTGATGCAGGGAGGCCATCCTATTGCTTTCTTGAGTCGAAAGTTGTTGCCGCATGAGAGACTATACCCGATATATGACAAAGAGACGTTGGCCATCATGCATGCGTTGGCCAAGTTTCAACAGTACCGGTAGGTAACAGATTTCGGGTGAGGACTGACCACAACAGTCTTCGGTTTTCCTTGAGCAGAAACAATTACAAGAGAGGCAGCAGAAGTTAGTCAGCAAAATCCAGGCCTATGACTTTGACATCGAGTATGTCAAGGGGAAGAACAATGTCGTGGCGGATGCCTTATCACGGAGGCCAGCAACGTTGTCCTTGATGAGCCTTGACACAGATTGGAGAGCCCAGCTATTGCTGGAGTATTCCAAGGACCATTTTTCTTGTGAGGTGTTGGATGGACAGGTGACAGATGATGGGTATCGGGTGATGGATGAGGTCATCTATTACCAGAACAGGATTTATCTGACAGGTAACTCCCAGCTCAGGGAGAAGATCTTGCATGCAACCCATGACTCACCACTTTCAAGTCATTAGGGGTTCACCAAGACTTACAGGGCCATACGGGAGAGGTTCTCATGGAGAGGCCTCAAGGGGGACGTACTCCGACATGTCAGGGAGTGCGAGGTTTGCCAAAGGAACAAGGGGTAGTTGAGTCATCCTGTGGGTTTGCTACAGCCACTCCCCATTCCGGAGGGGAAATGGGAGAGCCTCTTCATGGATTTCATCACAGAGTTGCCCATGGTGCAGGGCAAGTATTTCATCTTTGTAGTCGTGGATCGACTAAAAAAGTATGCACATGATACACAATTTCACAAGTGGCAATTTTTTCTTCAGCGATGTTTTCAAGTTCCATGGTCTCCCAAAGACCATATTCAATGATAGGGACAGCCACTTCATGGGCGGATTTTAGCAAGAGTTATTTCGTTTGGTGGGTATCGAGTTGACACCCAGTACCAGTTATCACCCACAGATGGAGATAGTGAACAAGTGGCTGGAGGGCTACTTGAGAAACTATGTCTCGGGGCAACAGAAGGTGTGGCTGCGTTGACTCCACATGGGAGAATACTGCTACAACACGACATTCCATATGTTGATCGGTATGTCTCCGTTTTATGCTTTGTATGGATATCATGCTCTAGCTTTTGTTGATGTTATGTTTGGAGCAAGCAAGGCCCCAAGGGCTAAAGATTGGATCCAAGAGAGCCAAGACATCCTCCGATCTCTCAAGGATAACCTGGCCACAGCGCAAAACCAGCAAAAGTTGTATGCAGACAGAGGCCGCGTAGAGAGACAGTTGAGGTGGATGACTTGGTTTACCTCCGTCTTCAGCCATACAAACAGTCCACGCTAAAGCAGAAGGGAGTAGGGAAGCTCAAACCTCGCTTCTATAGGCCATACAAGGTGATTAGACGAGTTGGTGAGGTGGCATATGAGCTAGAGCTACCAGTAGGGAGCCGGATCCATAACATCTTCCATGTCTCATGCATGAAAAAAGCTCTGGACAGCAGGCGACTACCACTATGGAGCTCCCACCTACAGATGATGAGGGGCATTTGGTGCTGCAACCAAAAGCCATTCTAGACACTCGGGAGAGATAGTTGAGGAGTAGGACAGTCAAGGAATATCTGATCAAGGGGAGGAACCTTCCAAATGAGGATGCCACTTGGGAGGGGGAGAAGAACCTGCAACACCCATCCTTGCAGTTGCTTGAGGACAAGCAACATTTTGGCGGGGAGGACTGTAATATTCCCAATTAGCAGACAACTAATTGGAATATTCATTTTTGATTAATTTTTTCTTTTCTATAGTTTAATAGGAAATAAAGGGGTGAGGGGACCCATGAATAAAACATTAGAATAAAAGCACTTTCCTAAAGTCATTGGCAAATTAATTAAAAGGTGTAGTGGGGCACATGAGGCCAAGTGACAGCGCAGGAGAGGAGGTACTTAGGACAGCGCAGTGGCAGCGTGGGGCCAGGCAACGCAGTGGCAACGTGGGAGAGGCAGCGCAGCGCAGCAAGGGACAACGTGGCAAAGAGGTACAGTGCAACATAGGTGGGCCCAAGGGAATTTAGGGGTTCACAAGCATAAAAAGGGATAAAGGCAGCCTTTCTCATTCATTCTTGCATCTTATGATTTTCTGTCTGTCAAGACTAGAGAACGCTTAATCTATTTAGCTGAGTGGGCAGTGTTGTTTAGCACAAGGGTGTCTCCAAGCGGAGATCCCAACCTCGTCCTCGGGGGACTTCGAATGCCCGCTCAGGAGAGGAGCCATTCCACCAGTTTTTGGAGAGCAGCATCATTGTTTCAGCCACAGAATTACGCAGTCACATCCAGGGCAGCGCAGTCTTCCAGGGAGATTACACAGTCATAGAGGAGAGCAACTCTGGAGGAGAACTTCACGAGATTTCTGTCCAGGAAGTTGTGAGGAGATCAACCCTTCTATAGTTGAGTTCTTTGGAGAGTTGGAGGCCTTTATTTCAGTGTTTTCATCACAAAGGCCAGCGTACCCAACAGGAGAGTGTAGCCATCCCTAGAGGGTGAATTTTCGGGATCAGCCTGTCCGGAATTCCTTCGCAGGTTATTCTGGGTTTTTGGAGGAGAAGCCGGTGTCCGAGTTTCAGAATTTTCCAAGCAGTGGAGCAACCCCATCTTGCAGTCCATTTCCAGCTAGCAGCAGCATTTCCAACAGGATTGCATAGAGGAGGAGCAGTGCAGAGCAAAGATTGAGCAGAGATTCTGATAGAGGAGGGAGTGATCATTTTTGCCTACCTTTTGAGAGGCCAAGGTGCTATCATTATGAGCACACTTCGTATATGTTCCTCATTTCAGAAATTTAATGAAATGGCCCAAATGTTCTGGTTTATTTGCAGTGTTTTTTGTGTGTCTCTATTTGTTGTAGTTTTTGTTTATGTTGCTTTGTATTGATGTCTATTTCCCATGTGGGATATTACAAATGGCATCATGGAAGGAGCACTTGTCATAGGAAGATGTACGCAATACAGCGATGAAAGAAGTAGCTCCTAGAAATCTCACTGATAACAACATTGATGGAAGGAAGTCATTGAGATCAAGGGTCATCATTCAATAATCAATATGGAAAAAGGTGCTGACATTTTCTAATGGAGTCCTCTCTGGATTCACTGGTTATAAAGAAAGCAAAAATTCTCATCGGGAATTCTATCTTGCAGAATTTTAGGATTAGGATATGATGACATATTGATGAAACATGTCAAGAGAATGAAGTTCTTCATTCGAAGAAAATTGTTGTTGAATGAATCAAATGGATAAAATAAGGCACATATATGCTAACACTGGATGATGTGAAGTCATGTCATATGGTTTCAGGTGATGGACTTCTATTTTTAGAAGTATGTTCAAAGAAAGGAGGATCTATTTCGATACACAAGATGTCATGAAATCAACATAATATGTTCTCATATGGAATATGAGGTTGTTGCATACAAACAAGGAACTAGATACCGAAAGTTCCTGGGAATGAAGCTATGTGGAAAAAGAAAGGAAGAGATCATGAAGTGCAACCATGTCAAGCGGCGGTTATCATCCGGAAGCCAAGAAGATGTGACTAAGAGATCTCCTAGGAAGATATGCAGACTTTGATTGAAGTCTAGTAAGAAGAAGACCCATGACAATACATATCTTTAGGAGATGTGCCAATCTGAATAAATGATGTCGGTGCCAACAGAAAAGATGTCATGGTGAAAGATCATCACTGAGGTAACTTTTGATTTAAAAGTTCTTATGTATATGTTTATCTGGATAAGTTTATGCAAGGCTCCCAACCATTTGGAAGGATGTAAGATCCCTGCGAGATGGTTCGAGGGAAAGCAGCATGGCATAAAGGCGGACCAGATGAGAAAGACTCGTGAATCACTTTTTGGTAGATGACATGACTCATGGATGAAAGGTGATGGATGTTTTGTGCCCTATGAAGCTAAAGTTGAAGATACCTCCATATCAAAATCCATGACATCGACGGGAGGAATCCTTCATGAGCAGCTGGGTGTCTCACCATTGCTACTGCAGGTCCCTGGTTAAGAGGGAGCCTGGTGGTAAGTTTCTTACTTGGAAGAAACTGGGTAATTCCTAAGAATGAGCTTAGGTACATTCCTTGTACAAGAATGAGTACATTCCCTTGTGGAATAGGTCATCCCTGGCCGAGAGGGAAATAGACACATCATTCTAGTCTTCAACTGGGAAGACAGAATTGAGGATTAGGTAATCATTTGGCATCCGATACTCTTTGAGAATGAGATAGGAATTCGAGATAAGAGTAGTCGTGGACCGATATTCTTTGAGGGGTAGCTACCCAAGAGAAGAATAGTCCAAGAAGGTCATACTCTAGGAACACCCGGGTGGAGTATGTACCTTGGAGAGACAATGACGATGGTGTCTATAAGTCATGTGTCTCACCAGCATTGTAGCCCATTGTCTCGTTGAGAGATAGGGTTGTTAGTCAAGGCCTTGCATAAGATAATGTTGGTTGCTATGATACTATACAATTGCAATTACCAATCCGATTCTTCTTATGAGATTCTTCAGATTGAAAGTAACCATGTACCATTATGAATACCTCCCTAGTTAAGAGGGACTGTTGGAAAGTGTAACTAGGTTCGATCTTCATATTGACTATGCATTTATGTATTTATGTAATGAAGAAGACAAAGATAATAAAATGAATTTTGTTAAGCTTGCTTCATGGGTTTCATGAGTAAGGAATTTTATTATAGGTCAAAGACTTCTTCTTGATTTCTTTTAGGGATTTGTCATCTTGTCATAAATGTATTAATTGTTGATTTTTGTAGCATTGGAAAGTGTTCCAAGTATCAGTTTTTGTGAGGAGGCTTGGACATCAGTGTTCCAAATAACCCAAAAACCATTTGTGGAAATTTCACTCAGTTCATGTTTTATTAAAATAATTAATTATTTTAATGTGGTCCCTAAGTCTAAACTTAGGGAAATTTAATAATTAAAAGGTATTAATAAAACAGAGAGAGAATCTTCTAGAGAACAAAGATCAAGTCATGTTTTAATCTTAGCCATTGATTAGAGATCTAATCTGGGCAGTTGATTCATCAACGAGAAGGCGTGAGGATCATTTGGAAAGCAAGTCAGGCACACACTCAGTACCCGAAGGAAATCAATTCTGAAAGAATAGAATTCGATTTCAGAGGGAGGGTTGCAAAGGCAGAAGAAGGGGAAATCAACAGAGGCAGAGAAAAGCAAGAAGAGGACGCAGGGGGTCAAAGAGTTCAGCGTTGAGCAGCAGCACTAAGTCCCCACGCAGAGTGACGCAGTCCAACGCAGGGACTGCGCAGAAGATCACGTAGAGTGACGCAAAGGGAGATAGGGTGTCTTCTGGGTGTCAGAAATTCTCCCAGAGGATTCGAGGAATTTATCTCAGGTGTATTCTAAAGGTTTCTCGTCTATTTCTTGTAAAAGATTTTCCTTGTTGAAGAATAATACAAACCCTCATTTGTTGCACCGGTTTTCCAGCATTGGGTTTTTCCGGGGAAAATTGTCCAAAAATAATAGTGTACATGTGATTGTTTCTATTGCATTATATGTGTTATGTTCTATTTTCTGCTTATGGTTAAGTGAATACTGCAGTTGTGTTTATTTCAGCAGCGAGCATGGTTACGGTGGTTGTAGATGGGGGAGAATTGCTATATCACCACCTTCCACATGTCAATAGGTATGTTTCCTTTCCGCGCTTTGTATGGTTATGATGCTTTCACATTTGCTGATGTTATGTTTCGAGGCAGCAAGGCCCCACCGGCCAAAGATTGGATCCAAGAGAGCTAGGACATCTTGACAACTCTCAAGGATAACTTGAGGATGGCACAAAACCAGCAGAAAATCTATGCAGAGAGGGGCAGCATGGAGAGGCAATTCGAAGTTGGGGACTTGGTGTACCTTCGACTTCAACTGTATAAACAGTCCACACTCAAGCAAAAGGGGGCCGAGAAGCTCAAGCCCCGCTTTTATGCACAATATCAGGTCACTTGGAAGGTGGGGCAACTGGCCTACGAGTTGGAGCTGTTGATTTCTATAGCATCGGAAAGTGTTCTTAGTCTCATTTTTGGTAGAAAGGCTTGGACATTAGTTATCCAGAGAACCCAGAAATCATTTGTGGAAATTCCACTCAGATATGACTTTATTAAAATAATTAATTATTTTAATGCAAACCCTAAATTTAAACTTAGGGAAATTAAATAATTAAAGGGTATTAATAGAGCAAAGTGTGAATCTTCTAGAAAACGAAGATCAAGTCATTTTTTAATCTGAGCCATTGATTAACGATATAATCTTGGACGTTGATTCATCAGCGAGAAGACTATAAGAAGAGACTTGAGGGCCATTTGGAAATCAAGCCGGGGACACTCTCAGTACCCGAAGGAAATCGATTCTGAAGCAAGAGAATTCGATTTCAATGGGTGAGATTGTAGAGGCAGGGTTGCAGAAGCAGAAGGAGGAGGGAGGAGTCAGTTATCGGGAAGCAAAAGTCAGGAGGATGAAGGGAAGGGTGAGTTGATCAGCACAAGACCCCCTCCACACAGAATCATGCAGTACAGGGAGAGACTGTGCAGAGCTCTCACGCTCGATGATGCAGAGGGTGAAGAAGGTCACCCCGAGGGTCTGAAATTTGTCTGGAAGGTCGATAAAATTCAGCCAAGTGTTTGCAAATTTTTCTCTGCTCATCAGACTCTTGTAAATGTACTTTCCATTTTTGAATATAAATATAAAACCCTCATCTGCTGAACCGGTTTTCCCACATTGGTTTTTTTCCGGGGATAATTGTCCAAAAATAACTGTGTTTGTGTGGTTGTTTCTATTGTGCTAGTTGTGTAAATTATCTTTCTGTTCTTATGCTCTTAATGATAGTGAAGATCTGCAAATGTGTTTATTTCAGAATTTACTAAAGCATCTGTAAATAACTTATCTCATAAGTAGGAGAAATAAACCAAGTATTGCAGAAATATTTTCCTCTTGAAAATTTCATATGGTATCGGAGCAAAGGGCTAAAAACAGAAAGGGAGGATCTACCATGGACCAAAGTTCCATCATCCGGAAGGGTTCACGCAGTCCTCCAGAGCACGCAGAAATGCAGAGAGAACATGACATGAAAGTGCTAGCGTCCACACTAGAGGAGGATCTTGCTTGTGTGTCGAGCACAACTCCTCCAAGTGTTTGGTACATTGATAGTGGAGCATCTGCTCATATGACGAGGGTTCGAGAATGTTTTTCGAGCTACCAAGAAGAACAGATGAATTTCCAGATAACTATGGGAAACAAGGCAAAATGTACCCCCATCGGGAGAGGTATCATAACATTTCAGACCGAGGATGGCAACAAGATTCGAGCCACGAATGTTCTGCATGTACCAGGGCTGCGGATGAATTTACTCTCAGTGTCTCAAGTTGTTTAGCACAAGAGTGTTTCCGAGCGGAAAACTCAACCTTTGCTTCAGGGACTTCGAGTGCCCACTCAAGGAAGGAGTTTCACCATTGTTCGATTTAGTCTAGCAGATGTGAGCTTCATCCACAGCACAGTACCTTCAGGAGCAGCGCAGTGACTGCGCAGTCTTGTGGGGAGGACACTTTGAGAGTTGAGGAGTGTGAGGAGTTTTGGCAGAAGATTTGGTGGGGAGGCTTAGGCATTTTGATAGCCTTCAACAGCAGAATTTCCAGAAGAACCGAATTGCCCAGCAGTTCAGTTAGCCAAGCCCAAGAGAGCCAATTTCTGGGGTCAAGCATTTGGCAAACCCTTCACGGGTTATTGTGGGTTTCTTCAGTAGAGTCTGGGGTTAAAGTCCCGGAATTTTCTGAGCAGTGTAGCAGGCCCTAGCAGTGTTTCTTTAGGAGCAGCAGCAACTTTTCTGACTGATTGCAGCGCAGAGCTACAGCAATACAACGTACCATCACTGGGGTATTTCAGCATTGATTCAGAGGGCTTCTCTAGCTTACCTTGAGCAAGCCTAGGTACATTCATTCCAGCAACTCCATTGTACTGATTTCCAGCAAATTAATAAAATGGCTCAGCTCAATTTCATGGCTCAATTTGGGTCCTAATGGCATGATTTTTATTTGTTGTTTACTGTCTTTTGATGCCTGTTATTACTGTAATTTACCATTAGGAATATTACAATAATTGATTGATTGAAGTTTAATTGTGCATTTCTTGGATAATTAATTTTCTTGAAAGCTTCAAATAATTATCATTGGCATTTTTCATTGAGATTGGATAAATTGTCTATCTTTCAATTCTCAAGTTGAGTATTTTTATTTCATGTTGTGAGCATTTTCAAAGTTGGCATAATTGGGATCGTCTAATCAGATTTCTTGGATAATGTACTTGGCGAAACAAATCAATATAAATCACAATCTAAGTACTCTAAAGCATAACTTACTGTAACTTTAAGAAAAGAACTTGCATTCTGAAAACCAGCTTGAAGAATAGTTTTCTCAGGCTACATACCAAGTATTATTACCGTCCGATATGATAAGATAGTACATGCAGGTGCTGTAAGCATAGTGAAAATAAGAGTGCCATACACACTAAGTGGGAATATTTCTATGCTCACCTGTAGCAACATGTGGAAATATATTAATTACTCCTCTATATAGGTTCAAGAGATTGAAGACCTTCCACTAAGTCATAGTATTGTATCCAAGGTAGCCATGTTTGAAAGAAAATTTAAAAAAACAATGGGAAACAAAAAAGGCGTTAGAATCTTCGGGTTTAAAATAATTAAATGACAATAATGTGTACATATTCTAATCATATTCAAAATATTCAATATCTTAGAAAAGAAAATAGCATAAATGTCCAGCATGCAGATTTATACACAAATAAAAGACATCAGTTATGCAAAATATTATGTATACATAGTTTCAACCAAATTTGAAATTGACCACAGACCCGAGAAAACACTCATCCATATAAACAATGAAGCCAGAAACAGACTGCTTTAGATAAGCCATAATGATCCAAAATGGTTTAAAATACTTTAGGAATTAAATCATTATAATTTAAAAGAACAATGGCCTTATTGTAATACACCAGATTAGTTGCCAGAATTAGAATGTTAGGTGGTTGAACTTTTGAACAACCTCTCAATATTTATGAGGTTCCGCATTTTTCTACTGACTGTCATCCTTTCAGACCACCCAAAGTCAGATATAGGTGATATTTCTGTTATTGAATAAATTGTAAAACTTCCTTCCTTGTCTTCAATCTTGTGTTTGTATATGGGGCTTACCATGTTATCCATTTTAAATTTTTTAGCATGGTATCAGTATTGATGCCATGAGCCCCTTGAAATTGTAGACACAGCTTTCTCTTAGTTGAAGGTTCGACGCTACACTTGCATGAGTAGCATGGAATGGACATTTGATTCAAGAGCTATATGGGCCTAAAACATTGTTCAGACCTTTTTGGAGAGAGAGATTTTTCTCCTCCCTCTAAAGCTAAAACAAGGCTCCCTAATCGCTCCCTCTGTTATGGAAGCAACCCTTTCTGCCATAGTTGCTCCTTCTAACACATGAGTCCTTTTGCTTCTGTCAGAAAGAAATCATATAGGATCAAACTTGATCCATCAATCCAAATCTTAGGTGCAATCTTTGATTTGCAAGCAGGAGATTTCTTCATGACCCTCAAAGTATTGACGTGGTTCCATGTATTCTTCTTCCTCAAATTCTTCATGGAGGAAAATAGCCTCCACATTCATCTGATGTAATTCCATAACAGAAGCAACAATAATTCTAATATAAGTGTACCCAACAATCCTCTCCCTCTTTCTAGGAGAACCTTCTAGTCTCACTTTGCACTTGTCCATGCCACCATCTGTTGCACACTAGATCTTGTAGATCCATTTAGAAGTCACCACTAACTTCCCTTTAACACAATTAAGCTATACTTCAAATTGTTAACTTGCCTACTCCCTCTGACCTCGAATCTCATCTAGTACAATATATCTCAATACAAATCACTGATTTTAGGATAGTCCTCTTGTCACAAGCTTTGCTTCGTTCTTCCACTACTTTCATCTGTTGTCAGAGCCTTGGTAAACTTCGCTATGTGCCTACAATCCTCACAAGGAGGCCATGGAAAAACAATTATAATCAAGCAAAGATATAAAGACAAGAGACTAACAGTAAAACAATAACAAAAATAATTAAGGGAGAGAGATATAGGTTACTTATCTTTTGAGGATTATAGGTAAATGTTAGCTCCCTCTTGATCTTAACCTTCTTGCATCAAATTTATCAACCTCGCCCTCATCATCAACATGATGACATTTCTTCCTTGCATGAGCTAGGGTTTCTTCTTTCAGCGAAAACACTAATCTAGGTATAGATGTATGGTTTTATCAACAAACCCTAGGATTTTCACATCCAAGACTTCCAGTCTTCTAGTATTTACAAACCCTAGTTTTTCAAAACTCATTTTACACCTTTTGCAAGTCCATCGGACTTTGTAATGTGCAAATTCTCCTTTCCATATCCAAATGTCTAAAAATATGTAGAGTCCCCATGCCTTAGAAAACAATTAAGGACATTCCATCAGAAAAACAAGCAGTAGTCATAATAAGGACACATCAAGATCTGCAAATGACTCTTCTTTCTTAAGAGAACTTTTGTCTCCAATTTTGAAAGGGAACTCGGCATCTACTTCATTGTAAGTTTGTCATGTCAAAAGCAAACTTGCTTCATCAAGACAATTATCCTTTATCAAAATAGGTTCCATCCTTTAGTACCCAAATACTCTCAGTATCAGCAATCAATATTAGTAGCAAATGCAATGCATCTTTCAGGGCCTTTACTTAACAATGCAAGGTCTATGATAATAAATGTCATCAATAATTTTAAGAACTTGTAGCATCAAATCATTTAATGCAAAATCTTTAAAGAAAAACACAGGTTTGTTGTTCAACACATGTGTATGGATCACATATTTCCCTTATGTGGCTTTGTCTTGCTTTGAGCAACAATCCGCATTGTGGTACTTTCATTGCTTCTTGAAATATCAAGATGACCTTCATGCTACAAATTAGTAGTGTATCTAACAATATTTTCCTATAGTTGCACAAGCATGATCAAAGATCATTTGTGAGACTCATCAATGAACTTGTAGGGTGAGGGACTCCTTCAGTGGTCATCATAATTGTCCTTAATGTATTCTTCAAGGATCCCTTGTTGTGAGGCAATAGATCGGACCTAGTCTTATGATCTAAATCAGTGTTTTAAAAATCAGACTCGGGTTCCGAAATGGTCGAGGGTTGGCTCCGGCTCCGACTCCGACTCCGACTCCGTATCGACTCGGCCGGTTCGGTTTCAATGACTCGGTCTTTGTAAAAAATACATTAAATATTAATTTTTTTATAAAAAAACATAATTTTAAAGATTTTCATTCATGCTTCCAAACACAAAGAATTACAATATAGACAAAAGACAACATATGATCAAAGTAGGCTCATGAATATATCCATTATATCAAAATTGCACCCAATGCACTGTCCAATACATGATGATGATATAGAGATCAAAACAAAAAACATAACCAAGGAATAGCCTCTACAACAAAACATGAATAGCCACTACTGCTAGACATCTGACAAGCCAATATCCTCTGCCTCAAACTCTGAACCAAAGGGGGAAACCACTCGCTCCTCCTCCTCTGAATCAACATCCTCAACTAGAACTATAACACGTTGAGCCTGAGATAGACGAGTTATGCACCTTCATTGTGGTTGACTAGAGGAAGTGTCTGCAGCTGCAACTAGAGGACTTGGAGTTGGGACTGGGCCTGCTACTAGTGGATCTGCATCGAGCAGTGGCTCTACCAGTGTATCGAAGTCCATCCCCACACCAATATCCTCATCAAAGTCAAACTCTGGTGGACAAGACTCCACTACCCAAACTGATGTTGGATCAATATCCTCCAACACAATGGGATCTAAATCAGGTCTTTTGTTCAACAATTGGTTGCGTCTTAGTCGGAGGTTGTACTGGACATACACTAGATCATTTAACCATTTTTGCTCCAAACTATTTCTCTTTTTTGTGTGAATACTCTCAAAGACAGACCAATTGCACTCACACCCTGAAGCACTACAAGTTTGACTCAAAATGCGAATTGCAAATTTCTGCAATTCTGGACAATGGCTCGATCAACTCAATGTACGGCTCAGTCGACTCAGCGTATGGCTCGGCCGACTCGATCAGAAACTGGCCCCTGGACCAGTTTTTCCACCAAGTCGGTCTGGCTCAGTTGACTCGGCCGATTCCGAGCCAGTCCGGCCAATTTTTAAAACTATGATCTGAATAAGGAGCAAATCACAGTCCTATCTAATTTCTCATGAAAACAACTTCGATACAAGTCCAAGCATATTCATTGACATAAAACTTTTGATCTTGATCGAAATCACTGTTGAAATGAGCAAGAAAATTAATTCCTTGATTTGTGCCTTAATTCAAGGAGTCAAAGTCGAATTCCTTTTTTGTGCATGGTCAAGTTCCTAAAATTTAGGAGTTTCCCTAAAAATTAAGGGCGCATGAGACAGTTAACTGATGTGTTGAAGTTGAAGGTCAAATTTTGATCTTCTAGTGTGAGTTAAAATGGGAACTGAAATCTTAAGTTGAGTTATCCTCCTAAATTTTTAGGAGGATCCGGTTTCTTTGAGGCTTTCTTGCCTCAAAGAAAGCATTCTTCTTGAGATAGACAGCTTACTTACCACATCCATCGTTATGACCCTAAGAAGTGTTCATTTATGCTAACTATATCTTTGATTGCAGTAACATATACAATTTCTTATGCTTGCATCATATGTAATAACTCTTGACTTTCTTTCTCATGATGGTTCTTATCTTACACAAATCGGCTCCTTTACTCATATACTGTATATCTTAGTAAGGCAACGGTTCTAAAGCTTTGACCTAGTCCTTTCTGAACTTGATCTCGTGTAACAACTTATTCAATGATCCATAATAAAATCATTGTCTATTGCAATAGTCCATTTGTATTGAAATTCAACCAATCAACATCAGTCAAGTCCTTTTTGGATGTACAGTGCCCTCCACAATCTAAGGATTATAAGCAAATTACAAGAAACAATTTTATGTTACCTTTTCTATTGTCTGAGGTATTTCAATTTTCAGGCCTCTCGGCTTCTCTTTATCACCACTCCTGAGGTCTCTCGGCCTTCTGTATCTTTCATCTGAGGTTTTCGGCCTTATTGGGACAAAACTAAGGCCGTTTTGAACCTCCTAAAATAGCCTCGGCCTTCTTCTTACAGGATTTTGGACTAGGGAATCTTGTGACCAGGAATAAGATAGGTAACCTTGATTACTTCTAGGGCATATTCCTTCAACATAGAGATTAGATAACTGAGGATTCTTTTTCCTTCAGCTTGACTTGTCAAGGTTGCTCTTTCACCCATGCTTTGATACCATATTGATTTTTCATAGGTCTTCTAAACTGATAATTACTACTTGTCATTTCTTAATTTAATATTTCTATCATTCACATTCGTCATAAAATAATTACACAAAAGACATTAACAGTAGAAACAAAATGCCAGCAGGATCATAAAGAGACAGCAAAACAAGAAACACAAGAATTTTACCTTGGGAAAACCCACATGGGATAAAAACACAGCAACCTTTTCCTTAGAGAAATTAGTCAATTCAACAAGAGATACAACCTTATCTTTCCAATAAAAACAAAGGTCAAACTGACCATAAATAGACCTAGGTCAAACTGACCATAAACAGACCTAGGTCAAACTTGGTCAAGCAAAATAAGTAGCCTCGTAAACTTGGTTCATTGTGCCTCATCGATTAGGTATTCTGCCCAAGAAACATCTCTGATCAGAATTCGGACTTCTGACTAGTTCAGAAATTCGGTCTTCTTGCTTCCTCGTTTCAATCTGCCTGTCTTTCTTCCTTCACTTGATCAGAAATAATGTGAATTGCCTTGAACAGGAGATGATCCGACTTTCTCTTTGAAGGAGGTCGAATGGTCTCTATATAGAAGTTAAATGAGCCTGAATAGACACGACTCTAGGGCTAGACCGACTTGAAGCCGACCTTTATTTTGGATGCAAAAATACATAATTTGAAAATTCAAATTTCCCTCTTTCTGAAGCCGACATGAACATGTCTTGAATATATTATTTCATGGCTAAAATAACAATTGAAGACTGACCATAGCCTCAAAAATTCAACAAGAATGACCAGGTTTGACTTGTGTAGATTATGTGGTCAGTTTGACCTAGTTTGACTAGAAAAATCAAAATTGGATAATTTCTCTAAGAAAAAGGTTGTTGGGTTTTTTCCTAGTCAGGTTTTTCCTAGGGTAAAAATTTGTGTCAATTGTGTTTAGCTGTCTTTTCATAATTCTACTATCATTATTATTTTATAATTGAGATTTTCTATGTATAATTATTTAATGATGAATGTGATACAAGAAAAATTACTTAAGAAATCAATGGAAGTAATTATCAGACTAGAAGATAATGAAAAATCAACAGCTGGGACAAACAAGAATTTGAAAACATCAACTTAGTTATGTAGATCAGCTATCTACCGTTTGGAGTAAAATAACTATACCTAATTATTAAATGGCATAGGTATGGCCGGGACATCATTTGCACAGAGAAATTCAGATGCCATTTAATTCAGTTCTGAACACATTGGGAAGATTCAAACACAAGAAAAACCTTTCAATAATGCTTCTAAGCTTTCCCGGAATATTTGTTTATACGGACTAGATTATGTCATTTTAACAAAGTACACTCTGAATTAAAGTTGAAACCACATATTTAATACTCAAATGAGTTTCTTGTTAAGGGCTGCGAATTACAGTACCTCGTAGTTGGTGAAGTGTTTGTTGGAGATGAAATAAGGGACCAGGTAAGGCTCGATGGGCAGAAATTGAGAGAAGAATGAATACGCAAGCAGAGATGCTAACAGGGACATTGGCACCTCCATTCTTCCCGGTTCCTTCAACGAACAATCATATCGAATCTATTGCGCAAATTCTGAATTTTATATAATGTGGGATGTCTTGTTTGATTCGTCATTCATTAATAATTAAAGAACCTGCCGGAATCGTTTTGGTTTAAATTAAAAGCAAAAGAAAATTTCCCTCTTCCAACCGATTTTTTTCTCAATTGAATTATGCTTTGTCCGAAAGCCCATAAATTCCGCCAAACTTAAAATAAAGTGTCCCATGGCTGCCAAGGAAGGTCGGAGCTTTGTGTTAGTTGGATAGCAGCCTCTGCTTTCCATTGCTCGACCACTTACTCTCGTATTTTTTACAGCCCTACTTCACTAATCCGAGGTTTATTTGCAAGGCATGTTCGGATTATTGAAAGAAGTGCAAGCATTTAAACCTGGAGAGCAAGTGGAAAAAGCTGTTTAATCAAAATACATGGAGACATTTTCCACCCACATTATATGTGATAAAAAGTTATACAAACACATCATTTAATCACAATTACAAAGTTTATATTTATTTTAATTTTGTATTGAGTAAAGGTTGAGAGGATCAAATTTTCTAGTTGCAAAATTCATTTTTTAGTGCAAAATTTGATAAAAGATTTGTATTTGGAGAGATCTTATCTCTCTTAAAATTTAATAAATCCAAAGTTAAAGTGGATCTACACTGGTTTAATTATTAGTAATTAATTATTACAATTATTAATTTTATTGTTTTATTTTATTTTTATTTTTATAATTTCATTGACTGAGCCAAAATGTTTGCATAACATTAGAGCATCTTTTCCATATCGAGTTGGAGAGTGTCTCTAAACCCAAAAATGTAATAAAATTAAATTAAAAAATAATAATAATAACTAGCAATTGCACCAGATGTTGCAAAGGAAACGTCATAAGGCATAAATTCGAAAAGCATTGCAACACATAAAAAATCATTGAAGATGAAAATTAGTATACAAAAATGCCATTCAAGGTATAAGAAATCACTTACATTATGTCAAATTGATAGATTCTATAACCTTTCCAACATAGATTGTATCTTAATCTTCAAAGATGGTCTTTCAAGATCCAATAGCAAATATTTGCTAGATTTTGAAAATATACAAGTAGTACATGACATCAGATATGCTAAATAAGATAATATTAATTCATGAACAATATGATGGTTATCTTTCCAAATCTAAATTTGTATCACAACCTCACAGATTTCAGACATCATCACATATTAGACGAAAATGAGCCAGACATCAGCTCCCAATTATTCATAACTTTTGGTGTAAAATCTACAACTTCGATGGGAAACTCTAGTGCAATGCAGTTGATGATGTTTAATATCTTCAATGTTTCCTCATAGAACATTATCTCTGAAATTGGAAAGAAACATTTTGAATTGCACTGACACTAACAACAATATATTATTTTAGTATTTTTCATTATCCCCTCAACAGTATAGAGTTTACATCTCGTGGTGGCCATAATTCTAATATGTAGTATAACTTCTTGTATATATCATCGATTTTTACTGACAAGTGCAACGAACTATTGTAACACTTTACATGGCGACGAACCCTCTGCATGGTTGAAGAAATTGAGTATTCATAGAATCCAATAAACCACCAACCACCTATAACTTGACCAACTCAAAAATACCCAACAACAAAAAAAACAAAACAAAACAAAAAACCTATAACAATGAACTACCCCCAAGACCCAGTGAAGTAATCCAATGTGTAGAATGTACATTTGAAACAAGATTGAGGGTGGTCAACTTGCAATCCTAATGTACCCTCTCTACAATGATGCTTGCTACAATTTCCAAATGCACATCAATGCCTATCCAAGAACTATTATTCAGTAAAACTAGACCATTTTAACCAAAGTGGATGATGCAATATGGTGCCTCAATTGTACTTGATGTGAATGTGAGGATAATATGACAAAAAAACTATTAATGTAATTCATTATCAATTTAGTAGTATTAATAAGTTGTAAGAGGTTGTTTTCCCACTTCTAATGAACTCATCATGACTTTTAAAAGTGATCGATGAAGACATTGGAGTTCCATGACCAAACGATTACATCAAAATATGACTAATTCACTTTGATAAAACCTCAACTACTATAAAGGAGAGTGTCTCATTATTACTCCCACTCATCTCGCTAAATCCTCAGCACATATTGTTTGATTTATTCCTCGACCAAGCAAGAGAACTACCGCCTTTCCCATATAGAATGAGAAATTTGGTCGTATTGATCTCACGATGCCAAGACCTAGTTCTGATGCCCACCATGGATGCGGGTTGATAGGTTCCCCTCTTCGAGCAAGAACGAAAGCCTAATCGTGGGAGAGTGCAACCCTTCCTTCTTTAATCCACTCATGTGCATCATCACTCAAGAAAGAATAGCAGGAAAATAGCACTTTCATGCATTATATATCTCATTCATTCATTATATATGAGCAATATTTGTGAAATGATATGAAATCACAAAGTGCACATGTCACCTTTCACATGCCTCATTGCCACACTTCATTTGGGATTGCAGACATCAATTCCCACACCCCCCTCATGCTTGCCTTCGTTTAAGTGCTAGTTTCTCTGCGTCCATCAGGGCACAACCTCCACAGATCCCCTAACCAGCTAGATACACTCACTCAAAGGAGAGAGAAGGTAAGGAGAAAGGTAAGAGATGGACTTCACTGTGAGAAATGAAAGGGAGAGATATTTTCATCTAGACCTCCTAATTACTTGTTCATTGAGGATCCATCACGACAGAAGATTCTAGAGAAGCCAAGGAGCACCCGTCGACCAGAGAACGAGACACTCACGGGCTACGTTATGTCTTATTTTCTTACATTTCACAAAGTTCCCAATTCTGGTTGAGTCGAGCAAGTAATATCATCCGTGGAGGGACTCTGGCTGGATAGGAAGAAAGAGGGTAGTTTATAATAAGGAATACCATGAAAACGAATGTCTCATTGTTACTCCCACTCATCTAGATGAATCCCCAACACACTCTGCTTGATTTAGTCCTTGACCAAGCAAGATATGACCTCGAATCCAATATTTTTTCTCTACGCAGGGAAAATGCGAGCCAAAGAAGGCTGTACTCAACAACAGGCGATAACTCTGATTAGAGATCAATATCTACACTAAAACTGATGCATCTAGTGAAAGCAATCAAATAGGAGTAGAAAACAACATCTACACTGAAATCAATGCATCTAGTGTGAGGTATTAAATAGGATTATAAATCAACATCTACATTGAAATCAATGCATGTAGTGCAAGCGATCAAATAGGATTGGAAATCAATAACTACACTGAAATAAATACATCTATTTTAGTGAAAACCCAAAATATTCACGACTTTCTAAATCTAACTTCTATGTATGTATTTGTCTTTGTGTGTCTCTTTCTTCTTTCCTCTCTCTCAGCCTTCCATTTTGTGTCTATCTCCCTCCCTTTAGCCTTCTCTCTCTCCCCCTCCCTCTCTCCTCTATCTCTCTCTCTCCACCTCTCCCTCCCTTTCTCTATCTTTCTCTTATTCTCTTTCCCCCCTGCCATCTATATCTATAACTGAATCCATCTCTCCTTATTTGTCTCTCTATCTCAACCCCCTAAACACGTCTCTCTCTCTCTCTTTCTCTCTCTCTCTCTCTCTCTCTCTCCATATATATCTTTCTTCCTCCCTCCCTCTCTTTTCCTCTCTCTTCTTCCCTCTCTCCCCCCTCCATCTATATCCCTATCCCCCCTTGTCTCTCCTTCTCACCCCCAAAACATACTCTCTCTCTCTCTCTCTCTCTCTCGCCCCTCGATCTATATCTCTATCTCCCTTTGTCTCTCTCTCTCCCTCTCCCTCTCTACATATCTATCTTTATTCCTCACTCCCTCTCTTTGCCTCCCTCTTCTTCCCTTTCACCCCCCTCCATTTATATCTCTATCTCCTCTTGTCTCTCCTTCTCACCCCCAAACATACTCTCTCTCTCTCTCTCTCTCTCATCACTACCTCTCCACCTTTCTCTCTCTAATATTTCTTCCCCTTCCAACTCCATTTCTCTCTCCCCATCTCTCTCTCCTCTCTTTCTTTCTTCCTCTCTCTCTCTTTCTCTCCCGCCCACCCCTACCCCCATCACACACTCTCTTTGTCTCTCCACCCTCCAACTTTGTCACTATCTCCGTCTCTCTCTCTCCTTCTTGCTCTCCCCTACTTCCCCCCTCCATATCTATGTCTCCTTGTCTCTGTCTTCCCCATTTTTCCCTATATCTATCCTCTCCTTTTCTCTCCCTTCCCTAATCTCCTCTCTCCCTCATTCCATATTCATCTCTCCCTTATCACTCTCTCTCTCTCTCTCTCTACCTCTATCTATCAATTTCTTTGTTCTACCCTCCCTCTATTTCCCCCATCCAACTCCATTTATCTCCCCATCTCTCTCTCTTCCCTCACAAGTCCCCTCTCTTTTCCTTCCTCTCTCTCCCTTTCTCTCCCACCTCCCTTTGTCTCTCCCCCCTATCACACGCTCTCTCTCTCTCTCCGACCTCCAACGTTGTCACTATCTCCCTCTCTCTCTCTCTCCTTCTCGCTCTCCCCCTTTCTCTCCTCTTCATATCTATGTCCCCTTGTCTCTATCTTCCCCTTCTTTCCCTATCTCTATCCTCTCCTTTTCTCTCCCTTCCCTCGTCACCTCTCTCCCTCATTCCATCTTTATCACTCCCTCTCTCTCTCCACCTCTATCTCTCAATGTCTTTTTTGTTCCCTCCCTCTCTTTCCCATTTCCAACTCCATATCTCACTCCCCCCTCTCTCTCCTCTCTCTCAAGTCCCCTCTCTTTTCCTTCCTCTCTCTCCCTTTATCTCCCACCTCCCTATGTGTCTCCCCTCCATCACGCACACACCCTCTCTCCACCCTCCAACTCTGTCACTATCCCCCTCTCTCTCTCTCCTTCTCTCTCTCCCCCTCTCTCCCCCTTCCATATCTATGTCTCCATGTCTCTCTCTTCACCTTCTTTCCTTATCTATATCATCTCATTTTCTCTCCATTCCCTCATCTCCTCTCTCCCTCATTCCATCTTCATCTCCCTCTATATCTATGTCTTTCTACCACATTTTATTCCCTCTCTCTTAAATATGATCTCATTCTATTTTATTTATAAAAAAAAAACAAAAACAAAGAACCATATTTGGTTGTAAAATATTAAACCTAAATTTTGGATCAATCACATCAAAGAAAATACAACAACAAAAAACTTAAAATAACTATGCACTATCTTTACTCTATTATTGTTAGACACTTTTCTTTCTCTCTTTGCTTGGATTTTTGGTTTAAATGCATCTATTTTGGTTATTTACAATATTATTTATATTGTATAAATTTCACATTTGTATATATAAAAGTATTATCATTTTTCATTTATTAAAACCCGAATTTAATCTCTATGGGAATATTTTTAGTAGTCTGAGTTTAGATATACCTCAAAAGTAATTATAAACTTTTTGCTTTTAGATTTAATTAAAAAATGTTATAAAATTAAATTAAAATAAAGTATTTATAAAATATTTTGATTTTGAAATAAGTTACGGTTTTTGGGCATGTGGTATTGATAACCCAATGGCTATGGTATTGTAACAATAATTTAAAGCATAGATCCATAACATAATAATCAAAAGCCTCGATGGCCCATGGTATTATGATTTTTCTCCTTTCTCTTTCCCTCCCTCCCTCTATCTTTCTCTCATGGGTATTGGGCCATGGTATTGTAAAAAAATCTATCTAGAAGTTAATAATACCCATGGTAAATATTCATGATTAAAAATCTTCTTATATTGTAAATATTATTATTTTTATGGTAAATTTAAAGATAGTTATTGAACCATTATTTTAATTTATATTGTAAAGTAGATGTTAATTTATAAGTATTATTTATGTTTTATATATTTTTAATGTGATATGTATATGATACTTTCTTTTATCAAATGGTTATTGAATCATCATTTTAATTTATACTGTAAAGTAGATGTTAATTTATAAGTACTATTTATGTTTTATATATTTTAATGTGGTATGTATATTATATTTTCTTTTATAAAAAATGGTTCCTAATTTTATTAATAAAAAATAAATTATTATATAAAAAATTATATTTAAAATTATCTCACATCTCAAAATTAACTTCTCACATCTAATGCTTTGTGGATGCAATTATTAAACTAATTACTATTTGAAAAAGAAAAATAATTTTATTAAATTATTTTTCAAATAACTTTTATATCAACTTTAATTATTAAACTAATTACTATTTGAAAAAGAAAAATAATTTTAAAAAATAAATAGTTTTATTAAATTCTTTTCAAATAATTTTTATATCAACTTTAATTTTTAAAATAACTCTGAAATGATTTTTTTCATTTATGCTTTGTAAACTTAACATAACAAAACATATAAAACATAAACTATAAATTCATTTTCAATTATTTATTAATTTTATATTGAAAAATAATTTATTTTATCTAAAAACTAAGTTATTTATTAATTTTATATGGAAAAATAATTTATTTTATCTTTGTTGAAAAACTAAGATCAATTTAACCCTGTAACCTTTCCCTTCAAATTTGATCCAGGCCCACCTGGAGGACATACCATCTGCAAGTATCTCGTTCAATGAATAAGACGTCTTAGCGTTTTCCCCTAGATTAGTCCAAGT
Organism: Pinus albicaulis; assembly: GCA_034641835.2. Classification (NCBI taxonomy): domain Eukaryota; kingdom Viridiplantae; phylum Streptophyta; class Pinopsida; order Pinales; family Pinaceae; genus Pinus; species Pinus albicaulis. The sequence continues at coordinate 514,652,458 of CM076583.1, forward strand.
TAAAAAAATAAAAATAAAAATAAAAAATTAGCGTTCTCCCTCCTTACCACCCCGTCACTCTTTGTGCAAGGGGCATGTCATGTCGGTATTTGGTTGCACGTTAATACTTTATTACAAAGAAAACATTTTTTTTTCTTGAGAATGCAAGAAAAAAAGCTAATACGTTCTTATACACGACTGGTTCAAATATTATATGATAAGAACGGTGATAGGTTGTTGAAATATTTTATCTTTTCTATGGTTAACATATAAAAGGAAAAGACAGAACACCCCTTATTAACTTAAACCCATTATATAAAGTAACAATGCAATGCAAAGAAAACTTGTGAAGGCAGGTATGATAATAGTGCCAAATGAAGTAGTAAGTGCCTTAGTATTGAGTTCTTTTCGTTGTTAGATTTTTAAGCCGAAGTCGTTTTTTCTATAAAGTTGGTTGGCAAACACTATTTAGCCCAGCCAATCCCCTCACTATTCATCACTTGTAAACATTTTTATCAAGCCCGATTTCTCTCCTGTTGCACCAAGTATGACTAATTGCTACAAGATCTTAAAGACTAGATTTTCAGGCATGGAAAAAAAAAAATTTCGTACAAGACATTTTTTAAATAAAATCCAAGGTCCAGTACATCATTTATACCTCAAAGAAAAACGTAAAATATCATCTCAAAGAATCTTTAAATTTTAATAAATTTCACAGGTAATAAAACAACAACAACAACAAAAATTCCCCCCCGAAAATGCATGGCCTATTGTTATGCAGGTAAATCCTCTCTGCGGACAGAGACAATCCCTCTAGCCCTAGAGTGGGTCTAGAAACAAAGGGACACGCTAAAGTGTTGCTTCTTAATTATTGAATGAACAAGGGACACGGTAGATCGACCTACCTGGAATCCAACGATGTCGTTGTTGCTGTAGTAGTGGTGGCCTCTCGCTCCAGCCTCGGCAAGTCACAATCCGTTCACCATTACGCTTGGATACCAGGTAGGTTGATCTACTGTGTCCCTTGTTCATTCATTTATTAGGAAGCAACACTTTAGCGTGTCCCTTTGTTTCTAGACCCACTCTAGGGCTAGAGGTATCGTCTCTGTCCACAGAAAGGATTTACCTACATAACAAATTGGCGACTCCACTAGGGAACATTACACAGACGATTTCTATTGACATTTCTGTTAACCCAAGAATTGTCGAGAACATCCATATTGGGGTTACTTGTTCCTCTGATGAAGTCCAAATTTATACTAGCCTTTTTTGCAAGTTCTGTGATGTCTTTGCATGGTCCTACGAAGAAATGCCCAGCATTAATCCTAGTATAGTGGTGCATGAAATTCCTACTTATCCCAGTTTGAAACCTATTCACCAGTGTCTTCGTTCGGTGCACCCTAGAAAAGCCGCTGCCATTAAAGTTAAAGTTGAAAAAATTCGTCGAGCTGGTTTTCTTTATCCGATTCCTTTGACAGAATGGGTCTCTAATATTGTTCTTATACATAAGAAGTAGGGAACTATTCGTGTTTGTCTTTATTATCGTGATATTAATCGAGCTTGTCCTAAGGATAATTATCCCACTCCCTTTATCGGTCAGATCATTGATGATTGTGCCGGGAGTGAGATATTTTCCTTAATGGATGGTTTTTCTGGTTACAATCAGATTAACATTCTCCCGACTGATCAACATAAGACTTCCTTTATCTATCCTTGGGGTACTTTCGCATATAAGAAGCTCCCTTTTGGTTTAAAGAATGATGGGGCTACGTTTCAGTGAGCAATGTCGTATGGTTTTCACGATATTTGACACATCATTCAGCCTTATCTGGATGACCTTCCCACTCATTCAGCGAAGTGTGTGGACCATCCTAGCCATCTTTGTCAGATTTTTCTTCGTTGTCGACGTTACAATATTCGGCTTAATCCGCACAAGTGCGTCTTCTGCATTGATTCCGGTAGACTCTTAGGGTTTATCGTATCCAAAGACGGAATTCACCTCGATCCTGTTAAGGTTGAGGCTATTATCAATCTCCCCTCTCCCTCCTCATTACATCAGTTGCAGAGTTTGCAAGGCAAGGATAATTTTCTACATCGTTTTATACCTAACTATGCTGAAGTGGCTAGAGGATATACGCGATTATTAAAGCAGGGCATCCCATTCTGTTGGGATGAGATTGCTCAAAAGTCTTTTGAGGCCGTGAAGACGTTGCTTTTCAACGCTTCTCTGTTGCGTCTTCCTAACTATCATCGTGATTTTCCCTTTATTTAGCCGCTGCTTTCAATAAAATTGCCATGGTTCTAGTACAAGACGATGATGACGGTAACGAGCATGTTATTTATTACTTGTCTCGTAACCTTCTCGACCCTGAGACGCGCTATGCACACGTCGAGAAGTTAGCGTTAGTTGTGGTTCAAGCCGTTCAACGTTTTCATCATTATATTATTTTGTGTACAATGATTGTGATTTCCGATTGCAACCCCATGACCTATATATTGTCTCGACAATTGTTGGGGGCAAATACTCAAAGTGGATTTTCATCCTCCAAGAGTTCGACTTGGAATTTACTGCTGCCAAGTCAAAGAAGTCATTAGTCTTTGCTGATTTGATTTGTTCCCTACCTTCAAACTCTCCTTTGCCTCGTTCTGAGGAATATATTCCAGACGATACACTTTTCTTGATTAGCATCATCGATTTGCGGTACGGTTATATCATCGTTTATCTCCAAACTTCTACTTTCGGATATGAGTGTACGAAGGATGACCGCCGACGCATCCGTCATAAGTCGTAACCTTATCGTATAGTCGGGGATACCCTCTATCGTGTCACAGTGGATTCCATTCTCCGTCAATGTTTGACCCTCGAGGAAGTTGAGAAAGTCCTCAATGATTGTCACAGCGGCGCCTGTGGCAGTCACATGTCTAGTTATGCCACTGCACAAAAGATTCTTCGTGCTGGTTATTTATGGCCTTCTATCTTCAAAGACTGCATTATCTTTTGTAGATGTCACAATTGCCAGGTTTATCAACGCAAGATGTGTGCGCCGCCTGTACCTCTTCATCCTGTCATTACTGTTGGTCCCTTTGCGAAGTGGGGCATCGATTTTATGACGTGTAACCCTCACTTGACCAGGTGGCATGCTTATATTATCGTAGTCGTGGACTACTTCACCAAATGGGCCGAAGCAATTCCTACAATTGCCTTTGACGGTAAGACAACTGCTCAATTCATATTCAATCACCTAATTGCTAGGTTTGGTGTCCCTCGAGCCATTGTTACCGATTACGGTTCCCATTTTCAGCATTACATGGTGGCCGAGTTGACTTCTAAGTTGGGTCTGCATCATGACAACTCAACGACGTACTATCCTCAGGCCAATGGCCAGGTTGAAGCCGTGAACAAAGTTCTTGTTACCATTCTTCAACGTATGATTGGGATCAATAAATCCAATTGGCATCTCATGTTATTTTCAACTCTTTGGGCGTACCGAACCTCCTTTAAGAGTGCAACCGGATTCACCCCTTTTCAGTTGGTTTATGGTATGGAAGCTACTCTTCCGATTGAATGCGAAATACCTTGGCTCAAGTTGGCTGTTGAATTACTGTCGAACACTTCACCCGAAGAAGAGCTTCTCCTTTATCTCGAAAGGTTAGATGAAACTCGCCGCTTTGCTGCTCTAGTTATTGAAGCACAGAAAAAGCGGGTCAAAGCTCATTTTGACCAATCAGTTTCCCCTCGTTCTTTCGTTGAAGGAGATCTCGTCCTCCTATACGACCAAGCTCATGATAAGCTAGGGGAAGGTAAATTTCAACCCATGTGGCATGGGCCTTACATTTTTAAACGTGTATTACATAATGGGGCCTATGAGCTCATTGATTACGAAGGTCATCCGTTATAACAACCCATAAATGGGTTGTATCTCAAAAGTATCATGCATGATTTGTGTACATAGGTGTTTTTTTTTTCATTTTTGTACATGTTTTGATTTGATGTGCTTTGCGAGCATTTTCCTGCTTATTTGGGTCTTATTTATTTGTGTAGATGTCTGTTACCTCTTATGTCGGTTTCGCGGATGGTGCTTCCCGTAGTACCAGGAATATGTCTTCAGCAACCTGGGTAATCTATGATCCTACTGGTGAGTTGATAAAACTGCAAGGTATTTGTCTAGGACGAACTACAAACAATGTTGTTTAATATAGTGCTATCCTTGAACTATTAACTGAGGCAATCAGTCTTGGCATATGCGCATTGCTTGTGAATCTAGATTCACAGCTTGTTGTTTTGCAACTTAATGGTCATTATTCAGTGAGAAACCCATACATTTTGAGATTGTATTTACATATTCGTTTGTTGGAAATACATTTTTATTTTATCACATATCAACATATTCCTAGTTGAATGAATGCATTAACCGATATAGTGGCTAACATTGTATTAGATAGACATTTGCGTAATTTGTAAAATCATCATCATGTGAAAAAGATCCATATAAAAAAATAACTATAACTATATGTATATATATATCACGTTTTTTCATCAGTGTGCATCATTCATTCAAAAAATATGTGTGTTTCTGCTACATCCTGAGACATCATGTCTCTAAAAAATGCAGATATAAAGCCTAGGTGTCTAATCGGTGTGATGCTCATGATAGCATGTCACGACCCATACAAGCTGCCTCAGCAAGCAGTGAATACGACTTGGCACCCCGACGGTATGTCTCTGGTAGGCGCGAGGAACGTCGTCGAATCGTGCATAATCCGGGACTCCATGTGTGATCCCCTCTACGTTGTGCACGAGCTCCTCTTCCTCGCTTCCCTCCCCATGAGGGTCGAAATCAAGAGGAATTTGCCTCGCTATTAGAGACCTGCCTGCGAGTCTATATGGGCTGACATATGCAAATACATGGATGTAATGTCAGAACATAGTTAAAAATTTCATAATACTCATGAAAAAGAAAAAAAGAAAAAAAAAAAGAGTCTTACCCAAATCTTCGTCCCGATTCTCTCCCTCCAGGAGTGGGAGGTCCGGATCACCAGTGAAATTTGTACCAAAGTAGGGCCAGTCCTCCATGATGATCAACTGTTGGTGGAGCCAATCAAATAAATCCGGTCTCCATGGCATCTGTTGACCGCCCCTTGCTCTTGGCATTAGAGCTGCCTGTCGGGCCATCCATGGTTCTCTCATTGGCGGTGTCGAGACTATGACCTCCTAATGCTGAAAAATTGGTATTCGTTCCAGGAAAAACGATATTAGGATAGACCCATAACCGAATTGCCTCAATTTTCCTTTCTTGCATTTTTTTAGTTGGCGTTTCATGTTTATTGTCACGGCTCCTGCCAATTGTAGATGATCGGTGTCAAACAGTCTATAGCAAGAAGAAACTGTGTTTTTGTTGCTTCGTCCGGTGCTTGCGATCCCGCAGCTCGTGTGATGGTATGTAGCACTACTTTTAGTGCTAATTCTGGGATAGTTTGGATATCAACTTTCCCACTCCTTGTTCCCTTCCGTGCCCCTCGACATACTCTGTTCATTACCATGGACATACTCTCCATGCAAGGTCAGGTACCGGTTAGGATCGGTGTTTCTCCCCTCTACGACAATCCTGTGATAATAGACGTCAAAAGCATCAATCTCAAGTTCCTGATCTCGAAGGATGAAATTTTCTTGGTCCTCATCCCACATGCTGATAAAATATTGTAACAGCTCTGGTTGAGCACGAAGACACGGTGTTAAGAACTTCTTCAGTCCACAGTCCCTGAGAGCTTCCATGCATCTCTCATTTTCCATGGCAAGTTCATCTTCTTCGTTGTGTTCCCGTTATTTCCATTCTATCACCATTTTGCCGCTTTTTACCTGTAAACACATTCATATGAATGGTATTAGCCTTTTTGGAACTTGATTTTGTGAATGATTGGGGTTTGTGGCTTTCATTTTGCACAAAAAATGGTTTGCGTTGTTGGCACGACTGTTTCCCAAACAATCGCGCCAATGGGCGCGCCTTAGTGTAAAAAATTGGTCAGTTGGTGCGACTCCGTGCCCGAAACCCGCGCCAACTGCCATGCCCTAATTTTCATATTTCCTCCCCCATAATTCAAAATTGGAAGTTGTAGGTAGTAATAAATGACTCAAAATGAAGAGAGAGATCTTGGCTCTTACCTGGAACTGACGGATTTGAGATTGGTCTGCTGGATTGTCCGCCATCGTCGCCGCAAAATCACACAGTAAAATGGGTAACTATTTGCTCCACAAGAGATAAAAAGTGAAAAGTAATTATTTTTACCATTTTTGGCATTTTATAACTTTTTACAACCCTAATTAGGTTTTAAGACATGTTTTTTGATTATTTTATTATATTATTTTCGAAAAATGGGTTTTACACATGTCTCTTGTGTAGCAACAGGTTTTTAGGACATAGTGATGAAGTAACGAGTTAAATTTTGTACTTTTTCGGACTCGGTAAAAACACAAAAAAGTCACTGTTGGAGTCATCTTTCAGCTCTTTTCTGACTCTAAAACTGAAAAGATTTCCGAGACTCTTGTCGTTTCGAACGCGTTAAATGGCTGTGAAGCAATATTTACCCAGTATACGTTTACCCCTTTTTCGGGCTGGGATAGACTATCCATGAAAAAGGAATACCTTAGCCTATCGCGACTAAGAGGTTCTTTCATATATTTTTTTCTACCTTTTCGGATCTGACAGACTATTTACGAAAAAATCCATGATGGAGTTTTCTTTTTTGACTTCTTTTCAAACCCTCTAAACATGAAAAGATGCCGAGTTCTCCCTTTGTCAGACTCGTTAAACCCTGATGACATTGGATTTCGTCGCCATGACGTTACTTGAGTTCCTCCTTCCTAGGGATCGTAAAATGTACTATGTTGGATTTGTCCAAAGGACAAACGTACAACACAAGCATATGCTATCCCCTTCAAGCTTGTTTTAAAAATAATTGGGGTACTCGCCATAAATGGTGGGGGAAAATGAAACCAAGTTTTAGTTATGTTGGCAATATGTCGCTCTTGAACATGGCACTTGTCTGCATTTGTGTCGAGTTGGGGACATCTCATTTCATAATTTTTGCCTCCATGGGTTTGGGTAATCTCTTTTGACCTCTCATCTACTCTTTGCCACGTCATCATGACCTCAGATCCTTTGATGTCAAATACTGCCAAATCTAGTGTTGTGCTGCTGATATGTTCAAGAGAAGTTTTCCTCTGTAGTTTTCAACCTCCCTCTGATTCTCTATTGGTCCTATTTCACTACTATCATGTTCCTCTGTCTCGTATCGATGATGTGGGAAACATTATGGCCCACCTTCGATCAGGTCACTTCCTGTCGACTTCAAATCATTATCCAAGGATTTGATCTAGAGACTCTGTTTTGGTACCTTGGAGCATGCATGCCTTAATGGCAGGTTTTTCACATTCGATGCAAGGTCCACATCATTGGCCTTCGATCGAGTGATTCTACGAATGTTCGATGCCAGATCACTATTCACATTCCGTGGATTGTACCGGTTGTACCTTGAGAGCCATTGTCATTATTGGTGGTTTCTCTCGTGCCTGTTAACAACTTTCATCATTGGCTGGTAATCAGGTGATTTTCTTGCATGTTCGACTTCAGCTCATATATTCTCATGCTTTAATTTGTACTTGTTCGGGTCGAGATGGAGCGCAAGACCCTGGATTTTGTCTGACAAAATCCAGGCTGTTGATTTTGGTGGATTATCATGACTTATTGCATGACTCTTTTGATCGGATGGCTGCGACCATACCTGAGTCTATTTGTTGATCCTTACTGCTGGATGGCTGCGTCCATACCTTGGATCTCAGTTTTTATATATACTCTATTATGGATGGTTGTGCCCATACCACATGTTCATGTATCATAGATATCAGTTGTATTCGTAATTGTAGGTTGTCTGACAACAGTGTTTGGTTTGAATGCGTTCTCATAAATCATTTCACCCCTCCCTATCCCTTGGACCTCATGCTTTACGGGGCATCTGTTACACAACATTTTTTCATTGTTCCTGCAATCCCCATCTCGCCCATTGGAGGGTCATTTCTGTGACCAATAAGCAGTGTAATACCTTACAAAAACCATCATTGTGTCCCTTTACATGAGAGTAACATTCCTTCTGTTGAGAATTCCCTGAGTAGAGACTCAAAAACCCTTATTTTTGCCTTGGTGCAGGTAATCAGTTATGCCCTCGCGCCGAAGAGGAATATTAACAATGGGCCTCGCGCCAGCTAGCGCTCTGTCCTAGTTTGCCACCCACACCAAGCTGTTTATGGAATGTTTTTTAAAAATAGAGGTGGAGATTCCACTCCAACCACCTCGAGGATGAGTCATTGGGAGTGGTTGAACTGATAAACCATGGACTACCTCCTTTAGGTTTATGGTTTCCACCTCTTATGGGAACTCCCTAAAGGATAGGCCTCCCTCCCACCTTTGTAGGGATCCTAACCTCCTCCTTTTCCTCTATAAAAGAAGTTATCTCTCTTAGTACAAGCTAGCTGAACTTGGATAATTAGACATATTATAGTTGAATTACTAGAGGAGATAGAATAAGAAAGAATTACGTTGAGGAAGCTTGAGTTTATGACTTTTGAGAGAGCTTGAATCCATGCCTTCATCCCATCCAAATTCCCTGACGATCATTTGAGACACGCTTCACTTGAACCCCGCTGGAGGAGACTGCGATGTCAAAGCATTGGTTGTAACTCTTCCTTCTATTCATTTAAATACATGAATACTGTTTGGTTCCACTGTTGTGTTATGATGCTTATTTAACGCAATATGTTTAGCCCTCTTTGACTGGTTAATAGTTATGAATGAAATTTTGTTATATTGTATGTTGTTCTTGTTTTTTGTTCGATGTGCAGGTATCCAAGCGTAATGGCGAAAAGACTGTGACTTGCTGAGGCAGAAGCAGGAGGCCACCACTACTATAGCAACAACGACAGCGTTGGATTCCAGGTAGGTCGATCTACCATGTCCCTTGTTCATTCAATAATTAGGAAGCAACACTTTAGCGTGTCCCTTTGTTTCTAGACCCACTCTAGGGCTAGAGGGATCGTCTCTGTCCGCAGAGAGGATTTACCTGCATAACACCTATCAGATGGATTATATCTGGTCTTACGGTAGAGAGACAGAGCGACTTAATTTAACCACTAAATATAAACTATATTTATCAACATTATAAGATTTTACAGCTACGTTTGATATTCTGGACGCTCCAAAATTGGAAGAAATTTACCATATTCCATGATGAAGAAATAAAAGACATGCTGAATAGGCTTAATTGTAAAAGAACTTAAATTTTGACCTACAAAAGAGATTCCATACAAAAAAAGCCACTAGAGAACAATAATCTATCAGCGTTTGTTTCCAAAAAGTATGGTATATTGAACAGATTTTACCAAATTTTAATGTGAAAATAGAGACCCTTTGTTTCACGGTTAGAAACTCTACACTATTTTATCTTTGGTACTCTAATAAATATATTCTGAACAATTCATGGATTTTGAAAAATAAACCGAATTCTATAATAAACAGTAAAAAATTGGCCAGACCTGACGAATCATGATTAATATTTTCTAAATAAAAGAAAAGAAATTTGGTGCAATCAACGAAATAACGAAGATGTGCCCATGGCAGCCTAGGTTTTACAGTCGACCCAGGGCCAGGGGTCGTCTGTGGCTCTTCAACCCTGAACCCACTGCAATGCTCCTCGCATCTGTGGTTCGAAGAGGTTTTCTCACATGGAGGCTCTTGATGGGGAGACAAAGGCTCCCACCCTTCTTCTCACTCACTTGCAAACAGTGAGTCAGCGGGATTTGACACTGCTACTCATAACGGTCCGAATGTGCAAGCCAACCCCACAGGAACACCTGACCCCCTAACAAACTCATAAACGAACAAAATTTCTCAGTGGAAATCATCCTCGTCAACACCCAAAGCGGCGGAAAGACCCAAGATCTACCTTCCAGCACAATGTATCAATGGCATAATACAATAAATGAAGGACCATGCGTTCATTGGCAATTTCATTTGCTTCTAGCCCAAAGAGAAAGGCCTTCTGGGCTGGATCGCTTCAAAGTGGAAGCCAAAATGGCAAATCGCTCTCCAACTAGGCCTGTAAAGTTTTTTCAAAATCATCCTCACATGCCCAGAGGACATGAATCGAATCATGGATGCGGGACCAAACTTCTTCAACTCAACATGACCTTTCCTCAGAAATTGGGTGGAAAGATTCAATCATGACAAAGAGGAATTTAATTGGGCATCGGTATGGATCATATTGTACTCCCTCCCTCAGGACTTCTGGGTTTATCTCTCCCTCAAATACATTAACAACCATCTAGGAGAATTCATCAAAATAGCAAAAGAGACCAAGATCAACTAATACACTGCCTATGCCAGGATCTGCGTATACATGCACATAGCCAATACCCACCCTAACTCGGTAAGTCTTCTCCACAATGATTTTGAATGGGTTCAAACAATTGACTATGAACATGTGCCTTTTCGATGTCGCAAATTTCATGAGAATGGACATCTCTTTAGGGATTGCCCCCTCAATCACAGCCAGAAACCCAAATCAGGCTCAGACAACATAGATTCGGACAGTTTCACAAAGATCACTAGCCGCAAACAACATGCAATAAAACCCACATCTGCCCCCAAGGCCTCACAACCCTCCACTAGCAACAAGTTTGACATTTTAGCCATTCAACCTTCCTAGAAAGCCCCTACAGCTTCACCTCCTGAGCCTCCCTTGAATCCAACCAATCCCCCTCTTGATGCCATCAATCCCCAGTCATCTCAGAACCACCCATCTGCTACCTCTCCTCCTGAAGAAAATCGGGCTCAAGCCTCGCATGAAAGTAGAGCCAACAAAGGGAAAAAAGTAGAGCTCGAGCAACCCTCTGCCATGGATGAAGAGCTGGAGAGCATCGACTTTGGAGAACTCGACATCCTATGCCTAGAAGAAACATGAAAAAGTAGATAATTTCACATGATTCCCACTCAGCAGATCCAATGTCTAGAGGAAGTTCTCTCCAGATCTCAAGAACTACCAACTCTTGGCATCCAAGGAGGTACCTTACTAGATACAAAAAAAATCATGAAAGAATCTAAAAAAAGAGGGAGGCGCACTGATTTGCAACGCCTCATCATGCTTTGAGGCTAGCTCATTGAATCGGGAAGATATCCCAAGTTAACCATATTTTACACCACCATTCCTCATGGTTATCAATGAAACCAAACTCATGGAACATCAGAGTGCTCAACAGCCCCTCCAAGCACCGTTTAATCAAGAAAAGAACTGCCCAAGAAAATCCCACCATCTTCTTTATGTAATAAACCAAATGTTCTAGCACCACCTTGAGCACCATTTTATCAAGATTATGGAATGGTTGCATTACCACAGCTGTAGACGCTCTTATTACCTTAAGAGGCCTAGATATTGCTTCGAGCCCTCTCCTAATCACTCTGACTAACCTTCATGCCTCTCACAATTTCATTCAGGCCTCTTTCCGTCTCCTAGGCACCAACATTCATAGCCATCTCGCTAATGTTTATTTCCCCCAACCAATAGCTCAAAAAATTTAACTCCTTAACTCCATTGCGAAAATTAACTCTCATCAAACCCACCCTCTCTGGGTTTTGGGCGGATATTTTAACATGGTCACCAGCTTGGAGGAAAAAATAGGATGGCGCTCCAAGATTGAAGAAGATAGCCACAGATTTAAGGAGTTCATTCACTTCAACCAACTCATCGATCTCCAAAATTACAATGGAACTCACACTTGGAACAATCATCGAGGAGTATCCCACCAAATAGCCTCGCGCCTTGACAGATTCCTCATTTCAGACAACTCCATCCATCTGGGTGGCGATATAGTCTCCACTATTTTGCCCGCTTCGGGATCTGATCATTGGCCTATACAACTGCAATGGTCTCGCCTTGGTGCAGCAAGCGACAAGCCCTTCCTCTTTGAACAATTTTGGTTAACACATCCTGGCTTCAAGGATTTTCTTAGCAATTGGTGGCACAACATCGCCCCGCAAATGTGCTCCGAAATGTTTCAATTCCAGTAGAAACTCAAATCCCTCAAAGTCTAACTCAAGCAATGGAATCAGTCATCCTTTGGTAACATCTTCAAAAATCAACTAGAGTTGGAAGCTCAAATGGATTGTCTCCGGCAAAATATCATTATGGAAGGTCGCATAGAAGCTCTCGCGGACGAGGAGACAGATCTAATGGGAAAATTGGAAGATCGCAGGAAACATGAGGAAAATATTTGGAAACAAAAATCCATAATTTGATGGCTCGAAGAGGGGGGAAAATACAAAAAATTTCCATCTCTCAACCATCCAATGCTGAATGGACAACCAAATCTCAATCCTCAAGAATGAACATGGGGACCGGCTCGAAGCAGACAATGATATTGAACAGGATTTGTTGGATTATTTCAAGGACACTCTCAAAGAACCCAACATAGATCGCCAACCTGCCATCAACAAAATTACTTAGCATATTCCAGGGATCATCATGGAGGATCACAATCAAATGTTGCAACGACCTACCACGCTGTAAGAGGTTGAACAAGCTATGTCACAGCTCAAATGTGGGAAAGCTCCAGGTCCAGATGGTTTCACCTCCAACTTCTTTCACTACTTTTGGGATGTGATCAAGCAAAAGGTCTGGCATCTGGTTGAATAATCTAGAAGCATGCATTGGGTTCTACCGGACCTCAACACCACCTTCAGCACCTTGATTCCAAAAGAGGAACAAGCTGCTACTCTAGGTAAGTATCACCCCATAGCCCTTTGCAAGTTCATTTACAAGATCATATCAAAAGTGATAGTCAACAGGCTCAAACCTCTCCTCCCACTGCTCATATCACCTGAGCAAACAGGATATGTGGAAGGAAGACAAATATTAGACGTTATCATCCTAACGCATGAATTCATCCACTCTCTGAAAATGCAGAAAAATCCAGGTATGCTTCTCAAAATCGATCTTGCCAAAACATTTGATAAACTCAGTTGGAATTATATCTGACATGTGCTCTTGGCCTTCAGCTTCAATCCCACCCAGATCAGATGGATCGTGAGTATGCTCTCGTCCACTTTTTTCTCCATTCTTATCAACGATTTACCCTCTCCCACATTCTCTCCCTCAAGAGGTATCCGTTAGGGTGACTATTACGTGGATTAACCACTATTGCAGACAAGAGCGATCTCCCTAGTACTGCAGCGAGTAACTAGAAACAAATATCCATTTGGAAACCTTTTCCTCTAGATTAATTTCATTTAAAAATCATTATAATAAATTAGAGAGGACATGCCCCTACCTTGAAATCCAACGTTTGATGTAGCCTTTTGTCCTGTCGCTCCAAAGTGATTTCTCCAAAGAGTAGAATTTGCAATCAAAGACAAGACAAGACAAAGAATCAAAGCATCTGCAATATATAATAATCGGAAAATGCTAATCCAACTTAGTGATCAAAGAGTCTAAGTATTGATGTTATTCCAAGAAGCATAGAAACAAATCAATGAGAAAAAGAGATTCATATGTATTATCTTGAATAAAAAGAGTAATCTTACAACCTGATGCCTTGATGTCATACAGATTTCTCTCGGGGTCTTGAACAATCGTTTCTCCTTCAGTCTGATAAGCCTTCCTCTCTGAATACCAGCATGGAGTTATAGACATAAGGGTGTGCTCATTCTCATGCCAACAACAACTCACTAGTGTAGAAAGTACGCACTCTTATGAAATCTCTTCGGCTTAAACTATATAAGTCAGTTTCTATCATTCACAATCTATGCGTGTCTACCCATCAACCTGAAACTTGAGCTCAATTTATAGGGAAATGGAGGTAGTTTCAGTTCCATGAAGAGGGGGATGGATTCCTCTAATGAAGGGATTTGAGCTTCATGGACCAAGAGATAAGCTCCATGAGTGGAGGGATAAAGCTCGAACTGATCGCGACTCTAGAAGATTCCAGTTGGGAGAATATTTGACCAACTAGGCTTATAGAATTTACTTTTTTTCTTTTATTTGCTTTTCACGGGGGTGCACAGGTAATAGTGGAAAAAAATGCAGGAGTTGCCACAATTTATGGACATAAAAACAACACATGTGCAGGGAAAGGCTAGAAAAACTGCGTAGGTAGAGTTTTAAGGGTTTTACAGAGCTTTTCTCCAATTACAAGACTTGATTTAGGAACATTGGTATTTTTTACCTCCAAGGGAACATGATATAGGTGATGATAGACCCATATGAACCTTCAAATGTCGTGGTGACAAAATGACCTGTAACATATTGCCCCTAAAGTGAAAAGATTGAGGTTATTCTGAAGAGTGAAGTGCTTTACCATTCCGAGGATTGGATTGGGGACACGAGTTGAAAACCTATAAAAACATTCAATGCAAACAAATATATATAAATCATTGTTGAGGTAGGCATTCCAATACTTAGATAAAAAATAACTAAATGTTCTGGTACAAATATGGTTTCAATATTACATCAAAATAAGACACAGCATGGGTGTAACCATCTATCATGAGTAGTCTACTATATCATGAATAATAAAACTCCTCCCAGCCTGGATGGTGGAAACTAGATCCAGGGTCTTGATTTTCGCTTCCCGAACTAATACGAATCTATCCATGCAATTGATCGTGTCGAAGTCGAACATGGTAGAAACCACTTGATTACCAGTCAATGATGTGAACCGTTAACAAGTGTGAGAGAAACCACCAATAATGATAATGGCTCTCAAAGTACTCCAGTACAATCTATGAAGTGTGAATGAATGATTTGCAGTCGAACATTCATAGAATTGTTTGATCGAAGGTCAATGATGCAACCTATCGTCGAAGGCGAGAAACCTACCATTAGGGCATGCAGATCCCAAGGTACTGATAGGATTCTAGATCAAATTTCTAGATGATGAGTTGGTGTCGATAGAAAGTGATCCTTCGCAGGAAAGCCCACGACACAAAAACATTAGATCAAGTTTTGAAGAAATATTTTGCAAGGACTGACTCACGGATGGTCAACGTGAGTGAAGACAAATGTTTGCAATGAATGGTTTATTTGAACTCTCTCTTGAACACATAATGACACTGTAGATGGCTTGGCAGCATTTGACCTAAAGGTAATACCCAGAAACCGACTAAATACTTTCAATGTGGTTTGATTAAATTTTAGACAAAGGATTTCCCAACCCAGGTACAAGTGTGACAAAGTGTCGTGTTCAAGAGTGGCATGCTGCAACAAGGGTGACAACTGGATTCTTTTTCTCTCTTTTTCCCCCACCATTATTGGAAACTACCTCTTTATTTTTTTTAAGCTTGAGGAGGTTAACATTTGCTTGTTTGTATAAGCTCATCCTTTGGATGATTCCATCTTAGTATTAAAATCAAACCCTAAGAAGGAGTGGTTCGGTCCTGTTGTAATTGACAGGTCCTTCACTGTTAAATTTAACGAGTCCAGTATAGGAGAAACTCAGCGTTTTTCAGTTTTAGGGAGTTAGAAGAAAAACATAAGTAAACTCCATGGTTATTCTTTTTCGTAAATTTAGTCTCTCAAGCCCAAAAAAGGATAAAATAATGCAGGAGAGCAATCTATTAACCATGATTAGTCAACGTATTCATTTTTCGTAATTAGTCCATTCCAGTCCGGAAAAGGGGTAAACTTATACTGAAAGGACGACTTTTCATTTACTTTAGCAAGTTTGAATAGTAAAGTACTCGGCGATATTTTCATATTTCGAGAGTCTGAAAAGGGCTTAAAAGAGGACTCCAGGGTTTCACTTTTTCGTATTTTTACAAAGCCCGAAAAAGTGATAAAAGTATACTCAATATCAAAATAGTTATTTTCACCAAAGATCCTATATCTTGTACAAAAACTCAAAATATTACAAATATCTGCTTCTGAAAGTAAAAATATTTAAAAATAAATAAAATAATAATATTTTATTCATTAAAAAATATAAAAAGGGATTGAAACAAGTCATTTTTACCTTTTGTTTCCAGAATAGTGCATAGAGAGCTTTTGGCAAAAAAACTTCCGGAGCAGATATCAGGAGAACCGACCGTTCATTTCTCAAACTGTCAGAACCAGGTAATCCACCTCATCCTTGGCTATGTTTTCATCCGTTTCATTTTTTATTTCGAGCTTTTATTTCATTTTTTGGGAAAAATTCATGTTTCAAAATACGCCCTCAGGGGTGCGCGGGAAATCCATGAGATAACCACGAACCCCAAAGATTTTTTAAAAGAAAAAACGTCAAGTTGCAACGGATTTTACGTGGAGTGCGTGCAGACGACCGCACTGTCTTCACATATAACCTGCACAGGCTCCGCGAACATTTTCAAAACTAAAAATTATTTTAAAAAATGGTTCAATTTTTCTTACAAATGGTTTTAACTATTTAATTTGTTGATTTGTAGGTTGTTTTAACCATGTTGGAGTGGCGAGAATGAGAACATGAGCTCTTAGATAATGAAGCCATGGATGACCATGCAACCATGTGTGCATTTAAAAACTGTGGTCTGTACAAATTCTGGGCTATTCAAGGAATGAAGGCGTTAATGACTTGGCTTGTGAATGCGTGGGACATTTAAGACCAATGTTTCGTAATTGGTGACCATCGACTCGAGATTGAGCTAGAAGACATATATTTCCTTATTGGATTATCTCGGAGAGGGAGAGACATATCATTATTTGGGACCAGATAGGGAGGTCTTCCCACTGCCCGCTACAAAGCTCAATATTGTAGCAATAATGCAGAGTTGAAGGATGGTCGCATAGATATCAAAACTATCTTGCGATTGGAACTTAAAGTCATAGAATTCACAGTGACTAGTTTGTGGGAGAGTGCAACTCCTCATGTGGCTACTAAATCACAGATGCAAACTGCAGTTGAGTGTTTAAGAGGAACTATATTCAACTGGTGTGAAGAAGTATTGGCCAATATGAAAGGCTAATTGACTAGAGCAAAGAATGTGAAGTTAAAAAACTTTGGATATGGCGCCATTATTATTTCATTTTCTCTAGAGAGAATTCCACTTCTTGCTCCTCAACTGATTCCAGTAGATCGTGGGACTCCCCAGGAACCTCGGATGGTGCAATGGGTAGCACTAATGGCTCGCCATGGTGGCAAGGGTGGTTTAGTATTTCGGTTTACTCTGGCTTATTTCATGTGGCTCACGAACCAAGTCTTCACCATTGAAGACTTTCCTTATGCAAGAATGAATTATAGGGGTGATCCTGAAACATCTTTTCCTCCAAGGGCATAGTGTGATGAGATAGGTTAGTGAATCATTTTGATGTTTTTAATCTAATTTTTATTTTATTTTTATCGTCCAATATCGACAAAAATATTTAAATACAGATGTCGGTCCATGACGACCAGCAAAGTTTCGTCGCTTTGATAGGCGAGAGGCACAACCCGTAGCACCTCCACAGGACCAAGCAAAAAATATTCTGGCAGACATGAAGCACAACCTTGAGAGGTTGACCATTGATATTGCTGAGACAGGAACTGTTGATACCCTCTCAGACTCCAGAGACACGTGACAGGTGTTCCAGGTCCATTCAGGAGATTTCTGTGCAAGGTGGCACGTGCTATAGTTGATTACCATGATCATCATCACAGATAGTTGATGGTCAATGTAGATCGACATTTATTTATTTATTTATTTTTATTTATATTATTATTTATTTATTTTTATTTTTTAAATTTTTTATTTTTTATTTTTTGTATCAGTATATATTAGATCATAAGGTGTTTGAACCTATGATCACAAACGATGTAATATTTTTTTAACACAAACTTATCTATCCTAATGATATTACTACTTTAGTTCTCTGAGTATCTTGTTCAACATGGATTGAATGTTGTTTTGATTTACTTTGTTAATGTTGCAAATGTCTATTTAAAACATGATTAGCTTATGCATCAGCCAATGTGTTTAAATTTCTTGAAATATGTTGATATTTGATATAATCAAATTGTCGTTCCAAGAGACGAACCTTCAAAAATAATCTTAACAACATTGGATTTCTAATTGCATAAACTCTGTTTAAATGTAATACAATGAGTTGTGAATCCAACCTAATGATCAAATGTCGAATACCAAATGAAATGGCGTCAGATAATAACTCAATGACTGCGCTATATTCTGCAATAATGTTCGTTGTTTGACCAAGGCATATCCCATGAATAGAAACCAACTCATCGGTGGGTGAATAGATAACCCAAGCCGTAGAAGAGATATTCTGTGTACTACGACAGGCACCATCAGCAAAACCATTGTATGTTTGAAGGGATGTCGACATCTGCAATATCGAGAGCAATCAATATAAGCAACGATAGTAGTAACAACAAAACTAATCTAGGCACACTTGTCTAATCTAAGGATAATTATTCTAAAAAGTAACTATTGTACAAGAGATATCTTCACACGAAAGTTAAGCATAACATCTCTTAAGATAAAGACCATTTTTGGGTTTATCTAAAGAGACCTTGCCATAATCAATTAATTCATAGGCTCCTTTTGCAAGCACACGCTTGACAATATGGGGACCATGCCACATCGATTTGAATTTACCAGCACCTAGCTTATTGTTAGCTTGATCGTATACTAAAACTAGGTCACCTTTTGAATGAATGCGAGGGTTAACACTTTGATCATACTGAGCTTTCACACATTTTTTGTGAGCTCCGGCAGCCAATGCAGTTGTGCGTCGAGTCTCTTCTAATTGTGCTAAGTATAGAAAGTGTTTCTCCTCTTCAGAGGAAGCTGGTAACAACTTAATGGCTAATTTGAGTGATGGTATTTCGCATTCAATGGGTAGCACAATTTATAAACCATAGATAATTGAAAAGGAGTGAACCCTATAGCAGTTTTTGCAGAGGTTCGGTATGCCCATAATGCCAAAAAAAACATGGTATGCCAATTCGATTTATGAGTCCCGAAAATCCATTTAATCATGGTGTTTAAAACCTTGTTGACGGCCTCAACTTGACCATTAGTCTCTGGGTGATACGGAGTAGAATTATCATGGTGTAGGCCAAGTTGGTCGGAAAGTTTAGTCATCATAATATTTCGAAAATGACTCCCATCATCTGTGATAATAGCTTGAGGTATGCCGAAACGAGCAATCACATGATTGAATACGAAAGTAGTTGTAGTTTTTCCATCAACCGCGACTGTAGGCATCACCTCAGCCCATTTGGTAAAGTAATCTACGGCAAGAAAAATATACCCATGCCCCTCGGCCGAGTGAGGGTTACATGTAATGAAATCAATGCTCCATTTCGAAAAAGGACCGACAACAATGATTAGGTGAAGAGGAGATGGAGGTGCACACATATTTCAATAAAAAAAATTGGCAGTTGTGGCATTTTCGGACTGCAATGATACAATCTTTGAATAAAGACAACCAAAAATAACCAGCGCGCAATATCTTTTGGGTTGTGGAATACCCAGACATATGATCACCACACGCTCCAGAGTGGTAATCATTTAAAACCTTTTCAACCTCTTTGTGAGTTATACAACGTCGAAAAATAGAATATGCACCACAACGATAAAGAGTGTCGCCAACAATATTGTATTGCTGGGATTGATATCGGATTCTCCGTCGATCTGAATGTGAAAGCTCTGGGTGAAAGGTTTTGATATCTCCATACCATGGGTCTAAAGTACTGATGAGAAACATAGATTAATTAGCAATTGGATTCTCTACCACAGTTTCTATCTCAGTATTGGGAAAGTCACACATAATCTCAACAAACACTAGTGATTTCTTTGACTTGGAATTCTCAAATTCGAAATCAAACTCTTATAGGATGACAATCCATTTGTAGTATTTTTCCCTGAGTAATTGTTTTGTCAAGATATACATCATCGGGTTGCAATTAGATATCACTGTTTTTTTACGTAAGAGTATGTAGTGATGGAATCGTTGGACAACTTGAACTGCTGCCAAGGCCAATTTCTCCACATGTGAATATTTGATTTCCATCGGGTTGAGATTCTAGCTTAGGTAATAGATCACATGTTCATTGTGAGATTCATCTTCTTGAACCAAGACCATTCCAATTGTGGAATCATAGGTAGCTAAGTATAAAAATTAATCCTGGTGGTAATTGGGTGGATGCAATAACGATGCATGGGTCAACACGTTTTTTATTGCATCAAAAGATTTGTCAGCAATCTCATCCCAAATAAAAGGAACACTTTGTTTCAACAACTGGGTAAAACCTTTTTTTAACTCAGCATAGTTCGGGATAAACCTACGTACAAAATTTACTTTCCCTTACAAACTCTGGACTTGGAGAAGAAGGGAAGGAGGAGGTAAATTGATGATAGCCTCAACCTTCGAAGGGTCGACATGAATGCCATCTTTCGAAATGATGAATCCAAGTAATCATCCTGATTGTACACAAAAAACACATTTGTGTGGATTCAAACGAATTTTGTAATGCCTACATCTCATGAAGATAGCTCGTAAGTGTGTAGGATGATCTTCTCTGCATAAAGAATGAGTAGGTAAATCATCCAGATAAGGCTGTACAATATTTTTGATATCATGAAAAGCATAAGACATAGCTCTTTGAGAAGTTGCACCAGCATTTTTTAGTCTGAAAGGTAATTTGCAATAAGAAAATGTGCCCCAAGGACATATAAATGTTGTTTTTGGTTGATTGGCAGGGAGTATATTGATTTGATTATAGCCAGAAAAATCATCCATAAATGAGAATATTTCATTTCCGGCACAATCATCAATAATTTGGTCGAAATAGGGTGTAGGATAGTTGTCTTTTGGACACGCCTTGTTAATGTCCCTATAATCGATGCATACTCTTATAGTCCCTTGTTTCTTCGTAACAGGAACTATGTTAGATACCCAATATGTCAATGGATAAATAAATCCTGCTTGTAATAGCTTCTCAACTTCAGCTTTAATAGCTACAACTTTCCGCGGATGTATTGGACGCAATCTCTGTCTAATAGGCTTAGCATCCGGGTATGTCTTAATTTCATGAATTACAATCTTAGGATCAATTCCTAGCATCTCTTCGTAAGACCAGGCAAAGATGTCTTAGAATTCTTGAAATAGGGCTTTGTAAGTGTTAATATCTTCCATCGAACAAGAAGCACCTATATGAATGTTTTCAATAATTCCAGGTTTAACTGATATGTAGATAGGAACTGTTGTAGAAATTTTTTCCAAATTAGTCTCAGAATTTGAATATGTAATCGATGTGGGATTATGTGGTTCCTTGACATAATAAATCATAAAAATAGATGAAAATTCATTTTCAAACTTATCAATATCAGGTAAAAATGAAGATCTATAATGTAGATCATCCCAGGGTAATTCGTCCGATGACAACATTTCCCGAATACTTTCTTCAATGTTAAATACATGTTGAAAGGGATCTGAAAATGATGTCAAGGTTGAGCTTGATAGAGAAGATGATTCTTCGCTCATCACATTAATTTGATCAAGAATAGTTGAAGGTGTGTCAGAATACGATTTTGCTGCTACATATGTCGTTTCAAAAGGACTCAAGGGCATCTTGCCATTGAAAAAATCCAATTATGATTCTGAAGGCACTACCCATGTGTCATCAAATGGTATAGTTCTTGATGAGATCATATTAATGTTGGAAATTGTTCACGGTACGTTGGGTGGAGACATATGAATTTTCCCATGAGAGCAGAATCATTCACTAATCCTACACCTACATCTTTGTATGGGATAACCATTTTTCCAACATGCTGGATGTTGTCTGTAGAAGTAGGGACTGATGAAAAGTATGACAATTGATCGATTTTCACAATCTTTCCTTTATTAAGAAACATTATTACCCGAAATACTGATGAAACTACAACAATCATGGCATAAGACCAACTACGACCCAAAATAAGGTTGTAATTGAGAGGGGCATCAATAACTTCCACCTAGAGATTAATGGTTTTTCCTTCTACTTCTATAGGTAGATCCTGTAGTACTCCGTATGGATGAAATCCACTTCCATCAAAGGCTTTAAGGATAGTCGGTGATTGTTGAGTGCTGGAAAACCAAGGGTTTTCCAACAGTTTAACGACATTATACACGTAGATTCCCCCTCATCAATTATAGTATGAAAAACTCATCTCGATTTGAATAATACTGGAATCTGAAAAGCCATATGATGAGGGAGCCTTGGTGTAAAATTTTTGAGATCAAATACCATGAGGTTCGAATCCTGAGGATAAATAGCTCTGATAGCTAATAATAGTAATTTCCTTTGTGCTGGACACGATTGTAGCACTTCTAAGGCCAACATTGCTGAAGGGGATATCGCCAAATCCTCAACAATGTTGTAATTCTGAGAAGCTCTCACATGTGGATTGAAAGCTGACTCTCGAAGAACACCTTTAGTAGGCAGTTTAATCACTAAATCAGGATTAGGTTTCTCTATTTGAAGAGGTTCATAAACTAAACGAGGTATGGCTGGTGTTTGACTAGAATGTTCTATCTCTTTACCAGTTCCAGGATTTTTAGTTCCATAGTCTTGAGATCGCGTCGCAACCATGACTTGAGACATCATTAAAATATCTGCCAATGAATTTGAAGAAGATCCTATCATTTTACTATCTTGAGTGGGAAAAGGATCCTTCAAGACAACGGGTGTGGGTGAACCTTTGACAAACTTGGAGACCTAGGACCAATTTGGACACTCTTTAGTATAGTGATCCTCGTCACAAATAAGACAAGGATAATGAGGTTTCTGATTTTCGTTAGATGGTTAATTTTTTTCTGTTTTCTCTTTGGGAGATGTATTTTTTTGTTTGTATTCTTTCCTTTCTTCTTATTGTCGGTTTTAGTTTTAGCTGTGGATGAATCTACAACATGAATGTTGGAAAAATTTTCAAGGGAAGAATCTCCTTTAGGTGAATCTAGTAAAGTTATGATGGGAGAAGTAGGTTTAAATGACTTCTTCTTACTCTTGTTAGCACTAAATGTACCAATCACACTGTCTATAGAATGAGAACCAAAAGGAGTTGCAGTTATTTGACATGGATGTGGCAAGTCAGGAATTTTTTCGTATAAAGTACCAGACTTTGTATATACAAGGTCTAAGTACTGTGCTTGAGCTATGAACTGTTCTTCTGTAACAACGCCTCCCTTAGCTACATATTCAGTGATCTTTATAATTAATGATTTGATAAACCATTATGCTAATATTTGATCCAGAATGAAAAATTTCACTAAACATCATCTACGTCTCCATTCATGCATGTGATCCAAAATGTACGTAGACATACTTTGTTTTAATGAAGTTAAGAGTTTTGTGCCATTTTCATAATGGACTAGCAACTGAAAATGAGTTAGGAAAGTTGTTGCTAATGCGTTGAAATTGTTGAAAGATCCACGTGGTAGTTAAATATACCACTTTGCAGCTAAGCCTATCAATGTTATTTGAAACAATCTTAATAGAATGGAATCATTGATTAAAGAGTTGGATGCACACAAAAGGTGGTAAGTCATTACATGATTTGAGGGGTCTTCTCCTGATTTACCTTCAAACTTAGGAATATCAATGGGCAACTTATTTGGCATTGGCGGCCAAAACGAAAGATAATAAATCAGATCGTTTGTGAAGCGCGACAAATCTAACAAGTCCAAAGTTGCAATGAATGGTAACCGACGGTTAGGGTCTTGTTGAGAAAACTGATAACCTTGAGGAACGATACCAGTACCTAAAGGTGGATATCCAGGGTAGCCTGGAATAGCCTGTGCAGTTGGAATTGGAATACCTCTAGGATAACCAGGGCTAGCCATACCAAACTGAGGTTGAGCTGGTATTTGATATGTATAACCAGGGTATGGTTGAATTTGGTAGACTAGATTTGGTCCTACGGGTCCATATTGAAATTTCCCCTGATACGGTTGATTAACAAACTGACCTATATAAGGTTGTCTTGTTGGAATTGTAGTGGTACCAGGTTGTCCTGCAGAGGTTTGAACAGTAGACTGAACCGTAGGTCCAGTTTGATGAGCAGTGACTTGAGGGATTTCCTGTGATATAGTTGATGTCGTTGTTTGAGGGAATGTAGTAATAGGGACTTGGGAAACTCCAGGGATAGGTGTACTTGGTTGTTGAACATAATTTTGTACAACACATTGGACAGGAGTCCTATGCGTACTCAGACCAGGTTGCTGATTACTAGGTACATATACCTTAGGTGAAATTTGAAGCGTAGTTTGGACAGGTTGTTGGATTTTGGTATAACCAAATTGACCAGTTGGCTGACCAGGATGATTATAAGGTACTTGCATAGTAGGTTGCAAATTCTATTGTTCAACGATGGGTTCCACACTGTGTTTACTCCAGGATAAGGAGCTCTCATCAAGGGTTTTGGTGCGTAATGTTGACCATAACCAAGTTGAGGAATTTGAACTTAAGTTTGATAATTTGCTGGATAATTTCTAGTAAAATGTTGACCTCCTTGAAAGGATTGTTGCTCATGATAAAAAAATTTCCCCAAAGGAGGCTGATGTCCTTGAATAGGTTGTGGCCCTGGCATAGGGTATTGCACTTGAAGAGGTTGTGGCCCTGGGATAGAGTACTTACCTTGAAGAGGTTGTTCTTGAGGAGAATACTGCCCCCCAGGCAGTAAATTGCTACCTTGAGGGTCAGGTAAAAGAATGTTTCCACACATCATGTAGACTTGTTCCATTGTCAAAATTTTGGTGTCAGATTCATTGGGACCAGTTGATTGTGTAAGTTTTTCAGAAGAGGAGATGCTCCTGAGAAAGTACCAGAGAGTGACTGGTATCCAGTAGGAACTGATGGATCACCATACAAAAAAGTTTTTGGAGATGAAGAAAACATGGATGACTCACCATACATGTTTGATGAAGGCATGTAACTACCTTTGGGTATGGAGTAAAAAGGAATACAGGGTGGCGAATAATTGAGACCAGAATTATGTAGAAAGTTCATTAACTGAGAATACCAAGGGTCCAATTTAAAAGGGTTTTAAGGGTAAATCGGTTCACTATACCTTAGATCTAAATATTCTTGACGCGAAGGAAGTACAACCTCTTATTTCGTATCAGTAACCTCTTCGATACTAATCAGGCCAGGAGGAAGGTTCTCAATGATGCAAAACTTCACTCAAAGTGAACGAGGACGACCAAGTGTTCGGGTTATGAACTCCGAAGTTGACTCAGATGAAGTAGATTCAGTTTCAGGTTCAGATATCTCGGGTCCAATAAGTTGACTATCTGAAAATTCACCGGTTGTAGACTCAACTGTGATTAATTCTGAAATTTCTGGCTGTTCTTCCGTCTGAGGTTGATTTACTTTGTAATCATGATGTATAATTATTGATGTTTCCTCTTGTTCAATAGATCCGGTTCCTGATTGTGGAGCTCTTTCAGATTTAAGTTTTTGTAATTGACCTGGTGTGTACTCAGGGGTTTTCCCCTGCATTCTATGAGAGTGTCTCGGTAATTCAGCCATGGTTAATGTTTTAACACACGAAGTAAAAAACAAAATCAATAAAATAGACCTAAGGTTGCTAAGGAAACAAGAAAATTAAACACATGCCTACAAAATATAAAAGACAATCCACACACAAACAATATATTTCCACACTAAAAACACTAGTTGGTGATGAAATCCAACATCGTAGAATTTTAATGTGGAAAAATTAGCAGTTGGAATAGTTACCCTGACAACCTGCTTAATGAAATAGTCTGGTGCAAGTCCCTCCACTCATGCCATCTCAAAGTGAAGAGTACCCTTCAGAAAGTCCAAGTGAGTATAGCCGACGTCTGTTCCAGGGACAGTGGGACCTTCCCTCCACCGTCATATTTGGAGAAAATCTTGAAGATTATGATCAGTAAGGTCACCAATGGAAACAAATGTACCTGGGGGAATAGTCTACGATCCAATATACACACAAGGGCAGAGTATCAAGCTCAATCCCCTTCAAGGTTCCTCGACATGGTAAATCTGAGGTTTTCCAACAAGTGAACCCAGGCTCCTCGACAATGGTTAATCTGAGGTTTACCATTTGTATTACGTGCAAATTTTCTATGTTTTCCAATGAGATAGGTACGATTACCTCACTAGGTCCGACATGATCTTGTGCTTGACTCTTTTAAGAAGAGCTTCCCAAAGCACAAATGCAGCAATTGGATTTTCCTACCGCAAGATTCTACTTGTTTGTTTAAATTGTTTTGGAATGTTTATTACAACCTATTCCAAAACACTAGCCTAAGTTATGTTGGTGGAATAAGCCCTAGAAAATGTAAAATATTTAGATTGATTTTATTAAGGCGTTGTATTAATTTGGCTGTTGTTTAAGACAAAGGGTATGGAGGAAACTTTAATTTTTGACCCAACTCAAAAATACTCTAAATGATAAATGAAACTCTTTCTTTTCGATGAATATTATTTAAGGGAAAGTTGAGAGATTTATCAATTTTCAAAACAAAAATTCTTTAATTCATAAACAAAATCCTTTTAAAAAAGAAGACGATTTCATAAAGAAATAAATTTGCAAGAATGATCAATTACTCTTTTGAAATGAAATTCCTTGAACAATCAAATCAAAAACTACAATTCAATAAAAAATTAATTTCCAAAGGAAATCAATCTCTAAAAACTCTAAAAGCATAAATTTCAAAATCAAAGAAAATTCTAATTCTGAAGTCTATCTAGAATGTTTGAGGATGATTTCTCCTAGTTTTTTATTAGACTAAGAAAATTTCCACTTATCTCAACCGAAATGAAAAACATACAAAAGTGCTTTGGTTTTATATCAAGTTTCAATATGCTAGAAAAGGAAAAGGGAATTAATTTTCATAAAAGTAAGGTTTGTAATGATTCTAATGGCTCAAAAAGACAATATCATCATACCAGTAAGTTGAGGCAAGTGAAGGCATATTTTGTATAGAGAAACAATAAACTAGGGCAAACTTTCACTTATAAAATGTAAGCAGGATGATAAATCACACAAACGCAAAATTTTCCGAAAAGAAATTATCACACAAGATTTAACAACTAAGATAGATCAGGGAAAACATAAAGAATCAGGTTATCTGGCTCTAAAAAAGAGAAATTTATTTTTTTTCAAAAATTTTCCGGGGGTGCGCAGTTTATAGTGGAAAACAGAGCGCATGTGCACTGAATTGAACTAAAACCTCTGCACGTTGCTGCACTGTTTTCTGTTGAAAACCCCGTAGGCATGGAAAAAACTTGGAAAAAATAAATAATAAGATTTATTTTTTAGGGATTCTTAAAATTTATCTACCCATCCAGACCCAGAGAAGTAAAAATAAAAAAAAAATTAAAATTCAAACCGAAAATAAAGAAAGCTAAGTTCTAGTCTCCCACTGTGGTCACCATTTTTCTACATGGATTAATCCCTCTTGCGGACAAGAGAGATATCCCTAGTACTCCAGCGAGTAACTAGAAACAAAGATCCATTTGGAAACCTTTTCCTCTAGATTAATTGCATTTCAGAATTATTATAATAAAGTAGAGAGGACATGCCCCTACCTTGAAATCCAAGCATTTGATGTAGCCTTTTGTCGTGTCGCTCCAAAGTGATTTCTCCAAAGAGTAGAACCTGCAATCAAAGACAAGACAAAGAATCAAAGCATCTGCAATATATAATAATTGGATCCAACTTAGTGATCAAGGATTGTAAGTATTGATGGTATTCCAATAAGCATAGAAAAAAAATCAATGAGAAAAAGAGATCCATATGTATTATCTTGGATAAAACACTACAAGGAAAAGACCTTCTAGTGGAGGTTATAAAGGAGGTTTTTAGTGTTATAAAATTGGCCAAAATTGTCAAAAAAAACATATGCTACCACATCTGTTTATGGTTACGGAGGTTTTGGCGGAGCTTTTAACGAAAATTAAACATAACTAAAAAAAATGGGCGGCCAGAGGTTATTACAGATGTTTTTTTCCTCGATGCACTAATCAGCCTTTAATGCACCGGTGTGTACCTATAGAAGGTGCCCCGGGGCGGTCGAAGAAGAATGCACCAGGTCGTTAAGATATAAAACAACATCAGGCGTAGTGTTGGTGATACAACGCACGGGGCCGTTCTAATTGGCCTTGGGATTTGAGCAGTGCCCATAGGTCGTATCAACATGTTGGTGCGTAGACTTATAGAAACGCATCGGTGCGCCCTTTCACACAAATGCACCAAGATTTATAATTGGTATCGGTATTCGTGCAGTGCAAATATGTCGTACAAATACACCGATGCGTATAGACACTTAAACGGCTCGGTGCGCAGTATCACACAAATGCACTGAGATTTATAATTGGTATCGGTATTCGTGCGATGCCTATAGGTCGTCCAAATGCAGCGGTGCGTATAGACACAAAAACGCCTCGGTGCATCGTATCACACAAACGCACCGAGATTTATAATTGGTATCTGTATTCGTGTGGTGCTAATAGGTCGTAAAACGGCACTGGTGCATATATAGACATAAACGCACCGGAGCGCCTTACCGTAAAAATGCCTCGATATTTTTAACCAGTTTTGGTATTTGTGCGGCGCCCATAGGTCATAAAAACACACCGGTGCGCTGAAGAATACAAGCGCACCAATATAAGAATACACTTACCGTTTTTCATTTTGTATTTTTTAGAAACATCGACCTGTGACAGTGCAATTATTGTGATTGTTTTAAATTCATTATTCATCAAAAGTCAACACATCTTATAACAATATTCATATTAATTAATTTTTTATTAATGCATTTGAATGTGATGTTTGGATTAATTTGTTATATCATATCATAATTATTGTGGTTTTTTAAAATTCATTATTCACCAAAAGTCGACACATATATATCTTATAACAATATTCATATGAATTAATTTTTTTTTAGTGCATTTGAGAACGACAATGGAGAACACAATAGCGACAATAGAGAACACAATAGAATAAATTAAAACATTTTTTATTTTATATATATATATATATAAGACATTCTTTGTCATACAAAATGGGACAGTTATTGGTATCCCTTTATTTTTCAATTGGGACACTATGTCCATTACATTAAAGAAAATGTCTGATTTCATAGACATTTTTCAAAAAATACAACGCCTTGCTTTGATATCCAAACATAGTGATCATCATTCTTCGCTTGAACTGCTGTCACTGCTAGAGCTACTTCCATGACTTGGGGTTATTTTCAGGAATGTTTTGTTCATGGTGTTGATTGTTTTCTTCTTCTTCACCTTCCATCTACAAACATAAAAATAAACTGTAATGAGTGTATATACATTGGTGAGAATAATGAAAATTGCAATATTAAATAATATACATCAATGTAAATCGAAAAGAAATGACGTACCAATGCAATAATTGACTCATAAACTATACACATTCTTTCAAAACCATGTAACATGCCATCTTTCAAGATTTGATCTGTTGGCGCAGTGCCATACTTTGTTTCCTGCAAGTTTTATACCCCATAACAAATCATATATTTAATATAAAAGATTTATTTTTTCTATTAATTATAGACGGAGCTAAGTAAAACAAGATCAATAGATGCTTACAAATTCCACAATTAAGTTTTGATATGCCAACATATACTCACAACCCATATTTAACCTAATTTCAATCAATTCCTCTGATGGTTCTTCTTTGTATGTTAGCACCTGTTTGAAGACATTCAATGATGATTTTTGTAAAACAACTTAAAAAATACAAAAATGAAATCTAGTTAAGTTGTTATAAGGAAGTAACAATTACTCACCAACTTAGATATCAATCATTTTCTTCCTTGTCGTCCTGTTTTATGTGTTGAATGGGTTCCATTTTCTTTTATTTTCTGCAAGAAAATACTTGAAAATTAATATTTAATGCTAAATTATTTATTTATTGTACCTAATGATCGAAAAATTCAATGATTACATATTACATTTGAAGCACATTGTTGTTGAGATGGCTCCTCCCGCGATGCAATTTTGTCCATTTCTTTGACCATCTCCTTGTACACCTTTTTGGACATTCCTACTGGCATATTTCTGATATCAGCTCGTTCATCTTTTGAGATTTTCATAATCTTCCTGAAAATATAACATGACAATAAACTATTTAATTTTTAAATTGATACATGAAAAGTAAGTATAACAAAAGTGATATTTATAAATAATTCTAGACAAACATTTAAAGGAATATTACTTTTTCATTCCTTCTTTTTGGTTGTTGTATGTTTTTGCTATTAAAAGTCTGACATGTCTCATTGACCAATTCTCTGGAAACTCTTCCTGTAGTTTAGATAAAATTTGGTTCTTGGAATCATTAGATTGGTTTTTTTATTGTAAGTGGAAAGAACGTCTATACATTCGTTCCAATAGATCCCTCAAACTTTTGTAAAAGTTTTTCCCCCTTTCGTTAACCTCTAGCACCACTCCAGATGAGCTAAGGAGCAATTCATTTTCATTTGCATGTTCTATTTTATTTTCTTTTCTTAGAACATCATTCCTTTTATGAGTTGTTGGTCCCTGTATAACATTAAACAGATGTGAATTAATAGACTGTTTCACACATATTATCGAATAATTTTAATTATATCATTAATGAAAACTAAAAAAAGAAACTCATATTGGATCGATAGTATTTTTTCATTCACCTGATTCATCATTTTGCAATTTTTTCATCAAAATTTTACGCTCTTCTGGTCCTAGATCAAAAATAAATGTATCGAGAGTCGTCATTTTGTGGCTCTGCATGATACACAGTAAACAATACATATTAGTTAAACTTACATATAGTTCAAAAATAATATTAATTGTAAAAAATTTACAAAGAACTTGCCTTTTTTGCTTTTCTTGATGTGTTATCAGTATTTTTGTTACTTGATCTCTTGTCAGTCATTTATTTATCAATCTCAAACTTGTACCATTTCATTCATTAATATATTTATAAATAAATTGTCAACTTTTCAAGTAAAAAAAAAATCTCAAGAAACCGGTGCACCATTCATGGTGTACACACCGACGCCGGTGCGTCGCTGTCTTCCAAGCACACCGCACAAACAGTATAACAGACCGTACGGTGCTCTATGTCAACAAGGAGCACCGGTGCGTTACATGTCAATCACCGCACCAGTTAACCATGATAAAATAATAAAATTTGTCAATTGTTAATTTTTGTAGCATAAACCGGTGCCATATTTTACATATGGCGCACCGATAAAAAAATATGTTTATTAATTTTTTATCACATTACTTATGCGATGCACTTAGAAAATAGGAGCACCAGTGTGCTATTTATGCAAGGTGCACTGATAAAAAATAATCTCTTTAAAAAAAAAAAAAAAAAAAAAAAAATTCATGCAAGGGTCCACATGAATTGGGATCTGACTATGTTAATCGTCTCGTCAGTTGGATGTCTTAGGTATATATTTAGCAATACAAACCCTATAAATCTAAATTGAAAAGCCCTAATTATGAAATCACAGAAAGAGGGAGAAGAAAGGGCAAAAACAAAAATAATGTAAGGTTTGTATTTTTATTTTTATTTTTATTATTATTATTATTATTATTATATATATATATTGGAAATAGAACGTTCGCAGTGCGCCATAATGAAATAGCGCACCGGCTTCATATTTTACAAATGGCGCTTTGAGATAATTCTTTTATTAGTACTTGCGCAGTGCGCTGGGATAATAGAGCGCACCGGTGCGCTTAGGTACACAGGGTGCACTGACATTTTTTTATTTTTTATTTTTATTTTTTAAGCAAGGGCCAACATGGATTGAGATCCGATTATGCAGGTCCTCCCGTGGGTTGGATGTCTTAGGCTTATATTTAGCAATAAAAACCCTAATTCTGAAATCATAGAAAGATGGATTAAAAAAAAAGAAGAAGAAGAAGGAAGGTTTGTTTCTAAAATGGTTTTTTTGTAAAACAACACGTTTGCGGTGCGCCATAATGAAATAGGGCACCGGTGCCATATGCTACATATGGCGCAGTGATAAATTTTATTTATTTATTTATTATTATTATTATTTTTTCACTGTACTTTTGCGGTGCGCTAGTATAACAAAGCGCACCGGTGCGCTATGTTACGTAGGGTGCACCAACGAAAAAAATCTATTTTTTTTTTTTAGATTGACGCAAGGGACAACATGGACTAGGATTGGGATCCGACTATGCAATTCGTCCCTGTGGGTTGGATGTATTATAACTATACAAACCCTATAAATCTAAACTGAAAAGCCATAATTTAGAAACAAAAAGAATCTAGGCTTTTATTTCTAAAAATTGATTGATTTTTTTATTTTTATTTTTATTTTTTTGAAAACTGCAGAAAAGGTAAAAAAAACTGCAGAAAAAAAATGTAAAAAAAAACAATAAACTTTGATTTTGTTATTTTAATTCATAAAACAAACTACATAAAAAGTAAAAAAAAAAAAAAACAATAGAATTTGATTTTTTCTTTTACTGCGTAAAAAAAAATTGCAGAAAAAAGTACGAAAAAACAATAAACTTTACTCACATCGTTAATTATTAGGATTCTAGTGATGATGAACAACCTACCTACCATATTCCGTTGCACCCCACAATAATGTCAAATCGAGAGAAGACTGAATTAAGAGAAAAAATCGAAGAGGAACGATACCAAGAATGGTTGAAGCAACCACCGATTCAATTCTCGCTACGTCCAGATTCACCAATTAGGAATGACTACAACAATAGTAGTTCTTCACAAGATGGAAATGGAGGCAATCAAATAGAGTTTGATATGGATGGTTACTTAAGGGATACGACTGCCATGGAGACAATGCTGTTAGATGCATTCCAAAATGATGATCAACTAGGGGATGATGCTCATATCGCTGACACCTTTTTCGAAAGCCTTAAATTTGCTTCCACCACCCCTCTCTTTGGACTTGGCGGTCAGTCAAATTCTACCCAGTTGGGGAAAATGATGTTACTGTACAACTTGAAAGCAAATTTTGGCTTGTCGAATGCATGTTTCTCAGAACTTTTGAGGTAAGTTACCATAAAGTACTCCCCTTATATAAATTTGAAATATAATCAATACATTGCAATTAACATTACAAATGGTAATAAAGAGTATAATAAATCATACTATCGTGACTTGGAGGAAGGATGAAGAGCGCTGGCATTTTTCCCCTTGCCCTAGGGTTTCAGTCCCCAAACGTTGCCGCTGCTAGCTGGATTGCGCCGACCTGGTGGTGCTGCCATGGATTTGAACGCAGAGAGGCATCTGCAGGTAGAAGGAATGGTTATCTGCTCATTCGCAGCCATGCGAAGGATGAGATGGTACCTGGGGCTTGGGGGCGATTTCCCGTGGGGGTATTTACTTGGGCCCCCTTCAGACCTGCTGGGCGAACGGACTGTGCAAGACACTGCCCATTATCTTTTGACTGTGTGCCATCGCAGGAATGGTGGGCGATGCGGAGAATGCGGGAAGGATTCTTAGGCGCAATGGCTCCTAGGGTGTCTGTGTACAGTCTATGGGCCGCCGCCTCTCCACAACTGCTCCTGTCCAACTTTTCCAGATTCAGAACCTTGGCTCCATTGTTCCAATGGCAGCATCCTCTTGATTCACAGGGTCTGTTTCTCGACGGTTTCTCAAGCCCCATTGTAATATTTTTTTTCAGCAACAGACCTAAACGCAATATGCTGCGCTTTACAGCATGAGACAGTCACGGCCGCCATGGCTCCATGGCCGTCTAACTGCGCGGCGGCACGATGGTGCAATCTGGCCTTTACTTCATTTGGACGCCGGCTCACTTTTCTCTATGCCTTTTCCTGCAGACTCCTACCCTTGGTTACTTCCGCACTGTGCTTCCACATGCAGAAACAATATCGCTGGGATCTGGAGCTAGCTCTAAAGCCCTGCAAATTCACCGAATCAACTTCGATTCCTCTCTCTGGCAGTCGAGATCCTTCTCATCTCCAGCAAACGACTTTCCAGATTCAATTAATTCTTCTGACGGGAAAAACCATACTCCTTGAGGTCTAGCCCTCTTTCACAGTGCACCATATCTCAAAGATCCTCGAACAGAGGCTGGGGATCCCTTCCTCCCTTTTGCGGCTCCTCTTTGCAGGTAAGCAGCTTGACAATAATCTGCCTCTTTCCTTTTACAATATTGAAAGAAATTCCACAGTGATCCTTTCACTTCGGCTAAGGGGAGGTGCCGTTGGGCAATCCTCCGCCCCCAAAGGTTTTTCCTATAAAGATGCGGTTCATGCACAACTTGCCAAGAAATCTGCCCAAACAGCTGAGGCTCCCAAACCTTTCTTGGTGGAAAAAATGTAGGAAACCCCTGCCATTGAAATTAATCATCCATCTCTGGATGATCAATACCAGACATTTGTAGAAACAACCATCATTTGCAGATTTAATGGACTATGGCCCCGTACTGCTGATCTATACCAGTGGATCCACTCCAATTGGACCAACAACAACAAAGTCTTCTTATGCTTGAAAGGCTTCTTTATTGTAGCCTTTGCCTTCAATGAAGATTACTAGAAAGCCTTAACAGGAGGCCCCTGGTTCTGGGGATCAGCTGGACTTTTCCTCACCCCCTGGTTCCCAGACTTCGACCCCTCCACTGCTGTCATCACCAAGCTTCCTATCTGGGTCAGGCTTCCAAATATCCCTGCGCGTCTATGGAATTTTTCTGTCTTTCAAGCAATTGGGGACACCTTAGGCTGCTTCCTGGCAACAGATACCTCAAGGGGGGAGAAATGAATATATACCTTTGGCAGAATTTGCGTGGAAATAGACATTAGCAAAGGGCTGCCAGACCAGATCATCCTCAAAATTGGGGACTTCCATTGGTCGCAAACTTTGGACTATGAGAACACAACCTTCAGGTGTCGCCATTACCATCAGACAAGGCATCTCCAGAACACATGTGCAACGTTCCTCGACAAAAAGAATAATATCAACCGCAAATCCAAATCCAAGAGCTGGAAACCTTGTGATAGACCCCCTATGGATGACATAGAGTCCTATAGCTCTAATGAGGAGGATAATGAAGTGGAAGAGGAGAATTTGGAGCATCCGAAGGACTCGCCCTCAGGCTGCCCCGAGGATCCTTCTGCGCCTCTGATCTCGCAGAAACGCTCTCATAAGTCTTCTTCTTCCGATTCAAACAAGGAGACTCCTCCTTTAGCACAGAACAATTTGCAAGTGGTTCCGGTCTAGCCAGATCAGAATGGTTGGGTCAAAGTCAGTAAAAAGAAAGGGAAAAAATGTCGATTGGGAGACTCTGCCCATGCTGGGTAGACTCCTTAGTCTAGCTCGTTCTTTTCTGTTCTCTTTGTTATCTTTTTTCTTATGCCATGGATGTTCTATGGGACCGAGGTTGATTCTATATCATTTCCAACTCCCTTTCTCTATAGCTTCGCTTCTATGCAAGCTCTGATTGTACCATATGTCTTTTCTTAATAGAATTAGTCTTATTCAGGTAAAAAATATATATATATATATATTACAAATGGTAAATTTTATGAATGTTAATAATTATATCGACATTAATGTACATTTATTAATATATTTTTCCATGATCACCAACTACAGGTTATTCAAAGATAAGGTTCTTCCGAGTGATAATGTCTTGCCCGGTAGCTGCGAAGAGGCAAAAAAATTGTTGAAAATGTTGGGTGTTGAGTACATATCATATCATGCATGTCCAAATGATTGTATTCTATATAGAGGAGAATATGCAGAAAAAGAGATGTGTCTGAAATGTGGGCATGACAGGTATGATAAATCAAAAAAGAAGGGTAAATCATGTACTGGTCCTCCTTTTAAGATATTGAGGCACATGCCTATAATCCCAAGGATTCAAAGGCTCTTTCGTTGCAAATAATTAGCTATGTTGCAGGGATGGCATGCCTCACACAGAAGTGAGTTGGGAGTTATGTGAATCCCAACTGATTCAATATCCATGAAGCATATAGAGGATACATGGCTCGAAAAATTAAGGATGAAATACGAAGTCTACGACTCAGCATAGCCATAGATGGCGTCAACCCATATTCCCTCTAGAACACCAAAATATTATGTTTGGCCTGTAGTAGTGATCAATAACAATATCCCCCCATGGTTGTCCGTGAAGAATGAACATCTTATGTTGGCTCTCATAGTCCCTGGTAGAAGACAAGTGAAGAATATGGATGTCTACTTACAACCACTAGTAGATGAATTGAAGGAATTATGGGATGGGATAAATGTATACGATGTATCAAGACACATCGCAACAGAGAGGAGTTTTACATTGTATGTCATATGTGCTTACACGACACATGATTATCCAGGCTTAGGAGTTTGCTCTGGTAAATTACAAGATTAATTTATTGATTTGTTTATATATGTAACAATATTCTTTCACATATTAGTTATTTAATTCGTTGTAATATTTGTTCTGATCTTCATGATATTATTTAACGTGCCATGCATATTAATTAATGTATACAAATATAATCTCGCAGGTCTTGTAACAAAAGGGTATTTTGGATGTAAATGTTGTGGACCTTCTCTGAAAGCTAGATGGTCCAAGGACCTACGAAAGCCAGTGTATGATTTCTCCAGGGTATTCCTACCAGAAGAACACCCTTACAGAAGAGCAACATCCGCTTTCAATGGTAAACGAGAGAGAACCCAAAGGCCTCCAATAATGACACCAACTGAATGGCTTAGAGCATATGAGAGAGAGAAGGAGAAGGAGTTCATAGAAATGTTCGATTTAAATGGGGAGCCTATGTTCGATGATCTAGATTTCTTCGACACCTATGTTGAGAAATTTCCCATTGGGATGAAAATGAAATCTATCTTTTATGACCTCCCATATTGGGAGCATCTTAAGATTACCCACTTATTAGATCCCATGCATATATTTAAAAATGTTTCATCTTCTTTATGGAGGCACATATCATCGAAACAAAGTGACACATTGGTTGTTAGGAAAGATATTATTACTTCAAAAACTAAAAGGAAACATTGGCCAAGACGATTAGAAAGTACGGGATCAGAGGCATGCTCTGGTCCCTCTAATTCATGGTTTTTCAAAGAAGGTGATGTCCCATGGATTTTAAAAAAAGATGATATATCTTTGGCAAAGGAAGTTATAATGGATGTGAGGGTGCCAACTTCATATGGGTCTTCACTATGGCGCTGCTTCACCGTGGATGACCATTTGTCGGGGTTGAAATTGCATGACCATTTGAATCTTCTAAGAGTACGTATAATGTCAAAAGCATGATTTTATTATTTGTTATATTAATAAATTTTATCCCATGCGGGGATCATAAAACATAACTAATTTTGTATATTATTGCATGTGTTTATAACTTTGCAGTGTAATTATCCTTTGTTTGTGCATGGGTGTGTGAAACATGAATTCCCTCAAGACGTAGGACATGCCATATCTAAATTATCTGCAGTTGTACGTTGGATCATGTCAAAGGAGATTCATGTGGCTAGCATTCCATGGTGGAGTCAAGAGATAGTTGAGATTGTTTGTATGTTTGAGAAGGAACCGACGACAAGTTTCATGGACTTATAGGTTCATCTTCTAATCCACCTGGTAGATGAGATTGAATTAGTTGGGGTTGTTTCTTGTCATTGGATGTTCTTCTTAGAGAGGTATATGAAGAAATTGAAAGGTTTTGTTCGACAAAGGGAAAAAGCCGAGGGGTCTGTGGCAGAGGGGTACATATCGTATGAGTCTTTCTATTATGCCAATGAGTACATCAAGCAGATCGACAACAGACCAGGTGCGGTGATTTGGGACGATCAAATGGATGAAGACAAAAGAGAAGGAGAGTTGCTCCAAACGAGTGGAAAAAAGCACTTGATAAAGAGTAAGCGACTTATAATTCTTCAAATTTACAAAAAGTAATTAATATTCATGTTGAAATTCGATATAATGTATATTTTGATCTCTAAGTACTATATAATGTTGGTTTGATTTCATCAGTGAATGCAAAATTGAAGCAATCAATAAATTCGTTCTTTACAATTCTGAAGCGACACAACCATGGGTGGCATTGTACGAACAAAACAAGATGAAATGGGATAGTGACATGAAAGAATTTAGACGGTTGAATGGTAGAAGTGTGCCTTATCCCGATCATTTAAAAGAAAATATGCCAAAAATATGCGCCAACAGGTGGGTTGCCGACCAAGTCAGAGAGAAACACGGTGCTACCGGTCGTTACCCGCATGCTGAAGAGGATGTGCTAAACGTAGGCATTGGGTCCAGCAACTCAGTAATAATATTTTCTATAATTTATATGTAAATTTGAAACTTATATTAAGACATCTACATTTCATATTTTAACTGTTGGATTATTATTTATAAGACACATGACACTATGATTTTTTTAACTTTTTTATAATAGGTGCATTTGTTCCCATCTATGTGGGCATAGGGACACTTTTTTCACATAGAAAATGCCAATGCTGCAAACATCACACAAGACTGTGGAGTGGAAGTCAATTTCGATCAATCTAGTCGATCTAGCCACCGTGATCAAAACCTAGTACGAGGGACGTTAGGTTACGTCGGAAAGATACAAGAGATCATTGAAGTGGATTTTTCTTCTTTCCAATGTGTTATTTTTAGGTGCAAGTGGTGGGACACCTTTGATCAGAATAATGTAAAGAAAGATAGCGATATTAGTAGGCTGATATGTATCAAATCTAGAAAGATGTGGGATGAAACTAAGGAGCCCTATGTTTTCCCTAAACACTGCAACCAGGTGTTTATTTACCCAGATGTGTTGGATAGTGATTGGTCGTTCGTATTGACACATTACCCTAGATCAAAGCATATTTTTGAGAACAATAGTGTTATCATGCCATGCGAGCTAGAAGATAATGAGGGTGATCATGAGAACCGAGAGTGATATGGAACATGTGTTATTTCATCAATATTTATTCTTTTTAAGATGGGTTTTTCGAAATATTAATATAATATGTATTTTAAATTAATTTGTAATTTGCATTGTGTTAATGTTAAAATCAATAATTCACTTGATAATTTGCATTAATTATGTTGATCTAAAAAAAATGGTGTATTGTATAAATTATTATTATTATTATTATTTTAAATCTAAGATCATAATAAAATAATGATAATTCTCATGTACATGAATTTATTTGCATTATTTTCTAAACTTTATTATGTTACAATAAATCATATTATTTTACAATTATTTAAAATTTACAAATTTAAAATTTTTAATAAATTCATTTCACATTAATACAATTAAAATTTTACAAATATTTTACATACAATTATAATTATAATTAAAATTAGAATTAGAATTACAATTTTACAATTTCACGTACAATTACAATTTTAGAAATTTACATAGATACAACTACAATTTTACAATTTAAAAAATTACAAAAAACCATCGTACAAACATCAAATTTGACTAAAAAACACATTCTGCAAAATCGCTAAATGCATCATCGTGATCATGATCATCTAACAAAACACAATTAACATTATATATTAACATCATCACAACACAAACATCAAATATACATCTCATGTCAAATAACTCATGCTATCACATACAGTACATATTTCTACAAGCTGCACATTAAATGAACATATCTAACGTGACCTAACAACATACACATCATGATTGTCACCAACATGTAAATTAAGTACAACTGCAACATGAACATAATATATATATATATATATATATATATATATATATATATATATATATATATATATATATATATATATGTTAAAAATATACAACTGTAAGATAAATGTCATGGATCAGCTGGTGGTAGTACAACATCAATATCAGTACTAGTGGCCGATGGTCCAACCTCATCTCCATGATGACTCCTACTAGATGATGGTATGTTGCGCCTTGCAGACTGTCCATCACGTGCTGCGGCTCGATCGTAACATGCAACAGTCCTTGTTACATAGTAATTTGTCATTGTCCCTGCAATCCCCATCTCGCACATTGGAGGGTCATTTCTGTGACCAATTAGAAGTGTCATGCCTTGCAAATACCATCATTGCATCCCTTTCCATGAGGACAACATTCCCTCTGTTGACCATTTCCTGAGCAGACCACTAAAAACGCCTGTTTTTGCCTTGGCGCGAGTAGCCAGTTACACTCCCGCGCCGAGCTGGAAAATTAACACTGAGCCCGCGCCAGTTGGCGCTGTGTCCCAGTTAAGCACCTGCGCTGATCTGTTTATGGAATTTTTTTTAAAATAGAGGCAAAGTTTCGATCACAACAACTTCGTGGATGAGTTATAAGGAGTGGTTCGACTGAATAACC
Source organism: Pinus albicaulis (assembly GCA_034641835.2). Lineage (NCBI taxonomy): Eukaryota > Viridiplantae > Streptophyta > Pinopsida > Pinales > Pinaceae > Pinus > Pinus albicaulis. The sequence continues at coordinate 514,692,851 of CM076583.1, forward strand.
ACGACCTCCCTCCTTTGCCCTCTTGTTTCCACCTTATGGGGAAACCTCCCAAGGGATAAGGCCTCCCTTCCACTATTGTAGGGATCCCAAACTCCTCCTCTCCTCTTCAAATATAGCCATCTTCCATTGATGTGCTAGTTGAACAGATAGCTGAAAAAGTTAGGATAGAGAAGAAGCAATCATAGCTTCGGGAGAACAGTGCAGAGTGTGATTGTTTTTGCGTGTTGAGAACATAGTGAGATCTTGGACCTTTTTTCATGAGGGTGTGACAAACATGCTTGGATATAGACCTACCAAAGGAGAGCCTCAACATCAAGGCTTAGTTGTAAACTCCCCTTGTATTTATCATAATAAAATGCATCTGATGTTTATCTTCCATTCTTTTTTACATCTATAATGATATTTCTAGCATTCCTTGATCAGTTAGATAGATTTTAATTGTTTTATGTTTGTCGTGGTGTTATGCTTGTTGTGTTGTCTTGACTTTCTGTACAGGTAATCGAACGTTGATAGCAGTGTGTATCAAGCTGGAGAAGAGCGACAGATTAAGTAGCTTCGATGGAAGACGACAACATAGCATCAGAACAAGGTAGGTCATATTCCTTGCTTTGAATTTTATTTACAATCTAGGAAGGTAGATGTTAGTATGTTCCTGTAGTTGCTAGACCCACCCTAGGGTTGGAGGGATCGCCTCTGTCAGTAGAGGGGATTTACCTAGACAACAGTCCTCGTCAGTTGCGTAAAAGCTGTCGTAACTCCTACGACATGCTGCATTAGGCTGTACATGTCACGCGACATGCCTCTCCACATCCGTAATAACCTATCATCGGCCTCTATGTCTCTGTAATGAGCGGGCTTGATGCCCGCCTCAAAAATCAATGCAATGAGTTGGTTGGCTGAGTAGGAGACAAGTCCATGTTCCAAAATTTGCTAAAAAATGAAATTCCTCAGAAATGGTTGCAATCTAAACGACTGGAAATGTATCGTCGTTGCGATTCTGGCGCCATTAATGGTTCTCAAAACCGAGGTCATATGAAAAATTTATTGAGGTTTGAAATCTCCAGTAAACTCCAAAATTCAATTAACCAAGTTTGACTTTTAAACTTTGGAAAAAAGAAGAAGAAAAGAATATTCCAAAGAATATTATGGGAATATTCCTTGGAGTATTCCCTGGAATATTCCATTTGGGCATATCAATGGTCGACAAGTGGCATTTGATGATTCGTTGGTAGTTTGACTTCATTATGTTGTGGCCAATTAGCGGGTGCCACATGGCAAGCCCGGAGGCTGCCACGTAGCCCCAAGCCGGTAGAAAATCCACGTTGTAAATTTTTTGTGCCTCTGCAGGAATTGAACCTGCGCTTTCCGCCCACAAACGCTCTGACCCGACCAGTCGGGCTAACCTTTACATCTTAACAGTTTGCAGTCATGTTTTATATTTGTCATTTGAAATATTTACGGGCGAAAAATTAAAGGGGCTAGCCGAACCCCATATGTCCCAGGCGCCGTGACCATGGCCCTAGGACCGACGGTTAACTTATCTGCCCACCAAAATGGGTCATGTGGCCACGTTCAGAAATGTTAATGCGGCATTAAACTTAATGATAACCCATACAAACCGGCGGTTAATGCGGCTGCCACATGTGATCCACCCCTCCGACATTTAATTTAACGGTTAGCACATGTGAGTAGTTTGGCAAGGGTTTCAGGTCGAACAGAGGTCATCTTCAGTGGTTTTTGCTTCAAGGAAGATGAAGGGGCCATTACGGCCACCATGAGGCCAAATCAGTTTGAGGCCTAGCTAGGGGAGCTAGAGTCCTTTTCCAGAGTTCCAATAGTCTAAATTGGATAATTCAGATGTTCTAAATCTTATGAAATGGTTTTAAGAGCCTATAGAGAACTTCTGAAGGCCGAAAAGCTTTAGTAAATTTCCAGGGGCCATTAGTGCCAGCTTTTTCCAACAGCAGTGCAGGGCTTAGCCAGAGCTGCTTGAGACTATATGCAGTGAACCAGTGGTCATTATTGACTGAAAAAATCATTCTGAATCTAATGATAGAGGTTTCAGCAAGTGTTGAAGACTTCTAGAGGTCGAAAACTCAGCATATAATTTTTCAATGACCCTAGTGCCAGGGGGTGCCGATAGGTGATTGAGGTGAAACCGGAGCAACCAGAGGCCATTTTTATCTTGACTATTTCAGACATTTTGGAACCAATGAAAGTGGTTTCAGAAAATTTTGAGAACTTCTAAAGCTCGAGAAGCTGATGTGAAGTTTTGGGCAGCCCTGGGCAAATCGTGGAGGATAGCCTAGTTTGGGGATGCTGTGCTCGACTTGAGCAATTTATCAGTTGGTATTTGGTGTCTAATGTGTGTTGGATATAGCAGGAGTGGTTTCAGTGACATAAACATAATTCTAAGGGAGTTTGTGCCATTTAGAAGCTCAAAGTATCTTAGTGCACCAATAGAAGGAATCGTGTCAACAAGAGCCTAAAGCTGTTTGCAGAGTTTGGACAGCCATTAGAGGGATATTTATGGTATTTTCAGTCCTTTTGATCATTGTTGTATTCATTGGAGTTAAGTATTTACTTGTAAAAAAACTTACCATAATCCCAAAGATCCGAGTCAAGATGACCAAGCTCAGAGGAGACGTAGCCTACGAAATTTCGGGTGAACTCCTAGATTAAGTTTTTTGTTTTGTTTAAATGTTTATTTGATGCATTATGTTGCTGTTATACATGTTAAATTTCAGCAAGAAAAAATGAACTTAAGACACATAAACAGTAAAAAACCATACACCATTTTCAAGTAAATAATTCCGCAAAATTGTCAAGTACAAGGTAGATCATTTAATTTAAACTGTGTGGTAGGTTCTTGAAATACATACAAGTTATCTAGACCATTTTCAGATCAGGTTGGTATCAGAGCACTTGGTTGCTTGCTTGACAGAGCACTTGGTTGCTTGATTGTATAGCTTGAAAGGTGTTTAAACAATGTAAAAGCTTGATTGTTTTACTGTTTGCAAACTGATTGTTGTCTGAGTTTGCTTGAGATTTGGGGATAGCTACTGATTATCTAAGTCTCGGAGAGGACAAAAAGGAAGAAAATGCATGAAGGCATCTTCCTTACCCCAAGGGACCTCAAGGTCACTTTTTGAAAAAACCCTCTTGACGATTGTTTGTTAAGAATCTCTTGGAGTTTGTTTGTTGTTTGGCTGCTTGAATAAGAGTTTTTCTCTACAGCCATTTGGTTAAAAAATATTTGTCATTTGTTTTGAAAAGATTTGAGAACTTTGTTGAAGTTAATTTGTTCATTGACATCAGAATGACAACTTCTACAAGTGAATTTTCCTCCTTCACAAGATTCTTCCATGATGATATGAAGCATGAGTTTATTATATTGAAGGACATGGTGCAGGTTTTATTTGAGAATAAAAGAGAAAGCACTAAACTTCGTGAACAATTGTTTTCCCTGAGGGAAGAGAAGGAAGAATTTCTTCAAATATTGCATGATATGGAGATGCAGCTCCATCAATCATAAGAGGCTTTGACCAAGAAAATGCATGAGGAAGAGGTAATCCACTTTAATTTGTCTTCAGTTTCCTCTTTGGAAAGATGTGTTGGATCTTTTAAAAAGAATGCGAGTTTAGACAGTTTTCAAGACAAGAACGATGATGTTAGTCTGCAAATGAAAGATGGAGCCTCTACTAGTTCATCTCCTCATGAAGGAAAAAAGGATGAACATGAAAAACAACACAAGAGGTATAAATCTTCTCATGATCAATTTGATTGTGTTTCTGCAAGGCATGATAATTTTACATGCTTAAATGGAAGAAATATTTGCTGTACATATTGTGGTCGATTTAACCATGATGTTTCGAGATGCTGGATGAGGAAGAAAGCATACAGGAAGTAGGTGAGGCAAAGACAACTTTCAAAGAAGGTGCATAAGATTTGCACATATTACTAGAAGAGGTGACATGTTGTTTCCCATTGTTGGACTTTGCATCCAACTAGTTGTCCCAAGAACATTAAACAAGAGGAAAAAAATAATGGCGAAGGTGGAACAAGGATTCCATTATTGATGTGAAAATGAAAGTTTCACATGAAGAAGAGTTGCAACAACAAAAGTCGCCATGGAAGTGGCTTGGTAAGAAGTGGATGGACTTCTTAAAAGAGTAAGACATACTCCTTTGTACATATGCAAATTTTAGTTGTATGCATGCATTTTATGCTGTAATCTCTCGTTTGTTTGAGCCACCTTGGATCATTGATCAAGGCAACGATGTTCAGTTTCCTTCTGCAAATTTCTCACTAGAAATTTTATGAGTGAGTGCAAGAAAGACAGTTCTTAATAGGAGGACAAGTGCATCGAGGAATGGAAGTGTGAATTGCTTTCTAGTTATGGTTCAAAGTCACTAGCCATGCAAGGCAAGTGTTTGGAGGCTGAAGATAAGAGGGTGTTGTACTCTCATTTACTGTACAGATCAGTTTCAGTAGTCCATAGAGATTTTGGGGTCCAAAAGCTTCCCAGTGGGGAGGTGTGATCAGGAGATCAGGTCCATGTTTAAAAATTTGCTCAAAAATGAAATTCCTCAAAAATGGTTGCAATCTAAACGACCGGAAAGGTCCCGTCGCTGCGATTCTGGTGCCGTGAACAGTTCTCAAACCCGAGGTCGTATGCAAAAGTTATTGAGGTTTGAAATCTCCAGTAAAATATAAAATTCAGTTGACCAAGTTTGACTTTTAAACTTTGGAAAAAAAATAAAATCCCAAAGAATATTTCAAGAATATTCCTTGGAGTATTCCTCAGAATATTCCATTTGAGCGTATCAATGGTCGACAAGTGGCATTTGATGATTCGTTGGTATTTTGACTTCATTTTGTTGTGGCCAATTAGCGGGTGCCACATGGCAAGCATGGAGGCCAGTGGAAAATCCACGTTGTAAACTTTTTGTGCCTCCACAGGAATTTAACCTGCGCCTTTTTCCCACAAACGCTTCGACCTGACCAGTCGGGCTAACCTTTACATCTTAACAGTTTGCAGTCACATTTTATATTTGTCATTTGAAATATTTACGGGTGGAAAATTAAAGGGGCTAGCCCGACCCCATATGTCCCAGGCGCCGTGACCATGGCCCTAGGACCGGTGGTTAACTTATCCACCCACCAAAATGGGTCATGTGGCCACGTTCATAAATGTTAATGCGACATTAAGCTTAACGATAACCCATACAAACCGACGGTTAATGCAGTTGCCACATGTGATCTGCCCCTCCAACATTTAATTTAATAGTTGGAAGTTCCCGTGAACTTTAGGTGGAGTCCAACAATTTCGGGGATTGGCCATTTTTGGCGCTTTTAACTAGCAGTCCTCCACATTTAATGGGGTTTTTGGGGGACATTGGGCAGTTTTCTTGGAGAAGCCATAAATTCCTCATTATTGAACCAAATTATGTGAAATTTTAGTCAATTTTCTGTCTCTTCGACCTTATAAGAAGTTTAGCACAGGTTTCAGAACGAGTAGAGGTAATCTTCAGCAGTTTTTTCTTCAAGGAAGATGAAGGGGCCATCAGGCCACCATGAGGCCAAATCAGTTTGATGCCTAGCCAGGGGAGCTAGAGTCCTTTTCCAGAGTTCCAATAATATAAATTAGATAATTCAGATGTTATGAATCTGATGAAATGGTTTTTAGAGCTTTTAGAGAACGGTCAAAGGCCGAAAAACTTCAGTAAAGTTCCAGGGGCCATTAGTGCCATCTTTTTCCAGCAATAGTGTAGGGCTTAACCATAGCTGCTTGAGACCATATGCAGTGAACCAGTGGTCATTCTTGGCTGAAAACATCATTTTAAATCTAATGAAAGAGGTTTCAGCAAGTGTTGAAGACTTCTAGAGGTCGAAAACTCAACAAAGAAGTTTTCATTGACCCTAGTGCCAGGGGGTACCAATAGGTGATTGAGGCGAAACTGGAGTAGTCGGAGGCCATTTTTGATGAATGAAAAGTCTATATTGACTATTTCAGACACTTTGGAACCAAAGAAAGTGGTTTCATAACATTTTGAGAACTTCTAGAGCTCAAGAAGTTGATGTGAAGTTTTGGGAAGCCATGGGAAAACCGTGGAGGATGGCCTGGTTTGGGGATGATGTGCTCGACTTGAGAAATTTATTGGTTATTATTTGGTGTCTAATGTGTATTGGATATAGCAGGAGTGGTTTCAGTGACAGAAACAAAATTCTGAGGGATTTTGTGCCATTTAGAAGCTCATAGTAGCTTAGTGCACCGACAGAAGGAATTGTGTCAACAAGAGCCTAAAGCTATTTGCAGAGTTTGGACAACCTTCTGAGGGATATTGATGGTATTTTCAGTCCTTTGTATCATTTTTGTATTCATTGGAGTTAAGTATTTACTTGTAAAAAAACTTACCATAATCCCGAAGAGCCGAGTCAAGATGACCAAGCTCAAAGGAGATGTAGCCCACAAGATTTCGGGTGAACTCCTAGATTAAGTTTGTTGTTGTGTTTAAATGTTTATTTGATGCATTATGTTGTTGTTATACATGTTAAATTTCAGTAAGAATAAATGAACTTAAGACACATAAACAGTAAAAATTCATACACCACTTTCAAGTAAATAATTTCGCAAAATTGTCATGTACAAGCTAGATCATTTAATTTAAAATGAGTGGTAGGTTCTTGAAATGCATACAAGTTATCCAAACCATTTTTAGATCATCGGCCAACTCCATCCTGTATCTAGCATCACCAAGTCGACCGCGCACTTGCGCACCATCAAGAGCAGGTCTCTGATCTGCACCAACTTCCTGATGATCCTCAACATCTGGCATGCCCTCATTGTGATCATCAGGATCCACACCTGGATCAAGTGGTGGTGGCGGCATCTCCTCGCCATCAAAATAGCCAATATATGCAAAATATATACAAGTACACAACAATAATTAGACAATTTCATTACACAATTTAATAAAAACAAGTTAAAGAACATGTTAGAATAAATTTAAATAAAACAGTAATATTACCTCTATCATCTGGCGGCTCATCAACTCTGAAGAGGATGTTGGCACACCCTCGCCAATCCAACCCCACATAAGGACAGGGGACCATAATGAAGGGATGCTCATCAACACTGGCTATCAACTCCAGTGCATCATCTGATATCCTCGCTGGAAAAAGACTCTCCTCCCTCTTGGGCATCATCTGCCCCCACATGTGCATACGTGCCTCAGTAACCGGCCTATGAGGCTGCCGGAGAAAACTAGGTCTCGTCTTTGGAAACCTCTCAAAAAATAAACATAAAATCTCTAAAGAAAAATGGAAGTTGACCCTCCCTTGTGCATGAGCACGACATCTATCTAATGCTGTAATGAACTGCCGCAAAAAAATGGCAGACCACCTGACATGTCGTGGCTGCTGTAGTAAAGAATTAACATAATATAAAAGTGAGAAACTAATACATTTCCCATCACTGGTGCTGTGAGAAATGGTCGAAATGATAAGTGAGAGACATTGGACCTCCTCACGACCAAACACACCAATACGTAACTGCCCTCCAACGACCTAAAAATTTGCAGGAGATACTAAATGTGCTCCAATGTATCTCTGGGAGTAAACTAACCGACTCCCTACCACACAACCAACTGGAACCTCGGGGAACGAGGGAAAATCCACCCCTCTCCTCGATAGCCCCGTAATAAAATATACATCCTCCTCAGTGGGTGTGTACCAATGGTTGATACCAACCCAGAAATCCTGTCGCTGGGCATTCCACCTTCGGATAAGATGTCTCAAAAACAAACTATGAGACTTTAGGGAAGTAGCCTCCTCATAGAACTTGAGGAGGCCTACCTCCCTTAGGAGCCCCTGTGTTGCTGCTGTAATAGGGTGAGGGTATGCATCTCTCTCTCTCTCTCTCTCTCCTCCCACAGGAAAACCATGTTATACTGTTATGCATATTGTTGTTGTTGTTTCCCCTCTTCTCTCCTTTCATGTCTCTAAATGATTGAAATATTAAACACATTTTTTTATTATTAAATGATACATGTATTTAGAAATATATGTATATAAATATTTTCTGAAAAATAAATAAAACAACAGTTGGTGCGCCAAAAACACAGTCACGCACTGGTCCCAGTGCATCTTTCAACAGAGCACACCAGATACGTTGCACTTAATGATATTTAGCGCACTAGGGGCGGTGTTCCAGAAAATGTTTTTAGCGCACCGTTCGCTACGTGCGGTGTCAGGAGGGCAGTGTGCTGACTACACTATATGCCCCGGGGAATATATCTAAGTTAGCGCACAGCCCTCCTTCCACCGTACATAGTTATTGGTGCGGTATTGTAAAAGGCCGCACCGTTGACGCGGGCCAAATATGGTAAGTTGTGCGTTGAAAAAAATACGTCCCGGCTGGTTATTTCGGTCAACACACCGCATCACCACTATTCAACTACGTCAATGGTGCGACCACGTAACCGACCGCACCACTCTTTATAAGGAAATTTAACATAACACGATGCACCTTTGGTACCGCCCCGGAACCGGTGTGGATACCCTTAGTGTGGCCTGGTAAACGACAACACCGCAGTTGTTGTTGTTGTTGTTGTTTTTTTTTTTAAATAAATAACACGGTGCGCCTGACGGTACCGCCTCGGAACTGATGCGGATATCATTAGCACCGATTGCAGTGTGCCTTGTAAATTTACAGGCAGCATTGCAAACCGGTGCGAGCCGAATGGCTCGAGCACACCGCAAGACAAATTATTATTATTATTATTATTTTTTAATGTTTAATTTTAAGGTTTTTTGAAATTCTAATCCGCTAAAAGGTTTAATTATGGAAAAACAAGAAAAATACCTATACATTTACACGTCGAGGAGGCATATTGGCTATAGAATTTGGAAAAGAAAATTTGTTCACTGTTTTATAAAATTCAAGCTAGAGATCGGTGGCAATGCACAACAGCAATGCGTGCAATAAGTGCAATGGGAGCACAGATGTCAGGGCGACTCAAACAAGGATAACTTGCACCATTGCTTGAGAGCTCTGTAGAACTGACAAAAGTGAAAGATGTGATTTTTTGGTCGTAAATTTATTTATTTTTTAACCCTGTTCCAATGCGTGGGGTTTTTACTGGCGTATCGGTGCGCTTACTGTATGCCGCCCTGAGCATCTTCTCTTTTCGCGCACTTTTATGAAGCACCGGGTCGGCGTCTCTGTAATGCACCGGTGCTCTATAGTAATATGACGCACCAGGCACGGTGTCTGGTGAGCCAATGATTTGTGCGGTTTTTTGCCCGCAATTTTTATTTATTTATTTATTTAACCCTTTTCCGGTGCACGACGTTTATGGGGATCCCGGTGCGTTTCCGTCATTCCGCCCACCCTGGGCAATTTCTATTCCGCGCGCTTTTTATGAGGCACTGGGGTTGACAAGTTGACACGCACCGGTGTTGTTTCGTAATTAAAGGCACCGGTGCTGTGTGTATGGAGCGCACGATTTTCGGTGTCCTAATGTTTTGTGTGGTTTTTTGGTTGTAATCGTTTTTATTTAACCATATCCCGGTGCGTGGGGTTTATGGGCACCCCAGTGTGGTTGATTTATTCCACACCGGGCGGTATCTGTTTTTGCACACGTTTTCGGAAGCACCGGTGCGGTAGAGTTTTAAGGAACCAGTGCTATACAGGAATATGACGCACTAGGCAGGTGTGTTAGGAGTTTACGGTTCTCGGTGTGCCTATGTTTTGTGTGATTTTTTGGCCGTAATTTTTTTTTTTTAATTTATTTAACCCTGTGCCGGTGCGTGGGGATTTCACGGCAGCCTAGTGCATTGGTGACCCGGTGCGTTTAAGGGCGACCCAGGCGGTTTCAGTTTTTGCGTGATTTTTATGAGGCGCCGATGCACAAGTTATGTAAAGTATCGGTGCTCTACAGAAATACAACGCACTGGGCGAGTGTGTATGGAGCACACGGTATTCGGTGTGCCAATTTTTTAACAGCACCGGTGCTATCTCGTGTTGAACGCACCGGTGCGTTTTACGGTGATAAGAGCACCGGAAAAAAATACATCTACAAAAACCTCTGCCCGCGAACCTCCTCTAGGAACCTCCGCTAGAAACGGATGTCTGAGGTATTTTTATAAGGGTTTCCTCAACAACATCCGTCAGAGGGTCTTTTCCTTGTAGTGAAAAGAGTAATATTACAATATGATGCCTTGATGTCGTACAAATTTATCCCGGGGTCTTGAACAATTGTTTCTCCTTTAGTCTGATAAGCCTTCCTCTCTGAATACCAGCATGGAGTTATAGACACAAGGGTGTGATCATTCTCATGCCAAAAAAATCTCACTAGTGTAGAAAGTATGCATTCTTATGAACTCCCTTCAGCGTAGAAACTGTATAAGTCAGCATCTATCATTCACAATCTATGTGTGTGTACCCTTCAACTTGAAACTTGAGCTCAATTTATAGGTAAATGGTGGTAGTTTAAATTCCATGAAGAGGGGGATGGATTCCTATCATGAAGGGATTTGAGCTCCATGGACCAAGGGACAAGCTCCATGAGTGGAGGGACAAAGCTCAAACTGATCGCGGCTCTAGAAGCTTCCAGTTAGGAGAATATTCAACCAGATAGGCTTCTACAATTTACTTTTTTCTTTTATTTTCTTTTCACGGGGGTGCGCAGGTAATAATGGAAAAAAGTGTGGGAGTTGCCGCAGTTCATGGATAGAACAACAACACATGCACAGGGAAAGGCTAGAAAAACTACGCAGGTAGAATTTTAAGGGTTTTACAGAGCTTTTTCCCAAATCCAAGACTTGATTTAGGAACATTGATATTTTTGACCTCTAGGGAACATGATATATGTGATGATAGACCCATATGAACATTAAAATGTCATGGTGAAAAAATGACAGTGACCCTCTCTCCCCTTTCCTGTTTGTCGTCATGGCAGAAGGATTGGGTCGTTTAATCCATCATGCCATCAACTCTTAATCCCTCAAAGAAATATCCATTCACAATAACCCCCCACTCTCCCATAAACAATTTGTGGAAGACAACATGCTTTTAGGCCATCCTTCTATCCAGGAAGTGAACTCCTTTAAATATCTGCTCGATTGTTTCTCCAAAGCTTCCGAAACTACTATCAATGCTGAAAAATCATAGCTCTTTTTCTTTAATACCCCTGTTGTCACTCAATGCAACATTGCGTGGATCCTTGGTTTCTCCATTGCCTCTCCCTCCTCGAAATACCTCGGAGCCCTGCTCATTGACTCAGCCATCAAACATACTTCTTGGAAGGATATCCTGGACAAGCTAGAAGAAATACTATCTTCTTGGACCCATCAGACTCTCAACATCGTCAGTCGTCTTGTGTTGATCAAGTCCATCCTCTAATCCATGCTGCTTTACCTCCTCTTAGTGTTGGCTGATCCAAAATGGGTTCTGAAATCCATCTGTAATATTCAACGCACCTTCCTATGGGGTGGCAACAAAGACACCAGGAAATGGGCCTTAGTTAAATGGTCCGAGGTCTGCTCACCCAAACACATGGGAGGATTGGGTTTGAGGTACCCGGAGCAAAGCAATATTGTCACGGGAGCTCGCATTTGGTGGAAATGGGTATCCAGTCCTCATACACCCTGGGCAGCTAAATATGCAGAAAATTGGCCATAAGAGGATCTTATAAGCTACAATTTAGAAATCACGGGCTCCCAAATCTGGAAAGCTGCCAATCAACATAAGTTCCTCATCCAATCTCACAGCTTTTGGGAAATTTATTCAGGATCCCAGGCTCGTCTTGGGGAACACTCATGGCAGCAACAACCTAAACTTGCAACTCTTTTTCAAAAACCCAGGTGGCAATATACTCTTTAAGACAAGGAGAACATTCAAATCAAGAATTTCTGGACATCGTTGAACACTCAAGGATTTCACCAATGGCTTCCCACCATTCAGTGGCAAGAAAATTGGCACAAGGAAACCCATGATGATATTTGGCTAGAACTTACAAAAAGGAAAATTCGATATTCAGATGGATCAAATATCCTCAGGTGGGCTCATACTCCCCAATGAGTCTTCAGTACTAAGGAGGCCTATCAACTGCTCCATCCAACCCATCCAAATCAAGTTGATAAAATCTGGTCACAAATATGGAACTCCAACATATAGCCCAAATTCTCTACCTTCCTTTGGATGCTCAGTAAACATCGTACCTTAACTTGGGACAATCTACTAAAAAGAGGGTTCATTGGCCCTTCACGGTGCTCCATATGTCAAATTTAGGAGCAAACCATAGATCATATGTTGGATGCATGCCCCTTTGCAAGCACTCTTTGGGATAGAGTTTCCATTCTCTATCATAGGACTGACAAAAGGCAAGGTGATGTCACCAACACAATCCAGCAATATCCTCAACTCTCTCTGGCTACTCATCCATGGGCTACTTCTCTCGACAATCTGGAAGGAGAGGAATTACCAAATCTTCAAAGATCTAGCAACACCTCAAGAGATTATTTGGAACAAATTATGCAACAACATAAAGGAGACCTTAGCCCTGCGTCAATGGAGGGAGTCTGATCTCCCATCTCTGCCTTCACCAGCAATATCCTCAACTCTCTCTGGCTACTCATCCCTGGGCTACTTCTCTCGACAATCTGGAAGGAGAGGAATTACCGAATCTTCAAAGATCTGGCAACACCTCAAGAGATTATTTGGAACAAATTATGCAACAACATAAAGGAGACCTTAGCCCTGCGTCAATGGAGGGAGTCCGATCTCCCATCTCTGCCTTCATAATGCCACATATGGGTCAACTGGAACTTCTCTATCCCTTGAAACTCTACAGTTTCTCCTTCCTCTAATCCATCTTCGAAATATCCTAGATCTTGGATTCCTCCTCTTAAGGATCTCTACAAAATCAACTTTGACGGAGCCTCAAAAGGAAATCCGGGCGAATCTGTATTTAGAGGATTCTTTCGTGACTATGAAGGCACTCCCAGGCTAATCTTCTTTGGATCCATTGGTTGGGATAGGAATGACTCTGCCGAACTAGAAGGACTCATACAAGACCTCAACCTTGCTCAAGAGAATTATCTCTTTCCCCTAGAGGTTGAAAGGGACTCTCAGATCATCATTAATGTAGCACAATGTCTTCTTCATGGTTCCTCCTCATCCAAAATCTCAAAGAGCTGGCGGTTAGCCTCTAGAATGGAAAACTTGGAATAATGGCTTCAAATCCACAAAGGCATTACCTTCATGCATGTGTGTAGATCATCTAATGAAGTAGTGGATCTCTTAGCCAACAGGTTTGTGGATCAAGACTCTCCTCTTATCTCCAATAGATTTCACTCCATTTCCAATGAATCTATGTGTCCTCAAATATCTTCAACCCCCGGATGTAGGTTATGGAAAAGTTTAATGTAGGTTTCCACCTGGTCTTTCAATGCAGGGGCACTTAGACACTCCATACAGATGCACTTGCCTCTCACGTGAAGGCCTTAAATTCGAAGTTCAAGGGAGGACACCGAAACTTGCATCATTCACTCCTCCCCCTCGACCTCCACTCCTACAACTTGCAACTTGGCCATTTATGGCTAATGGCTCTTGTCAATGTCATTTGCGATTTTGAGTTTCATTCTATGCAGACCTCCTCTGTCATGCCTCTGCCCATTGCTCTGCTCCTCACCTGCCTCCCTCTAAGCTTTCTTCTCCAACCTTGCAGACCCTCCACCCTGTCAATTCAATGCCAAGAATATACCAGATGCGGTGCCGTCGAGGAGGCAGCAGAGGCACTCCCTACCGCCCTCTTGTTCCTGCAATGTCTGCACACTCTTTTTCCATATCAGTTTCTGTGGAATAAACTGAGGTTATCGACCCCCAATTTCTCTTAGCTTAGCTCTCCATTCACCTCCTGGAGGAGCAACATTACCACTCCAGCTTTGGAAGCAGAAAAATACCACACAAATCAACATTATCATTCTCCTCCTCCCCTCTGCCACGAAAATCTATTGGCCTCCATGTCAAACACTTGGTGGAAGACTCAGACAGCAGTGGGAGTAGCCCATCGGAGGACACCCGACAAAGAGATGTAGAAGCGGACAATGCGACTTGCTCAGCTTTGGCCAAGCAGATTGATATGGTCTCCACTTTGACTCCGAAGCTAGTCCCCCACCTCTCAAAGAAGGATATCGAGACCATGTCCGACTATGGTTGTTTCATAGTTGAGGAGAATCTTCAACAGGAGAACCATGACGCCTAGAACCAGTTGTTACACAGTATTTTGTCACCGTCCCTGCAATCCCTCATCCCACACATTGGCGGGCTATTCCCGTGACTTGTGAGCAGTGACATGACCTGAAACCAATTTCATGGCATCCCATTTCATAATGACAAGCATTCCCCTGAAGAAATTTTCCTCTGAAAAACCCTAAAAACAGATCTTTTTGCCTTGGCGCGACTAGCCAGTTCAGCCCTCGCGCCAATGGGGGAAATCGACCATAGAGGGCGCGCCAGCTGGCACTCTGTTTCTGTATCTCACTCACGCCAAGCTTAATAAGGGATGTTTTTAAAAAATAAATGGCGGAAGTTTGATTCCAACAAACTCCTGAACGAGTCATCAAAAGGAGTTGGGTGGTTTGGCTCCGGATCTCCATGTATGGGAAGTAGTTTTCCACCTATCATGGAAGCTTCCTTAGAGACAGGGCCTATCCCATGATTATAGGGATCCCAACTCCCCTTCCTCCATCTATAAAGCTTGCCTTCTCCCTTAGCAAGCTAGCTGAACTTGTAGGGAGGAAACTATAGCCAGACAACTATTGAGAGCCAAGCCAAAGAGAGAGAGAGCTTTTTCTAGATTCCCGACAGGCTGTGTTGAGACGTGCTCCGCTGTCAGCCCCGCCGAAGGAAGATCATAGCGTTAGAGCATTCGGTTGTAATCTTTCCTTTGTTATTTATAATATAAGCGACTCTAATTATGGTTCCATTCATGTGTTTTTTTCTTATGCAATGAATTATATCCTCTCTGACTGATATATGGTTACATGCTTTAATTTTTACGTTGTATGTCGTTGTTTCCTTGCATGTGTGTAGGTGTTCAGACGTGTCGAACGGAAGGATTGTGATCTTCCAAGCAAGGGACGGGAAACATCATCTTTTCTTCAACGACCACTGCGTGGGATTTGAGGTAGGCTACTTATCGCAATCTTGGTATTTTTGTAACTAGGAACCTACATCATTGCGTGACTTGATTGTTGCTAGACTCGATCTGGGCTAGTGGGATCGCCTCTGTCTGCAAAAGGGAATTACCTCCTCAAAAAACTGGCGACTCCACTGGGGATTCAGTTGGAGCTAGTATTTTCTCTTTTGGTTGTTTTTGGCTTTTGATTCATTTATTTTCTCTTCTGGTTCACCTCTTTTGGTGTCAAACCCCTGTTCAGCCCCCAGAAGACCTGATCCAATCTCTGTTTTCTCTTTTTTATTTCTTCGCATAGTAAACTTGATTGGCGCGGTTTATCGCTTGATAGTCGCGCCAACTGGAGCTAGTTGCTAGTTAGGCCCCCGCGCCAACGTTTTTTTGGCGCAGATTACAGCTAAACAGTCGTGCCAACTCTGTTTGGTGTTAGGGTTTGCTTGATTTTGAGCTCTCTGAACTTGATTTTTGGTCCTGGTGTCATTTTTACGAGTGATTGAGTGCTTTGAAGTATTTGTTGACTGTGTTTGGCCTTTTTCCTCCAGTAGTTTTCCCTTTACCATCAGTTTTTCATTCTAGCCCTAGGGTTTCTAGGTGTTATAGTGTACTGAGCCTCCCGTGGGTGTTTTTGGGTCCTTGTTTTCCCGGTCAACTTCGTTTTTGCTTCTTTGCATTCGTTTTGCTGGATTTCATTGTATCATTGTGTTAGTTGAGTGATTGCTCTCTTTTTCATTCAATTTTCGCTTTGTCTCATTTCGAGCCTAGATTACACGGCGTGTATGAGTCTTTTTTGAGATTCTTCTTCGATTTGAGGGATTTCTACATTAGTTTGAGTTCTAATTGTGTGTGTTTGCATTAAGTGAACATGCTTGTTTCGACTCTCTCACTGTCATTTCTCGAATTGGTTTCTGCATTAGTTTTTTCATTCGTTTGGTGCATTTGCTCTTAAACATTGAAAAATACAAAAACAAATCTCTTTTCATTTTTTATTAGTTTAGTGAAAATTGAAAGCTTTTACGCATTATTAGTGTTATATAACTTTAAGAGAAAAGTTTTTAGTTTCATTTGCATGCATTAGAGACAGTAGTGGATATTTTTGTGATCATTTTGTTGTTATTTGAAAAGCTCTCAAGCCTCCCATAGTTAGCTTTTCATTGAACAAAGTGATATATTGTGGCATGTAGTGTGCATTTAGAGGATTTTTTGGAGATCCAACATTCGATAGGGCCTGAAATTGAAACATAAAATGAAGATCAACTATATTATTTATTCAATTAACCTAAGGCAACATTGAAACATTAACAGAATATCTAGAGGTCTAGGTTAGTGATGTGTTTTGGAGTCGTTAAGCCTAGTTAATCTCGTTCACCTTCTGGCTTTAGACAACGCTAGTACGGACTTGTGCTCCCCGTACCGTCGTGTATATAAAGGGAGACCGCACTAGGTTGCTGTCCTTTATTCGTAGGAAGCCGTGTCTGCCGTCTTTTACCCGTGATACACCAGACACAACATTCAGGGAGATTACCTGCACGTACGTCAATTCCTTGGTTGATTTCTCTTTCATTTTTTAACCAAGGTGTATATGGCAGTTCATGGATATATGGTACACCCATCTGCCTAGATTTCCAGAGCAGTCATTTCGATCTTTTTTGACTCATTAAATTTGAAAAGATCATCAAGCGCTTGTCCTTTCACGCTTGTTTCCAAATTGAAAGAGATAGAGTCATATTTTACTTGTTTCTAGACTCTTAAAACATGAAACAATAAAATTTTCCAAGTTTTAATGTGGTAAAATTAATCACCTACGATCACACGCCCTTTTAGAGATTGTTTTTCGGCCTGTTGATTGTTTGCCTTGGTTTTTGCCCGTGTATCTTTGTTTTGATCTCTTCCTCTCTCTTTTTTTTTGCTATAGTCACAGTGGCGGAACCCTCAGTTTCGTCTACTGGTAGTCCTTACATAGACGATTCATTAGAGGTCTCTCAGTCCTCTGCTGAACATTAGCAGGCTATTGTATCCGAGTTTCCCGACAAGGGATCGGTTCCATCTGAACTTCCCTTTGGAGGACCAGTTGACTTCAATTGGCCCTTGTCCAATGCTTGGTTTGGATTTGGAGTAGGGGAAAACTTCCCTCCTCTTACATCGAGATCGCCTTTCTTGGCTCCTGTTATACCTCCTAGTCCCCGTCGTCTTTTAGGAGATCTTGCGACAGGGTCAGATATGGACTCACCCAGTCCCTCTCCTAGTGAGGAAATTCCTACATTTGGTGAAGATTACCAGCTTTTTCCCGAAAACATCCCCGAGTCTTATGTCATGTCTTCACCTGGTCCTTCGCTTCTAGCTGGATATAGGTCTTCAAGTCAGGTCATGACCGTTGTTGCCTCTATGGGAATATCGACTCCATCCAAGAGGCCGGTTATTCCCTTGTTGGGAATGTCGCCATCGACACCTCTCATGGCATCTCCTTTCGTTACATCAGTACCTGTTAGACCTACTGTCTACGTAGCCGCGTCTATGCCAGCTGTCACTACTCAGTCAACTAGGACCTCGTTCGCTCCTGAAGACATTTACATAGATTCTGCTATTCCCGAGAATATTTCTCCTGAGGAGTATCAGTTGTCTTTACAACCGTCAAACTCCGAGGTTGGTCCATCCTCTCAAGACCTCAACCTTCCTTACTTTTCCCATTATGGATCGGATGATGCTTTGATCTACGTGTTTTCATATCAGTATGATGAGCAGGGCAACCCCCTTCATTTTCCTTCTCCTAAGGCTTATCAGTATATTAACAGTTTTCTGTTCGCCCAGGCTGGGAAACCTTCTAACCCACAAGGACAACCCTTCCAGGGAAAAACTCAGGCCCAGCCAGGTTTTCTATACGAACCGCAAGGACAACCCTTATAGGGACAACCTTCGGGCCAACAGGGACTGTTGTACGGTCCGCAAGGGCAGTCTTACAACCGTCAAGGTCAACCTCTACAGCCTCACCCTGTGGTCCAACCAGGGCAACCTCAAGGACCCACAAGCCAACCGGGGTATCAACCCGGACCGTTGTACGGTCCTGGGGGGAAAAACCATCCTTCTCAACCATTGGTGCAACCTCAACAACGTCAGTTTCCAATTGGTCCAAATGTTGCACAACCAGGGCCATCCTATGTTCCTGTCATAAGTCAACCTGGTTATCAGGCACAACTTGGCCCTCTCCCGCCATCAGGCCAACTTTCTCAGTCGGGGCAGCCTGGTGTCCTTCATTAGCCAGGCCAACCTGTTCAACCAGGACAACCTATTCACCCAGGCCAACTTGTTCAACCAGGGCAGCCTGCGCAGCCTGGTCAACCTGTTCAACCAGGACAACCTGCACAACGAGTTAACCCTGCTCAACAACCGATCTATTCTATGCCATAACCGAACCTGCCTGTGCACCCAACTTATCAGGCTCAGCAGGGTCCCACTTACCAGCAGCTTGTTCGACCCTAAGGCGGCTATTACTTTCAAGGTCAGTCTCGACCGGTTTATAACCCGCCCAAATGTTTTGGTTATTACCTTCAAAAACCAGGCTACATATACTCTGCAGTCAAATCCATACACTCCTCAAACGGGACCCACATATAATCAGGGTCAGTACCCTGGTTATCAACAACCGTATCAGCCCAATCACATGACTTATACCCCCTATGGTCAGAATCCTCCAGGACAAAACCAATGGGGGCAGAGTTATGCTCAACCAGGTAGGAGTACAGGTACAGGTCCTTATCGAGGGCCTAACATGCCTTTTAATCCTCAGTTACCTTTTCTTTCCACGTTAGAGTTACCAGACGTATCCAAGCTGACCAATGATCCGATTCTTCATAATCCATATTGGCCTCCGGTTCCGATGAAGGTACCTGGTCACTGTCCCAAATTTGAAGGAAAATCTGGAGAAGACCCCCAAGCACATTTCATGACCTACCATTTGTGGTGTTCTTTGAACTCTTGGGTAGATGAATCGATTCATCTACGTCTTTTCCAGCACACTCTTACTGACGCTGCTGCTAAATGGTACATAGAACTACCCCGTGGTATTTTTCAAGACTTCAATACTTTAGCTATGGCATTCCTGACACATTTCCAGTTACCGGTTCGTTATGAAGCTAGGACGCATCTCCCGACCTCTCTGAAGCAGGACAAAGCCACTCATATTTCAGATCATATTCATGAGTGGAGACGTCATCATCGTTTGATCAAGTTCGATATTCCTGATCAGCTTCTAACTCACCGGTTCACTACCTCCTTTGTCAACAAGATTGCACAGGACATTGCTATGGGGGCATGTGTAACCGAGGAGCAAGCCATTGCTCGTGCTCAGTAATTTAGTGTACTCTCAGTCCAGCACGTTATATGATATCTTGAATGATGCCCCGCGGCCAGGGACCTCTAAAGCACCAACTACCCTATCGGTTGATGGTGTTATTGGTTTCATCTCCCAGACTTCTCGTAAGTCTTCTAATGGGAAGTAGAAATCGAATTCTTCCAATAAATCTGCTCCTCCCGCTACTCCAGATTCTGGTAAGACCGCGAAGGTCAATGGCGTTCAGGCCAATCCTGCGGAAAATACTTCCAAAGGGAAGAAGAAGGGCAGAGGCAAGGCCAAATTCGATGCCCCGAAACTAGAATCCTCCAAACCACGTGTTGATGATGGTTTGCAATGAAAACCGAAGTACCCTTGCCTGGTCTGTGACGGAGACCACTACACCAAATATTGTCCCCGACGATCCGAGGTTAGTCAACTTCTTAAAGGCTCTAAGGGAACTTCGGCAGTTCTTAAGGAACCTTTTCCATCTTAGCAGACCCAGATGGTCGAGCAGCCTTCACCATCTGCACCATTTGGGTCCTAAGTTTTTATGATGAATGGTGTTGCACCTGTTTCAATTGCCACTCGATTGAAGGATTATGTCGGATCACGCGAGGAAGCTCGGAAGGAAGTCGTTGATGGCCTGCCTCCCCCACCTAGCTCTGGTCCTTTAGAAATTGAGAAGCCCAGTGCTGAACCCGTTATACGGCCACCTTCCAAAGGTGTTCTTAGAAAGTCTTCCTATAATCTGAATGCCCGTGCTGCTCAGCATTACAACATTGTTGAGTATTTGGCATAGGCACCTTCCGCAATGTCTGCGTTGGAAGTGCTTCAAAGTTTCCCATATCAATGGAAAGCGTTGTTATCTGCAATCAGTGGAATTGATCCTGCCTATTCTAGCCTTCTCACCTTCGATCTAGAGAATTTTGTCCCCTGACTTTCACATCAAATCACCCTTGTTATACAAGTCGGTATCAACGGTCTCAACATTCACAGAGCCGTTGTGGACGAAGGTGCCTCCACCTGCGTTATGTCATCTACCTGCTAGAAAGCCATCGACTCTCCAACCCTCACCTCATCTCCCAATGCCCTCGAGGCATTCGATGGTAGGGAATCGAAACCCTTGGGTGTTCTCGAGAGTTTACCAATCACATTACAAGGTAAGGAAGTCAATGTTGAAGTAGAAGTAGTTGATGCTAAACTCAACTACAATCTTCTACTTGGTCGCAGCTGGACCCATGCCATGCTATGCGTTCATTCCACCCTCTTTCGGCTTTTGAAGTTTCCGCATGAGGGCAAGATTATTACTCTTGATCAGTTTTCTTTCTTCACCTCCTCCTCTGAGAATAACGTGCCATACGTGGATCAAATTCTCAATCCCCCTGACAGTCTAGGACCTGGTCTTTTCAAGGACCCCGTTCTCATGGGTATTTTTCCCATGCCACCACCGAACACCGTTCAAGTCAACACGATCTCTAGGTCGGATGACCCATGGATCATCCCTTCTCCTGAATAGGTGACCTCTTTTGGAGAATCGATGCCTCTGACCCCAGTTGAAATCAATTATTGTGAGATCATTGCCGCATCAGATCCTCCTCCTACTGAACATGCTCCTTTGAGCATGGCTCTTGACATTTATTCCCAATTCCCTTGGCTTGGAAATGCAGATTCGCCCGATCCTTTGAGAGAAGTTTTTCCGTCTGACGAAGCAATCGTGGAGACGATGTCTCTCGAAGATCTGCCATGGAGCGATGGACATCATCGTTCCTCGTTCATGCCTAGCCTGGGGGAAATGGCTGATTGTATCGAGCATTTTGTATCCAGATATCCCCCTCCTGAACCTACTCCTTTGAGCTCGTCGGAGCATAGTTCCTCTTCTTGTGTCAAGCTCCTTAAAAAATGAAACAAGATGCTTTGAGGATAGTTCTTTTGAGTGTGTCAACCTCGTTAAAATAATGAAAGACAACCTTGTTCGACTCCTTGATGTGATCTCAATCTCGTGATTTGAACCTTCACTCCATTTTCTATGAAATAAAGCTTGGGGGGCATGTACCTCGAATTGAGACACCATGCTAGGGGCATGCCCGGTTTTTCTTGTCATTTCAAGCATAGTTTTCATTTGTGCTTTTAAGCTTGCATAAAAATAAAATGTGTGGTGTGGTGTGCTTTGTAAGCGTCTTTCTGCTGATTGGGTCTTCCTGATTGTGCAGATGTCTATTACTCCTTTTGTCGGTTTTGCGGATGGTGCCTCCCGCAGTACCAGGAATCTGTCCTCGGCAGCCTGGGTAATCTACAATCCTGCTGGTGAGTTAGTTAATTTACAAGGTGTTTGTCTAGGGCCTGCTACAAATAATGTCGCGGAATATAGTGCCATTTTGGAATTATTGAACGAGGACATTAACCTCGTTATTTGTGCATTACTTGTATACCTAGACTCACAGCTTGTAGTGTTACAGCTCAATGGTCATTATTCAGTTAGGAACCCATCCATTTTAAGACTGTATCTATGTATTCGTTTTTTGGAAAGAAATTTTGATTACATCACATATCAACATATCTTACTGTGAATGAATGCGTTATGATCTGATCGCTAACATGTTAGATGAAAATTTACGCCAGCTTGTAAAAAACATCATCATATGTGAAAAAAAGATCCGTACGGATATATATATATATATATATATATATATATATATATATATATATATATATATATATGTCGAAATGTTTGCAGTTTGTGTGCATCACATAAAATCCAAAAATATACATGTCTGTTTTAATAATATCCGAAGACAACACGTCTCTCAAAAATATGCAGATGGAAAGCCTAGGCGACTAATTAGCATGGTGCTCATGGTAGCATGTTACTGCCCGCACCAATCGCCTCAGTAAGTGATGAAGGCGACTAGGCACCCCTATAGTGTGCCTCTGATAAGCCATAGGGACATCTGTTAGACGAGCATAATCAGGAATCCCATGGGCGATTCCATCTAAGTTCTGAACCAGCTCATTCCCCTCGCCCCCATCACCTTGAGGGTCATAGGCGAGAGGGGTCCTCCGCGCGATCGACGACATCCCGACAGGACTCTATGGGCCAACATCTACAGACATATAGGACTAGTTGTTAGAACATGCATGTGTAACCAAAACAAAAACAAAAAAATCATAAAACTCATAAAATCAAAAAGAGTCTTACCCAGCTCCTCATCCCAGTCCTCTCCTTCTGGGAGTGGAAGATCTAGGTCTCCCGTGAAATCAATACCGACATAGGGCCAGTCCTCTACGACCATCAACTATCGTCGAAGCCATCCGAAGAACTCGGGCCGCCATGAAATTTGCTGGCCCCCTCCTGCTCTGGGCATCAGTGCTGACCATCGAGCCATCCGTGGCTCTCTCAAAGGTGGATCTGCGACTATCGCCCTCTAGCCCTGGAAGATAGGTAGTAGTTCTAGGATGAACGATACCAAGATAGAACCGTACCCAAATTGCTTCAGTTTGGTATTTTTACATTTAGTCAGTTGCCGTTTAATATTCATGGTTACGGCTGTCGCCCAATCAAATATTGTCGGGTTCATACATTTTGACGCTAGAAGGAACTGTGTTTTAGTAGCCTCATGCGGCGCCTGCGACCTCGCGGCCTGCGTGATGGTATGTAGCACCACTCTGAGTGCTAAATTAGGAACAGTGTGAATGTCAACTTTGCCACCACCTAATCCTGTTTGTGCCCTTGGGCACACTCTTTCCATAACCATAGACATCTTTTCGCCATAAGGCCTAGTACCTTTCATGATCGGAACTAGACCTCTGCGGGACAATCCAGTGATGAAGTAAACATCAGACACTTCAAGTTCAAGCACTTGATCTTGAAGCCTAAACTTCTCTTCGTTCTCATCCCATATAATGATTAAGTATTGCAACAATTCAGGTTGTGCCCTGAGACATGGTGTCAAGAAGAATTTCTTTAGTCCACAATGTCGAAGAGAATTCATGCATTGCTCGTTCCCCATTGCCATTTCGTCCTCTTCACTGTGCTCCCTTTCTTTCCATTCGATCACCATTGTGGCTTTATACCTGCATCAAAATGGTCATAAGCATGTTATAAGATCCCTTGGGCATTCAAAAATTCAATTGATTGGTTCAATTTTTGTGGAATTTAAGAAAAAATTGAGGTTACGTGGTTGGCGCGACTGTTTTGCTGACAGTCGTGCCAGCTGGCGTGACCCCTTTGTAAAAAGAACTCGATTGGCGCGGGTCCGTGCCTCATACCCGCGCCAATCTCTGAAGCCCTAAATTTGCAAATTTCCCCCTCAGGGATGCCAAATCACGATGGAAACCTATGAAAGATGGATTAAAACATAGCTAAGGGAAGTGGCTCTTACCTGGAAAAGAAGGGATATGAAATGATGCACCGGATCGTCCACTGCAAGATCACAAGGAAAAACCTCACTATTGCTCTGCACAAGAGGTAAAAAGTAAAAAGTAAATATGTTTTTACTATTTTGGTCATATTTATAACTTTTCGAAATCAAATTAGGTTTTGAAGCTTATTTTTCGAACATTTTATCATGTTTTTGTTGGAAAATGGGTTTTACACTTAATTTTTGTGCAGCGACAGGTTTTCGGGTGACTAGGACGACGATACGAGTTGTATTTTATACTTTTTCGAACTCGGTAAAAACATGAAAAAGTCACTACTGGAGTCATCTTTCAGCTCTTTTCTGACTCTCTAAAAATGAAAAGATTGACGAGTCGCTTGTCGTTTTGATCTTGTTAAATTGGCTGCGAAACGACATCTACCTAGTATACGTTTACCCATTTTTCGGGCTGGGATAGATTATTTACGAAAAAGGAATACCCTAGCCTATCGCGACTATGAGGTTTTCTCAGACACATTTTTCTACCTTTTCGGATCTGAGGAACTATCTATGAAAAGGGACAGTCGGAGTTTTCTTTTTTGCTGTCTTTTCAAACTCTCTAAACATGAAAAGACACTGAGTTATTCCTTTGTCAGACTCGTTAAAACCTGATGACATCGGACTCCGTCGTAATGACGATACTCGAGTTCCTCCTTCCTAGGGCTCGTTAAATGTACTAGGGTGGATTTGTCCGAAGGACAAACTTATATTGCAAGCATATGCTATCCCCTTCAAGCTTGTTTTAAAAAATAATTGGGGTACTTGCCAAAAATGGTGGGGAAAAATGGAACTAGTATGACCGTTGTGTCGGCAGTATGTCGCTCTTGAACATGGCACTTGTCTGCATTCGTGTCGGTTTGGGGACATCTCATCTCATTCTCTGCTTGCCTCCGTGGGTTTGGGTAATCTATTTTGACCGCTCATCTTCTCTTTGCCACGTCATCATGACCTCAGATCCTTTGATGTCAAATACTGCCAAATCCAGTGTCGTGCCGCCAATATGTTCAAGAGAAGTTGGCCTCTGCAGTTTTCAATACCCCTATGATTCTCTACTGATCTTGATTCACAAACATTATGTTCCTCTGTCTCGCGTCGATAATGTGGGAAACACTATGGCCCACCTTCGATCAAGGTCACTTCCTGTCAACTTCAGCTCATTATCCAAGAAGTTGGTCTAGAGACTCCTTTCAGGTACCTTGGAGCCTGCATGCCTCAATGGCAGGTTCTTCACATTCGACGCAAGGTTTTCATCATTTGCCTTCGATCGAATGATTCTGCGAGTGTTCTTCGCCAGCTCACTGTTCACATTCCGTGGATTTTACCTTAAGTGCCTTGAGGAGCATCCTCATTATTGGTGGTTCCTCTTGCGTCTGTTAACAACTTTCATTTTTGGCTGGTAATCAGATGATGTTCTTGCATGTTCGACTTCAGCTCACTTATTCACATGCTAGGTCTTGTACTCTGTTCGGATCGAGATGGAGCGCAAGACCTTGGGTTTTATCTGATGACACCCAGGCTGCAGGTTTTTGTGGATTATCATGATTAGTTACATGACTCATTTGATTGGATGGCTGCGACCATACCTGAGTCTACTTGTTGATCCTTCTTACTGGATGGCTGCGCCCATACCTTGGATCCTGGTTTTTGTACACTCTATTATGGATGGTTGCGCCCATACCACATATCATGTGTCAGAGATATCAGTTGTACTTGTATGTAGGTCTTCCGACGGCAGTGTTTTCAATTGGGCATGTTCTCATAAAGCATTTCACCCCTGCCTCTCTCTCGGGCCTCATGCTTTAGGGGGCATCTGTTACACAGTATTTTGTCACCGTCCCTACAATCCCTCATCCTGCACATTGGAGGGCTATTCCCATGACCTGTGAGCAGTGACATGACTTGAAACCACTTTCATGGCATCCCCTTTCATAAGGACAAGCATTCCCTTGAAGAAAGTTTCCTCTAAAAAACCCTAAAACCAGATCTTTTTGCCTTGGTGCGACTAGCCAATTCATCGTTCACGCCAATGCGGGAAATCCACCATAGAGGGCGCGCCAGCTGGCGCTCTGTTTCTGTATCTCACTCGCGCCAAGATTAATAAGGGATGTTTAAAAAAAATAAATGGCGGAAGTTTGATTCTAACAAACTCCTGAACGAGTCATCAAAAGGAGTTGGGTGGTTTGGCTCCAGATCTCCATGTATGGGAAGTAGTTTTCCACCTATCATGGAAGATTCCTTAGAGATAGGGCCTATCCCATGATTATAGGGATCCCAACTCCCCTTCCTCCATTTATAAAAGCTTGCCTTCTCCCTTAGCAAGCTATCTGAACTTGTAGGGAGGAAACTATAGCCAGACAGCTATTGAGAGCCAAGCCGAAGAGAGAGAGCTTTGTCCAGATTCCCGGCAGGCTTTGTTGAGACGTGCTCCGCTGTCAGCCCCGTCGAAGGAAGATCATAGCGTCAGAGCATTTGGTTGTAATATTTCCTTTGTTATTTATAATATAAGCGACTCTGATTATGGTTCCATTCATGTGTTTATTTCTTGTGCAATGAATTATATCCTCTCTGACTGATATATGGTTACATGCTTTAGATTTTACGTTGTATGTCATTGTTTCCTTGCATGTGTTCAGGTGTTCGAACGTGTCGAACAGAAGGATCGTGATCTTCCAAGCAAGGGACGGGAAACATCATCTTGTCTTGAACGACCACTACTTGGGATTTGAGGTAGGCTGCTTGTCGCAATCTTGGTCTTTTTGTAACTAGGAACCTGCATCATTGCGTGACTTGATTGTTGCTAGACCTGATCTGGGCTAGTGGGATCGCCTCTATCCGCAGAGGGGATTTACCTTCTCAACACCAGTAGCTGCAGCTCCTTGGTGCTCCTCTTTTTCAGTTTATATATGCTGCTTTATATTTTTTATGTATATCTCTATCTCTTCCTGCAAACTTTGTCACTCATGTTTATGCTAATGGTTGGTTTCCCCTTGAAGGGAAACCCATTTTTTGAATTTATGAACTTGTCAAGGGCTAGTTTCCCCCCGAAGGGCAACCCATATTTTGAATTTTTGAACTGTCTTCACCAACAAGGGTTGGCTAATCCAACAACCCCTGTCTTGAAGTATGATTGTAATTTTGTACATTATAATAGAAATTAGCATAACTTAGAATTTTTTTTTGGCTAGACCAGCCGAAGTTTATGTGATAAGATACAAAATGAGGTTTTAAACTAAATTTGACTACTTTTTTCGGGAAAAGGAAATTTTAACGGATGGAACCCAACCTGATGCATGCTTTGTCGAAACGGGCGTTCCTGAGCTCGACTGTAGAGAATTTAATGCAAGGCCGAGTTACTCAACCAATTCACAGTTTTTTTTAGCTGGAAATGGCCAGAAATATGCATCCTTTGTCGAAACGGGCATTCTTGAGCTTGACTTTAGAGAATTTGACGCAAGGCCGAGTTATTCCACCAATTCACAGTCAGTTTTCGCTGCAAATGGCTAGAAATAAGGATGAACGGTTCAAATCCCTTTAGTAGTGAAAGAGAAGCAATTTCTCTTATGAAATAAACAGATCAGACATGACTTCGTCGGTTAGAAGGATTTTCCACAAATAGTCTGAACATGATTTTGTTTTGTCGGGTCAGCAGTTTGACAGAAAGACCCGCTGAGTTTAGGGTCTTCGTGTGTGAATTCTTCGGCCACTGTATGATAGAAGCCTCCTCACAAATATCAAAGATATTTTAATCATAAAAATGAAAAATAGATGGTATCCAGGACACAGATCATTGTGTTGAAAAAAACAAATTTAAAAGTTTTGAACCAAAGAGGAATGTTTGAATCACTTACAAACAACGTCAATTTTCAAATAAATTATCAATGTTATTGTTGGTCGCGTCGCACCAAAGATGACAATGCATTGATCTTTCCGTGGTTTTCCCAACACCACCAACACCTACAATTCCCACAACACTGGCCTAGACATCACGCTCCTGCCCCTGCTGCGACATCACTGTACTTTTAAACTCTTGTAACTTATCATCCAAACTAGTTGGATATTTAGCCACAAACAATGTGGTTTTTGGAAAATTTTGAATATGTTTTGCACAACTTCGCCCAGAGGTTGTATATCATATCCAGGGGCCAGATAGATTCGTAGAGGTTAGAGAGTTAGTTAGGTAGCTATCTTAAATTAAGGAGGTGGTAGATGAATGGCCTAAAACATTTTAAACATCTAACATTTGATCCGATGGTGCACACAAGTACACTGTGGCAGTTGGGACAACTGTTTTCAAATAATAAAGCCTTACAAGGTAATAATAAAATATTTTGATTGTGAAATGAGAGATAATTTTGGACATGTGTTATTGATGAGATAACGAAGTCTGTTTACAACTTAATAATATCCATGAATATCTGTGGTTAAAAATCTTGTTATATTGTAAGTATTAAGTGTTTATGTGCTTATTAATGAAATTTAAATATGGTTATAAAATTATTATTTTAATTCATATCGTAAAATATATCTTAATTTATAACTACTATTTATATCTTATATATTTTAATGTGATAGAGGGTCTATATATATCTCAAAAGTAATTATAAAATATTTTGATTGTGAAATGAGAGATGGTTTTTTTGGGGCATGTGGTATTAATGAGCCATGTTATTAGCCCATGGTATTGTAACAAAGCCTATTTACAAGTTAATGATGATGATGATTAACTTCCACTAAGACCAATTAATTGAGACTCTTTAATATTTTATTTCTAAGATCAAAAAGAAGAGAGAGAAGCATTCCTAGGTCACTACAATTCTGCTCACTTAACAAGTCAAGAAGATTGGTTGTGTGGCAAAGGTTTTGGAAATGAGAATGGATGTAAGTAAGAGAGTCGGGAAATCCAAGAGAAAGTGTATTTCATCTTCAAACTTTCTTAGTATAACAAAGGTGACAAACCATTTCGTCCCAAAGTGTTTTGGGAATTGACCAACTCCTAGTTTCACTTTGAAGCCCATCAGAATTATTTCTTATCTTCACAATGTTCATTTTATTCTTAGCACTCGTTAAGATGGAAAGATAATTTTGGTTAGCAAGGTTGGGGCATGACTATCCATGGTTAAAAGCATTGTCATAATGTAAGTTTATTGTAAGTATTAAATTTTTTATACGCTTATTAATTAAATTTAAATGTGGTTACATAATCATTATTTCAATTTATAAGGTAAAAAGGATCTTAACTTATAGCTATTAATTATATGTTATATACTTTAATGTGATATGTATATTATAATTTTTTTAATGTAAAAATATATTGGTAATTTTATTAAAAAAAATAGGGATGGCACTAGGGGGAGGCATTTTAATTAATCACAGTTTAATAACAGAGGTGAAATTCTCATGGGACCTAGGAAGGAAAACTAACAACCAAGTTGAGATATATGGGCTCCAACAAGGTCTATGCATCGCTAAAGACAAAGGTGTGGAAGACATTATAGTCTTATGAGATTCATTACTTATGACCTAGTATCTTAACAGTGAAAATAGTCTGAAAGGAAACTCTCTTGCTATAGTGCTCCAGAGAATTAGAAGTTTAATTTTTTTTTTTTTCATTCAAAAGGGTTCTATCACGTTCATAGAAGCAAAAATGTGGAAGTTGATTTGCAAAAAATAAGGCTTGCTCTCTGGAAGAAGAAAACCTTGAAATTAATGAATATAGTAGACTATCCAATCCCCTAACTGGTCATATGATTCCAAAATTTTGGATTCATCCTAGGTTCTTTCATCATCTGATTATGGTCTTAAATATAAACATTGTAAAATTTGTCCCCCTCCCTTATATTCCCTCCTTTGTTTGGCGGTTTATCCCTTTCAATCATTGCAATCATGTTATTCAAGTTATGGTTAGGCTTTATGATGACAAGTATCACGACATGTAAAATTGGTTGTATCAATGCCATGCAATGACGGCGAGGCTTATTTCCTCTGCCATAGGCCCATAAATGCGCCTAGGCAGGAAATACCCGCCGTCGGAACGGCGGGCATTTCCTGCGTGGGTGCATTTATGGGCCTATGGCAGAGGAAGATCGACAGGCATTTCCTGCCTGGGCGCATTTATGGGCCTATGGCAAAGGAAGATCATCCGACGGCGGGCATTTCCTGCCTGGGCACATTTATGGGCCTATGGCAGAGGAAATAAGGCTCGCCTGCAATGACTGTGATACTCACCTCGCATGCTCAGATTAACTGCATTTATCTGCACAACCCCTGGAAATTCAATTCTATCATAATAATGATGGATCTCTTTGGATGACGTACAAGGAAATTTAATGTTCTAAAGGATGAAATCGTGTGGTTTGATAGGGGCAGTAGTGTTAAAGCATGATGGTGCCTTTCTTCATCTCCATTCATTCCTATGTTCATCCCTCTGAGTGCGTTGTCTCCTCAGTGGTTTGTGAAATTGGTTTTGGTTCGGCCTTTGGACTCAATTGTGGCATTAAGGCAAATAATCTTCCGGAAGCTCTGCGAAGAGCTCCGCTTCAGGTTTCAATTAGTTCTTCATTTGTGGGTAAGGCACTCCTGCTCGTGGGAATCATTGAGATCAGAGCTCGCTAGTTCGGAAGCCTCCCTAGCAAATCTTGGGCTTCCTTTCTCTTTCGTACTCAGTTTGGTTTCGGCCCTATTTTTAGAAGGTATATCGTTATTTCTCGTTTCCAACTCTGTTATCTTCTCTCAATTCAGTTTGAATGGAATCTACATGTATATAGGCCCTTCTCTCGACACTTCAGATGTTAATTGGATCAGTTAGAATGGTTTGAGGCTCTCCTGGTTAACCCAGTAGCTCTAGCTTCCTTCTTTCCTATAACTTTATGCATGATTTTGGTTTTGTGGGGGTGGTGCAATTTCCTGTCTCTTGCATCAAAGTCGTCCTTATCCCTCTCTATAGTTTCGTCTGATTTGCAATGTTATTATGTCCTCATTTGAACTCGGGTCTATAATTTAAGGTTCAAAAAATTAAATCTATCCCCTTCCTGTTATAAATTCCTTGAAGCCATTGAGGGGATTATTGGGTTGCTTTATTTTTCCATCAAGCTTTGGCGAAATCTAGTTTAGTGAGGTCTTGTGAATTTGGATTCTAACACAGAGTCCTCCTCGCTCGATAGTCCCTGCTCTCATTGTTTGTCTACCCATGAATCCCGTCACAGGGAAGAGTACGATCTGCTAAGTCAAATTCTGCCAAATGTACCACTCTTACGTGGATCTCACTGACAAGCTATTGACCCTTCAACTCCAGATCTCCTGTTTGACAGACGAATTTGACGTACTCTGGAATATTATAATGGAATTCAAACCAAGCAAAGAAGCACCCACAGATTCTGACCAACACGAAGAACATTAAGGCAAGCTGGACATAGATCTCGACAGGCCAACAATCGTAAATGATTAAATCTCGTTTTTACCACTATTTGTGGGTTTTTGTCTTTTCTTCTTCTTCTTTTTCTTTTTCTGTTTTTTTGCAAATATGATGTAATCAGTTTTATTGTTTTTTTCAACACATGGTAAATCCGTAATTCTTTAGAGTAATCTAGGAGAGACTCCGGATCAATCTCCATAATAGCCAATATAACACCAGAGTAATTCTTTAGAGTAATCAGTTTTATTGTTAGTGCCTTGGGATCCTTTATGTAATTGGTCAATGACCTCTATGAATCTTGGTCTTTTTGAATATGGAATATGTAACTCCGTGTATTTTTTTGGGACTGGACGCAAATTTAATATCAAATTACTCATTTTGGTGTACATATATATATTAAAAAACTAAACTATAATATATATAAAAACTAAACTATAATATAAAAAATTAAATTTTATTAGTTTTATTATTTTTTATTTATTTTATGAACACTACAATATCTCTCTCTACTTAGCTCTATATTACTATTAGCTTTTTATTATTATTTAATTGAACCAATATGTAAATGTTTACAAATCTTTTACATCTTATAAATTCAATATATTAATATAAATTCAACTAGTTTAGCTTACATGTAAAAATGTTTACATACTTTCTTACATTACACCTACACGTCTCCCTTATACTTTGTAGAGTGTCTATGGACAAAACAAATTCATCACGACACTTTCATCTTATTTAATTCATCAAAACACAATAAAAAATGATGAGCCAATAAAAAATTTACATAAATACATTATTTATTCATGTTCATATTTTAAATTTACTAGTATATTAAAATTATTTTTATTATTATAGTTATATAAATTAAATGGCTAATAAATGTCAATAACCATCAAAACGCATTTCATGATACATCTTACATTGTTAAGGTTAAAAACTACTCTAGCTCCATCTTAATTCAGGATCTAGCAAGCATCAAGAGGGATCAACTCTCTCAAAGTACAAACTTTTTTTTTTAGTGCAAAAGAGATTTGATCCCTCTTGGTGCTTGATAGATTTGGAGTTAAGATGGATCTAGGCTAGTTTAATTTCCTCCTTTAAACATGTTATGTTAGAATTATGATTACACTGGGGGGTGAATCAATGTAATGGTCAATTTAACCAATTTAACCAATTTCATAAATTTACATAATTGAAAGCATAACAATGCATCAATAAAATCAATAATCACATCAATACACATGAACACTAGATATATGTGGAAACCCTTGTGGAAAAAAACCACAAATCTTCATTGGGGAGAGATGTCTAGTGTTGTGCATGGACCAGTAGTTGTTATAGTATTGGTCCCCCAAGCCACCTGGAATTGATAGATGTGCAACCAATATTTAAAGAAAAATATATAGCATTAAGTGCAAATATCTTGTTATTTATGTCCAAAATTTCCCAAAATATTGAATGGGCCCATGAATATCCATAAATAGTATTTTAAATATCAAGAGTACAAAACTTCTTGTCTAAACTAGAAAAAAAATAAAACTATAAATCCTGCCAAAATGGTCTATTCCATGAGTACAAAGTACCCATCTCTTGAACCCTCACTGAGCTGAACTAGGCTATGTATCTCAAAAGCACATTCATACCTACACATATAAAAAATTGATGTATGTCAACCATAATTGTTGTGTTATTCAACAATTCAACCCACTGTGTTCAATAAATGACACCCAAGCTATTAAATTCAATAAATGACACCCAACCCATTAATTTTCTCAGTAAATTAGATCAAAGCACATGAATCAACCATAACAATTTCCCAGCCATTGGATCACATCCAAATCAATCCAGATCACAGATTCAAAATTGAGAGATTGCAATCCATGTCAATCCTTGTTACTAATCAAATTCAAGTGCAAAAATATACAAAAGAAGTTGAACCCTTGCTTATGTTGCAATTTTAACATTCAATTATTCACCAGTTGTGGAGACATACCACCACAGAACATTTCACAGTATATTCAGGTTATTTATTTCAATTTTTGCACAGTTGAATCAGGTTATTTATCACAGTTTTTTTTTTCAATTTCTCGTATTGGTGGATCTTTGTCCAAACTTATTGAAGCTTACTAGTATTAATTTCAAATTTAAATACTAATTGGTCTTGTTCTAAGTCATTTACTCTTACTTCTCTTATTGTTTGTATTGTTCATTGAATTTAAAAATAGTACAAAGATCAACAAGTTTTCTAAAGTATCAAGAGAAAACAATCAACATCGATCTCCTATGCTTACTATAAACAAACGAATGACTACTATCAACAACCAAATCAGAAATTTCACTTCAAATTTCAGACCTCAACATATTGTTAACATTGTGTCACACTATTATTGATATCTTTCTTTCCAATGCTATTATAGTTCATATTGATCAATACCATTTACAATTTTATTTTATTATTATTATTATTTTTTTTTCATGTGATTCTGTTAAACTCTATTGTTTAATGATAGCGATGAATCTATAATGGCACCTTGACTTTTGACTCAATTTAATTACTAGGATTAGAACTTAGATTTGATGGTTATTGTTATTTCATACCTCCACTCAAAGATATTCAAGCTGCTTAAAGAAGGACAACATTAGAGACACTTAGGAAGGTTTCACACTACCACCACAACAACTCTTCCTTCCACTTTAATCAGGTTCTTTTCCAGCAAAAGGGAGGGAAACCCTCTAAAATATTGTTTATGATATCCTTTAGAAATAAAAGGGCGGTAAATTTTCCAAGACCAGTGCCTAAGCCATTGAGATATGGAGTCAACATCTAGGAACAAGAGGGTTTGAATATAACGGGGAAGACACAATTATGACATAATGAGTTAAAAACATATTTTTTAGGTTATTGAAGGAGAAGTGAGAGCCCTTGTACAAGATGCATGATTACAACTCTGAAATTACAACCAAGTAATAACATGCAACTATATGAACAATTAAAGAAATAACAACAATATGAAATCCAAGATGAAATAAACAAAGTATAGGAAAGTCGTTGTATAGAACGAACAACCAACAATACATCATATCTTCACAATTTATTTTATCCCAAGAGAGTGATAAAATACCACATATAATCTTCTTCCTTAGTTAAAATAGCCCTCATACATGGAATGAACAACCCTAACCATAAAATTAAATAATTGAACTCCTTCAATTATCCAATGTTACATAAGATATTAGGGAGGGTTTCACCTCAACCTTGACATATTCTCGTTGGATCAGGACAACCCTTCCTCTGTGCTAGTGAGATAAGGAATGCCCATGAAAGTGCAAAATGGACCGTGTATTTTCAAGGTATATTGGTTATGAATAAACCTTGTGACACAAATTAATTTTGGCATTCCATCTGGCATTGAGCTTGAACGAGGGATTTGTTCTAAATCAATTTGTTTATCATTTGTAGAAAGGGATTAATCTGCATCAATTTTGGTAATGGAGCACATAAAGGTTGTGATAATCACCAGTCTCTAAAGTTCTTGTTCAAAACCATTTTAGAAGTTATGGAGGACAAGGTCAAGTTGATTTTGACTCGAAACATAATTTTGATTATTCAGCAGTTTAACATAAGGGCAAGTGTACCAATGTCCATTAACACAACTTGGTCGCTTATGAGAAAGGCAAAGGCTGATAATTTAAAATGGAAAACCGCAACTACAAATGAGTTATTCAACATGCTTTTGAAATTGCTATATAAATGGCCTACCTTCCCATGAACTAATAAATATGAAACAACTGGGCCATAATGACTTCACACTCCCTCGATCAGGGAAACATATCAAATAACGTTTTCCCTGGTGTTCCTAGATTGATACCAAGGCACAAATCCATATCCAGTGCGAAAGAAAATAGATCCAAAGCGAGTCCCTATAGATTGAGTCTCACCACCATAAGAACTACCAAATCATGTCATGAATAATAGTTGTGTATAAACAACCGGTATAAGCACCTTATTGGTTTTTTTTTTCTAAGACAACCTATATAAACTCATGGATACCAATATTGGAAATGAGTTTATACTGGAAATGATTGAAATGCACAAACTCATTATCCATGAAATCATACACAAACTGTCACAGGAAACCATGAAATGCGCTCAAAATATTTAACTGTACAAAACATTTATCCTTGCGGGTTGCAAGT
The DNA here is from genome assembly GCA_034641835.2 of Pinus albicaulis. Lineage (NCBI taxonomy): Eukaryota > Viridiplantae > Streptophyta > Pinopsida > Pinales > Pinaceae > Pinus > Pinus albicaulis. The sequence goes on from CM076583.1 coordinate 514,728,407, forward strand.
CGCCTCTTGCACAAACAACAATGGGAAACCATAAAATCCAGACACAACATTGAACTGTAAAAAAATTATCCTTGCAGGTTGCCAGTAGTTATGGTTCCAATCCTATTATTCAAAAGTTAATTTAGTTATTCAAGAATACCTAATGCAACTCTTTTTGGAGATGTTTTTTTTATCGTGCCTGAGACAAATTTGAGGCTTTTTCATTGGGTTCTAGGAGGATTTATTATGACAAATTTTGACCATATTATTAATGCAACTCTTTTCCTAGAAAAAACTTAGTCATGCCTCTTGGTAACTTCAGTCGGATCAATGGTGGCTATTTAGATACTTGTAGTTGTTGTTAAGAATTCGCATGAACTACTCTAAATACTAATATTATAGATAAGGGTTTCTTGGGTTATTCTCTGTAGCAAATCTTGTAAATCATTCCTTGGCATCAACTTAACTATGTTATGCAAATTCTATAAGAGTTGGTTCTGAAAATTTTAATGATATTTTGGGTTGATATCAAATCTCAAATTCTCAAATTCAACTTCTCATAGATATACACATCAACTAAGTTATCCTAGAACCTTCATAGAACCTTTACATAGGAAAGCAAAGAGCTTCCTTCATGCCTGGATAGTGTTATCTATAGGAATAACAATATTGGAAAACTAAGAACCATTACCACAATAGGTGAATCATTAACCATTAGAAAGTAATTGATCGAGTTTTATATTTATAAAGTTAGTGTTGATGGACATGAGGCTCAACATTTTTAAAGGAAATTAACAACTCAATAAAACCCTTACTAAGGCAAGCCTAGAGCGTCCTTCATGCTTGAAGAGTGTTATCTATAGGAATACAAATATTGGCAAACTCATAATCATTCCCACAATAGGAGAATCACTAACCATTACTAATGCAAACCTAAAGCTTCTATTGAGTTGCTAAATTCCTTTAGCAAGGCAAGCCTACGGTTACACCAATTTTTGGTCATTTAACCATTTACAATTAGATGGATCGAAATACACCATGTAAGACCAATTTACCATAGTAAAATTGCTTTCACTATAAGAAATAATTTAAAAAACCATAGTTTATTAAGTTATTTCTAGTCCAAATAGAAAACCTCATGAAGAATAATTAAATAAATCCTTATTTATTTGATTTTCCTCTAGGAATAGTTAATTAAAATTTCGTTTAATAATATTCCTCGTCATATTTAACCCAATTAATGAGAAATAATTAGATAAATAATTATTTATTTTATTATTCTCTAGGAACAATTAATTAAATCATTATTTAATTATTATTCCTTGTTAAATTTGACTAAATTATTTAGGAATAATAAAATAAATCATTATTTGTTAAATTATTCCTTGATCCCATCGTTGAAATGATAAATAAATATTTTGTTTGTTTATTATTTCTAAATAAAGGGATTTATCCAATTTAAATTCCTTTTCCCTCCAACAAAATATAATAAAATATTCCAAGTAGTTAGATCTAGATCTTGGTTAATAATATTTTATTATACACCATTATCAATGATAACTCAATATTTTGTTATAAATATGGGGGTTTTCCATTCACTTCTTACCTTTGATCCTTTTGTCATGGTCGACCTTTGATCCTCTTATCATTGTCATACTTTGATTACTTTTATTTTATTTTTTCTTATTGAACTCCCTTTGAGTTCTACATCTCTTGGGTTTTCTACGCCATTGAGAGAGAAACTCTGAAGCTGAAGCGTTTGAGGACAACCAAGAAGCCATCCCATTGAGGGGGACTGGTAACATCATTCTTTGTTCCCTCCTAATGTTAATATAATACAAAAAATTCTTTATAATTATTTTATTGTCCATTAGATATTTGGGGAAAATCTTATTTCATTTTACTGTTTAGCTGCTTTATTTGCATAGATTCGGGTTTGTTTTGCATTTGTTTTGACCATCTATTGCAGATTTGAAGAAGTTAGACAACCATAGTTGTTGTTAGAGTTGTTTGTCATGTGCAGCTAAAGTGATCTCTTTTCGTACACTTGCGTTAAGAATTCATTCTAATAATGGGCGACTCCACAGTGTTTTATTCAAATTTTCGTGACTATCTACTTCAGTACCTAGGGTTTTTCTTCAGCTATTGTTTAGCATCTTAATGTTTTTTTTAACCTTTTATGCCCTAAAACAATAAAAAATCAAACTTCCGCATGTTTCTGGGTGTTTTCCGCAAGTAACTGGAATCAATTGCGCCACAGACGTCAAATTTTTCCGCAACTTGCTGCCTGAGACTCCTGGAAGTGCATCTCACACTTTTTAGCCCAGTATCTGCGAGTTTTGGCCTAGATAGCAGCTATTGGGCCAAAAACTGTGAGTTCAGCAGCCTATAGGTCAGTACCTGCGAGCCGCAACTTTTTGTGGGGTTTTTCTGTAATTTTCAAGGTTTGCCGCAAGCACTGTTCAAGGTTGTCTGACCTCTGTGTCCGCCCGTCTTAGGCCTGGATATGTTCATTTTTTCTTTTTGAAGTGGGAAAAAGCCCCTTAGGGTTTCAATATGCTTCCACCTTTTTAGGAAGGATTTAGCTGAGTAGGTAGTCTGAGATTTTGCAGTGCTTTTAGCCATTGTTTAGGGTCTGATCCCTTTTTCTTTCAGATCCATTTAGATCGGTTATTATCTCATCCAAAAATCCCTCTTGAGTCTTGTTTGACCTCTCGCTTAGGGTCCCTCTTGTTTCCCTTAAGGTTTTAACTTGTTGCCTCCCATTTTGCAGTAGTTTTCCCTTTGATTTCTTGTTGTTTTCTGCACCTCTTTTCAGCAGATCTGAGTCATTAGATCCCTATCCCTTAGACCTTAGATATTTTGGCCACCTTGTGCGTTTTGAGTCAATTTCGCCCACCTCTTAGAACAATTGTTTGGGATCCCTTCTTTTTAGGTTGAATTTATGCATCTTTAGTTGTTTATTTTACTGGTGCTTTAGTTTTATTTACAATTATACAATATTTTTTTATTTTTCTTTACACACAACCGTTTGGGCTGAATTAAAATTAACACAAAAATCACACACACACACACCTAAAGTGAAGAGTGCTCTGTTTACACCGCCAAGCCAAGACATAAACATCGTAATTAATTTATTTTCCCCTCTGCGCCTTTGTTTATCCCTCTTCATTATTGGGTTACTTGTGTCTTGCGATCATTGCACCCCTGAGGTGTTTATCCCAGAGACTCCTAGGCCTTCATCCTCAGTTTCCATTAGGAAGACTTACTCCACCTTGTAGATGCCGAGTTAGTCCTCTGCCAAGTCCCTATATCGACTCTGATTCTGGTCCATCAAACCCTCCCTCTGATTTCGAACCCAATTCTCCTATACCTCATTCTCCCACCATGTCAGGTTCCAATGTAGGTATTGGTCCTCAAGCTGGTGGTAGCCCCGACCCTAACTCTGGAGTTGTTAGTAGTGGAACCAATACCATAACCTTCTTGGCTACTCCCTTGCTACCTTTTATGGCAGGTTTGAGCCTCCCCGATTCCAACCAGTTAATTAACGACCCTATACACCATGATCTAGGTTGGCATGTTATGCCAACTAAGCTTCCTTCTGACATCCCTAAGTTCGAAGGAAACGCTGGAGAGGACCCTACTAATCACGTGCGCTCCTTCCACATGTGGTGTTCATCAAATTCTATCACTGATGACTCTATCCGTCTTTTGTTATTCTAGTGTACGCTCACTGGTGACGCTGCAAGATCGTATGTTGACCAGGCCTCTGCTCCTCATTCCACTTTTGCGACTCTTGCTAAAGCATTTCTTTCCTCCTTCCAGTTGCCTGTACGATATGATACCGGTACCGAGTTGTTGACCGCATTCCGTCAAACTTCTGCCACCCACCTTTCTGACCATGTCCAAGAATGGCATAGAAGGAGGAGCTTATGTCAAGCTCCCACATTCGATGACCGTGTCTATATGGCTTGGTTTCTTAGAACGATTTTTCCTTCTATTGATAAAGATGTCGCATCTCACTTTCCTAAGAAATAGGAAGAAGGTCTACAAATTGCGTTGAAATAGGACCTCATCTATGCCCAATCTAGTTATGTTTATACCGTCTTACCATATCTTCCTAGACCTGGTGGTGCCAATGCATCGGGGGCATCTCACGCCCCCGACAGTATTGTTGGATCTCTTTCACATCTGTATACTCATCCTCCCATGGGTTATGGTTTCCCTCAGGGAGGGGCCAACTCCTCTAGCACTTATCCACTCCCGCCAACATGTATCTAGGACAAAGCATGTTTTCCCCATTGCATCAACCGATGTCAGGGCCCGCGGTCACTCAACCTCTTTACCCCAATTTTTATCCTTATCAACAGCTCGGTGCTCCAGCCCCTCCGGCATCAACACCCTAGCCTTCTATGCCTTCTCAACCTCCGTCGCAGCAACCACCTCCCACTCAGAGTCAAGTGTATGTGCAGCAGAGCATGATTGATCCTCCCAATTCCAAGAAAAAGAATAAAGGCAACCAAAGTCAACTAGTGAAAGGTAATCAAGGGCACAAAGGGAACCCACCAAACACTAACAACCAACAACAGGGAAATAAGATGAAGTAGGATAGGCCTCTTCGTATGAACAAGCCTTGTTCTTGTTTTTGTGTCCATGGCCATTATACTCATGATTGTCCCCTTTTACCCCAAATGTGCTAGTTGTGGGAAGCACAAGTAACATCTAGAGGACAACAAGCCATGGTTTCGGCTCCTCCAAATACTGCGCCTGTTCAACTGGCTATTTTTATTGATCCTTTCCCTCATCAAGGATATGTGGCTGTCCAACCCCCTCAAGGTCAGGTCGCCCCTCAAACCTCACAGTTTGGTACCTATGATTACCATTCTCATGATGAATTCTGAAGTGGTTAATATCGCTGATGTCAACCTTCAAAATATATCGTGCCAATATGGCAAGCCACCCGCTTCGTCTGGAACCGAGCCTCAAACCAAAGTTTCCACAGAGTCCAGTTCGAAACCGAATGCCCCTTTACAGATCCCTCAGCCATGTGCAGAGGGCCCTCCCAAGATCCCCAAAGGTCCATTATGCCAAACTGCTGCTTCCTCCAAAGCTGCCCATAATTACAACATAATAGATGACTTAGCACAATCTCCTGCTTCTATGTCAATGTTGGAAGTCCTCCAATCATGCCGTTCACAACGTAAAGCTCTATTATATTCTATGGGTGCTGTGGATCCTTCAGACGATCGTTTGATCATATTTGATGTTGACAAGTCATAACATCCCCCCTTACCTTCATCCGTCGCCTTCCAAATACCAGTTAAGCTTCGTAATGCCCATGTCTCGCGATGTATCATTGACGAGGGTGCATCCACCTGCGTGATGTCCACCTCTGTTTGGAATAAAATCGGATCACCTGAGTTAGCCCCATCCACCATCACTTTGCGTGCTTGGGACAATCACTCTTCTTAGCCCCTTGGCATGTACTGCAATTGTCTTGTCACTCTTGCGGGAAAGATTGTTTGTATTGACATTGAAGTCATTGATGCCCCCTTGGATTACAACATCTTGCTGGGTCATAACTACACCTATGTGATGTCTGTTGTCACATATGGTGTTCACCGTAAGATGTGCTTTCGTCATAATGGAAATATCGTTACCGTTGATCAGTTGACATATTATAAACCAAAGTCTTAGATCTCCCTCGAGTCTATCATATATTCAGTGGCAAATAAACAAGAAGCCATACCTCTTACCAGTGTTTCACCTGGAGTCTATAAAGATTCCACTTTTCTAGGTGCTTTCCATGGTCCCTTACCTTTTTTCACAGATCCAAGCTCGTCAAATGTTTGCATGATGCAATTGTCTCGGACTAGCCACAAGCGGTCTGGTTCAACCGACCAGTAGCCTATGCCTCCGCAACCTGCTAGTGGTCACTCGACGGAGCCTACAAGGCCTTATTTTCAAGGACCTTCTATTTCTGCTGGTGTCTCTTCCACTCCTTTTCAACCAGGAATGGTCCCCCTAGCCTTAACCAGTTGGGAGCCATTCCGCGAGGCCATTACTCCTTTGGTCAGATACCATTTCTCGCTCCCCCCTTTGGATTATTTTCGATGCTTGTTATGGCTACGTTGAGCCTTCCCAATTTGACCCCGGGGATCCCAGTCTGGTACATCGATCCCCCAGCCAAAAACCCGCTTGGTTAGCTCAAACCTTATACCACTTTGACCCCGGCCCAACCGGTCGCCACGACTCCTACCTTTGCTTCAGTGCCTCAGCCACCTCAACATGAATCTACTACTATTGTGAAAGCATCTAGTCAAGGGGACAAAGCCAGGAAGAAGGAACCTAAGGATAAGGTTTCCCAAACGACTCCTGCTCCTCCTAAGCCTCCAAATAAGTCACCTTTGTGCGCTTTGTGTGATGTTGTTGGGAATTCTACCCAAAATTTTCATGAACTTCCTCTTCTCTAACCTGTGGTCAACAAAATGTTTCTTGAATCTGATATCCGGGAGGTCCATATTACCTTACCTGATCCAGCTACGAAACTGAAAATGTTTCGCATGAATCAACCTTGTTCTTTGTGTGATATTTATGGCCACTATTTTCACCTTTTTCCTCGTCTCGAAGATTTTTGCGACTCCCTTGAAGTCGCCCGTCGAATCGAGGCTGAACGTAGCAAACCTGCTACTTCTATACTCGTGCGTTTGGCTCATCCTGAACCAGAGGACATTGTCATACCTCCACCCAATGTAGAGATTACGAAACCTTCGGCCATGATCCAGGTGGATATCAGTGGCCTCCCACCTATTCCATTTGGACACACAACATCAATTATTTCAGTTTTTCAGTTTCAACACAACTTACTATTTTAAGCAGGTTTTCGGGTCCTGCACACCCAGAGTTGTCTTGGGGACTTAATGATCTAGGTGGATATTGGTGGCCACCCACCGAGTCCATTTGAACCCCCACCATCAGTTCTTTCAATTTGTAAGTTTCAACACAACTTACTATTTATAACAGTTTTTTGGGTCCTGAACTTCCAGAGCCATTTTGTAGTCCTCGGATAGATATTTCTAACGAGATATTGTGCACGTCAATCAGAGATCAGATGCCAAATTTACGTCCTTGGGAAGTTGAAATACCAATTTACCCAAACGGGACCAACATTTTTGGCGCTTCATCTCCTAGGGTTAGGTTTTTGGAAGTTTTGGATTTTACGTTGTTTATCAATAATAAATAGGCCTTCGAGCCTCATTGTAATACAATTCAGGGGGCTGGGAGCCAACACATCTCTTCTCAGAGTTAAGTGCTATTAGTGCCCTATCTCATCTATTTCCATTATGTCTATAATAGGCCTTCGAGCCTCAATGTAACACAGTTCAGAGGCTTGCGTACACCACATCTATTCTTAGAGATATGATACCAACACCCTAGATTGTTTCCATTACGTTTGTAAGCTTATTTCAATCATCTCTTCTCTATCTGTCATCATCCATTAATTCCTTTGCGGAAAAATCCTCCGTGGCATTCCCTTCTGTTTCAACTGAACCTCCTTCGACGATCACCTTGGGCTCAACATCGGTAGATGTTTCATCTACTATATCTTCGTCTACCCTCTGTAGCGATGCGTATGTGAACCATTTCTCTGATGATGATGCGTCAGGTAGCCCCGCCGCGTCATGTGGTATTTCTTCTGCTAGTCCCCCAATCTTTCATTTCGATGAAGACATTACGGAAGAAATGACCACCCCTGACTTTCCTTGGGATGATATGCACCACCGTGCATACTTCCTTCCACAGTATTCCCTTGACCAGTATGTTGTGGAGTCTAAAGAGTTCATCTCAGAGGAGGACGATTGGTTTAGAAATCCCATCCTTGCACCCGATGCTTTCGAAGAAGAAAATATTGCCTTGGGGGCACATTGCGCCCAGAAGAAATTGAGGCTTACACCATGCTACTCAAATAATTTCGTAATTTTTCCACTAGGTCCTATTCAAAGATGCCCAAACTTGATCCAGCCATTGGAGAACACCATATCGACACATGGCCTGATGCCTACCCCACCCGTCAAAATTTGAGACACGTTTCTCTGTGAGAGGCTCTCAAAACCTCAAGAAGGATGGTTGTTCCATTCTCAAGAAAACAAGCACATTCGTATCTGTATGGACTTTCTTGACCTGAATAAAAATTTTCCCAACGACAACTTCCCTACACCATGTATTGACCATATCTTTAACAAGTGTAAGGGGCATAGAAATGTTACCCATAGCATCCCCCATGCATGTTTTATTTTCGCCATTCATTCAGGTTTCTTGCATTGTCCATCATCTTCTCCTTTGTTGTCTTGTGACGCCTTTCATATGGATCCTTCATCCACACCGTACATCGGCTATGCCAATGGTGCAAGTCGCTATTCGCGAAATCTAGCTTGGGCTATTTTTACCCCCATACATTCATTAGTCCTTTCCAACAATGTATGTATTAGATCTGCCACCAATAATCAGGCTGAACATGATGTAGTGATAGGTTTATTAGTCAATGCCCTTGACCATCGCATCCTTCACCTTCATGTTCGTTTAGATTCCCTGCTCCTTTTCAGACAATTGAATGGCGTTTATCCTATGCATAATCATGTCCTTTTTAGAATATATTTACAAGTGAAGCTCTTAATGTGTGAATTTGAAACCATTACATTCAATCATGTACCTAGAGCCCAAAATCACTATGTAGATACCATTGCAAACAAAATTCTAGATTGGCACTTATCACATGCATTTAACACAAGAAAATAACAATAAACAAATGGCGAGCCACATACTCATCATATATAAAAAGATGCATATCCATAATATGTGTCCACAAAATTATAATTGTTTTGGAGTCCTCTACTATAATACATCCGACATTCCCATAACATGTTACAAAAATCAAACTAGGGGCACCTCATGCCACTATATCTAATCACTCTCTGGAGGGTCCCGAGCCAATGGCTTGGCTCCTGTAGCCTGTAGACCCTGCATACCCTGCCCGGCCATCTCCATGCGCCGCATGACCCCTCGCCACTCCAAGGGTAGCCCTACACATGCCTCACTGTAGTAGTCATCTAGATATTTCCATCCGCTCTTTGATACCCTGGTCATCAAAAGTTCGCATCTACGGCAAACACCCTCCAATAGTGCCTCTAAATAAGCTCTATCAGCTCCTCTAGCTGTGATAGACTCTGTAGCCCATGGCGTTGCAAGTCGTCCCATATAGCCGGGCGGTTTCATCGGTGCTATATATGCATACCAAAAGTAATGAATCAATACCATATATTCCATTCTAAAGCTTTAAATGCATCATGAAATATAACAACTTGTCACTTACCATTTTGTCCCCATGCTCGACCGGGCAGAAGTGGCAAGTCCGGGTCCCCTTGATAGTTTATCCGATTGTACGGATAGTCGTCGATATACAACGATATTTGGTCCCAATGTGAAAATAATTCCGGTCGAAACAACCGCCCTCCTCCTCCCCTCAATAATCGCCCCTAGCTGTGCATCTTGGGTTCTCATGGGCCCCCATCCTGGATCTGTACATGAGGCCAAAGTGTGGGGATATTCTCAAGGAAGAATGAGCACAACACTGTACCAAAAGCACAGTCATGGTTCACTTATAATTTTCATAGCGTTAACTATCATTTCAATGATAGTAGCATCATCTGGGCCCACCCATAGTAGGTCCCGCTCAACAAGAATCATCTTCCCTCCAGTGATGTGGTGGAAGGCCCGGTTGCCCAAGGACCGCAACACTTCTGCGATGATAGCCTAAGTCTATAGTATCTCTAGGCCTTCGATCAGTATAGCCATGCCCTTGACACGAACATTCGGTCAACAATGGTGTTCCACAAACTCAGAAATATTCTGCCCTCGTGGTAATACTGGTTGGATGTGTCCCACCATCCCCAACGGTGGGAGACTGGTCAGGAAATAAATGTCATGAATGGTCAGCTCGATCTTGTGCCCCTACACTATAAAGGCCTCATATTATGGGTTCCAATAGCTGACTATCCTAGCTAACAAGGGCTCTCCTTCCCTCATCAAGGGGTTCTTAATCAAATTGAAAACCCCATAACTTGCCAGTGTGCCTCGAACAGCCTGATCCCTCCTGATCTCAGAACGAAGTGCCTCATGATCTCTCTTTCTCCAGTTGATCTTTAAATATGCAATACCTGCACAAAACCAACCATTTTTCAGTCATAGGAAAGAAAAAATGGCTAAATAACATCAAGACCAAGTTCCTAGCCAAAAACAGGACCAAACACAACTTTTGGCAGCTCGCACTTTTTTAAGTCTTGTATATGCGAGGTCGCAATTTTCCCTCTGAAACCTGCTACCCAGGTCGCAGAACATGCCCCAGAAGGTGTGAGTCAGCCGTGAGGAGGGGCAGAGTGTTTTTCCCAGGCTTTGGGCACCTAATCAAAAATTATAAACCACTAAAATTGAAGAGTATGGTTAGGCCACCTACCTGCAACTAACAGATCTCGATTTTGACAGTTGGTTTGTCTGCTACGAACGCCTGAAGATTTAGGGCCTTTTCCTCCTCTCCACATTCACCACAACTATACTTGCAAAGGAATAAAATTAGAGGGAAATCACCCTATTAAAAGATAAATTCTAATTTTCTTTCCCCAATTGCGACCAAACCGTAGCTCCGTTTGACGAATTGTCAACACTGTTTGAAATCTATCACTGAGCTATAAAATGGGTATTCATTCGTTTTTGGTGATTTGATACTTGATATGGAAGTTTTTTTTCCACGAAGGGTCACTTCCCCACCTCTCAAAATCGAATTTATTCACCGGTGCCACTTGTACTTGGGGCACCTCTTCGCCTTCATAATTTTCGACGCTTGTGTAAATTTTTGTCATGAGTAACCATATTTTGCTCATGTTTTTATGGTATCCACCGGGCCTATTATGAGTGGCAACACCATCGAGTCGCCCTTGATCAGAGCATTTGAGTTGAGTCATCATCACATTCATGGATTGCATACTAAGCTGATTTTGCCTCCTGTTATAGTATTCCATCCATTCACACCTTATATATCTCTCGTGTAGCCTATTTTGGCTTCCAGTCCCACTGTCCCCCATACCCTTCGTAGTCGAGTCAGTCACTGCCAGGTCATCCATGATTTTTATGCTCTGTCAAGGGAAGTTGTCCGTTTTCTATTCAGTATCCCCCATTCCATCATTATCCCTAATGTCAGTCCATTAGTCACTCTACTATGTTCCATCGTGCCTTAGTTGAGGGCCCTCATTGCCTCACCTATGGCGGACCTCCTTTTGTCGACATCAGCACATTCATTCCAGAAGATAGGTCTAGAGGGCAGTGTATCTTGGTTCCAGCTTCCATCATTTTTCGGTGCCTCAGATTAGGCAAAGGGGCCCCTTATTTCCCTTTGACTTGATTTTTTCTCATCCGCTCCACTTTAGCATGATCGAGATTGATATACTTGATAGTTCGATGATCCAACAGATTGATCCAATGATTCTTAGGTGTGTGTAAGATGTTTCAGACCTCATGAGGGGGTGGACCTTTGGGTAGCCCCCCACATGGCCGAATGAATTCATTTTCTTCTACAACCTTAAATGCAGCTTCGAGATTTGATGGGTTCGGTCCCAGCCGCTTGCAACACCTATAGCATGCATGTATCACTTAGATGATCCATTTATATTTTCAGAGCCGTTTCCTGTTTATCATGGCTTCTCTAGTTGTTATTATATCTCATGTACTCAGATATTATTGTATTTAATCGTTGTTGTTGTCCCAGACACAATATGTATGTGGGATCCATTATATTTTTGTCTAGCCCATGTTTAAGCCAGCATATCATGTACTTTATAGCTCAATCTCATTTTTCTGGGCGAACCATTATTCTTTGTACTTTTTCATCTCTTCGGGCATAGGTATGCCTCCCCCGCCTCACTGAGAATAGGTACCCAAACATTAAAGGAGACTTACCTTTGTCGGTCTCGCCCCCTCAGGGTTATCATCCTCTCTCGCTTCACTTCGCCTACATATATCTCTCTCTATGACTCCAATTCGGTGTCTAGTGATTGTGTTCTTACAAAGTAATTCGGTCATACGATTAGCTCCAAATGCTTGAACGAAGGGGGGCAATTTGTTACACTAATTTTTGGTTATGTAACCATTTACAATTAGATGGATTGAAATACACCATGTAAGACCAAATTTACCATAGTAAAATTGCTTTCACTATAAGAAATAATTTAATAAACCATAGTTTATTAAGTTTTTTATGGTCCAAATAGCTAACCCCATGAGAAATAATTAAATAAATCCTTATTTATTTGATTTTCTTCCAGCAATAATTAATTAAACCCATGTTTAATAATATTCCTGGTCATATTTAACTCAATTAATGGGAAATAATTAGATAAATAATTATTTATTTTATTATTCTCTAGGAATAATTGATTAAATCATTAATTAATATTCCTTGTTAAATTTGACTAAATAATTTAGGAATAATAAAATAAATCATTATTTGTTAAATTATTCCTTGATCCCATCCTTGAAATGATAAATAAATATTTTATTTGTTTATTATTTCTAAATAAAGGGATTTAACCAATTTAAATTCCTTTTCCCTCCAACAAAATATAATAAGATATTCCAAGGAGTTAGATCTAGATCTTGGTTAATAATATTTTATTATGCACCATTATCAAGGATAACTCAATATTTGGTTATAAATAGGAGGGTTTTCCATTCACTTCTTACCTTTGATTATTTTATCATGGTCACACTTTGATCCTCTTATCATTGTCATACTTGATTACTTTTATTTTCTTTTTGCTTATTGAACTCCCTTTGAGTTCTACACGTCTTGGGTTTTCTACACCATTGAGAGAGAAACTCTGAAGCTGAAGCGTTTGAGGACAACCAAGAACCCATCCCATTGAGGGGGACTTGTAACATCATTATTTGTTCCCTTCCGAGGTGTTAATATAATACAAAAAAATGCTTTATAATTCTTGTCTTGTCCATTGGATATTTGGAGAAAACCTTATTTCATTTTACTTTTTAGCTAATTTATTTGCATATATCTGGGTTTGTTTTGCATTTTTTTCGACCATCTATTGCATATTTGAAGAAGTTAGACCACCATCTTTGTTGTTAGGATTGTTTTTCATGTGCAGCTACAATGATCTCTTTTCGTACACTTGCGTTAAGAATACATTCTAACACCTACAACTTCCTTCATGCCCGGAGATTGTTATCTATAGGATTAACAATATTGGAAAACTAAGAACCTTTCCCACAATATGAGAATCACTAACCATTATAAAGAAATTAACATGAAGCTGAACAATTTAAGTCATAAAACAATTTATAAAAAAGAACTAGACCAGATCAACATCTAAACCAAAAAAGGAACCAGGTGTCACATGTTTTATTTGAAATTCATACAACGTCTACATCATTTTATTATAATGCATAAAAAACTTAATCAATTTTTTTTTATTGATATGGTTGAAGACATACAACCAATTCTAGGTCAATTTCAATACAGTGGAAGTAATTTTCTAAGTGAAAATACAATCATGGTATTTTAAGTGGAAAAACAAGTTATCAAAATACAATTACTGATATATTTGAAGACATACAACAAATTCCTTATATAGATTTGATTTTTCAAGGATATTGTCAAAAATGCAAATGTATGAAAAATTGTTAAGCTACTACTATTTTTTATTGTGAATTGTGTCTCTATTATAATCCATGTTATTGCAAAATCTTTATTGAAATTTGCTATAAATTCTAAATAAACTACCATGTTTCCAATTGCCTATATGAAATAAAAAATAATAATAGCAAAATTTCAATTATTGTTAACTAAATGCATGCAATAAATCTACGGGTAGTTTCATGTATGGAAAGAGTTAGTTATGTTGCTCATACGAGGAGAAGTGGAAGGCGGGTGACCAGGGTTGCCCAGTTGTGATGCCCTTCAGTAGACGAGGACAAGAAAGATGACATGAATGTTAACGATTCTCCCAACAATGTTGTTGATGATGACCATGTGTCAAATGTGGAAAAAGTGTAACTAGGTTTGGTCTTCATGATGACTTGTAATTCTGATTTTATGTAAACATAGAAGACAAATAATAATAAATGTAATATGTTACTTTCTTCATGGGTTTCATGAGCAAGGTGTTTTATTATAGGTCAAATACTTATTCTTGATGTCTTTTAGGAGTTTTTAGCTAGTCATAAATATAATTAAGAAAGTCACATATATGAAGTTACTTTACACTTGTAAAAGGTTCACTCCAAGATGCTTATCACTATACCCCTTCAAGTCAGCTCAAAGTAAGTGAATAATTATCCCTTGAAGAAGTCGACCTACATACACATGATCACGTTAGCCTAAAGCAAAAATATAGTCTATATATATAAGAGGACTGTGGCCTCATTTGATACCTTCCAATTCGGTCATCTCTGCAATAACATAGTGCGAATTTCAGTGCGAAAGTCAAGGGTTATATAGCAAAGAAGGAGTTCATAGTTTTTGGATATATCACCTCTATATTTTTTGTGTAGACCGAAGTAAACTTAAATATTACCACAACTCAGTTAAGGGTGAAATCAAGTGAAAATCAATGCTGTAAGGTAGTCGAGGTTAGGAGGTAGTTGAAGATCGAAAGAGAATCATAAAGGACTGTGTCAAAAAGTGAAGGACTGAGAGACCAAGACTCTCTTAGTGACGGTGTTAAACAGTGCAAGAAAGAAGAACAATGTATGATATGATAGTGACAAGTATCTTGAGTAATTTTGTATTAAAATATTTTGTCAAGGGTCTTGGTATATTTCAATTGAAGCATCTATAAGAAGAGATTTGCGGGTTCCTCCCTCAAGAGGATGGGTTTTGACCCTGGATTGTAGCCTACATATCGCTTCACTATTCTTATTGTGTTGGTAAATTTTTGATGTATTACTTATCGCCATAACAATAATTAAGGAGAAAGAAGATAAAGTATAACACAAACAGTTATCTAGTTAGAGAATTGAATTAAACACTGCCCTCTTGAATTCCTAACATGGTTTTAGAGCTAAGGAAATTCAAGGGCATCATGAAGGTCACCAAGAATATTACAAGCCATCTCAAGAAATGTTTTAAGAAGTTATGAAATCTTTTATTCTATTCTAAGGAAGTATCAATCATAAAAGATGAAGGTATTTTATCAACCCTCTCCAGTAAATTTCAAGAAGAATACATTTGGGTAATTGATAGTGGTTCTTCAAGGCACATGACTGGTCATTCAAAATAATTAAAGACTCTAGAAAAATGAAAATCCACTTATTTTGTTGAAATTGGAGACAACAACCGTTATCCCGTAAAAGGCATTGGATCTACATCAACGAAGCTTGAAGATGGAAGAAATATCCAGCTCAACAATATTCCAATTGTTCCAGGTTTGTATAAAAAATTGCTCTCAATTTCAAGCTTAGAAGACAAGGGAGATAGAGTATCTATCATCGATGGAAAGGTTGTTGTTTGGGGAAAATATTCAAATATAAATCAAGTCAAAGTTATTGGCATTCGAGAAGGAAGGCTCTATAGATTGATCTCCCCTTTAGCTCAAGCCCTAATCCACGTTGAAATCGGTCCTTGTGAACTATGGCATCGAAGGTTTGGTCATATCCATTTCAAAATCCTTCCCTCTTTAAGCTTCATTGTAGATGGAATCCCAAAACTTAAGGAATATCATGAAGGAGCCTGCAAGGGATGTTCATTAGGAAAGAATGTAAAAATACCATTTGGAAGCAGTACTTCACGATCAAAAGATATCTTGGATCTCATCCACTCTGATGTGTGTGGACCAACGACTCCAAAATATATTGGTCGTCATTTATACTATGTCACCTTTATAGATTATCATTCAAGGAAGACCTGGATTTATCTGTTAAAAACGAAGGATGATGTTTTCACAAAATTTCAAGAATTCAAGGCTGAAGTTGAAAATATTACAGAAAGAAAGATCAAAATCCTCAGATATGATAATGGAGGAGAATATACATCCAAGGATATCATAGCATTATGTAAGGACTCAGGGATTAATAGGGAGCTAATAGTTCCATACTATCCCAAAAAAAATGGTGTTGCATAAGGAAAGAATAGATCCATTGAAGAAAGTGTAAAAGAAATGATTCATTATCATGATCTACCAAAGTGTCTATGGGGAGCAGCGAATAACTATGCAATCTATATTCAAAATATATATCCTCACAGATCTCTGGAAAATAAAACTCCAGAAGAAGTATAACGGGAAATAAGCCATTTGTAGATCATCTCCGAATCTTTGGGTGTCATGTACCAAAGGACAAAATAAATAAGTTGGATCCTTCAGGGATGAAAGGAATATTTGTTGGATATAAAAACTCGTCAAATCATATAGAATATACATAAATGATGGTCATCACATAGAATTTAGTCGTGATGTCATATTCGATGAAGGCATAACATTCAAGAAATCAAAATATCTTTCCACAAACCCTGATGATGAAGATCTTCTAATATTTGAGGAAGAAGTGAACCAAGAAACTAAGGAATCTCACCATGAAGAAGAAGGTTCCAATGAATCCATTCAACTAGTGGTCATACTTGAAACAAGAAAAAGACACAATTGGTTGAAGTCCACACTACTTGATGCAGAAGGTCATGGAGCAGCGAAAGGGAAATTTAGAGAAAGTAAGAAACCCAATAAATACTCTCGGCATGATGCATGCATGACAAAAATTATAGAAGCAGAACCATCCAACTTTGAAGAAGTAGTACATAACCCTGAATGGAAGAATGCCATGAATGAAGGATACCAATCTATCATGAAGAATGGTGTATGGGAGATTGTACCTAGGCTCGAAGACAAATCTGTAGTTACTTCCAAGTGGATCTATAAGATCAAACATTCTATTGATGGAAGTATAGATAAGTATAAATAAATATTTGTGGCCAGAGGTTTCTCTCAACTTGAAGGCATTGATTATGAAGAAAAAATTTCTCTTATTGCAAAATATACAACGATTCAATCACTAATTTCTCTAGCTGCATCAATGGGATGGAACATCCATCAAATGGATGTCAAGACTGCATTTCTGAATGGTACAATTGATGAAGAAGTATGCATAGAAGAACCCTTGGGATTTGAAGTCAAGGATAGAAAATCATATGTGTGCATATTGAATAAAGCCCTATATGGCCTCAAGAAATCACCAAGGGCATGGTATGCTAGGATGGATGCATGTCTTCAAAGACTAGGCTTCAAGAAAATTTATGCTGACTCAAACTTATATATCAAAGTGGAAAAAGGTGAACTGGTAATTGTTCTTCTATATGTAGATGTTCTTCTCCTCAAAAGTATAGAAGGACGAATTAAAGAATGTAAGAAACACCTAGTAACAAAATTTGATATGAAAGATCTTGACTTGATGCATTACTATTTGGGACTAGAAGTATGGAAAGGAACTCATGAAATATTTCTAGGCCAAGGAAAGTATGTGATTAAGATGTTGAAGAGGTTTTACATGATGGATTTCAAACTGATGACCACTCTTATGATCACAAACTTTAACAGACTTAGAAGTTACGATTCAATCCCGGTGGATCCTTACAAGTATAGAGAATTAATTGGATCACTATTTGAAGGACCGATGAATCCTACAGTGATACTATGTGATAACACTAGTTGTATACGTTTGTATGAAGATCCATTATTTCATGGAAAGATAAAACACATCAACAACAAGTATCACTATGTTCGAGAAATAGTACAAAATGTTGTGCCACAACTTCAATATGTTTCCACTGATGAACAGGTAGCTGATATATTGAAAAAATCACTTCCAAACAAGAAGCTTGTGTATATAAGAGACAAGCTTGGTTTGGTGAATGTATCCTCCCTATGTGAGAGGGAGAAATAGACACACATTCTTGTCTTCATTGGAAGAAAGAATGAATTATTTTGGGATTTGATAACCATTGGCATCCGTTACTCTTTGAATGTGGTAGGGCATTCTGATAAAGAGTAGTCAAGCACATATATTCTTTGAGATAAGAATATTCCTATGAGGTCATACTCGGTGAACACCAGGGTGCATTATGTACCTTGGAGACAATGATGATGGTGTCTATAATCATTGGTCTCACTAACAATGTGACTCAATATCTCATGGAGAGATGGAGTTTTTAGTGAAGGCCTTGCTATGTAACAATGTTGGATTAATATGATGCTAGAAATAGATGGTTTAAAAAATCCAATTCTTCTTTTGTGATATTTTCAGATTGAGAATGACCCTGTACCATTATGAATATCTCCCTAGTTAAGAGGGAGTATTGAAAAAGTGTAACTAGGTTCGGTCTTCATGATGAATTGTAGTTATGATTTTATGTAAAAAAAGAAGACAAATAATAATAAATGTAATATGTTACTTGCTTCATGGGTTTCATGAGAAAGGAGTTTTATTATAGGTCAAATACTTCTTCTTGATGTCTTGTAGGAGTTGCCATCTAGTCATAAATATAATTAAGAAAGTCATATATATGAAATTACATTACACTTTTAAAGGGTTCACTCCAAGATGCTGATCACTATACCCCTTCAAGTCGGCTCAAAGTAAGTGAAGAATTATCCCTTGAAGAAGTCGACCTACATAAACATGATCATGTCGTCTTAAAGCAAAAAGACAGTGTAAATATATAAGAGAACTACAACCTCAATTGATACCATCCGATTCGGTGATCTCTGAAATAACATAGTGCAAATTTTAGTGCGGATCTCAGTGTTGATTTTAGTGTGAAAGTGAAGGGTTATATAGCAAAGAAGGAGGTCACAATTTTCAGATATATCACCTCTAAATTTTCTGTGTAGACCGAAGTAAACTTCAGTGTTACCACAGCTCAGTTAAGGGTGAAATCAAGTGTAAATCAGTTTTGGAAGGTAGTCTAGGTTAGGAGATAGTTGAAGACTGAAAGATAAGCCCAAAGGACTGTGTCGCGAAGTGAAGGACTAAGAGACCGAGACTCTCTTAGTGACAGTGCTGAAAAATGCAAGAAAGAAGGACAATGTATGAAGGGATAGTGACAAGTATCTTGAGTAATTTTGTATTAAAGTATTTTGTCAAGGGTCTTGGTATTCTCAATTGAAACATCTATAAGAAGAGATTTTTGGGTTTTCCCCTCAAGAGGAGGGGTTTTGGCCCTGGATTGTAGCCTACATATTGTGCCATTGTTCTTATTGTGTTGGTAACTGTTTGATGCATTTCTTATTGTCATAACAATAATCAAAGAGGAAGATGCTAAAGTATAATAGAAGAAGTTATCTAGTCATATAATTGAATTAAACACTGCCCTCTTGAATTCTCAACATCATAAACTTAAGTTTTCCCACCATAAACCACAGTCCATGGGGCAAGTTCAACTAATAAGATCAATTTTAGAAGAGTTTGGACAAAAGAATACATGTTAACTACAATTTAATACATAGAGATTGGATATTCAATTTGGACATATGTAAAAAACATGGTATTGCTCCCTCGAGATTATTGGATAAATTGGCTCACTCATACAAAATGTAGAAGGCCTCTTATAGTTATGGTTGAAGATGAGGAGGTAGAGGTGGTTGAGTGGTGTAAGGAGATGACCCAATTGCGACATGGGTTAGAGGTTATACAACTCAAATCCACAGTTTCTAAAATCTATCAAGAGAGGCCAAATCCATTCAAAGATGAGTTTCCAAGTAAATCATGGTGATTTGGCCATAGATGCGGGTGAAAGGACTCGCACGTATGAAATGGCTTCTTCCCATGCACATGCTGACGTAGACCTACACCGCCAAATTTTACCTGGGATGGAACCTCCCCTCTGCAATCATTTATAATGAGTTCTATGATGCACATACCCCACTGCCATACCCTGAGTCACATGCCATACCATGAGAACTGCTGCATCCTGCACCTGCGAGCGTGTCACAATAATGCAAAGTATATGCACTTGTGCCACAGGTCCTTAAAATGCGAGGTCCCTCCTCAACTTTCTATCCTCAAGCTGCTCCTGTTGGTTTCCAGAGCTCTTCATGCCCCCCTTAGTTATTTTGTTGCTCCATCAGTCCCTTCGTGTTTTTCACCAGAGGTGCGCCCTTCCCCCTCCACGTCCCCATTCTAGCACTAGGATTCTAGGCACCTACCCTACTACGCAACCCCTTGGTTGCACCATCCTCCCTGATTTTCCCCGCCTTCTCCCTCACTAACTGCGCACCTCCCTGCTGCATTTGGCTCATTCGCGCACATCCTTTCCCCGCTCCTCTGTGGAGAGTTCCCTTGAAGTGAAAGCATCAGTGCTTACCCAAAATCCCAACCCTTAGTAGCTCCTCCCCCCCAATGGCTCCCCGTTTGCGCCAAAGGACCATCAGGGGAGGCCAAAGAGGCGCCTTCCCGGGACATTATCAACGAGGTGAAGACAATCGTATGGAATCCTTCGAGGGCTCCTCTTCTGGGAGCCACGACAGAGATGCATCGCAACACCCTACGCGCACCCAGGAGGAGGATGCCCCAACTCAGGAAACTTAGAGGGGCAAAAGGGGACCTAGGAAATCCACCTTAGCGCACCAGGAGCATCCTCCTCCTCACAAATATGAGCCTCTTCTGGTACAAGAGAATGGGGGAAGACACCGATGTATGGATCATGGACTTAGAGGGTGTCTGGACGCATGTTCTAGATGTTGAGTATCCGGTTGCTCCCATTCTCTGTGCACTTTCCTCAAAGCCCCTGCACCTACCAACTATTGAGGATGAAGCCATAACACAGGAGTACGAATGTCGCATTGAGTAGGGGGACCTTGTTACCGATGATGATGCCAAAACACCATGACTGTGAGGCCACACAAATCTTTTTTGTTTTATGTTATTTTAGCGCATATTATAGAAGTTTTATTTTTTCGTGTGTCAGGGCACACCTTGTAATTTTGGACTGTATGAAGCTAATACAGGGCTGGTTTCCTCCCAGGAGGCAGCCCCATACCTGCGCAACTCTGAAAGCAATGAAGGCTGGTATTGGCTAAGCACAACTTACCAAGTTAGCATGTCTACTATGTAATGTTTTTCTTTGAATTAATATAGATATAAACTAACTTACCAAAAAAAAAATCATGGTGGTTTGGGTTTAAAAAAAGGCATCCATACCTTGTATTATGTACAACTGAGGGCCTTGACAGAGATAGAGCTTTAAATATATGCCCTACAATTGTGTCTAATTTCTATGACACGCTTCCTAGTGCATACAATAAGTATTATTATGTTTTATACCATTTATGGAACTGCAATGAAACATGTTCATAGGCAGGAAGAAATTGTGACATGCGTGTAATTTCCAAGAGAGGGAGCCAAAATGCGCCAAATATTTTTCCTAAGAGAAGGGAGTGGATAAATATTCTATGTTGTGTCAATGTAATTAGCGTTTCAATCCTAGGCTTTTATCTATTCAAAGGTAAAAACCAATTGAAAAACTATATAAAAATTGTGAACTAGGTGCATGCATGGCTGCACATCCCCATGCATGGATGACTAAATTTTTATTTTTTATTTTTTAAATTGTCTTTGTCACTTTGTTGCATCTATAATAGGTGGTGTCTCACCTGAGAACAAACACCTATTGATTTTAGGAGGCAAACAATTTTGGCATTGACCTGTTAACTTTACCTGATCATACCACTCACGTATTGCAACCCTTTGATGTCAGTGTGTTTGGCCCTTTCAAGAACTATTTCAAGTAAGAGCGAGGTTCATGGATGCAAAGAATCCAAGGGTTGAGGTGAAAATGTTTGAGCTAGTAGAGCTTGCAAGTAAAGTCTTTAAAAGGGCTCTCACACCATCAAATATCAAGGTTAGATTAAGGAGGACTAGAATATGGCTAATGGATTATGATGCTATTATGCTCGATACTGGCTGTAGACAGACATTTCATGTGAATGGTCAAGAAGAAGGGCATGTCCAAGAAGATGTTGAAGTGAAAGAAGAAGTGGATGAACAAGAAGATGTAGTTGTAGCTGATAATATGATTTCCCTCTCTCAATGACACTTCTATGGTGATGATGACGAACATGTAAGTGCAACACAATATAATCACAAACCAATTGATAGTAACATGTAGGTTTTTCTACCAGCTAAAGCACATGGAACTTTTGCTGTTGATATTCTTAATGACTATATCGATCATGCAACTGACAAAGAGAATTTGGTTGAACAAGACATTTGTGGTATTGCATTAGCGAGAAAAAATGACCAATTGAGATTGCCAAGCCAAGTAACCCCACCATCATGGTTGGCATAAGACATGATGAATATAAATAAACATAGTGTCTCAAGAACCAATGAAGAAAGCATGAACATGACTTCACAACCAATAGAATTGAACGATGAAATTTTTCATTTTTTTGCGGACAATAGATCAATGGAAGAAGATAATGGACATAATGAGGAATCATATGAAGAGAACAATATAGGTCAATTAATTTTCTCAGATATTGAAAGGAAAGTGTCAAGAAATGACAT
Organism: Pinus albicaulis; assembly: GCA_034641835.2. Classification (NCBI taxonomy): domain Eukaryota; kingdom Viridiplantae; phylum Streptophyta; class Pinopsida; order Pinales; family Pinaceae; genus Pinus; species Pinus albicaulis. The sequence goes on from CM076583.1 coordinate 514,751,000, forward strand.
GCATGTGGCAGGGAATGATAAGTTACTTGGTTGGTTCCTAAAGCTGTAAGTTGATAGAGTGTCAATGAAAAAAAAGCATGGAACATGAGGTAGTATTCATTTGGGCCGAAGTTTACAGTTACTCACCTCACAATACTATATAACCCTATTGGTTGAGTCTGAACAAAAGAAACTAGAAATTCAGGAATTGAAACAGAAAAAGAAGGATTTATCCAAGGAAAATAAGGCAACAAGGATTGTTGCAACACAACTTCAAGTAGAGGAAAGGCTTGAAAGAGAGAAAGTAAGGCAAGTGAAGGACCATAAAAAACAATTGGCAAGGTAGGAAAAGGAAGAAAGAAAGGCTCAACAAATGCTTCAAAAATATAAGGGATGAAAAATATGGTTGACAATGATGCAAGCACAGTTAATAATACACCATTATTCCATGACCTCATAAACATTAAAGTCCCTCACTATCAGAAAGGGGGTTTACCCACTTTCTATATTCCTACTAGTGTAGGTTTCAATCTTATTAGACACCTCCACTTAATTTTGGGGTTAGTAGTGCAAGTGTGAGCTATGGGTACTCAATTCCTCCATGGCTACAAGGAGAAAATTGGACTCAATCATATGGCAACAATCCAACACATCCTAATCAACCAATATTAGGTAGGTCAACCTACTTGGCTCAAGCAGGGAACTCAATAAGTTTGGGCACCGAAGATTATGGAGGCCATCAAGAATAGAGGTGTCATATGTTTTTTGTTGTAACCACATTATGATGTGTATTTTGGATGTGCTGTCGCACATAATGTCTAGGAACCGAGACAACGGCTCAGATTGGGGGTTGTCACCTTAATCCCTAATCTATGTGTTTAAGTTGTCTCCCTAAAAAAGACTAAGTGGGGTAGACCCTATGGAAATGGAATGAAAGAGAACTAGTTGGGAACCAACCAGTTCGGGAGAAACAATTAAACAAAAAATTCTCGTATTAAGCAATATTTAAAGGATTTAATTAGATTTAGACAATTGATACCAATGGCTTATGGAGTCAACTATCTTGCTAAGAAATTTAGGACCAAGTACTTGATGAGCTACTATTGCTTGGATGAATAACTATCCTATATGTGATGCAAATCCTAAGACTAATGTGAAATGCATGAATCTTGGTTAATTTTACTTAAATGCCTATTCTAAGTTAAAACCCTTCGATCCTTTCTATATTGAGCTTGATTTTATAGTCAGTGGTAGCGAGAAGTTAAGGTGAAGCACTATAAGGTATGATTAAAGATACCTCTCTTGAAAATATAACGTACCCAGTGCCTCTGTCGCTGCAGAGAGTTGTGGCTCTGACGACTGCAAGGTCACTGTTTTAAGTAATACTAAAACCAGACTTCTCAAGTAAAGATGGATGGGTACCTATCTTTATGTCGACCAAGCTTATGCTTGGAAGTAATTTTAATCATGCAAGACTAACGTAAAATGTAGAATGCAAGGATATTTAGAAGATGGATTGTTGAAATGTGATGTTAAAAACTCAAAGCACTTAGATTTCAAATTATGTGATTTAACCAAAAAATGTTGATTATGAAGATGCCAAAAATTACCCAATTGAAAGATATACAATTTGTCACAGATCCACAATAGTGTGCTCGATAAAAAAATCGATCGCAATAACTTGAAAGTTTCGAAAACTTAAATATTCAATGAAGATCCAATAATTCAAGTAAATGAAATAAGATTCAATTAAACAATAGATGGTTTTAATTGATAGCAAACATTTTAAAATCCCATGCTCACGATCATCAAACTGAGTCAAAGCATATGAAAGAATTTAGCACTTAAATCTCAATAACTAATCATCAAGAAATACCAAGAAATTTTAATGCCAAATAAACACTTCGTCAAGTAATTTATGGATTAAATGATCTTCTAAAATAATGCAAATGCAATAAAAAATATTTTCTTCTATAGTCAAACTTGAGATATTTAAAGTTTTTAAATCATGTCGACTATAAGAATTTTTCCACAATTAAATATTTTCCCAAGCCTAAAGATTTTATCATTTAAATGGCCCAAATCCCTAAGATCAAAAAATCTAACTTCAAAAAATAAATGGCCTTTAAAATTTTGTATACAAAAGAATAAAAAGGAAATTTAAAAAAATTATTAATGTTAAAAGTTAATGAATCTTTTTGAAAATTTTAAAAGTTAAATATTTATTTATTATTATTATTATTATTTTTTCCCTAGTGGTTCACGTTCCTATGTGCCCTCACACACGTACTAGCTACATCCACGGTCTTAATATATCGCAGTAAATCCTCCCGAAGGGATCTACTGTCGGACTAACACTGAGGCCTAACCTCGCGGGCGTCTAGGAGATTTGATCTTGTGACCTCTCAATCTGGGAGTACTTCCAAGCGGGGACTCAACCAATTGAGCTAACCGTTGGGGCTATTTATTTATTATTATTATTATTATTTTATCTTTAAATATTTTACAAAGGTTAATGAAAATTAATGAGTTTTTTTTTAGTTTCTTAATTTTATAAATATTTAAAGTTAATTAAAAAAAAATAAAAATTCTACAAAAGTTAGAAGTTAGAAATTTTTTTTAAAACCTTTTAAAGTATTTTTTTGAATGTTTAAAAGTTTTTTTTTTTTTTTTTTTTTTTTTTTAAATCGATTTTAGATGAGTTCTAAAAAATTTAAAAAATTCGAACCTCATAAAATTTAAAACTTGAAATGTTATGTTTTGATTTGTTTGTTTTGATGTTAGGTATTATAGAAATCCAACCAACGAGAGCAAGGAAAAAAGGAAGGCGGCAGAAAGTGAGGATGCAAGGATGAAGGAAGGTAGAGGGAGAAGAGACCGACGAGGGAAAAGTGTTCATGCAGATGGGAGGAGGGTCGACATGGAAGGAGGAAAAGGGAATACACAGGGAGCAAAGGAGATCGGGCAACGAAAGGAATGAGGGAATGCGCGGAAGAGGAGAAAGGAAGGGCAACGATGGGGAGCTGCTACGAGAGGAGGCAACCATATGAGTAAGGGAGGAGTTGTGCGAGGAGGTTTGGTGGAGACGAAGAATGAGAGGATAAATCCAGGGGCAGATGAAAACAGAGGAATGGGGCTGTGGAAATGGCAGTGGGCTTGCACGAAAAAGGAAAACACAGTTAGGGCCGAGAGAATGAAACACAGGTGCAACACGCAGCTGACAAGGGAAAAACGTAGGGGCACAACGACTACCGAGGAAGATACATGAATTTGAGCAACATGACCCAGGAGAAAAACGAAGGCACGCTATTGCACTCTTACAAAAATTTAGAAAATTTTCTTTGCCCAAAAATTCTGTTTTACGCAATAAAACTCAGATCTTAAAATTTAATTGAATGCTCCTATAAAAGAAAAAAAAAAGTATTTAGAGAATATATTTTCCTTCAGGGCCTAGATCATGCTCAAATATGAAAACTTCCTTGCAAATAACCTGATCTTGAGACAAGATCTTACCCTCCAAGGCATAAAACTATCTCATATCTTAAAAAAAATTCTTTGAAGTCCTCAGATACTCATCTGCACAAAACCAAAAATAATAAAACCCAAACACAGAATACATATACAATTTAAAAAATAAAATAAAACCCTAGTCCCCAGTTAGAAAACCTTCTGATCTATACAAATTATACAAATTTATACAAATAATCTACAAATCATTCAGATTTGAGGAGTATGAGTCCAACTCTGCTCCCAGATCTGAATATTTAGGCTCTTACTAGTGAGATCTATCAATTTTTCTACAAATATTTAAGAGATTTTGGTTTTTTAGAGAGTTACTAGCCCAAAAACTTCATGCATAAAAAATTAAATTTTAGATAAATCTTAAAGTTAGTATGAAATAGGTTCTTCAGAAAATACATGTTGAGAGTTGGCTGGTCCAACTCTGGAGTATCCCCAAACGCTCAACGAAACCTTAGAGATCTTCTGCAAACACTAGATCAACCATCAAACCAATTAGATAAATAGAATAACAATAAAATTCTAAAGAAATAGAGATACCTGCTACTTCAAGCAAAATTAAAAATGTTACCCTAGATCCAACAAATTGAATAAGATACTTGTATTCATATTATTCTAAGATAGATATTGATTTGCGATTTTCAAATAACATCTGCAGAAATTAAAACAATGTTACCATAGATTCGTGAAGAAGAACACCACCGCAAGTTGAAACCCCAAATACTTGTGTATTTATTCAAGAAAATACAAGAGAGATTGAGAGCTTAGTACACGATCAAAATATCAGATGCTTAAGGATGACAAATGACTTCCTGTTTGTTATAGGTCAATTTGGGCATCATTCCCAATGACCTTGTTAACAAGGCATCATCTCCAAGACCAATGTATAGGGTCTATCATCCCCTAACATTTCAATTGCTATATGCCCTAAGACAAAGCACAAGAAAGATCAATCAAGGAATTTCATGTGAAAAGGTTTCCAAGGTTTGAAGTTTATAATATATCATATGAGAGCTCACCAACGCTGCCTCTAAAGGGAATAAGTGCGTTGCATATGCAGGTAGCCCCATGCAAGGTTGCTCTGCAAAGCACTTCCCGACATCTATGGGTGCGTTGGTCACATTGGGAGTGAAATTCTCATTGTTTCAGAATCTCCACTTGGCTAGTGCCTTCTAGAAGAGTTCACATTTGTCAAACTTCGAATCCATGTGTCCATTTGACATCTACAATATTGGGAACATGTCTTGACTATTATTGGAAAGTCATTGATTGTAAAACTACCTCAGCCTCTCTATAAATTGAGCACAAATCTTAGTGTTTGATAAGGAATAATTTGTGTAGAGAAATGCTGGTGGATTTTTCATTGAGGAGATTGATTTGAGTGACAATTTGCTAGAGATATCTGCATTATGATGAGGTTGGGATGTTGCTGGAGATGGTGACACAAAATCAGTCATTTGGTTGTAACCTCTCCTTCTATCATTAATAAAGGATATAGCTTAATTTTCCATGTATGCATCTATATTGGCTTTGATTTTCCATATTGCAAGATATTAGTTGATGTATATGGTTTATGCTTTACTGATTTAGCAAACTAACTTGAATAGACATATGCATTATTGCTATCTTTTGCTGTTTAGTGTTCATTTTTGCAGGAAATATTTTGTACAGCCGGCTGGAATTTGAAGCTACAACAAAAGTGATAGAAGGAATCATTTGGAAGCGCTTGGATTCCAAGTAAGCATCTAATCCATTATGTGTGTCTGTTCTTAGTTAGGAAAAGTAGTCGTATAGTCTTTTACTTGTTGTTCTAGATTAGCACCTGTCTAGGGAAGCGTATTTTATCCGTAATTCACAATTCTGTCCAACAAATCGGCGACTCCACTGGGGAGATTACTCTTTATCCTAGGTGTTTTAGCCTCTGATTTTCTCTTTTTATTCACCCAGTAGTTGTTATTCACAAATATCAAACTTTTTGAAATATTAATTTGGAAAAGAAGTGTGTTAAACAGTGGCATTTTTCATTATACACTGCGCCCAATGCACTCTTGTACAGGACATAGTGCTTTGCATAGCAATGTCTCCCTTTCAGGCCTGCGTTACAAAGCACTGTCTCCCTTTCAGGCCTGCGTTGCAAAGCACTGTCTCTCTTCAGAGACTGCGTTGCCTCCTGAAGCCATCCAAATTCCTTTGAATTTTTCTTTGAAGTTTGTTTCAGTTTGTTTTCTAATGTGTTTTGAAAAGCCTGAGCCTCATATTAACCAGTGAATTCATTTACCTCTTCCTCATTCAAAAGAAAATTTGTTCAATGTTTGTTTAAAGCATTTTTCTTTATCATTGGCAATTTTATTTCAAAGTATTTTTATTGTCGCATTAGATCCATTTTCTTTTGAAAAAGGAAATTGTCATAAAATCTTCGTTTCCTAATAGGAGAAATTATTGTTTCATTCCTCATTTTTCCTTCAAAAGAGAAATTGTTGTTTGTATTCCTCATTTCTCAAAAGTAAAAGGCATTTGATTTTGTTGATTTAGTGCACTTAGTTTCTTTTCTACATTCATAACATTACAGGAACTGAAAAGAAAAATATGCACTTGCATGTAGTGGTTTGTGTTTTTTGCAAAAAGGAACAATTAGGAAATCTACATTTAGTTTGTGTTTTTTGATTTGTTTGCTCGCAAATTGATTGCTCTTTCCCTCTAGTAGCTAGGATTTTCATTGAAAAACTAAAAGTGAAAGATTGCTTATCATTCTTAGTTGCATTTTAGGAATTTTCCAATACATCATCGTGGTGAACCTTTGAAAGGAAAATTGTTAAGCAAGATCAACATAAAATTAATCTAAACCTAATAAATCATTGGAACCATAACGATAACATTTAGAAGGTCTAGGCTAGAGACGTGTTTCAGCGTCGTAAAACATAGCGGCTGTCATTAACTTATCTGCGATACATTCCGAGTGTGATACCTCACTCCACGTACATAAGTGTATCATAGCTCATCCACGTACTTTCTGGTATATTAGGCGGTGTTACAGTACGATAAGTATAAAGGGGTGCTCTCATTGTGCGGTTTCGCATCAAACAACGCTAATACAGACTTGGGCCTCCACGTAACTTCAAGTATATTTGGGAGGACAACTTTTAGGTGCTATCCATCCATAGTGAATCGAGTCGGCCGCCTTGTAAATTGTGATACACCGAACACAAAATTTGGGGATATTGCTTGCCCGTACTTCTTGGTTCGCCAGGAGGTATTCTGCAGTTCATAGTTTTTTGGTAAACCCTGTTTCCTAGCGTTACCCTTTTATTTTGTTTATTTTTTAAAATAAATCAGTAATCGTGGAAGAACAAAATCATTTCCCCCGTCGTTTGCGTAGACTAACGTTAAAACCAACTTTACCACCAAAAGTTACTTCTGGTAGGTGAAGGCGATCATGATCTGTCGAATCAAGTACAATTCATACCTCTGGTGAAACATAATTTTCCCATAAACTAGAGTTAGCTCAAGTTGTTTCTACACTTCCCGGTTTGTCTACTGTTGTCGAAACAGAGTCTTCACAGCTACCCGTGGTCACGATCCATCCAATCAATGAGACCATACCTCCTGGACCTGACGTTGTTCAACCAGAAGTTGATCCAATCCCATAGTGATTTACGGGGCGACTGTTATTGGTCAAATTTGACATCATCCCCAGGACCAATGAAATAGGGTCTATCATCCCCTTATATTTCAGTTGCTATATTCCCTAAGTGGAGAAAATCTTGATCCCGAAGTTGAACAACCGGAAGTTGTTTCTGTATTGGTCACTCCACAATCTATTGTAGTCATTGAGTCTCCCATATTGCACAGTCAACCACCTGAAATATATTTTGGGCCTGACAGTGAAATACTCCCCCCTGGTTTAATTGCGATTGAAGAAATATCACAAGAGGAGACACCTTTAAATCCAACTCATTTTCGGTAGGAGCTTTACTTGTACGAGTCTTTTCCTCAATCACCTTCCTTTGCTTTTTTTGATCTTGTTTCACTTTGAATTCTCATAGATTCTATAGGGTATACACTGGGTCATTTGACCATGGCTGAGATAACATCCCAGACCGAACCATCTATTTCAGCTGCGACAACATCTACTGTTGCTTCATCTTCGATGTTTTGTCCATTGAATTCACCCATGTCATCATCTAGAATCCTATCTAGTTCCTCCTTTATGAGTACTGAACGGCTTGATCCTTTATTCACATCTTCAATGCGATATCAAGCTGATCCCATTATTTATTCTCCTTGGTGGCTGGTGATACCACAAAAATTACCCTCAGAAATTCCAAAATTCAATGAAAACCCTGGAGAAGGCCCGTCAACACATGTTATAACTTATCATTTGTGGTGCTCATCAAAATCTTTAAATGATGGCTCTGTTAGACTACGTCTTTTCCAGCACATACTCACTAGTCCAACTGCACAATGAGGACGGTTTTTTTACGATGTCAACCTCGTTAAAAAATGAAATAGATTATGAGGATAGTTCTTTTTTCTTGTGTCATCCTCGTTAAAAAATGAAACAAGTGCCTATGAGGATAGTTCTTTTACTGTGTCAACCTCGTTAAAAAATGAAATAGGTCATGAGCATAGTTCTTTTCAAGTGTCAAGCTCATTAAAAAATGAAACAATTCCTCCCCTATAATGAACCTTCATTCCATCCAGCGATTAGTAACCAGTAATATACTTAGGTGAATGAAATGAAGCTTGGCGGGCATCTTATCTTGCAGGGGGAATTCCACATGTGCTCTTACAGGGGGCATTCAAAACATTCTTACTAATTGCATGCAATCGACCGCTGAAGTTCGGGGGCAAAACAGGTTCAGAGCTCCAAAATGAAAATGGTAACTATGGAATGGTAAAAATGAATAGTGAAACTACTTTTAATAGTCATTTAATTATTTGCAAGTTGAATTTATTGCTATGACTATAGTTTAATTATGTTTTTTTATTATTATCATGAAACAGGTATTTTTAATCCATTTGATGTTGTTCTGAACAGGTCTTACAACTGATGAACAGATTAGTCGTGCAGATTTATTTCAAGAATGATTTGACCACAAAGCATACTTTTTCTCCTTATTTTTCGAGCTTTGTTAAAAACGAAAAAGGATTTGAAGCACAATTTTACCTCTTTTTCGAGCTTTGATAACAGCGAAAAAGGAACCATTGGAGTTTTCTTTCAACTCTTTTTAGATTTTGATAATATGAAAAGATTACCGAGCACTTGTCTTTTCTAGCTCGTAAAAGTAAATGAATTGATATCTGCTTAGTATAAGTTTAACCCTTTTATGGACTGAGATATATTATTTACGAAAAAGGAATACCTTGGTTAAACATGACCAAAGAGGTTCTCTCATATATTATTTTACACTTTTTCGGGTCTGAGTGACAAATTTACGAAAAAGTACTTATGGAGTTTTCTTTCGTCCACTTTTTCAAATTATCTAAATATGAAAAAGGACCGGGCTATCACTGTCGTTAAGCTCGTTAAAACATAAAATAGCGAGGGGCTTGTCGATCATGGAAAGAATTGAGTTTCATTCATCGCTAGACTAGTTAAATTATTAAATAGTGATACTTTATTTAGCCGAAGGGTTGAATTATAGATCAATAAAATGTTATCCTCCTCAAGCTTGTTAAAAAATAAATAGGCATTGGTCGAAAAATGACCGAGGAAAGTTTGGGAAAAGTGAGCAAAATTTCTTTATGGTAGCAAGTCGCTCTTGAACATGAGACTTCCTTCACTCCATGTCCGTGACTATTTGGGTTGGGTAATCATCTTGACGGTTCATTCATACCTATGGTTCATCATACCTTCAATTCGGTTTTGGGTCAATGCTGCCAACTCATCACAGTGTCGCCGATATGTTCAAGAGAAGTCATCCAGTGAATGACTCATCCTTCTACAATACTCATAAACCTTTATTCTCATGACCGTCATCCCTGAAAATTTCTATATCAAGTCATACCGTTGTCTCCAAAATCAGTAACTCCCGTTTTGCAATAAGGTGACTTCCTGTCGACAAAAAATCATTATCCAGGAAGTTCACTTAAAAACATTAGATTCCAGTACCATGAGGCTTGTTACAACATCGACAAGATCCTCACTTCCGGACCTTTGAAGGAAATATTTTGTTTGGCGTTCGACATAAAATCATCTATTCATGCCTTACGAAATGTACTGCAATACCTTGAGGGCCATTTTCATTAATGGTGGTTCTATCGCGTTTGCTAAAAGCTCACATCATTGGTTGGTAATCAAACGATTTCTTTCCATGTTTGACGACAAATCATATATTTGCATGGCTAGACTTGTACCTGAATGATAGAGTAAATAAGATAAGAAGACACTGGATCTAGTTTCAGCCATATGGGCTGCAATTTCAAGATTGTTGTACACATCATCTGTACGATGAATTTACATACAGATCATCATCCAAACATGGGCCTATATCTGTAGGCATGTCTGCATTGGGCAACATTCCATGTTGACGACTTTCTGAATTATGTACATGTTATTAGATTGTTTATGTGCTGTACATGGGAATGCCTACCCTAAAAAATGATGATCAAGAGGATATATCATGATGTAATGTATTGTAAGATTGATGTAGGTCGCCACTCCGCTTCATCTCCAACTCATCATAGTGTAAAGCATATCAATCAAAATATTGTTGTTATATTTCTGACTTCATGCTTTAGGGGGCAATTGTTATAAGTCAATTTGGGCATCATTCCCAATGACCTGGTTAACTGGGCATCATCTCCAGGACCAATTTATAGGGTCTATCATCCCCTAACATTTCAATTTCTATATGCCCTAAGACAAAGAACAAGACAGATCAATCAAGGACTTTCATATGCAAAGGTTTCCAAGGTTTGAAGTTTATAATATATCATATGAGAGCTCACCAACGCTGCCTCTAAAGGGACTAAGTGCGTTGCATATGTAGGTAGCCCCATGCAAGGCTGCTCTACAAAGCACTTCTCGACATCTATGGGTGCGTTGGTCACATTGGGAGCAAAATTCTCATTGTTTCATAATCTCCACTTGGCCAGTGCCTTCTAGAAGAGTTCACATGTGTCAAACTTCGAATCCATTTGTCCATTTGACATCTATAAGATTGGGAACATGTCTTGCCTATTATTGGAAAGTCATTGATTGTAAAACTACCTCAACCTCTCTGTAAATTGAGCACAGATCTTAGTGTTTGATAAGGAAGATTTTGTGTAGAGAATGATGGTGGATTTTTCATTGAGGAGATTGATTTGAGTGACAATTTGCTAGAGATATCTGCATTGTGATGAGGTTGGGATGCTGCTGGAGATGGTGAAACAAAATCAGTTATTTGGTTGTAACCTCCCCTTCTATCATTAATAAAGAATACAACTTACTTTTCCTTATATGCATCTATATTGGCTTTGATTTTCCATATTGCAAGATCTTAGTTGATGTATATGGTTTATGCTTTACTGATTTAGCAAACTAAGTTGAATATACATTTGTATTATTGCTATATTCTGATGTTTAGTGTTCATTCTTGCAAGAAATATTTTGCACAGCCGACTAGAATTTGAAGCTACAACGGAAGCGACAGAAGGAATCATTCGGAAGCACTTGGATTCCAAGTAAGCATCTAATCCATTCTGTGTGTCTATTCTTAGTTAGGAAAAGTAGTCGTATTGTCTTTAACCTGTTCTTCTAGATTAGCACATATATAGGGAAGTGTGTTTTATCCGTAATTCACAATTATATCCAACATTGTTTGTAGATTAATTCTCCAACGCCTAGTTGGCTTGATCCCAGTCAAAGTAATCTAGACTCTTGAAAAATATTTAGTTATCTATTAATGTTCTCTGTCGCTTTTTCTTTTTTTTTGGTTGAGAAAATTCATACTTTTCATTTAATTGAATTTTAATCAATTCAAAATTAATTAGTTGAGTTGCTTTCCTAAAAAAATTGACTTTGACTTAACTACCAAGGCATAAGGGTTCAAAATGTCTTGAAATTCTCAATATTCCCTTGTCCGTGGACCTCCAAAAATTAAATCTTTTAGAATCAATGAATTTTTAATTTGGAGAATTAATTTTTCATAGGACCTAAAATTAAATAAATTTATGTCTTATAATTTTAATTTATTTTTTTCCCTAAAATTTAATTAATTAACTCACGAGGGGATTAATAATTTTTCCAATGTACTTTACATAAGATAAATACATTAAACCCATGAGGGGGAGCACTCGTTCGTTATAGACCCTCAAATATCTACCCAATTCTATGACTCAAAATATGATATGGTAGACCAAGTAATTCGTAATAAAATAATCTAGCCAATTATATAGTATTATTCCTAAATTACTTTTACAAAGACTCAGAAAAAAACACTAGGACTCATCTAATATCTTGACTACAAAATCCACCCTAGCTTTGGGGTGAGATTGGAGGGAAAAACTTATGTCTTGAGACACACATGAATCAGTGAGATGAAAAACCTCCTAGGATAGAAATCATCACCAAAATAATAGACTTACCTAGGTTGTTACATGCATGATGGTCTTACTAAGATCATTTACATTATAAAAATGCATAAAGGGTTTACATCTTTTACAAATTGTTGACTGATGATGAAATATAAATGGCATAGACACTCGAACATGATGGATCCCTTTTGCGAAAAAAAGGGGTGTATTGCTATGGGGTCGTTGACACAGAGTTGTCAACAGGATGGATTGCCTCTTTTTTCTTGTCACATGCGGATTTTTTCTTATAATCTAGGTCGTTTTATTCCATATTGTTTGCAACATTGTAATCAAAATCCATTTTAGAGGCAATTTTCATAGTCTATTAGAATGCAAATCAATTTTTTGTTCTACCTATTGATGATGAAATCAAAATGGCACGGACACTCGAACATGATGGATCCCTTTTGTGAAAAAAAGGGGTGTATTGCTATGGGGTCGTTGACAAAGAGTCCTCAACAGGATGGATTTCCTCTTTTTTCTTGTCACACGAGGATTTTGTCTCATAATCTAGGTCATTTTATTCCATATTGTTTGAAACATTGTAATGAAAATCAATTTTAGGGGCAACATTCATAGTCTATTAGAATGAAAATGGAATTTTTGTTCTGGCTTTACATACCAAATGATCCACAACATCACATTTTTCTATGAGTTGTTAAATAAATGACAAATGAGGGAATAATGAAATATTGAATAACTCACTTTTTATATTTTGAAAACTCCATAAAACTGATTGAAGAAATCTCTAGATTATCCACAGTGTTAAGAAATAATGGTCGACGTTTCGAATCCCAATGGGGATCCATCTTCAGGACAAGATTTTTGAATGAAGAATGAAAGAAGGACATAAGGTCAAGGTTAATATAGTGGCGATAAACAGAGAAAAATAACCGACAATAACCAACTAATTAATAATTTATTTTAATTAATAAATTTTTATTTACTAAATTTATTTTTTATAAATTATGATAAAATTTTGTCATATATTTATTAGTTTAATAATATTAATAATTTAATTTAATTTTAATAAATAACTAATCTATTCTAATAATTTTTTATTTTAACTCCATAAAACAATGAACAATAATAGTAAACAATTTTGGTTGATGCGAACATCACGACTCCATTTAATTTGGTGGTAATTTTCAATCCAAAATAAGAATGAGGAACCATCTTCCAAGTTCTCATGCTGAAATGGTTGCTCTTCAAAAACACTGGCTGAAAACCGCCATAGTTGGATGTTGAAAAAAAAAATGCAATATGAAGAGAGCATGAGTCAGCTGCATGTTTTATTCATCTCTGAATTTCACTTGACAACTTCATCACATGCCAATCTGCAAAAGGATCCATCTGTCCTTTGCTTGAAATCAACATCCTTTGTCCACTGACAAAATCTGGAAGACGCCCACTGGCGAATTTGCTGATGATGAAACTGCCCACTAGCTATTTGATGATTGCCCATTGGCTAATGCTGATCGCCCAATGGCTAATGATGATTTTCCACTGGCTGTTGATGTCAAAAAACAACTCACTGTTGCTTTTTCTGATGCTGTCGAAAACCGCTCACTACAGTTGTCGAAAACTGCTCGTTGCTACTTTTGCTATCGACCGCCCACTGGCGAATTTGTTGATGCCCACTGGCTGTTGAAGATGTTGTCGAAAATTTTAGTCCAACAACCACCGTTAATTTCATTAAAATTTCCCCCCCTTTGTTAGTTGAAAGGAGAGACAATCATCTGGATATTATTTCTGAACTCCCCCCCTTCAGGTGTAGGAGAGTTTCACTGGCATACTCCCCCGTTCATCTGCATGAGAGTACCATCTTCTTTTGACTGTCAGCTGAATTTGGTTGTAAAATTTAGACAATATTTTGACTATTGACGATCATTCCCAAGGATCAATCCATTCATAATTGATCTTCAATTTGGCCGATTGGTTTTTGTTGTAGCATTTCTATGATGAATGATTCGGCTTGCCGCAATGGCGACAAGGATGGAGATCAAAACAATGATCTTTCATATGACCTGTTCTTTGACAATGTGAGCATTTTGGTTTGAATTCAACTTCGGTTTGCGTGGATGTCGGTTTGTTTGCAATTTTCGCAGAATTTTTTGATGTGATTTGTTCAAGAAAGCCTGCATTGACGAACTTGATGGGCTTTGTATAATCTAGGATATGTTAGTTGTCATCACCTTTGACATATTATAATCCCCGTCGATTTTTGTTACTTTGAATTTATTCCCATGGCTTGATGATTGGTTTGGAAGAAAGTTGAACTTGAACAACTTCAACACTTGAAGCGGTTTAGATGAATGGCTTATCACATTTATCTGTATGGTTCAAAGATTCGAAAGCAACACTCTTTTCTTGCAACTCATTTCTTTGTAGTTGCGACTCTAGTTGAAGGAACTCAATCATTTCATTTTTCTATTGTAGATGCCGTGAAATATCAGCAAGAGTTGCTTCGCTGATTTTCACCATGTCTTCAGCACTTGATAGGATCAAATTTTGAATAAATTGTAACAACTGGATGTGTTGTGCCATGCGAACTTGCTCGCTTGAATTCATGCTCGCTTGTTGTGAACTTTCTCACTTGAACTTGTTGGATTGAATTCGGGCACTTGATTTGAATGACATGCTCACTTGCTTTTGAATTTGCTTGATCTCTTGCTTGGTGAAACTTGTTTTGCTTGTTTCACGCTCACTGGAAATCACACTCGCTTGCTGTAGATTTCAAATTGCTTGGGTGTTGTTTGAATATTACATTTACTTGCGTTAGAGTTGAACTTGCTTTCTTGCTTTGATTGTTGCTTCAATGAAATTCACGCTGGCTCACTTGATGTTGTGAACTATGTACTGACTTGATTGTGCTTATTGACAAAAGAAGGTTGTCGAACACTGTTGAAAATGCACCCAAAAGACAAATGACAAGTTCAAATAAGATGACTTAGTTGAAGACTTACTTGACTTAATTGTCTTAGTTTGAGAACCTTATCAATTGAAATTGGGGTGTCGGTTTCAACTGAGAATGCACCCTGATAATTCAACTCAGTTACAAATTTTTTTATCTACAAGTAATACAAAAAGTGTTGTTGATCTCGTCTTGTCATGGAATTCTTGATTTTGTGGCATCCTTAACTTGATTAATTTGATTGCAACATGTGGAATATGGCTGTAGAAGAACTCTTTATCAACTTGATGATGTGTTGCACAAGTACATGTGATTGTTTGTGCTTTTATAGCTTGATTACATGAGCTTGATAACTTAAGCTTGATGACTTTAAGCTTGCTTATGTGCATGTAGTAGTGTAATTTGTTGTGTACCATATTACAAAGAGAGTGTAAAAAAAAAATTGGACACAAGTCATGCACACGCATTCATTACACATGGTGTACCCAAGATCCCCTTATTCAATTTTGGGCGGATCTAGGACACAAGTACCACAAAAAAATATTATTTTATTAAGTTTCAAGGTACATCAATCTTCTATCTGTACAACATCTTCATTGAAGCTTCTTAAGCACAAATTGTGAGAACTCCTTGTCTTAAAAAACTGGATAGATTGACTCAACCTCTTTCAAAATAAAACATTACTTTGAATAATAATTTCTCCTTCTAAAAATATTTCCTTGTCATTCCAAAAATCACGAAAATAAGACACTCATATCTCCAAAATTACAAAAATTTAAAACATCAACCTTATTACTAAAAAAAAACAATTTATTAATTCACTTTAGAAAAACTCAGAAACAAATTATTCCTCTCCTCTAAAAAGTGAATCAAATTTTCAATACTTCACTTCTATTAACTTCACTTTTCACTCTACTCACTTATCACTCCAAAAAATCACACTATATAACCTTATCACTCCATTACATAAAGAATATTCCTTATCTTAAAATTACAAAGTTCAAAATAAAGAGCACATCTTCTCACGTAACTTTTAAATCCCTTTAACTTTCATTTAAAAAACACTATATGAAATCGCGATATAAAGTTACCTTACAAAAGGTGAATAAACTTTAGATTTCGATTTAAAACATGCACCATTCCATTTATAAAAAATATACGTACCATAGCCATGTTTTGTTTTTTGTTTTTTGTTTTTTTAATTTTTCATCTAAACTTCCATTTGAATGCCGCAAGCTACTTCAACACAACTCCTTACACTAGTTATTGCTGACTCTTGCTCATGCAGGCTTTGAATATTGTTGCGGCTCTTGGTCAAAATAAGCAGCTCGATACAATATCAAAATTGGTGTCTGTGCTTACAGATTCAATGACATCATAGAACACTAACAGTTCATTAACTGGAACAACCCCTATGCACAATTTGGTAGCTAAGACATATCAACTTGCCTTGGCTCTTCGTGAGGAATTGCATCTTGAGACAATTTTAAAATTGGTGACTATGTTTCAAAGACATAGTCTATGCACTAAAAAGAGAAAAATTGAAGAGTTCCGAAAAGTAAAGAAGCAACATCTTTATCAACCGTTGCAATTAATTTCTCTACCCAGTGATGTGGATAATGAAGATCAACAAGATGTCAAGATGTGGATAGTCACTTGTTCTGGGAGGTGTAAAAGTTTTCAAATCAAGGATTATAAACTTCGATCGCAGAGATTTTTTACCCCAAGGCACTCCAGTCATGCTTCACATAAATTGGGTTAGATTGGTAATGTGTGAACTGTTACGCTCCCTCATCCGCTGCTGAATTTCAGCATTACTCCATTTATTTCTGGAAACAGCCGGAGTAAATATCTGGAAAATAACTGAAGTGATTTCCTTAATTTTTGGAAACTAACTGCAGTAATTTCCTTAAATTATGGAAATCAACTGCACTTCATTTATTTCTTGTTAGGAGCTTCTAAGTGGTCCATTACTCCCACTGCAGTTCTCTCCCATGATCAGTGGAGCATTTGACACATAGCCAACAGAAGCTTGATGGAAGCTAGGCTATAAAATTTCTGTTTGGTCCCCAAGCTCACTAATTCAATCCTTCAGTTTTTCACCATCAACTAGAATTAGCAGAGCTTGGAAGCCCTTTCAGATTTTCAGATTTCAAACCTTTCTATCTCAAGACTGCGCATAGTGATCTTCGTCCTTGCGTCCTCATGACAATCTCCAGCGAGTAAAAATCTCACACAGCGTGAAGAAGATCAGCCATGTGCGTGGACTAGACGTGTGTTGGAGAAAAAGACGAATTGAAAACTGTGTTGAAGACCTGCGTTGAACGCTGTAATGCGTTGAGTGGTATGCATAAAGATTACATACTATATTATATTAGAAACCCTCAAGTGATAGATTGAAGTTTTACTTTTTTCATGAGTGAAAGGTTAACGTAAAATCTGAAATAAAAGTGGAGTGGAGAACATTTATAAAACAGAGCATTTATATGTGCCAAAGTTTGTTTTCTACCACGGTAAAATCAGTTAATCAGAAAATATATTTCTAATCACAAAGCAACCAACGAAGGAGCCTATTTGGGATTTTATCTAAAGCTTTACATAAGCCACCAATGGCTGGAGGTATGTTTTATGTTTTTACTGGGCATTATAGTTTCATATTCCGCATATAGTTTTTACTGTGCATTTAAAAATTGTTTTTAATTGCTTACATTGAAAACATTAAAGAAATTGTTTATCCATGAATTTTATTTTTCTGAGCATAAAATTGTTTATGCATGAGTATTTATTTAGTAATTAAACACTAACATTTGGTATCGGAGCGAAGTTTTACATCTCTGCCTTGGTGATTTATGAATATAATTGGACAAATGTCCTATTTTTAGATTTTCTAAATTAA